>JBBPBQ010000004.1:39621360-39733560 GCA_037974755.1 Cicer yamashitae
CGAATGAATCATAAAAAAAATAGATTATACTATGCATAATAAAAAATGTAGTTGATCTTGATAAAAAAAAATATAGATGATCATATTTAATGTATGCAATTTTAATTAAAAAAATGAAATCTATTGTTTGAGTAATAAATTTAGTCAATGGAAAAAAAGATAAATTTAATAAGAAGTATTTTTTAGTTTTTAGTTTTTTTGGTCTTTGAGTTATTATTTAATATGAGAGAAGTTATTAATATTTGTTTATATTTTATTTAATAAAATATGTGTTAATTTTACTTATATTTTATTTTAAGTATATTATTTTTATAAATAGATGTCATCATATTCTATTTCATTATATTCAATATCACAAATATAAATAATCTTTTAAGTTTTTTTGATGTATAATATATCAACATATTTCAATTATAGTATAACATCATAAATTCATCCTTTATACACTAAAAAATTTAGTAGTAAATTAAATTATTCATATCTTTCGCAAAACTCATATAATGAAGATAGACTTAGGTTTCCATAGCTGGCAGAGGTATGTTTGACGTGAAAATTTCATTTTTGTCAAATGCTAAAGTAGGAAAAGTTTTACATTCTTGGGGTGATGAAAATTTGCTAAAAAATTATTAATTATGAATCAAGAAGTGCTGCTTAATTATTTTTTCTAATAGTAGTAATATTTGTATGTAAGTAATTAGTGGATATACATTCCAAGAAACTATGATAAAGTAACTTGCTTTTATAAACTAAAATGTTCTTATTCTAGTAGTATTTGGAGTATTTGGTAAAGTAACAAATAAATTTTTTTGGTGAATAAAGTAACTATTAATGTATTGCAGGTTCAGATATTAAAAAATAATATTGAAAAATAATAAACATTCATTACAATAAAAAAATAAAGCACAATAATTAAAAATTAAATATATATTATATCATAGATTTAATATTGAGACAAACGTAATATGATTTGAAAATTTTTGATACGAATTACTCGAAAAAAGTGCTACATAATTCTTTTTCGATAACAACAAGTAAATACATAATTAAGTGAGTGTTTGATATTCAATGAATGTGGAAGAAAATTGAAAGTAATCAATCACATTGCTTTTCACGTCTCTTCCTTAGGTTATTTGGTGTCATTAAGCCTTTTATTTATAGTTTAAACTTCTTTCATCAAGATATTACTAAATTTAATTTATAAATTAGTTTTATAACTGCATCCAATGGCATATTGCCATATCATTAAATGAATAATTAAACGATTAAGTTTAAGTGATTAATAAGTTTTAGTAAAAGACAAATTGTTTAAGAAAATTTGATTCTGAATCTTAGCTATAACAATTATTGATTAAATTTTACTTGTCTCCTTATCGAACTTTGAATTATTTCGACCTCGTTCCCCTAAACCAAATGATTGAAACTAAAAAAAATGATTAAATAAATCAAAAACACATGATTGGTTATACATATTAACTTATGCAAAAACACATTGAATACATAAGTAAAACCATTTTATATCGCATTGAACACATTTGTAAAACTATTTTATATCGACAATATATAAATAATTAAACTCAGAATTATGGTTAATGCTAACAATTATCCTGGTCCTATATGTAATATTTTATTTTATAGAATAATTATATTTGATATGTTCCATATGTACAATTTAGATGTTATTGTAGGGACATTTATTATGCTGGACTGCGAGATCGAATTCAAGATACCGCTCTATCTTTATATTTAATGTCTATGAGTTTTGCGCTAAACCCTTCAGAAAAGAAAGAAAAAGAATAATTATTTAATTAGAGAATGTGCGATAACTTTTCTTTTGTTTTGAAAGTTTATAACTACTCTCTTCGTTCTGAATCTTTGATATTTTAAGTATTTTTATTTTTGTTGGAAACTTTGGTTTTTTGAAAAAACAAAGATGTAATTATTGGTGTTTTTCTCTCGGTATTCTAAAAACACAAAAGCATGCATTAAATAAATTTTGTTTTACTTAATTAATAAAGAGTAAAAAAAAGATTAATATAAATTTATTATTTCTTAATACTTGTGTCAAACCATAAAAATATCAAAATTTAGGGAGGAAAGGAGCAATTGGCACCATTTCTAATTAGAGTACATAAGTGTAAGAAAGTAAAGCTAGAAATTATCTAATTTGTGAGCTATCGTGCATCTAGCGTAATTGTTTTGGGCCTTTTGGCTTTGTTGGGGATGAAAGTTGTTGCACTAGTACTTTCAATTTTGAAATTGTTGAGTTGCATAAAAGAATCAAGTTGTTTTCAGCGTAATTTTTTTGTAGATTGCGTCCAAAGTTCTCCTACTACAATTTTAGCAATCATTTCCAACCATTTTTTGTGTCGACAAAACCAACATGTGTTACTTAAACTATGTTTTTAGAAACTCGGTCAAAATAAAATAAAGAATTTTGTATTGCAATTAGAAAAACTAAATATTATTGCCAACAAATAATAACATATATAATATGTTCGTTAGTCCACGAGGTTTATGTTTAGGTGCTTCACATTAAATATATAAAAAGTTCGATGTGATATTCAAGTCATTAAAATTCTTCCACCATTTAGATTAGTCTTTTGAATTAGAATTTTTTTGTGAGTTTAAGTCATAAAAATTGATGTTTTTATTGAGAGTTATTTATATAAGAGTTATCTATAAATTGAATTAAAGTACTTTATTAAATATTGAGGAGTGAGTGAAAGTACCAAATATAATAAGAACTACCACTATTAGAAGTCTCACATTACTTAAGTCATGAGACTCTACCATCATATAGACCATATTGGAGACCCCTTAATTTGATAGTGTTTTAAACTAAATAAAATAAAATAAACTTGTATATTCATAGACAACATATCTACAAAATCAACAAGAACAATTTATAAGTAGGTTGTTTTAATTTAAATTTAAAAAACAGAGTAAAATCTCTAATAGAGTGAATTACCTCTAGTTGTAGTCGAAGTATTGCATAAGTAGGAGCATTATGATTTTTGTATTTTCACACCGATAACTCAAATTATTATTTTTAATATATTTATACACACACTTTTAACCATCACATATATGATAGCTCTTCAAAATTCAAGCTATCATTTTCTCTATCTTTCAAAAATTCTTACATCACTGTGACATGTGATACAAATATGCAACGTGACAGAATCATGTTATTTCATTAACATTTTATTTTAAAATGCTAATCCTTGTCAACATGACGACATCCCGATCTGCTATGTTCCTTTCAGCTAACACGTTTCCCACAACATTAATTAACGAAACCAAAGTAGAAAACAAATGTCAATAAGTGTTCTTACATATAAGACACTAGTTATATAGCTAAATGTAAAAGAATATTATAAAGTGCCACATTAATGACAATCTCAACGAAATCTCAACACAATATTATGTAATAAATGTTCCATTTGTAAAAAAATTATAACAAAAAAAGTTTTTTTTTTTTTTAAAATTTTTAATATTTTTTTAATTATATTTTATCAATTATATTCAATCTCTTTAATTAATATTAAGTATATTTCTCTCATATGACAGGATGACCATGGCTCTAGGACTATTCTATTATGGTCTTCGAGACACATCGGCTACTTACGCGGTCAACTTTCTCAACATGGTTCCTATTTGCACATTTTTTATCTCTATCATATGCAGGTATGCAATCTAAATTAAACACAAATTTAGCCATATAAATAAATTAATCTGACAATAGATGAATTTGTGAATGAGCACAGAATGGAGAATATGAGGATTGGAACATGGATTGGTAAAGTGAAGTGTATTGGGGCAATATTATGTGTTGGTGGGGCATTAGTTACGAGTTTATACAAAGGGAGGGTATTTTATATTGGTCATCATAATCTCCAAGATGATCAGATGATTAATGCTGTTGCAACACATAAAACTCATAAGCTTCGTGGCACTATCTTTTTGGTTGGAGCCTGTTGCTCATACACAACTTGGTTTGTTATTCAAGTATGCTCCCATTTTTCATTTGTCATTTCTCAATTTTTTTTATAATTTCAATATGATTTTAGTCATGCATTTATAGCGTTTTTTTAATATTAATTTTTGTATTTTCTTCTTTTTAGTCTTTGATAACTGCTTGTTGGGTCAAGTATGCCGTCAACAACTAAAAGTAATAATTTTAAAATACAATTGCTTCTGCGGTCTCTTAACTTAATTTCAGATAACTCTTCAATTCATTATTTTTTTTTCTCGATTCAGTTCTTTATTTAATTTTAAGTAGTCAATTTAATCTTTTATGTTTTAAAATGTTAACAATGTTATCCTTTTTTTTACAAAATTCATCAAAATTTTCAAAGAAAACCCATGAATTTAAGTTAAGGGACCGCATGAGCAATTGTGCATAATTTTTAATCTCTTTTAACAAAAATTATAACATCTGATCATTGATATTATTTTTAACAATTCTCAATATGTATTTTAGTATAATATTGTTTCAAAATTAACATTGATTTAACTCAATAATAGATTTGCATTTTAAAAAAAATTTACTTGCATGTTTTGAAATATATGTAAATTCTTTGAAATGAAGACCATTTATTAGAGTTTACTGTATTTTCAGCTTATTCTAATTAATATTGCACACTTAACTTTACAACTTATCTAAGATTTAATCTCAATAATTCATAACAATAATTATTGTGTTGTTTAAAAGAGTTATGATGAAAATAACTAAAATATACCACTTACAAATGATAAAAAAGTAAAATAAATAAAAACAAAAATAAAAAGTAAAAATAAATATTAAATAAAAAATAAAGAAAAAAACTATTTTGATGGATATGCGAAACATTCTGTGACGCTGAAAGTTTAAACATTTATTGTCAAACAAATATATATAACTAAAAAGATATTGCATGAATTAAAAAGATATTGCACATAATTACATAAAGCTTATCACCACAACTAGCTCCATGCTGCTGGAATATACTTTTTCAGTTTTTTGATGATTAAACTGTGAATATGATTATTTTACTTATGAAGTAGGTGTTTTCAATTTAAACAGGTAAAGTTGATGAAAATTTTTCCATTGAGGTATTGGGGAACAATGTTATCATGTGTTATGTCGGCAATTCAGTCAGCAATAATAGGCGTATGCATAAATTCTAGTGAAGCTGCGTGGAGATTACAGTGGAATCTACAACTCATTACTATAATATACTCGGTATGATCAGAATATTTACCTTCAAATTTAAGCTCTTTTTATACATCAAATGAATTAAGACTATTTGAATATTCTTAAATTCAAGTATTATATTTAACATTATGTATACCAATTATTTAAATAACACCAAAACAATATAAAACATCGACCGAGACACTAGTAAATATTTGAAAAATTTAGTTAATTTAAGGTAGTCACATGCCACGTCTTTGATCATAAGTATCAATGATGTAGACTTAGTTAGAAAATTTTAATATAAGCAGAAATTGCCATTAAAATAGGCATAATAATTTAGTTTTAGATATATCAAATAATTTAAAGATTAACTCTCTTCCGTTTGGAATTTAGATAAATCAAATGTTCAAGTTAGTATAATATTTGATGTGAGTGAGATGTAAGAATGAATTATACCTTAATAGATGATAGAGTGAAACTTATATAGCTATAATGTAGTAGTATTGGACTTGAGTTAACCTTTAAACCAACTACTTACGAGGAGAGGAATCTAAATATCCATTAGATATAATTAACCTCATCACGCTTTAGATTAGACATCTAAAAGATGACTTAAATATACTATGAAAAGATGTTTGAAATAATTTTTTATATTGTACTATGAATGATGATATTGAACTAACTAATTGGATTTATTTGTGTAGGGAGCAATGGCTAGTGCTGCAACATTTTGTTTAATATCATGGACAATATCAATTAAAGGTCCTACTTACCCTCCAATGTTTAATCCACTGGCTCTTGTTTTTGTGGCCACATCAGAAGCTATTTTACTTGGCGAACAACTAACAATTGGAACGTATGTATACTTTTCGTTCTTCATATCTTGAGTGATTAGTCTCTATTGAAAATATATCAAACGTAAAATTAAAAGTGTTAACTAATAAAGAATCACTAATCTAATTATTTTTTAGTTTATTAGGAGGACTAATGCTAATTATAAATTGTGGATATTTTATTTGATAATCTATCTTAGAAATAATCACTAATTGAAAAATGAAAAACCTATTTGCAGGTTGCTGGGAATGGTTTTGATTATAGTGGGATTGTATTCCTTTTTGTGGGGTAAAACAAATGACAGGCCAAGGTTGCCTCAAACAAATGTAGCAGCTTCTGAATTATCAACAAGCATGGTTGATGACTCTTCTATAGCTCAATCAACAGCTGTAGTAGTACCAAGTTCTTCACCTAATGAAAGTGTTCTTCAAATTGATAAAACTAACAAAATTTAAAATATTGTTATAATTTTTTTTTTCTAGATCTTCCCTTGAAGAAAGCTGAAATTTAATAACAATCAATATGAATGTATTGCTATTAAATCTAAGCTAAAAAATGTATATCAGTCTCCCTCTCCCTATTTGGTTAAATAAAACAATCATTTATATCATATCCGTCTCTAAGCACAAGTAACTTTTATCCGAATGGCAGAGTTTGAACTAAAATATTGGGGTGACTATATTTTTAAAATTTTAACAGATAAATAAAAAATATAATATTGAATTGTAGAAAACAAATGTCGCTAAGTGTCCTTAAATATAAGACATCAGTTAAATAGTTAAAAGTAAAAGATTATTATAAAGTGCCACATTAATGATAATCTCAACGAAACCTCAGTAATACAATATCTTATAACAAATGTTACATTTGTAAAAAAATTGTTATTTTTAATTTTCACTACTATTTTATTAATTATATTTTATGATATTACGTGTTATTATTTTTTATTTTATTTTTTACGAAAAGATTTAGTGATGTGACTATTATTAGTATTGCTTGACAATATAGAAAATATTTATATTAAAAGGGTATATAATTTTCATCTTATTATAAAAATCTAGTGTAATTTTACACGAGTTTCTAACAAAGTAATGGCACATATGTATATATGACAGGATGACCATGACTCCAGGACTATTCTATTATGGTCTTCGAGACACATCTGCTATTTAAGCGGTCAACTTTCTCAACATGGTTCCTATTTGCGCATTTTTTATCTCTATCATATGCAGGTATGCAATCTAAATTAAACACAAAATAAATTAATATGCCTAAGTAACTTTACCAGTAGATGAATTTGTGAATTACTACAGAATGGAGAATTTGAGGATTGGAACATGGGTTGGTAAAGTGAAGTGTATTGGGCAGTATTATGTGTTGGTGGGGCATTAGCTACGAGTTTATATAAAGGGAAGATATTTTATATTGGTCATCATACTCTCCAAGATGCTTAGATGATTCGTGCTGTTGCAGCTCATAAAACTTACAAGCTTCGTGGCACACTCTTTTTGGTTGGAACATGTTGCTCATACACAGCTTGGTTTGTTATTCAAGTATGCTCCCAAATTATAAACCAAATACATAAATTTTTATTGACCAAATTATAACTTAACAAGCTTGGTTCGTTATTCAAGTATAAACCAAATACATAAATTTTTATTGACCAAATTATAACTTAAATGTCTTTTATAAAAAAAATCAAAAATAGTAATATTTTTTTTAAAATTTCTTGTAGACTTTAAGGTGACCGTAATATATGTGTGACTTTGGTTTTAATGTCATTTAGTTATTTTTTTGTGGTCATTATCTTTATATATATGTATACATGTGCATGTGTGCGTGCGTGTGTGTATCTTATTTGTTTTTGTGATAATCACTTTTTTTTTTAAAATACCATCTATAACAACACTTTTAAATGTGTCCCAAACTGAAGGAGTAAGTTATCATGCAAATATATTCCCTACTCAGACTCTTTTAAATTTATTATCATTTTGCAATAAGTAAAAAAATATTATCAAACATCTAAAAAAACGAAAGAGTAAGCCGAAAGTAAAAAGAATAAGAAAAAATACAAAAGTCCTATTACCCGTGTAGCCTAACCTATTTATCCTATAATGCATTGCTTCTTTAGGTCATATTAACCAGTATTGGCTCTAGAAGCCAGCATCACATTTTTCCATTAATTTTCTTTACTTACATGGTTTTATTCACATTTTGAACTTTTTTATGAGAAATCATTTTAAATAATGATGCTTTCCTTATTTAGAATGCATTAACTCCTAGTTAGAACGCCACCTAACAACAATTCCCTTCACGAAATGTCCCAAGCTGGTCATATGATTAAATATGAATGATGCATATAGACTATTATGCTAATAAATATTTCCTAAAAAAAGTTAATAAAAATTAGCCAGATTAGTATTTTTTCTAAAATAAAATATAATTAAAAATAATACTTGAAAGTTGATGTATTTAATTAAGAATTTAATCGAGCTACATCAATTTTTAAACAAACAAAAATATATATTTTTTTTTTTGAAAAAGGGAGAAAAAGCATTACCCTCATCAATTAAAGTCACACTCATTATAATTTTACAATAGTTTGTGAGAAAATTTGAACTTCAATTGAATTTATTCAGATGAGCTTTTAATATTAATTTGACATATATAGACAAATAAAAATAATGAAAAGAGAAGGATTAATTTTTAAATTTAAAATAATTAAAAGCAATTAATTACATACAAATAGCTAATAAGTACTCTCGCGGTAAAACTTAAAGAATAAAAAATAAAAAACAATTAATAAAAAGAGAAGGATTTATCATATTAAAAATAAATATTGTTTAAGTAACTTGTTAAAATAATTATTAAAAACAATTGTGATAAGTTGTAAATCAATCCTTTTTCTTTTTCTTCTGTAACTTTTCTACTTGTTGTACTTCAAAAGTTTGTTTGAGCTTATTATATAAGCAAAGCTAGTTAAAAAATACAAAGGTAATTTTTACTACTTGTTAGTTAATAAATACAAAGATATATTTAATTAGTATATGTACCTTCAAATATGTTACTTGTTAGTTATAAACTATATAAACTCGATATGTAATAATTGTTTTTTATGATGAAGATTTGTGATATATTTTATTTGTGTTAATATATTAATATTATTATGAGTTAATTTTTTTTGCATGTTGACAAAAGAGGAGAAAAATTCTACATATTTGCAACAACAAAAAATAACAATTTGTATACATAATTATATGTATTTTAATTTATTTAAAAGATGATATCAATGGATATCTTCTAATAATCGCAAATCATTAAAAACTTGTAAACATTCATTTAACATATATTCACACGAATATGGATATGATACATATATTATTTTATCCAATGAATAGGATAGCGGATGACTACTATCCATGTCCATGGATACTCATTGGCATCCTTACTCCCAACCATATTTTACCCTTCGACAAAGCTAGAATCTTATACCTTTCTTAAGACATCAAAATTTGGTTATACTCGGACCACTGTAATTTTAGTATAGTTTTACTTTATTTATTTATTTATTTTTATCCAAAAAAGTTTAGATAAGTTGAATATTGGTGGCTCATCAAAACATGCCTCAAGGCTCAAAAAGTGATGATAGATGTACTTACCGATCACCCATCAAAGAATTCAGTAGCGGAAGTTGAACCACAACCTAATAAGATGAGAGTCAACTTCTTGCCAATTGAACCGACCATCATTGCTTTTACTCTATTTAATTATATGCTTTTGAAAACACTTTTAAGCTAATTTCGAATTCATTTTCCCATTAATAACTTCTTTAAAGAAACAAGTTTTCTTGAAAAATATTTTAAAAGAGTAATGCTATTTGGTACAAATGATTTGTTTAAGAAAGAGAACAATGCAAAAAAAATAAGAGTTTTGACTAATTAGTAATTGATTGACCATATGAAATAATAGGTAGTTATAATTTGTAAGTGTTAGATATTTAGGGATGACAACACAACCCGCACCTGCGGGTACCCACCGGAACCCGTCGTGATTTGGGCGGAGAAAATCTGTTTTCATTGGATGCAGGTGCGGCTGCGGATTTTCCCTGATATTAAA
Source organism: Cicer yamashitae (assembly GCA_037974755.1). NCBI lineage: Eukaryota > Viridiplantae > Streptophyta > Magnoliopsida > Fabales > Fabaceae > Cicer > Cicer yamashitae. Next base: position 39,631,490 of record JBBPBQ010000004.1, read on the forward strand.
ACTCGAGGGCGGAGGCGGAGGTGAGTTTGGGGGTGTTGATATTCACCCTACACCTGCACCCAAACCCACCCCACTAGTAATATAATTGTCATTTTTAAATTTTATATACACATATATATTCAATATACTTAATATATTTTTCAAAATTAAAATTTATAATCATCTCTCTATAGAAAATATGATTTTAATATTTCTTAATTTTATTATTGTATAATAATAATTATTTTGTTATATTAATTATAATAAATATGAATTTAAAATTATTATTTTATATATATGAATAGGTGCGGGCGGAAAATCGAAATCCCGTCACAGGTGGGGATGGGGACTGAAATTTCACATCCGATAAAAACGGATGCGAGTGTAGGTTTTCGCCGACTTCTCAGTGCATAGATGAGGGAGGCCAAACCCGTCCCGCCCCGTTGCGATGCCTACCTGTCACCAAATATATAAAAAATTAATTAAAAAAATTGAGTTTAATTATTATTACCACGTCATAGCAAAGAGTTTTATACTATCAAATCCTACAACTATTTATGAAAATGAATTTAAAAATAATTTTAATAAAAATCAGATATTTTTAATAATCCAACGGTAGTAATTGTGTAATTTATTTTACACTGACAAATATATATATATAAATTAAATTCTTAGTACATTTTTAGGTATTCATTAAAAACTAAGATAGGGTAGTAAAAAAAATTAATTAACTTGAAATTGCAATTTATTAAAAAATAATTAAAATACCAAAAATGACGTATTATTAAATAAATTGATGACGATATCATATACAGCAAAACTTTACATACGAGACATATCTTAATTTCACATTTGTTTCTACAATTGACTTTGGATTGGACTTCATAGAAGCTATATACCAAGCCAAAACCGCTTCTTATATTTGCCTCACTTTGTTGAGTTTTTTTATTTGAGAAACCTTTCTTTGTTGAGAGTACATATTTTAACATCTTATTTTAGATTTTCATATGACAAAGATCACAATGAGTGAAATGAAGAGAGAAGATAGTGGTAGCATGAAAAGTGTTGTGAAGGAATGGTTCAATTCTTCGCAAGCTTTTTTGAGTATGTTTTTGGTCCAAATTTTTGCAACTGGGTTGCAACTTTTATCAAGGGTCATTTTGGTTCAAGGTACTTACATTTTTGCACTCATTGCATATCGTCACGTTGTTGCTGCAATTTGTGTTGCCCCCTTTGCTCTTTATTTTGAAAGGTAATATTTCATTCCATTACCTTAATTTTCATTCAATATATTTTGGCTAAATTGCACCTATGGTTCCTTAACTTAATTTCAGTTAACGTTTTAGTCCTTTATTTTTTTTAATTTGGTCCTTTATTTTAATTTTAAATGACAATTTGATCTTTATGTTTTAAAATGTCAACAATGTTATCATTTTTTTTACAAAAATTCATCAAAATTTTCAAATAAAACCCATAAAATTAATTATATTCTTCAATATAATACAAATTTCATCATATTCGTAACTCAAATTTTCAAATAAATTCATATTTTCATTATTTATTTGATGTTGTGAAAGATCAAAATATGAGTTTATTTAAATATTTAAGGTATGAATTTGATGAAATTTGCATTATATTGAGGAAGATAATTAATTTTCTGGATTTTCTTTGAAATTTTTTATGAATGTTTTGAATTTTTGCAAAGAAAAGGATAACATTGTTGACATTTTAAAACATAAAAGATTAAATTGTCACTTAAAATTAAAATAAAGGACCAAATCGAAAAAAAAAAGATAAAAGACTAAAAGATTAACTGAAATTAAGTTAAGAGACAACAGATGCAATTTAACCATATATTTTATTAATTTGGATTTTTTTTACAAAACATGTTATTAATTTGTAGATTAAAAGTTTAATTAATCTTTACTATATGTTTATTTCTAGCAGTAGTAGTTTACTATTCCCCCTGAACTTCACTTCCCTTTTTTGTTTTCTATGTTTGATCTTTGTTCTTTCTTTTTTCTTCTTAATTTTCACCCGAGTCGAAAAAACAATCTTAATTTTCACCAACCCTTAATTTGCCGACTAGCATAATTAATTAATAACATGAATTTTTATTTTTTTAATAACAATAATACGTCCGGTCATTATTATAAAAGATAATCGAGTCAACAAAATTTGATGCATTTAATTCATATTATAAATAACTTTTTCTTGATCCAATTGTCTCTTATAAAAAAGACAAAAAAAATATATTTTAAGAATCTTTTTCTTTATTATTATTATTATAAGAGATAACGTTATAAGGTGTGTTTAGATAGATGTAATTCACTTCAATTTTAAATATAAACAAAAAAGTGCAATATATATATATAATTAAAATTTGGACTAAACACGTCCAATCAAATATCATTTTATTTATATATGGATAAACCATTATTTTAATTTCTAATGATTTTAATCTCTTAAATCATCAAAATACTTTTCGAAAAATACAACTTACTATCATAATAGTCATTGAAAGATTTAATATATATAATATTAAAATAGTTCAGGACTATTATAACGTCAAGGATTAAACTCACTAAATAAATAATTTTTTGTTGACTAAACTTTGTCTTAGATTTAACATTAGAGATCATATACCAATGTAAATAATAAACTCATTAAAACACATCTTTAATAAGTGGCAAAACTTGAACAAAACTATTGGAGTGCTAAATTTTAAAAAATTTAATTAATGAATTAAATATAATATTTTATTGTATATTAAAATTTTAAGTTGTAAATTTATAATGTGTACATGCAAAATTGGTAAACACAACCACAAAGGAACAGAGAATTAGAGTGAGAAGTTGCACAAGTTTTGGATAGATAGAGTTATGAGCATGACATATCGATTTAGTTAGTTATTTTGGAGAGGAAAAGATCTGAATGTCATTTTGGATGAACTTTTACTATTTTTCTCACAATTTTCTAACCAAACTGATGAAAAACATGTTGATTTGATTCGATTTAATCGGGTTGACATTTTAAAAATTAAGACTTTTATTTTATAAAATCCAATTTTTTTCAAACGTTAAGATTTTTTATACTATTAAAACAATTGCGAAAACATTTTTTATAACACAAATACATAAACTATAATGATAAAATAATATATAAATAATTAAAAATGTAATTGAATACAACATTTTTTTTAAGATAATACAACGGTCGTTGATTTTAAATGCCATAAAATCATACCTAATCATTAGAGGTTCAGTTGATTTTACTAAGTTCTATTTGGATTAAAACACTAAAAAAATTAGTTAATTTCAATTAAATTTTTGAGTCTTTCAAATTATTGGTTTAATTTTTATATCTTATACGAAACTCACATTACACAATTAGAATTTAGATTGAAAAATTAAGTGTATTTTTTATAGGTTATAAAAAAAATTGTTGGGACTTTGGGGTGGTCAGTGGCATATCTTCTTAGGAGCGGGGAGGTCATATTCACCCTAAAATTTTATTCTTCGGTAAAATTAGGTATATCTACAAAAATATTTATTTTTATATATGATATATATTATGAATGTCTTGCTGACTATTTTAAATTGTGGAGTGAGTAAGTGGTAACAGAATTTTGAACCAGACACTATTAATACATCTAAAAATTAAAAGGTTTAAATATGTTTTTGGTCCCTGTAAATATAACCTTTTTTGATTTTGGTCCTCGTAATTTTTTTTTTTAGTTTACATCCCTGTAATATCAAAAAAGATTTATATTTGGTCCTTAACGTTAATGGACGTTACAAAAACGTTAACTAACAAACGGAAACAGTTTTTGGTCCCTGTAAATTTAACATTTTTCAGTTTTAGTCCCTGAAAAATATTTTTTTGAATTTCATCCCTGCAATATTCAAATATCTCCTTAAATATAAAATAACATACAAATTGATCTTTATTAATAATAAACTTATGCCAAGTATTGTTTAAAATATTTTCACTTCAATAATTTAAAATTTATACAATTATATACATTATATAATTATACAATTATATAATTATATTATTATTAAATAATAATTGTATATTAATTATATTATATTATATTATATGTTTATTTCAATTATATTAGTATAATTGTATAATTTTAATCATTATTTTATACTAATATAATTGTATATTAATATAATTGTATATTAATTATATAATATAATTAAAATAAACATATAATGTAATATAATATAATTAATTTAATATAATATAATTAAAATAAATATATAATATAATATTATAATTAAAATAAAATTAATATAATATTAACTTCAATTATATTATTATAAAATAATGATTAAAATAAATCTATCACCTAATATATATTTTATTTATTTTAAGTTATAATAAAACAAATCTAAACCGTAAAAGAAGATTTTAGTTAAAATTATAAAGCTTAAATCTAAAGTTATTTTAATTATTATTTTATACTAATATAATTAATTTATTAATAATAATTAAATAAAACAGAAGATTTTAGTGATTTTTTTGAAATAGAAAATGAAAATTAATTTAATAATAATAAATAAATAAAATAGAAGATTAATAAATTTTAAATTATTGAAATGAAAATATTTTAAACATTATTTAGCTTAAGTTTATTATTAATAAAGATTAATTTGTATGTTATTTTATATTTAAGGAGATTTTTGAATATTACAAGGATGAAATTCAAAAAAATATTTTTCAGGGACTAAAACTGAAAAGTGTTATATTTACAGGGATCAAAAACTGTTTTCGTTTGTCAGTTAACGTTTTTGTAACGTCCACTTAACGTTAAGGATCAAATATAAATCTTTTTTGATATTACAGGGATGTAAACCAAAAAAAAAAAATTACGAAGACCAAAATCAAAAAAGATTATATTTACAGGGACCAAAAACATATTTAAATCAAATTAAAATTATCACTACACCAAGATAAAATATATGAGATTAATTGAAAATATTTTATATATAATTTATTTTATATCTGCTCCCTCAATAAAACTTATCGATATCCACCATTGGTCATCTCTAATCCCAACAAAATTCCGCCGATGTCTTTAACTAATAACTTTCAAATACTTTAACTCATTTTTAATTATATTATGAGACGGATGAAAAAAGGTAATAATGTTTTTTTGATGCGTGTACCATGGTAATGTTGAGAAGTGTTGAATTTGTTTTATTGATATGTGGTGAATGATATTTGTTGGTTACGGTTGCAGAGGACGGCTAAAGAAGTTCAATTGGAGAGTTTGGTTCTAGTTTTTCGTCAACGCATTAGTGGGGTAAGCTCAATACTCTCTTTATTTTCAACGGAACATACATTAATACTCCTTCTTTCTTTATAGAGATTTTAAGTCCTTTAGTCTTTATTATATTCTTAAAGATAATTTTATAAAACAACTTATAATTTCTAATTTCAATATGAAAATAATTACATTTTTCCTTTAGTCTTTATTATATCCTTAAAGATAAATTTATAAAACAACTTATAATTTCTAATTCAATATGAAAATAATTACATTTTTTAATTTATGTGATGAGAAATTCTTTGGTACATGCGGCGATTCATTATGCACAGATAAATTTGATCTTTAAATTAATAGTTAAATAATTTTATTTAAAAAAAAGTATTTTCTATTATTTGAAAAATTATGATAATTAAGTATCATTTACCAAAAGTGTGAACAAAATAAAATTTAATTTTTTCTGATTTTTTATTACTCATTATAGTAAATATTAAATATTTTTTTACAATAAAATGTAAAAATGTAATATAAAACTTATAAACAATGATATAATATTTTTTTCTTATGAAACGATTTTTTAAAAATACAAAAGTCGACAAAATAACTATTTGATTCATAAAAATGATTGTCAATTTATTGGTTTAAAGAATAAATATACCAAAATATTTTTATTTGTAAATATACTGTAACGTAGAATTTTTTTTTTGTGATGTGGCTAAAGTGACATATAATTTAGAAACTGGGTCAAAATAAAATAAATAATTTATATTGTTATTAGAAAAACTAAATATTATTGCCAATAGATAACAACATATATATAATATGTTCGTTAGTCCACGAGGTTTATGTTTAGATACCTCATATTAAATGTATAAAAAGTTCGACGGATACTTAAGTTATAAGATTTCTCCAACCATATAGATTAGTCTTTTAAATTAGGTTATTTTTATAAATTGAAGTCATAACAATTGATGTTTTTATTGAGTTATTTTTAAAAAGAGTTATTTATAAATTGAGTTAAGGTACTCTATCGAATGCTGATGAATGAGTGAAACCGCAAAAAATAATAAGAGCTATCACTGAATTAATGTCAATAGTGTAATAATCTCATAATTTCCACATTACTTCACTAATGAGATTCTACCACCATATAAACCATATTAGAGACCCCTTTATTTGATTATGCTTTAAACTAAATAAAATGAAAAAACTTATGTATTTCATACTGACATATCTATAAAATCAACAAGAACAATTTATAAGTAGTTTGTTTTAATTTAAATTTAAAAAACAGAGTAATCTCTAATAGAGTGAATTACCTCTAGTTGTGGTTGAAGTATTTCATAAGTAGGAGCATTATGATTTTTGTATTTTCACACTCATAACTCAAATTATTAATATATGTATACACACATTTTTAACCATCACATATATGATAGCTCTTCATAATTCAAACCATCATTTTTTCTATCTTTTAAAATTTTTTACATCTCTATGACATGTCGTACAAATATGCAACGTGATAGAATCATATTATTTTCAGTAATATTTTATTTTGAAATACTAATCTTTGTCAACATGACCACATCCGGATCTGCCAAGTTCATTTCCGCCAGCACGTTTCCCACAACATCAATTACCGAAACGAAAGTAGATAACAAATGTCAATAAGTATCCTTAAATATAAGACAACAGTTAAATAGTTAAAAGTAAAGGAATATTATAAAGTGTCACATTAATGACAATCTCAAAGAAACCTCAATAATACAATATCTTATAACAAAAATTACATTTGTAAAAAAATTGTTATTTTTAATTTTCACTGTTATTTTATTAATTATATTTACATGTAATTACTCATAAGTTATTATTTTTTATTTTATTTTTATGAAAAATTTAGTGATGTGACTATTATTATTATTGTTTGACAATATTAAAAATCTTTATATTAAAAGGGTATATAATTTTCATCTTATTATAAAAATCTAGTGTATTTTACACGAGTTTCTAACAAAGTAATGGCACATACAGGATGACCATGGCTCCAGGACTATTCTATTATGGTCTTCGAGACACATCTGCTACTTACGCGGTCAACTTTCTCAACATAGTTCCTATTTGCACATTTTTTATCTCTATCATATGCAGGTATGCAATCTAAATTAAACACAAAATAAATTAATGTGCCTAAGTAACTTTACCGATAGATGAATTTGTGAATGACTACAGAATGGAGAATCTGAAGATTGGAACATGGGTTGGTAAAGTGAAATGTATTGGGGCAATATTATGTGTTGGTGGGGCGTTAGTTACGAGTTTATACAAAGGGAAGGTATTTTATATTAGTCATCATACTCTCCAAGATGCTCAGATGAAAAGTGTTGTTGCAGCTCATAAAACTTACAAGCTTCGTGGCATACTCTTTTTGGTTGGAACATGTTGCTCATACACAGCTTGGTTTGTTATGCAAGTATGCTCCCATTTTTCATTTGTCAATATTTTTTTTAATTTAAATATGATTCTAATTATGCAATTATAGTATTTTTTATTTTTATTTATTTAATTTTTACAAATTCAAAAACTCTCTCTTTTAGTCTTTTATGACTGTTTATCGAGCCTCCTATGCTGTTAACAACTAAAAATAATATTTTTTTTTAATTTGTAAAAACTGAATTTAAAAAAAAAAAGTTCAAATCACATTTAAACTTATTGCATTAAACATTTCTAGTTTAGGCATTTTTTATATGTGATTCTGTTTTTTTTACAGCTCTTGGCCATATAGAAATTATTTTAAAATTTATGTTGAATCTAATTTAATCTTTTATAAAACTAGTTAATAAAGTAAGAATTATTTACCACATATTAATAACTGTCTGATCTTATTATTTTATTTAATATGAGATTCTTATTAAATTACTCATTATCATTTTTTTAATGAATATATTCAAGAACATTTGAATGCGGTAATTCGAGTATTTTTGGAATTTTATTTTCTAAAGTTGTTGTGTAGTACAACCACATAGGTAAACATCTCCTATGTCCATCGTTGTTCTACACTCTTTCTAAGTATAGATTAACAATTCTCTTAGCTCTTACTACTGAGATGATGATTTAATTGGTGTCGATGTTTAAGTTGAATTTTGAGGGGCACTTACGTTTTTTCTTCTTTTTATTAAATTGACATTAAATCGATTTATAGTCATAACTTTAAAGATCAAGAAGACTGTTAACTTATAGTCTAGTTGAATGTCGTCGATCGTCGTTAAATATTTTGAATGGATTTTAATTACTAGTTCAAACTAAAACTTAATTTATATAAAAAATACTTAAATATAATTTTAGTGATTTATCTTTTACCTAATTTTCGTTTTGGTCCTTTATCTTTATTTATTTATTTATTTTGGTCTTTTATCTTTTATAAGTGGTATATTTTAATACTTGATACAATCACAACAAAAGTTATAACAACATTATTTCATTGAAATCCCTTTTAACAATTCTCAATATGTATCCAATATAATATTGTTTTAAAAAACATCCATTTAATCAAATAATAGGTTTGTACTTGAAAAAAAATTCTTCTTGCATGCTTTGAAACATATGTAAACTCTTTAAAATGAAAGACCATTTATCACTTTATTGTATTTTCATCTTATTCTAATTAAAATTGCACACTTAATTTTATAAGTGATCTAAGATTTTATTTCAATAATTCATGACAATAATTATTGTATTGTTTGAAAGAGTTATAATAAAATGACTAAAATACACTACTTATAAAAGATAAAAGATCAAAATAAATAAAAACAAAAATAAAACATCAAAATAAATATTAAATAAAAGATAAAAAATCAAAATTATATTTATCTGTATAAAAAAACTATTTTGAAGGATATGTGAAAGATTTAGTGACACTTAAAGGTTAAACATTTATTGTGAAACAAATATAACTAAAAAAAAAAAATATTGCACATGATTACATAAAGCTTATCACCACAACTAGCTCCATGCTACCGGAATATACTTTTTCAGTTTTGTGATGGTTAAACTGTGAATATGATTATTTTACTTATGAAGTAGGAGTTTTCAATTTAAACAGGTAAAGTTGATGAAAGTTTTCCCATTGAGGTATTGGGGAACAATGTTATCATGTGTTATGTCAGCAATTCAGTCAACAATAATAGGCGTATGCATAAATTCTAGTAAAGCTGCTTGGAGATTAGGGTGGAATCTACAACTCTTTACTATAGTGTACTCGGTATGATGTTTACCTTCAAATTTTAGCTCTTATTATACATCAAATGAATTAAGACTATTTGAATAAATTCTTAAATTCAAGTATTATATTTAACATTATGTATATCTCTATTTAAATAACACCAAAATAATATAAAACACAGATTGAGACACAATTTGACACTAATAAATATTTGAGAAAATTAATTAATTTAAGGTAGTCACATGTGTAGTCTAACATTAACACGTGATAGATATAAGTCACGTCTTTGATCAGAAGTATCAATGATGTAGAGTTAGTTAGAAAATTTCAATTTAAGAAATTGCCATTAAAATATGAATAATAATTTAGTTTTAGATATATCAAATAATTTAAAGATGAACTATGATCCGTTTGGAACTCAGATTTATTGAGAAAGATTGAGATGTCACATTAGTTGTCAATAAGTGGAAGAAATGGTCTTGGGCAGAGGTGCCTAAGTCGGAATTCTCGCCGAAGAGAACATGCAAATTATTTGCAAACACTCTGACACTCAAGTTAGTATAATGTTTGAGGTGAGTGAGAGGTACGAATGAAACATACCTTGATAGGTGATAGAGTGAAACTTATGTAACCATAATGAAGTAGTAATGGATTTGAGCTGACCTTTAAACCAACTCCTTACGAGAAGAGGAATGTGAATGTTTGCCACATATAATTACTCTCAAAACAACAACTTCATCACATTTTAGATTAGACATCTGAAACGTCACTCAAGTATATTGTGATAAGATGTTGAGATTATTTTTTGAAATTGTACTATGAATGAGAATCTTGAACTAACTAATTGGATTAATTTGTGTAGGGAGCAATGGCTAGTGCAGCTACATTTTGTTTAATATCATGGGCAATATCAATTAAGGGTCCTACTTACCCTCCAATGTTTAATCCACTAGCTCTTGTTTTTGTGGCCATATTAGAAGCTATCTTACTTGGCGAACCACTAACAGTTGGAATGTATATATACTTTTCGTTCTTCCCATTATAATTTTAACAATTTTTAATTTTCTTTTAAATTGTTACATTACATTTAGGTATTGTCCTTTTTCACTCTGCATATATCCTTTCATAGAATCACTTAGTTTTTTTTAATAAAGAAATGTTACTTGTTAGTATATTAGGTTAGTAGTTAGAATTTGAATCTTGGACTTCCATCTCAAACTCTTTCAGGAAAAAAAATGTTTATTCAAGTGTATGGAACAAAAACAAAATGACAAATACTAATATGGTATAATGTGACACTTTTAAGGAATTAATTAATTCTCTAGATATATTTTATTTAATGCTTCAATATTTAGTATGGTCATATAAAAAAGTATGTGTTAAGAAATGTCGACTCTTTAAATAAATCTTGGTATCTTGTGTGATTAATTTTTAACAAGGATATATAAAGTTAAAAGTGTGAACTAATAAAAAACCACTAATCTAATTATTTTTTAGTTCATTAGGAAGATTAATGCTAATTATAAGTTGAGGATTTTTTAGTTGATAATCTATCTTAGAAAAAATCACTAATTGAAAAGTGAAAAACCTATTTGCAGGTTGCTTTGCTTCATGTTTACTAGTTTGTTGCCATGGGTTTTTCATTGTTGGGCGTAGTCCAACCTTGCTAATAGTTATGTTTAGGTATAAATACTTTTGTTGTAGTACATTTGAGAAGTTTTTAATCAAATTAGAATTTCAACCATTGATTGAAAGAGCTAGTACTGCTTTTCAAGATTTTTTCTTGAAATATTTCAAGATCCTTATCAAGATCATCCTTACTCTTGTGGCGGTTCTTCACTAGACTTTATCATTCATCTTGAATGCAACGATCATTCATACTACTTCTCATCTCATTTCGTAAGTATGTTTTCATTCTCTTCTTAATTGTAGAATTTTCTAAGTTTTCCTTTATTTTCTTATTAGTTTGTCAAGAAATTTACACTAAGCACAAGAGCCGATATTGTGAATCCATTTGGATCCACATCAATTTAGTAGCAACCATACATGTTATACCAAGGACAAGCTATGCTTAGAACTCTACATACCATACTAACAACAATCACAAGTTGAAAAACTCCTTGAATCATCACGTTGTAAATCTAGAGAAAGAGATTAGAAGAAGTGAACTCTAAATGGATTAGACGTAACTACCAGTTGGATGGTAAAATTGGATTAATTAATGTGTCTATCCTTTTTTCCTTAACTCTTGATTTATTTTGAAAAAACTTTTAAAGCACCAATGTTTTTATTTAAGTGCGTTGTACCCTGATCATGTAATCTTAAATGACTTTGCAGTGCACCCTCTAATGATTAGACAATTTAAAGGAACACCAAGACAGTGCTTGGAGAATCGTATTTTTAGTCTGATGAACATTGTACCACCTCAATATTTATAATAAACTATTTTGTTAATGAAGTAGGATTTTAAATAATTAATTTTGTGTTAAAATTATTTTAGAATATATGTTGATTAATTTTCTTTATATATTTGACTAACTCAGTGATATAAATAACAAATATTATATTTTATTATTTTATATATTTTCTAAAAATAATAATATTTTAGTGTAATATTTTAAAGAATAATATTTTAGGCGATTATACGTGTATATGCGCGTAAGTAATTAATGTGATATTTTCCTGTGCATTTGACTGATATTAAGTGTGCATATAGTTATATTTTAATTATTTTTAGATATTTTCTATTTTATAAATAATTTTTCTTGAGATATTAGTAATATTGTGATTGATTTCTTTTACTTTTATATATTTTCTATGACATGATGATTTTATACATATTTATTGTGATTTAGTAATTAATATAAGTTGTTGATGTTATGTTTATATATCTTATTGGTTTGACTATTCTATAAAGATGATAGTATTCTTATGGGTTCATTTAAAAAAATATTATTCTAATAATTATAGTTATTATTTTGAATGTGAGAGTTTTGGTTATTAATGTATTTTAAAAGATTAATTACTTTATTTTATAAAATATTAGTTTTAAAATTTTAGTAAGGTTTCAGTAATAAAGTTATGTTTAAAAAAGTGTTAACAAAAATTAGTTTTGATAATTGTTGATTTTATTTATAAAAAAATTAAAGAAATGAGTAAAATGTGTTTTATGAATAAGGCTCAAGAGTAAAACCTAATTAAACATTAATTAAGTTCATAATGTTGTTATATTCATTTAGCTTCCTTTGCGAAATTTTTTATTCTTTTTGGAAAAAGACTTCCTTGCCTGCTGCGAATTATTTTATAAATTATTTTATATGTTATTTTGAAATTTAGGGTGTCATAGTAGTATGGTTTGTCCAATCAAACTGTATGGGTGAGATGTGCCTATTGAGACTGTTTGGCTCCTTCTTAATTGTGTGGTTTTTTCTTACTATTATTGATTAGGTGCCTATAGAGCTTTTGACGTATGCTATGTGAAACTCTTGTGAAAGTGACGGGAAGATGCATTATGTGGTGTGATTTCCTTGTTATTGCATATGCTATCATCGTTATATGATTCAAATTTGTGTTAATGGAACTTAATCAATCCTGAATTGGTTATGATACTGGCACAAAGTGGTAGATAATCCTAACATGTTTGAGCATTATTTATGTGCCTAATTTTGTCTAAATCCTATATTAGTCGGGAAATCTTCTCAGATCCTTTGTTTATATGTTGGAGCTGCTAGATTTTTTAGTTAATACTTGGTAAGAATTTCCATGGAAGTAAAACATAGTTACGAACTTAAGAAGTTAATCGAAGTCAAGGTATAGATTTTATTGGGTAGTTGTAAAGAGTTACAGGATAAAATAAGGTATCTCTAAGATAAGTTTAGATTTTTAAAAAGGAACGAAATCGAATAGACATGCTATTATCTAAATGATTTGAGTAGATAATTCTCTTAGTTGATTGTGGCTTAAAAATTAACTTTATTGACTGTTAAGTTAATAAAAAAAATGTTAGTGTTTCTAAATTGTATCAAATCATTTGCTGGAAATTACGTTTGATGAACCATTTCTCTCAATTCCTTTTTAAATCCCCTTAACGTCAATTTTATTTCAGTTTCCATAAGATTTTAATTTAAAATTATTGCATTTGTCTCTTTTTTTGAATTCGAATTTAGTTCTCGTGTCTTCATGAACATTATAGCTATAGATCTTAGCTTTCATTTGCACTTAGTTTGACTTTAATCGGACATCTAAAATTTCAGATGTGGTTGAAATACTCCCATAGGTCATGTTGCTTTCTCACCAAAAATCCAACACCGACTAAAACAACGAAATAACGCAAAACTACGAAAAATCTCCACATAAATATTTCATTAAACCCAAGAACTAAAATCAACAAACTATATCAAATAAATCCTTAAATTAATAATGATTAAAGATAAATAACACTAAAAATAATAAAAATATGTATATGACGAGGAACTATCACAACCTCAAACTTTGTTTGTTGCTTATCCCCAAACAACAATTAAATTCAAATTGGTTATAGTTAAAAGCAAGCTTAAACTCAATTCCTCATATAAAATGAAACTCAATCCTCAAAGTTCCAGCTACTACAAAACATCCATCATGCTCAAAGGTTGCTTATCTATAAAAAAAAACCCACCATTTATAAACTTATAACAACCCATTTAGTATTCATTCATCAAGTTCAACTCTCTCTTCACACAATATCACCAAAATTTCTCTCAAGTGTTTAGCAATGGTTATGAATTTATCACTCAAATCCTAGAACATGCATCAGCCTACCATAGGCTTGAAAAAAATTCTAGTTAGCAATTAAAATGCAACAAACACACACTTTTGAAGGACTTTAGGGTTGTAATGGGACTTAGGTAAGGGTAGGACATTTTGGGATAGTAGGTTTTACTACTTGGAATTAGGTACACATTTTCAACTTATTCTACTTTTTTTTCTTTCACATTTTCATTGTGGAGGTTACCAAACATTGACAAAAGAACCAATAAGCTGTTATTCATCAAAGTATACAAATTGATTTTTTTTTCTTTTATATTTCTTGATATTTTTTATTTCATTTTCCAGAACTACCACCCCAAAATTAAAAGGTTGTTATCCCATGAGCAACCCCAAATTTAGAACTTTATCAAGGCGAGACAAAATTTCCTACCTAACTCCATGTAAAGGGATTTAACTAAAATCAGGTCTTTGGCTTGTAATGTGACTAATAATTAAAAGAAAAGAGCAAGGCTCAAATAGGCTAGAAAAGGATAAAATTTGCAAAACATAGTTAGAAAAGGCTCAAATGATCAAACAAAATTGCCTTAGTGTATGCATAAATCATAAGTGATGCAAGTCAGAATTAGTGCAAGTTTTGAAGGGATAACACATGTCTGGATAATCACACATCAAAGAATTAAAGTGTTTAATCCCAAATTTTCACAGCTAGGAAAATATGAGAGAGTATTAACTATCAAAATTATGTCAGACATTTGACAAGATTAAGTTTATTTTAGAAAATGGCTAGTAAGGCTTCCAACAATGCATGCATTAGTTAAACTCGTTGAATTGAGCAATGACATGAGCAAAGAAATAGAATTTAAATTTCAAAATCCCAAACAGATAGCTTAAGTCCAACTTCAGGTTGTTAAAAACTCTTCACCATAGTGCACATTTACATATAATTTAAAAGAAACAAATTCAAATAACAAAAAATAGATTGCAAAAATAAAAGTTACCTTTACCTATGGGTTGCCTGCCACAAAGCGCTTCTTTAACGTCATTAACTTGACGTCTCATCCACTATCAAGGTGGCATATATGACACAAAGAACCCATCATCATTCTTCTTCTTTTTGTTTGGTAGAAATTCCATGAATTTGAGAAATAAATGGTGTTGCTTCCATATCATTTTCGATTGGACATTGATGAACAAGGCATAAATTTGATCTGTAACTTCATCAATCTCTTCCTTTTTCTTTTCCTTGTTGTGTTTTCCTCTTGCTTATCTTCTTCTACCACAACAATGAAGTTTATAGCGTTTCGACAAGTGTATTGAATCGTTGCAAGTAATAATAAAAATAGTAAAACCGAGTGTCGAACTCAAAGATTGCGTTATACTATAGAATTAAAATTAATTACTAAAATTGAACAAAATGTTTCTCAATTGATTGAATAATTTTTGAAACTAACCAGAGTAATAGTATTGAACTTTTATAATAAGAAAGTTTTTTGGGATGAGCTTCACTTTAAATCCAACATTGGTTTTTAATTTGATCCTAGTTACTAGATTCCTTTATTGAACTATTACCAAATTTTCTTTATTATTCTTTCCGTAATTCTTTAAAGATAGAACCTTTAATTCCAAAGTAACTCCTAATTCCTTAATGGATTTTAAGATTAGAATTAAGATTTACATCAATAAATTCTCTTATTAAACTATTACCTCTGCAAATAATTCAATTCGTTTCATGACCTGCATCTATCCCTAGACTACAATATCATGAATTTCTCCTCTTAAATATTCGTAAAGTCCACTTCCATTCCAAAGTACGGATCGTAAAATAGTTTAAAGTTGATCAAGAAATAAAAAGCATTAAGCACAGATATAAGAAAAATAATTCAATAAACTCATTCATATAACTAGAAATCAAATCAGACAAATAAGAGTTTCATATTGTTTTACTCATCCCTAAGAAATAAGATTTAGTTACTCAAGATAAAATTACAAAAGATAGAGATTAAAGAATAATTAAAAGAAAGATTCATGAACGATTGTTGATATAACTCCTTCAATGGTGTTAGATTCATGAATGATTGTTGATACAGCCTCCTCTGAGTTTCTCTTCTAGGGCACAATAACAACTCCACCAGAACAAGATCATAACAACCTCGTACTCATACATAAAAAGTTAGAAGTGATTAATTAACCTCATACTCATGCTTTGAACCATTTTTCTTAATTTCTTTCATGGTTTCAAATTATCTCAAATACCAATCAAATGAAGAAACTGTTAGAAAATGATAGCATTAACTAACCTTAGCAAGCTCTTAAAGTCTATAACCTTCAACAATACTCACTTCTAAACTGAAATACAAAATCTTTTTAGCAGTTGTTTTTCCAAAGACTCAAAACAACAGTATTCTACCTGCAACATTAGTGATGAAATAAGCTACTAATTCAAATATTGAAAAATATAAAATATAAAACAACAGATGCAAGTGCATTATAATGATATTAGTACTATTTATATATAACCGAAATAACAAAAATAAGCATTTTTTTCATCCAATTTATTTTTTATTTACACTTTACTAATTGGTTTTATTGGTTCAGTTGTGGACATTAAACGAAATTAGAAGGATAGGTGAAGAATCTATTGGAATGCCAATACATAATAAGCCAAAAAATTCCAGCAACATTCTATGATGGTATTAGAAGTGTGAGTATTTCCTTTTCCATGTACTTGAAATTTAATTTATCACTCCTTGAAGAAACAAATTCAAGCCTCTTCTTTTGATTAGTAACTAGTAAATCTCACTTCTCAAGGTTATAAGATGATTTCATCTTGCACATTGACATTTAGAATCTTGTGTGGAAGAACAATGTTGTTGACCACCACTACTTCATCTTCAACTGCCACATCTTCTCCTGAAGTTGTTATTATTATAAAAGGAGAAAAGAGGAACTAAGGTCAATACTAACAAATGCAACCGACCAATGTTGCTAGAAGAATTTGAACAAATTAGTGTTACTCAGCAACACGCTATTTAGTACAAGTGTTGTTTAATAGCAACTAGAGTGGAGCTATAGGGCTGTAACCAATGTTATGAATTGTGGATCGTGGAAATTAAGGTATCAAATTCCGCTATACTACAACGTTATAGCACAACACTTTGTACACAATAGTGTATCATAGAACAATGACGATTTCTTCAAATTCCGCTACGCTCTAACGATCGCTATAGATGCTATTTGACAACACTAGTCGTAGCATTGCAGAATTTGAACAAATCTCTATTTTCTGTCATCTCAATATGTTAGTATCCTCTAATTTGAACAAATCATTATAGACAATTTATTCAATTGAGTTAGTATCCTCTATTTTTTCTTTCCATTTCTTCTCACTATCTATTTATAAGATATTAAAAGAGTATCTCAATATGTTTTATTGACAACTCCTGATGATACATTCAATCAATTTCTAAGAGTTTGCCAAGTTCAAGAAGCAAAATATTCCATAAACAAATAGATAGACATAGTAACAAGTATAAACTGAAAAAATTGGACAGATATGAGAAAAAATAAATAATAAATCATCAAAATAACTTCCTAACCGGTGATAGGAACTAACAACAGTATCATGTCAAGGAATCAATAAAAAAACAAGTGGACAAATTATTCATTTCTTGTCACGCCAGGACTTGCATCATCAAAATTAATGGCCAAACCTTATCACATATAAGTTAAACAATAAATCATTGAAAGACACAACTGAAAAATGCACAAACTCACCTGTTAATGATTGGTAAAAATAATATTAGCTTAACATCATACTACTAAAGGCATTTTGTTCTCAGATTTATAGATTTCTCTTAAAATTATACCAAATTTTATATGTAATTCAACATGAATTTCAAAATATTGTAAATAGATTGACTACTGCACAAATAAAAAAATTTATCAGTTTATATTCAACAATAAACGAGCTAACAAAATCACCCAAACATATTAGTTTAGAAAAATCCGCACAAATAAAGAATTTTCTAATCTATATATATATATATATACAATAAAAGAAAATAGTGAAGTTTAACAAGAATTGTCGGAGACCTGCTCCAGATTCTAGGTGAATCATGAATTATTTATGTACCAATTTTACACTCTGAATTATATAGTTATTGATCGGTGGAAGTTATCATCAATAATTATTATTATACTATTAGTAGTGCATAGTCTTTTTTTTCTAAAAAAAATATTTATGTACCATTATTTAAATGAGGAACTTGTCATCGTCGAACATGTTAACATGTCAAAAGTTACTAGTTATTTTGTTATTAGAAAGAATAGAACATTGCTATATTCATTCAAAAAGAAATGTCGCATTGCTAATAAAACCATGATTGAATAGCTTTGTCCTTATAAAATATCCAAGCAATTGAATTAATTAATACCTGGAGCTGGTAAAGGAGAACCAGAAGCTGCAATGTACAAATTAAAACCTTTAATTAGATACATAATAAACCAATTATTTTATTAGGAAAATAAAATTTGAAAAGAAAGGCCATCACAATTTATAAATTCCCATAATTTGTCACAAAGGAAATTAAAATGAATATTGTGTACCCTTGCGTTGCATAGAAAATCCATTGAAGTTACATGCTTGTGGAAGGAAGAAAGAAAGAACTCTCTTAATTGGTATAATTGAAATGGAACATTAGCTGATACTAACAAGCAAGCACAATCCATACTATTGCTCATCAAAGAATTGAATGAATCACAACAACTAGTTGATGGCGTTATTAAACCATTATTATTATTGATACTAGCTTCCACTACAAGAAAAAAAATTGGTTTGTCTATATACAGTTTTGCCAAATTATCATCCGACCAAGTATCTCTGTTCTGCCAAATTCTATATTTAACTAAACCCTATAAAGCTTATATTTAATTATAGTATATTATATCTTATTGCATATACAGTGACAAACAACCTTTTACTGTTTTCGAATATAAAATTATAACATCCTGTAATCAAATTTGTGCACAGTTCAACCACAAATTAGGATTAGCATAAGCACATATTTCAGCCACAAATTAGGGTTTGCATAAGCACACAGTTCAGCCACAAATTAGGATTAGCATAACCACACAATTCAGCCACAAATTAGGATACAACCAGAAAGCAAAACTAATTGAAAGTTAGGATTAGCATAAACACATTCACACAGTTCAGCCACAAATTTCAGATACAACCAGAAAGCTAAACTAATTGAAAGTTAGGATTAGCATAAGCACACTCACAAAGCTAAACTAATTGAAAACAATCCAAGTTTTAAGAAACACCAAAATTTAGTATAACTTATATTCAAGCATAAGCTATGAACCTAATATACCAAAAACTAGAGTGACCTTACCCCAAATGTATAGAACCCCCAAAATGCATTTCATCATTCCCTGAAAAGTTCATTCATAGCATCTAAATCAGTAACAAGCACACACATGATTATTACAATCAAAGCCATTATAACACAAAGAAAGGTTATTAGTTTTCGTCAAAGATCGAAGTGAGAAATGGTGCCATGAGTTATCAGTTTTCGTTTTTCTCTTTTAGCAATTTAAGAAATTGATAGATTGAGAGATTACCTTTGCAAGAGTTGATTTTGTTTCCAAGATGATAAATCACCTTCTTTAACAAAGGTGATTTCGTTTTTCTTCAAAGATGAATTTCGTTTCCTTTAGCGTTGGCAGAGGTTGAGAGATTTGGGGGTTTTCAGAAATTTTAGGGTAACCCTAAATTGAGAAAGGAACACTGCGGGATTGAGAAAGGAATACACGCGGGACTCAGAAATGAGAGTACAAAATCTGAAAATGAAACGCGGGTTATTTGAGTGCTTTAAACGGCGGCAGCGGTTGACAAAAATCACCTCAGGTCGCAAAGTTGTGGTGAGGGCGGTTATTTCAGAACCGTCACAGGCCAAGTGTCAGTAAAAATGAAAAATTCTTGTAGTGGCATAATATATACATGGATATATCAATTTCGGGGAATCCAATTAATCTTATGAAGACTCAAGAACCCTAAAACTCTCAAATCAAAGTCCAGCGTGTTCGACACATCAAAGCCCAATATCCATCGTCAACCACAAGTTCAATTTTGATTGACACTCAAAGTCCAATATTCGATTGCAGTCAAAGCTAAACATATATCAGCCTGACACCCAAAGCACATTATCCATCGGCAACCTCAAGTCCAATTTTCATTGGCATTCAAAGTCCATTATCTTTGCACAACCAAAATTAGTATCCTAATTCCTAACATGTTTTAAACTTAAGGACACTCACAATTTAATTCTTTTAGATTGTATATCTTTTGCATTTTGCCAGAGCTGTCAAAATGGGTTAGTCCGAATGGGCCGGCCCACCCAGTCCGCTAAAATATAGGGCTTGGGCCTAAAAATTTCAACCCGAAATTTTTCAGGGCTTTTGAGCCCGGTCCGAATAAACCCGTTACCCATTAGGGTTAGCCCGTATGGGTACCAGGTAGCCCGCAGCCCGCATAATCAATTTTAAAAAAATAAAAAAAGTAAAATTGGTCTTAAAAAAAAGACCCGAACAAACAAAAATTAAATTGAGCCGGTTCCAATTATTTTTAAGAATTCACAAAGACACAACAAAGTACAAACTCTATTTTTAAGGGAAATGTGACAGCACTCTCACATACACGGTCTCACTCATCTCACTCCATGGGCACACGGCATACGGCATACGACAATTTGAACTATTAAGCACTCAATTTAAAGTTGATTTGAGTTTTTCATTTGTGCCATGCCAGACAAATCTAAGTTGTTTTTGGCAATTTGAACTTATTTTAATTTGTGTGTTGTTTGGATAATGTGTTGTCTTGGATAATTTGTTGTTTGAATCGAGTTTGTGTTAATTGGAAAATCCAAATTTTGAACTTAGTTTGTGTGTTATTTTATTGTGTATTTTTAATGATCTAGAATATCATATAAGTTGTTTTTAAATAGGCATGTAGAACTAAGTTGTTTTTAAATGGACATGAAGAAATTTCGAACTAAGTTGTTTTTAAATGGGCATGAAGAAAATTTTTAAATTAAAAGAGTCGCAAGAAAATTAAAAATATAATAAAAAAAATTAAAAAAAAATATGCGGGCTACCCGCCCATCCCGCAGCCCGTCTAGGGCCGGGCTCGGGTAGTATTTTAACCGCCCATATTAAAACAGGGTTTTTTAACCCGGTCCAAATAAACCCGCAATCCGTTAGGGCCGATCCTAAATGGACCGGATAGCCCGTTTTGACAGGTCTTTCACTTATTTCACATTCGAATTTTCCATGCTTTTGCATCACTTACTTTTTCGCTTCAACCTTGCATTAGTATTCTGTTTTCCTTTCTAAGTCTGGGTTCCAATCCATCACTTCCCTTTCTCTTTTTTAATTTGGGATGTCAACCCGCCAATTTATTTTTCATTTTAAGATAAGAAACAGACCATCTGCTTCTCTTTTTAAGCTGAGATGTTGGCCCCTTGTTTTTATTTCCCTTTTTGAAGCCATGATGTCAACCAACCACTTTCTTTTGCTTTTAAACAAATTTAACATCTCAAATTTTATAATAAACTATTTAATTAATTAAAATACTATTTTACCGAGTTAATTTGATATTTAAAGTATTTTAGGATATATGTTGATAAATATTATGATTAATTTGCTTTATATGTGTGGTTGCTATGATGTGGTGATTTTATAGATATTTGATTTGGTAGTTAAAATTATATTAGTTTATTTATTTATTTATGTTAAGGAAAAATGATATTATGTTAAAAGTTTATAGTGTGGATGAGCAAAATAAATTATTTGTTTATTAAGGACTTTTTGAAATACTAGAAAATGAATTTTGGACCAAACAACTATTTACACCCATATTTTCTACTTCCCCATATTAACTTGGGCTATTATTGTTACTGAATTGGGCCTTTCTTTCCTACACTTGCGAGTTGCGTATTGCACCGCATTTCTGTCTCAGACACTGACTCTTCTGTATTGAATCTTACAATTTGTTTTACTCCTGTATTTGTACATCTGCTATATGCACCCCTCCATTTGCAAATAAAATAAAAAACAGAAAAACCGATGCTAGCAACGCTAAAAGAAAAACGCAACCTCTCTTCCTCCCACATTCAAACCATAACCTCTTCCATCTTGAATCCTCTCCACAAGCCGCAAATGATCGCCTCATAGGCGTTAACCTAACGTGACCGTGAGTCATAATAAATGGCCATAAAAATCTAGCACAAACAACCATGGTCTCCAATTCAGATGGTCGTTCCGACCACTACGAACACTGATGGTGAAAACCAACACCATATTTGGACTCTACTCGACTCCCTCTTTGATTCCCTATGCTAGAAATCACAGACCGTCGCATTTGAAAAACGGGTTTTAGCCATTGACGTCGTTGTTTTTCTTCGATTTCGGCCACTCCGTTTTTTGTTTGGAAAAAAGGATATCTTTTTAGGGTGTCAAAACCTTCGAAAAATGTTATACGTTGCGCATAACTAGGAATTTGACGTCAGACGTTTTCGTCGCGTCAGCGAGGCTTCTTTAAACTATCTTTTTTGCTTCGTTTTGTCTCTTTTTTTTTTAAAATTATTTAACAATAATGTTATGTCCTGCGTAATTTATCAGTCATGTTTCATCGACTCTATGAAACCATTGCTGATTTCGGACTCGTTGATGTGCATTGTTGACTTGGCGTTGCTGCTAAAAATTCCGGTTGAATATTGTGTTTTGCAAAAGTGTTGGAATAAGGTAAGCAGTGAGAGAGCGTTCAAATCACGAGTTTAATATAATGTACGATGAACAGGAATGCCGTAATTCTCAAAGATTCATTTGAGGCTTGTCGCATGTGTTTTAGCCGTATCTAGTATTAACCAAATAAGAATGTGGAATTGGTAATCATAGATATTAAAATACGATTTAGAAAATCATAAATTTGTTGTGATTTAATTTATGTTCAGATTGCATGGTATTTGATTATCTTGTAAAACTTTGTGTTATCGTTGATTATGACATCTCTGCGTATTTAAGTATTATATGAGTTTGATCAATTTGTTATGAGCATGAACTGTGATTTGGTGTTTACTTAAATAATTGTACAATGTGAATTAACACGTGTTTTTTAGGGAAATCACTCAAATGAAGTATAATATCTACTTGAAAGTAATGGTTGTTGAATCTTATATCGTATGATTGTCAATTTTTATTATACAACTATGAGGGTGTGAATATGAGATGTTAAAGTGTACTTGAGATTGAGTATGAATATGCGTGTACCTTGACGAACATTTTGAAATGCACATTGTGAATTCTCGAGTAGTGATTGTCAAATAACTAAGAATATTATATGTGCATTGCATTTGAGTCATGTGATTGATAAATTTAATTGAGTTGAATTGTGATGAATCTGAATCATGCTGATGATGGTGCTCTCAATGGAGTGAGTAGCCTAGGCAAACGAGGAGAGGAACTGGATGTTAGGGGTATTTGATGTGGAGATTATCTTGTCATTATATAGGTAGGGTCTGACAAGCATAGTGATGTTGGAGAAGGACAACTTAATGAGTCTGATCATGGCGGTCTGTTGTTAAGCCTTAAGATAAGATTGTTAGACCTTGGGATATTTTGGTAGGGAATTCCTAGGTGACTTGGAGGTAGACCTCTAAATGTTGGGAGTTACCATGCAACACGCGTTTAACACGACTGTCGCATATATGTCTCATGTTGCGTTGAGGGAATCTATAATGACAGAGTCAATTTGAATTCTCCGTCCACTTGCGTGGTGGCATCGTATCAAGTCTCCTAACCAATTACTTCAGTGTTAGAAAGGTAACAAATGGCGAAGAAATAGAGTTATAATGTGATATTATTTTCTTGAATATTTTGAAATATCATGATGTGTTATGATACGGTCTATTACAATTATTTGCGTGTTCTTTTTACTTATATTAGACTATCAACATGATTTCTGAACTTGTAACATTCCATTTTTTCGAGACATTAACTAACGAAATTCTAAACGTAAAGATACAGATTTTTTTTTATAAGATTATCTTAAATACTCATTTACTTTAAAACCCATTAATAACTTTTTCAAATATATTTTCAAAAGTAATGAGTCAGAGTATTCGCAATTACAAAACCTAAATTTAATATGTAAAACAAAAAAAAACTTCTAAAGCCAAAACTCTTGGGGTTTTACTACCCAAAAATAATCCTAGTTGGTCATAACTTTGGACGTTTGTGGAAAACTCACTCAACAAATCTAACACCAATACAAAAGTATCTTGAAGCCTCCAACTGCATGCTATTGTACTTCCTCGCATTTCTCCTACTAGGTTGGTCTGCGACATTATTCGCTCAAGTAACACTATATGTGACGTCCTGTCAAATGTAAGGGTCATCTCTAAATAACAAACACCAATGCAAAAGTATCTCGGAGCCTCCAACTGCATGCTATTGTACTTCCTCGCATTTCTCCTACTAGGTTGGTCTGCGACATTATTCGCTCAAGTAACACTATATGTGACGTCTTGTCAAATGTAAGGGTCATCTCTAAATAACAAACACAAAGAAAATAAACATGCATATATAGTTGTTATAGCAAAAATATAAATAAATCATATATTTCATTTAACAGTTAAAGTCACAAAGCACCAAATATACAAATCAACCAAAATGCACAAAATCTATTTGTTAGACTATATGTCAATGCATGATTTCGGAATATCTCCACCCTGTATAGCAAAGAGTCCCACCATTGGACAATGTCCCACCGTTGGACTTGTTACACCATTGGACAAATGTTCTTTAGAGTTTCATGTTCAGTACCCCACTGTTGAGTATTTTTCTGAATCACGTTGCCTTTTCAAGGAACTATCGTCACGTACTTGCCACTAGGTCCAGGCCACCAATGCATGCATGAATGTCATACCTTAGTTAGTAACAAAATAGATCACTCAACCAGAGCGTCCAAAATCATTCAACCTTGTCCTAAACCAACCTAGTTAGACATAAAGTTATCACCTTGAATAACCACATGTATCATTCATAAACATGTAATTCAAATAACACAGATTTTGAACATAACACACGAACAGAACCAATACATAACATCACAATGCATTTATATCACATATAATTCAAGTAGGAAAGCGAATTGAGTGATGCCATTACCGTTACCAAAGTTGTTTCTAGAATTATATGTCACAAACTATTGTTCAACTCTGTTCACACCTTCAAATAAGTAATAATTAACTTAATATTTAATTGTCTTTCAACTACTAACCGCTACTCAAATAAAGTTTGGGTTTAATTTAAGATTTTGACAAATTTTCATAAAACAACCAAATTATTATTATTATTATTATTATTATTATTATTATTATTATTATTATTATTATTATTATTATTATTTCATAAATCAACACAACCTCCACACAATTGTCTCATAAAAATCATAATTTTAATCTTCTCAAAAAAATAGCTATAACAACAACTTTCAAAACGTTTATAGAAAAATGATTATAATTAATATTAATAAGATTTCTAAAAATTTCTTCAACCAGATGTAAATTAATTACTGACATAAATAAATGTCTTCTCTAATCAAAATATGTTTCTATATCAATATCAGAAGAAAATCAAGATCACTTCTAAGAAAATAAATTGCATATCACAATTTTACTTTTAAAACTAAAAAGGATTTTTCTACACAATAATAATAATAATAATAATAATAATAATAATAATAATAATAATAATAATAATAATATCAAACACCATTTTCAAAATTATCCATCATCATAAAGCCATTTACTAAAATCAGTTTTCTAAAATACTTAGCAAAAATATTTAGTCAAATTAAATAAATCATGTCATACACATATATAATTTTCAAAAATAATAATTGAAAAGAATATATAATAATAACAACCACATTATAAATTATAAAAACAAAAAATAAAAATATATTTCATACATTACTAATAATAAAGAAAAATCCGGGTTTTACAAAACTCACCTCCTACGTTGTTTCTGTTTGACTGACTTGGTTCTGCATTTACGAAATCGCAGTTATAAAATGTTAATGAGTTTTGAAGTTCATTTTTTGAAGAAGTTCCGCTCTAATAGGTGATACCGAAAATAAGAGTTATAAGTTGTATTTTACTTATTTAATTAGATACGACTTTTTGTATGAAAACTTTATAAGTACTACTGAATGAAATAATAAATTATAATTAAATCAAGTTTATTGAAATTGCACTGTTGTATAAGAGAAAAAAAGTTTAAAGTGATCTGCTTGTGTTTTGAGAAATGTAATATCTTAAATAACTCATAAAATTTTATTTTTTTTGTTAAAAGAGTTTTTATTTATCTACTGCAAATATCTATAAAAATATTATATATATTATTTTAAGTTAAAGGTTCAGTATTATTTTGAGAAATGTTGTTTTGAAAAAGATTTCCATAAAAATATAATGTTGGGCGTTGGAGACCTACGTGTTTTTTTAGACCATTAATTGTGATAAAAAAGTAATTCAGCAAAAGTGGAACATTATGGGTTTTTTTAAGATCCTGTTTTTGAGAGTCCAGATAGTTTTTAATTTAACTTTTTACCAACTGTAAGTTTGTGCTTTGGACCCGATTGTTAACATCAGAAAGCACTTATTATTTTTTATTGATTTGTTTCTAAAATAAAATGAGAAGGAAAAATCAAGCATTTTCTCATCTTAGTCCAACTCTATGGCTCTGCTTAGAATAGAGATTCGAATTGACTGACTTTAATGCGGGAAGTGCTGCCTACCTTTTGAACATTCACATTTGTTTGATGAATCATACGCTCCATATCAAGCCACATTTACTACCATTTTTAAAAAGATTTTATTCTATTTGAATCAAATATTTTATTAATCATTGATCATCTAAGTTTATTATTTTAATTATTTATTCGATTTTCTGTGTATTTAAGTTGTTAAGTATCCTATCCATGTGATTGTTTAGTAGCCTCACATCTTTATAGATGTTATTTATGTTTATAGCTTTGATAAATTGTAAATATTGTTTTAATATATTGTTGTTATTAAATCAATATGTTATATGTTTTTAAAAATGGGTCTTCTATATTTATGTAATTGTTTTTCTCGATTCCGGCCACCACAAACATCATTTTTGGATTTCTTACATCAAAATATTTAAAAAGTCCTACTCATTTGCGTATGTGAGTGAAGTTGGAGACGGATCCTATCGGTGATGTGATGTGTCACTCAACAATTGTTCTCATATTTGTTTTGCATCTTTTGACCCCATTTTTTTTCTAAATTTTTATTACTTATTTAACATTGATTTTCACGCTCCTCGATGTAAATTAATTGTCACATTCGGTGGGCTTTTTGATCATATCGCTGATTTTTGGAGTCGTTGTTTTTGCAAGTATCGATCCACTGTTGCTGCTGAAATTTACCGTTGATTCCTGTATTTTGTGAAATCATCGAAATAAAGTAAGGGGTGAGAGAATGTTTAATTTCTTGAGTAAAATATAATGTGGGATGAACGAAAATATCGTAATTCCCATAGATTCATTAGGGGCATATCACGTACAGTCGTGCCCTATTGATGAATAATTAATTAAGAATATATGAATGGCAACAATGAAGACTAAAATATGAGTTAAAAATCTATAAAATTTATGTGAATTAATGTATGTCAAGATTGCATGATATTTAATTTTTCTGGAATCTTGTGATAATTGCTATTGTATGGATGATGTATATTTAAGAGTTCTTGTTACTCAAATGAAATTATGATTTTACTTAAATGCTCTACTTATTGGATTTCCTACTTTAAGATGAATAGAGCTTGACTATTCAATATGATTATTTCTGCATGACTAGTTGAGACCTGATTGAGATATAAGTAGTTGTAAATTCTGATGAATATAGTGGAAATCATACTGAGAGTTGTCAAGTTGTGATCATTAAACAAGGATGAACTAGATGTTATGGGTCTTTGAAGTGAAAATTATTTTGTCATCATATAGGTAGAGTCTGACAAGTCTGGTGATTTCGAAAAATTACAACTAATGAGCTTGATCGTGAGAGTTATGATCAAACCATAAGATAAGACTGATAGACCTTGGTGGTATCTCTAGTGGGGAACTTCTGTAGATTAGTGGGTTATTCTCTAAGGTCGGAAGCTACCGTGCAACACAAGAGTACCCTGACTGTCACATATATGTTCTCATGTTTAGTTTAGAATATCTATAAGGGCATGGTCATTCATGAATTGTCCGTCCACTTGCGTGGTGGCATAGTATCTGGCCTCTTGACAAAGTACTTCAAAGTAGAAAGGTATCAATGTGAAGAGGTAAAAAGTATAGGACATACATAGCATTGCATCTTTGTGAAAGTTTCATTGTGATTGATTTGGATTAACCTTTGATATTATATTCTTGAAGATTTTAAATGATATGTTATGATGTGATATTGTGTCAATTTGATTAGTTATGTGTCTTCTCACTTATCTTATACTATTACATGATTTCGAAACTCATTGTCTTCGTTGTTTGAGTTTGACTGGTTTGGCCATGCGTTTGCGAAATTGTAGTTATTACAGATTAGAAAGTCTTGAAGTTCAAGTTTGGGAGGAGCTTCGCTCTGATATGTGATACCGAGAAATGAGATTTATAAACTATATTTTACTCATTTAATTACAAACTATTTTTATAAGAAAACCTTTTTAGTACTACTAATTTTTGAAATTAAATTAAGAAAGCTATATATAAATCTAGTTTATTGAGATTACACTGTTTTATTTGAGAAATAAAGCTCGAACTGTTCCATTGTACTATAAAAAATGTGATATCATAAATTATTTATAGAAGTTTTTATTTTCTTGAAAATGATTTCATTTATCCGGTACAATTTTTTATTTAAAAATGTAATATAAATTATATATATATATATATATATATATATATATATATATCATTTTTATTGCTTTATCAAATTTTGAGTAATAGAATAACCCCATTTAAATATATGAATTTTCTTTTCTTTTCAATGTGTAACGGAGTTATGATTATGGTTATGATTTATGTTGCTTGCATGATTCTTTTAATAAAATAATAGAATATATCAATAATAAAGTTTAAGAATGTTATGAATTATCCAAAATTGACAAAGCAGAGAGGTATACATACAATTCTTCATTTGCTTTGACGTTGTGAAAAAACATTTGAACATTACTACAACATAACAATATATAGTTAATTGTCCCATTGTTTTTTGTTCATTTAATTCATTGATTCAATTTCCAAGTTACTTCGTTATGGTAGTTTGATGAAATATTACATCAAATGTTAGATTGAAAGCCAAAGGTTCATAAATATCAATTTTGGCTCATATATAGTACACATACTTATTTTGGAGTTGAAAAATGTTATTTAAATAAGAATAAAGACGACAGTATTCCATCATATATGTTTGTTTGCTTCAAGGAAGGGCTACAAAAGATAGACAAGAAAGATTATTTTGCTAGTATCTACAGAGTCAGCTAGAAGATATTGCAAAGCAAAAATTTAACTTGCATATAATAATGAAAATTTTGTTATCCATTAATTTGTAGAGGTTCATAACCATCCTTACAATTTCTAGAGACAACACACATACTTGCATCGCATAGAAAAAAAAAATTCTTGAGGCTATAGACCTCAATATTTGGAATGTTGTAGAAAATAATATATTATCCCCACTCACATGATCAATAATGTAGTAGCGGATAAACTGATAATTTTTTGGACCGTAGAGGAAAAGAAAAAGTTTCAATACAATTTGAAAGATAAGAACATAATTACCTTTGTTTTAAGTTATGATGAATTGTATAGGTTTTGCTAGTGTTATTGTGAAGATTGATTTATCTAAATAAATGCTAGATCTAATCCTTACGGAAAGACAAGGTTGTGTTTTTTTAAGTTGATTTGGAATTTAAAAAACTGTAATATTTTTTGTTCTTTGTACCATGCATTGGTCACATTTTAGGTTAGTGGAAACCAAAGGGTAAGGTCTCTCTAAAGGAACCAATTAAGAAAAAATTTAAATCAGTCAGGGATGTTCTAATTCCTCACAAATTCACCTATGTTCTAAAACCTAAGATTGGAACCTTTAGTGGTAATCAAGGAATATATAATTTGCAACAAGTTGCTAAGACTAAGAAAGATGAGTTTGTTGGAAAGCAACAAGTTAGTGAGAAAGAGGAAGCCAATGTTGTTGACTCCAATATCACTATGATGGTCAATGAGTTTTGTGATATATATCCTCTCTTGAGATTCTTCAAATGTTAATTTTTGGTTAAATAATGAGAGAATATTAGGATTGAATTTGGTTTTAATGTTGAAGAAGTAAATGATGTTGCTTTCGATACATCAAATGGTAATGCTAGTATGTCTAATAATGTTATTTATGAAGTTTTTTATGAAATTCTTCTTCATCTGATAAATCTCTACCGTTAGTAAATATTAATAAATTTTTTAATACACAGTTTTGTCGCTTTCAAATTTTAAAATATTTTTTATTTTGACGAAATTTATTATTTAAGTTTTTACGTGGTTAATACTTAATTTATGATTGAGCAATATTTCATGAGCGAAGTATATTAAATTTGATTATTTTAATAATTAAATTAATTTTGTCAAAAGATAAATAAATAATTATCGATAAATATTTTACAATTGATAACTCACAATTAGATATATATATATATATATATATATATATATATATATATATTCGAATAGAGTTGCAATAAAAGTATATATAATTTTTCTAAAGTAGATTTCAAAATATATAATATGATATGATTATGACTATGTATCATAAAAGATAATTGTGAGAGTTTATAATTAAATTTGAGTGAGTAATATTTGTGGTAAGATTATTTTTTAGATTAGTTTTTTTTTTATTAAGAAAAGCTTGGGGACCAAGTTGCTATATTTTGTAAAACCAAAATTAGAGTGATTTCCCTCATTCTCCTTTCTCTCTCACCGTAACCTCTCCCTGTTTTGTTTTCTTCTTGTGTTGATGAGTGAGTTTTGAAGAAAAAATGAATTTTTCCACCAAATTCAAGTGAGATATTTGAGAAGATCTTGGAAGGAGAAAGCTTGACCTTAGCTTGTGGTCCTTTTGAACTCAAGAAAGGTTAGAACAAACATCTCTCCCTCTCTTTCTCCTTATAGGTCGCGGCCAACTTAGTGTTAGTGGGAGGGATGTTGTATTTTTACTTGTGTGTTTTTGAGATCTAAGTCAAATGAAGATGAATATGCTTGTGTGAGTGTTTTTGATGAAAAACAAAAAATGATCTTTTAGTTTTAGGGTTTGTATAAAAAGGCTTTATTTTTTCTTTGAAGAAAGTTTGATTGTTATGTGTGGTTGTAAGAAAGGAGGAATTTTTCTTTCATCACTTAAGTTACATGCATGTTTGTTTCATCAAGTGTATTAAAGTGAGAGTTAGAGTGGGCCAAAAATAAAACTATATCATGATCCCCTCCTCTTCTAAAACCGTGTTGTGCTTATATATGCTAGGGAAAAGATTAAAAAAATTCCGTTTCATGGTTTTGGTTAGTGATAAATATGTGTTAGTTGAGCTATGTGATAAACTAGGAAAAGCCCCTCTTTTATTTTATAGGTCTAACCAAAAAAAGAGCCTTGAGGGTTGTGATTTCTTTTTGTTGTTTTTTTATTAAAACCTTGATGTGTTGAGTTATAAAATTGTGGAAACATTAAGTTCAAACCATTTGATGAGTTATGAAAAAGAAATTCAATGCGGAGGTTACTCTGTTTGAAAAGAAAATGGTATGGCTGGTATTGTTTTTTCACTTCAAGTTATGAATTGAGGAAAGAAAAATTTGATTAAGTTAGTGAGTTTCGAATCAATTTGAAACTTTGTTTGATTTTTGGTTAAAATTATTTTGGTCATAAAAAAAATGTAGTAAACATTCGAGTTATGATGCTTGTAATGTTTTGATTTTTAAGTTGGAAAGGAATGTATTGGGGAGATAGGGTTGATTTTTATTTTGTATTTTGAGATACAGTGGTGAAAAAGTTATAAACTTTATAGAAAAGTTCCAAACGTTGAAAATGTTTCTAGTTTTATGTTTAAGTTACTAATTTGGTAAATTTTTATTAGAAAAGTGATTGAAGGACTTAAAAGTTAAAAGACTTAATTTCTAAAAGTTTGTTACTTGTACTTTTAATATTTGTAATTGGTTTCAACCTAGGAATATTTAGTTTAATATAAAAGGTATGTGTTAGGCTTTGTGAATCTAGAACCTCATTTTGATTATGATTTTGATTGAGTTTTGAAAGTATAAAAAAATGGGTCCTTGACGTTTTTGTGAAAAATGTTGTTGAAAATAAAAAAAGTGTTGTATGTTTTGAAGGTTTAAGTTAGTAACTGTTATTTTTGTCTAAGCTTTGGACCAAGAATATTCTCATTCAATTTAAAATTTTTGTGTTGAGTTAGTTTAGGGGAAAGTAAATCCTATGGTGATTTTATACAATAGGTCAAATTGGTGAGGCTTGTTCAAGTCTAAGAATTTCGTTTTAACTTAGTAAAATTCACTTGATTAAAGGTTAAGAGGAATAGAAGGATTCGAGACCTTATCGATTAAAAGGTGTGATAGACTTGAATAACTTATGCTTTACCTTGTGTAAGGAAGCGCCACAAGGTAAGGGCACTTTCTACCGATTTTATATATGCTTGAATGCAGAGTGTGTCTGTATACATGTTCTTTGTGCTAGTGGTGAATAAATGTGCACACAATTGTTTATGTATTGGATGTGATTATGCATTCATAACTAATAACATATGTGTTATGAATTTTATTGACAAGAATATGTCTTGAGTATGCTATGTGAAAAGTATTAAATATTATTAGTGTTTAAGAGCATTAAAAAGGAAGTCTTTTAATAGCTGCATTTACATAATGATTGATGTGAAAGAGTCAGAGTACGCTCATGCATTTCATAGTTAGTGGTGACCGTGATAGGTCATGAGGTGGTTCCATGAGTTGATTGGTCAACCTTATCCTTACGGGGATTTTGGAGTTGTGTAGGTTTGTGATAGACTGCACTCTGGTAAATCGTGTTCAACTTTGATAGGTGGTACCTCAGTAATTAGTACTGATCTGTGAGAGGTGATACTTTTATGATTTACACCCCTCGGGGAGGGTGTGGAAATTCTAGAATCATGTACACTAGCATATAAGCATTGCATTAGGATGCTTTGTCACACGAGTCATGTTTGTTATATGATGATATTTATATGCATGTTTGTTTATCACTTGATACCATGCCAAGTTATGCTTTTGTGCTTTGTATTTCCGTATATATGTTGTTTTTATATCGTGACCCTCTACTACTATTGTGGACCGGGTGTAAGCCCCAAGTTCTTAGAAATTTGAGTTGTGCTGGAATTGCAACGTCGTCAAAGATGTGACAAAGCGATGATTTGAATTGGCGATCATAAGTAGTGAGGCTTGATGCAACTCGTGGATCCTTAGTAACAAGTCATCCTTAGTTAAAGTTCAAGATCAGCTTAGGGTTTTATTAATTATCTCTTCCTTATTGTAATGTTGTTGGCGCAATGGAAGTTATGTATCTAAAACATTTGTGACTTTTTTTTTGTCAATGTAAATTGTTCGGTTGTAGGTAAATCGGTTGTGTCGAAACCATTTTATACAATGCAATAATGATTATAATCATCATTTTTGGAAGAAAAAAAATTACTATTAAATATTTTACTTTGATTTAAATTAAATGATGATTATGAATATTTTATCTATTAGTGTTTAGTTTTTTTTATAAAAAAAAATTACACTCTCTTTGTTAAAAATGAGGGTGTTACAAAAATAGTGGTTATTATAATTTATTTTAGGCAAATAACTTGGAAAGTTATGAATGCACAAAAATTTACATTCAACCACCTGGCCTAAAGTTTAACCAATACATAAGTATGATATATAAAATTCATGTATCTAATCTCATCCATGTGAATACATAATTAACTTAATATAATAAAATACTTGAGTGAGTTATGATGGTCATGTTTTATTATTTTTCAAAACACATTTCCTTCCAAATACTACAAACTCTATTGCTCTACTATGCAAGTATTTAAGCACCACATAAAATATATTTACGGTCCTGTAAATGTTTCTGGGACATTCATTGTTTTAACTCATAATTAAAATTATGTGCACAATGACTAGAAACAAAATATAAAGGTTCAAAAATATATAATAATAAAGTGTTTAGAGTATCAACATCATCAAATACATCAATAGTTTGTAAATGTCCTTTTTTGTAATCCTTTAGTTAACGAATTAGAAATCAAAAGGTTTGATATAATATGCTCTATTGATACTCTTTGTTTTTGAACTTTTTCCTTGACAGAGAAATACTTTAACTCGATATGTTTTACACCCTTCATGTATTTATCATTCTTGGAAAAGAATATTGCTGCAGAATTATCACAGTAAATTTTCAACTGCTTAGCAAAAGTGTCAACCACTCTAAGCCTTGAAATAAAATTTTGAAGCCATAATGCTTGAATTGTAGCTTCAAAGCATTCTAAAAATTTAGCTTCCATGGTAGATGAAACAACAAATTGCCTAGCCTTTTTTCATGATATGGCTCTTCCTCCACGGAGGAATAAGTAGCCAAATGTGGATTTCCTTGTGTCAACACATCCACCAAAATCTGAGTATGTATATCTAATTACTTCTAATTGATTGGATTTTCTATACATGAGCATATACTCCTTAGTTCCTTGTAGATACCTCAAAAATTTCTTTGTAGCTTTCCAATGATTAATTCCATTATTACTTTGATACTTGCCGAACATTCCATTCGCAAAGCTAATATATGGCCTAAGGTTTGCATATACATAAGACTACCCACAACAGAACCATATGGAATTGATTCCATTTGTTTCTGCTCTATGTCATTCTTTGGACATTGCATTCGACTCAATTTATCCCCTTTTTGGATTGGTACAATTCCAGTAGAACAATTCTCCAAGTTAAGCCTTTTGAGACAATCCCAACAATCCTTGTGATCTAGTATTCAAATCCTATCCGATAGGAAGCCTCACCCAAATCTTTCATTTCAAAATTCTTAGAGAGGTATTCTTTAGTCTCATGAAACATGCTCAAACTATTAGTTGCAAGCAAGATATCATCAACATATAGGACCAAAAACATAAATTTACACCCACTGATCTTTTGGTATATGCATCTATCAACTAGATTTTCTTCAAAATCAAAAGTGGTAATATTATCATTAAACTTAATATATTATTTCCTTGAGGCTTTTTTTAGTCCATATATTGATTTATTAAGTTTACACACCATATGACAATTTCCTTCAAATGGATAACCTTCAGGTTGCTCCATATAAATTTATTCTTCAAGACTACCATTCAGAAATGTTGTTTTCACATCCATTTGGTGTAACTTAATATCCTTCAGCAAAAAGTCGGGCTTTATAACAGTTGGTATTACCATTTGAGTTGTGCTTTGTCTTAAAGACCCACTTACAGCCAACTCATTTATCACCTTCTAGTAATTCAATGATTTCTCAAACTTTATTTTCTTGCATGGATTTTAACTCATCTTTCATGGCATCTATCCATTTCTCTTACTAAACATTGTATATGGCTTGGGAAAATGAAAATGGTTCTTCATTGATTTCAATGTCCGACTCTAGTAAATAAGTCTCAAAATAGTTAGGATTAGCTAATTTTCTTTTTCTTTGAGATCTTTTCAAAGGAACCACTTAAAACTCATTTTGTTCAGACCTTTGTGAGTTAGTCTCTTCATTGGGTGTATTATTATTCAAATTATGTTCATTATTGTTAGAATTTTCTACAAAAACATTTGGAACAACATTCAGAATGATTGTCGACGAAGGAACGCTTACAGGTAAAGTAATATTCACCTTAACTTCCTTTATGTTAACATTTTGTCGTTCCTCACTCCCACTAACTTGACCATTTTCAAGGAATTTTGCATTAATAGTTTCTACAATTATTTAACTATGGTTACGACAGTAAAAGATATACCCTTTAGACTTCTCTAGGTAACCACTTATTGTTCGAGAGTCTGATTTATTTTCATGTGGATTATATACTCTTGCTTCTATAGACAACCCCAAACATGCAACGGCCTTAAACTCAGTTTCCTGTTTGTTCATAACTCAAAAGGAATTTTAGGAATTGCCTTGGTAGGAACTCCGTTTAGTAAATATATAACAACTTTTAATACATTCATCCACACAAATTTAGGCAATAAGGAGTTTCTCATCATACTTTTGACCATATCCATTAGTGTTCGATTAAACCTTTTCACCACACCATTGTGTTGTGGTGTGTATGGTATTATGTATTGTGCACGGATATCGTGTCTTTCAAGAAGTTTTGCAAATGGTCCCATTTCACCATGGGGCGGAGCTGTTACATTGTCCCATTTCACCAAGAAGTAACTGGGTTCGGGCTGTTACATTGTCCCATTTAACCACATTTTCCATTAAATTCACCACCTCTATCAAATCTTACGACTTTCACTTTCTTTTGGAATTGTCTTTCAACTTCGTTAATATAAATCTCAAAAGCATCAACTATTTTTGACTTTTCCTTAAGCAAAAAGACATATCCATAATGTGAAATGAAATCAATAAAGGTGATAAAATATTTTTCTCCACCAAGTGATGAAGTTTCAAAAAGTCAACATATATTTGTGTCTATAATTTCAAGAAGTTGGCTTCTTCTTATGGCACATTTCTTGTTATTTCTGATATACTTTCCCTAAATGTAATCCACACATAACCCAAGATTAGTAAAATCTAGATTTTCTAGAATATCATTCTTTACTAAGCTTTCTAGTCTTTCCTTAGATATGTGACCCAAGCATTTACGCCACAAGTATGCAAAATGTTCATTAAGCATGTTACGCTTAATTCTAATACTTCAATGCTCAAGAAAATTGATCATGAAGTTTTTATCTATATAAACCATCAATAATATAACATGGACCAATAAGTTTATTGTTATTGCATAAATTGAAACAACCATGTCCATCATTAAATTCAAAACCACAATTGTCCAACTTTAAAGGAGAATCTAAACTCCTACACATTGAAGGTACATAAAGAGTCCTTATTATATCTAAATGATAGCCAATATCCAAAATAAAACGATAAGTCCTTATGCCTTCAATTGGAGCTTTATTACGGTTTACCATGTAGAGTAACATCTTACTTTGGCTCGTTGTTTGGATCGTAAGGAATCCCTTCATCATATTAGATACACGAGTAGTAGCACCAGAGTCAAGCCACCAAGAATTATGAGGAACGTCGACTAAGTTTCATTTAAAAGTGTGCACATATGTTTTATCCATACCTTTCTTCTTGAACCAACCCTCACGTTTTGGAAAATCTTTTTGGAAGATTCCTAAACCCCAAAATAATATATATATAATAATTATGCCATATTTTTATAAAATATTTAAAGCGGATAAATAAAAACTATTTCAAAGAAAAAACAACTTTTATGCATTATTTAGAATATCACATTTTTCAAAATATAATCAAAACACTTTAAACTTTTTTCTTCCTATGAAACAGTGTAATCTCAATAAATTTGATTTAACTATAATTTCTTTATTTAATTCCAAAAACTTACTAGTATATATAAGGTTTTCATATAAAAAGTCGTTTCTAATTAAATAAGTGAAATACAGCTTATAACTTTCATTCCCGGTATCACCTTTCAGAGCGGAGTTTCTCTCAGTCAAACACAAACAAAGAAGGAGGTGAGTTTTGAAATCATGTTGATAGTATAATATAAGTAAGAAGAACACACAATTAA
This sequence comes from Cicer yamashitae, assembly GCA_037974755.1. Classification (NCBI taxonomy): domain Eukaryota; kingdom Viridiplantae; phylum Streptophyta; class Magnoliopsida; order Fabales; family Fabaceae; genus Cicer; species Cicer yamashitae. Next base: position 39,669,688 of record JBBPBQ010000004.1, read on the forward strand.
TCGTAATAAAATCGTATCATCACACAAACATTCCTCAAGAAAAATATCACATTATAAAGTCAAAATCACTCAAAAAAATCAATATATTTCACTATAACATCAAATCATCTTAGAAAAAATATTATCGCTTATGATACATATTAATCACAACAAAACAATCACAAGAAAATGCAAAGCTATGCATGAGCTTAGACTCTACTTTTTCATAATTTGGTACAATTCTAACTCTGAAGTACTTGGTTGGGAGGCTTGAGACTATGCCACCACCAAGTGGACAGACAATTAATTGGTCTTCTCCTCATAGATCCTCTCATCTCAATCCGAGACACATATACGCGACAGCGATGTAAATATGTGTTACATGATAGCTCTCAAAATTTGGAGTGCTACCTCCATGTCACTTCGGAATTCCCCACCAGAATACCCAAAAGGTCTAGCAATCTTGCTGTAAGGCTAACGGAGGACCGCCACGATCAAGTTATTTCAGTTGTACTTCCCCATCATCACTAGGTTTGTCAGACCCTACCTATATGATGACAAGATAATCTCCACGTCAAAAATTCTCAAAAATTATTTTCTCTCCTTGTTGCCTAAACTACTCCATTAAGAGCACTATCTTAAGCACTAGTTGGAATCACCACTATTTCATCAACTATGAGGTGGTATCAATATACTCATCACATTTTCATAACATCTCAATTGTCAATCAATCAATCAATTATCAAAAATTAAATCAATCAATACCTAATAAACATTATATATAACATTTTAATCTCACAATTCTCATATTTTCACTTTAATTGACATATCTATCAAAAGGTTATTGTCATACATAGCGAGCCCCAAATGAATCGTTGGAAAATACGATTTTTCGTTCATCTCACAATATATCATACTCATGAATTCAAACGGTCTCTCATCCCTTACCTCAAATAGAGATTCTGCACAATTTGACGAAGCATAAGGAACTTTGCAGTAACACCGAGTGTGAATATCTTATCAATTCCACATCTCGTTTTTGTCAATCATTGCAATTAATAATTAGCGGACGCAATATGCAACCCAACAAATCTATATAAAAAATAAAATATTTATCTTTCGTAATAAAATTCTAAAATAAAATCCTAAAATAAAGTACCATATAATATAATATAATATAATATAATATAATATAATATAATATAATATAATATAATATAATATAATATAATATAATATACAGTTATTATATACAAATAGCCTATTGGGCGGGGCACCCTGTGGGCCAGCCAATGCATATAAGCTTAGGCTTTCTTAACGTGGCTCATTTCACAACTCAGTACATGGATGTCACGAGTTTATTGCATAGAATATCGAATCTTTTCCATGTAACTGGTTGTACAAAGTTTGTTTGTTCATACAATCAGTGTGATTTTGATTCCTCTACCACTCTATATGGAGGCTCAATAAATGTATTCTTCGTCAGATTCATTCAATTCAAATAAATTTCGTAATAGCATAGAGCCCCTATAAATAAAATTATATATTTAAAACTAACAATATTTAAAACTTTTAACAATGAAAAAATTATGTTATTCACAATCATATATTTACTAATCGAATATGAATGAATCCAACTTAAAACAAAAATAAATATGTTAAATGTTATATACTATATAATACTTCTATTTGTTTTACGTAATTGTTATTTATAATGTTAAAATGGAATATACAGTTTATCTGTTTTAGATGAAATTAAAATTTTAAATACAAGCCGAAAGAAAATTGCACAAAACATAAAACTGAATTTTTATTTTTAATACAAAATAGTATCAATTTTTCGAGAACAGAATTATTATAAACATATATCTAGAATGATTGTATCAAATAAGAATATAAAACAATTTTACTAAATTCAACTCAATATATACTAAAAATATATATATATATTATTATAATTAAATTTAATTTGTAGTTTTAGTCAAAATTTACGATCAATGTTAAGGTTAAAGGAAAAATCCAAATAGAAGAAATGTAGTGGGAGAAAGAACTAACCAAGAAGAAAAAGAAGAACCCAACACGTAAAAATAGTTTTCACCATAGCGGTGGCTCTGATGTAACCAAAATATATAGTGGGAGAATTTGTTTTGTGAAAATAAAATAGACAAGAATGAAGAGGAATATGGAGTTTGCGACCAGTTTTGGTTTTCGCAAGCTCTGTTCATAGTGATAGTACCAATAGAGAGAATATTATGAGGTAGCAGTGGTTTATTGTGATAGGAGGACATGAAATTGTTTTTTTTTTTTTTTTTTTCAATAGACATGCCACCGCCTCTTGATAGAAAATAAAAGGGTACTAATTAGCATTCATGGAATTGAACGACGTATATGGAAATAGAGAATGAGAAATTAAAATCATTACTAAAATAATGAATTGGTGGTGTTTTGAATTGTCTAAGAAATAAAAATAATAAAATTAAAAGTGAGACTGAAAAAGGTTTACGGTGAATAATTAAAGGAGTAAAAAATAAAATTGAATTTATAATAAAAATAAGAGAAAAGTTTGGAACTATGTTGAAATATATTTAAAATAGTCAAAATGGCTTCAAAGTATATATCATATAAAATCTATTTAGTATTGTTTGAATAAAATATTATTTAAAAAAAATATTTCTAAAAGAACCAAATACATTCCAAACAATTAAATTAGCTAATGCTGTCTAATTAAAAAAATAATTAACGTACACATATGATACCAATAAATGAGTTTAATTATAAAACACCTAGGTACTTTTGACACATTTGGCATATTATCTTTTAATTCATCGGCACATAGAATAAATTATTTAATAATAAATCTAGATAATTATTAAGATACGTCTAAATATATAAAATACATATGAAAATATTGGAGTGTTACACTTGGTAGGTCCATTTTTCTTAAAGTTCATGACTTTTGGCTTAAATGCTTTTCCAGCTCTATGAATATTTCTGTTGAATGAATTTTCCAATCAATTCAATGTTCTTGCATGCCCTGTGACCCATCAAACTTCAAGATAGTGAGTTGAGCCATCGGTTAATTAACCAGCAAATGACTTATCAATGGAGCGAAAATCTTCTTCCACAAACTTAAGGTATACCTTAGCAATTTCAGTTTGTGGAATAGTAATATTAATGTTGTGTGTCATAGTCAATCGCATAAACATAGGACTCAATCTATTGGACATGCCTTAAGCTCGAACTTTTCATCTTCAATGTTGTTATCACCAAGAAAAGGTTTTTCCTTCAAATGTGACAAGTCAAGATCCAAAACACCTAAGTGGAATGGCCTATCGTTTGTCAATAAAGATAAATTGCTGCAAAATAATCATAAGATATATGATCACGTTAAATTTATCATATAATAAAACATCAAAGCATATTATAGTTCACCTTTGGACAATCACTACAATATACTATCATAAATAATGTCAATTTTATCATAATCAAGAAATTAAAATTCTTAACAAAACCCCCAAGTTAAAAAAATTCCTTTGGATAAATATAATCCTATGATTAATTAACGATCATATTTTTATGACATTCCTTCATCATTTTGACTTTACCACTTTGGTGTACACAAGTTTTAATAAAATTTAAATTGCTAGAAGCAACATTTACAACTTTCTTGAACAACATTTAATCAAAAAATATATAAATGGTTCAAATTAAACATATACATATATATTGAAGATATATATGCAACATATTAGTAAAGAAAAAAATATTGTTTAAATCATATACACAAATTTTTTTTTAAAATGCTTAATATATTTCGGTTCATTATTTTTTAGGGAGATTAAAATATCATAGATGGAAAATCATAAATTTCACAATCAGCTCTGATACCACATGTAAAACATAATTGTCATAATAAACTTTAAGCGGAAGCATTCAACAACGTAAATATATTGAAGTTTTTAATTTTCACATAGTAAGGATGAAAATTATTAAGTGTACTTAAGTAGAAAAATGAACGCGTTTTTTGTGGAAAGAGATGTGGAAAGATAAATGATCAATTTATAGGTATTGTCATTTAATCTGAGACTTTCATCAAATATCAGTATCAACGGATGAGATTGATTCTTTCAATATTTTGTGGTTACTATAATCTTTGCCTTTCCAATTGATAGGTCTTAGTATTTAGTGGTTACTATAACTTTGCCTTTTCGTCTTCGATTACTTGCTCTTAAAGTTGATGGTTACTATAATTTATTTTAAGCCAATAAATTAAAAGGTTATGAACCCATAAAACTCTGCACTTTTCTATTATTGTTCGTTAAATCCTTTATTGGACACATTTGCAACTCAAATTTTGTAATGAAATGTACCTCCATTTTCGGTCTTTTCGAATGAGGATCATGACAAGATTGATCCGTTTTATAATTAGAATTCCTCTGAAGTTGTTTCAAAGTTTAAAAAGAAAAAGCTTTAAAATCAAGAGCACACAAACGTCTGCAATACGTGTTCTAGGGTTGATATTCATAACACTTTATTTTTAGCTTATTTATATATATATATATATATATATATATATATATATATATATATATATATATATATATATATATATATATATATATATTTTGAGTAATTCTATTAAGAAGATTGAATGAAGATGTAGAATACATTGAGTTCTCAATACCCTCAAGTACAATATTTATTAAGATAAACAAATTTGTAACACATTATCAATTATTTTTTCCACGGAAAGCAAACGACACGCTTTGAATCTATCCTACATGGTCCTGATTGCTTTATATCCCATTTGCAAGAATCACATTCAGGATAATCTCTACTATCTATGTATATCTCAAACCATTTCAACTCACCATTCCACTTAAAGGAATAATAGAATAGTGTTTCGGTAATCCAGTTAATTCCAAAACTCCAACCAAAACTACCAGCATGATGAAGAACACGAACTCCAAGATCATCATCTCCAGATTTGCAATGAACTGTTAAGTCCAAATTGTTTTCCAGTCTATTAGTAATACTCACATGTTCTCCATGAACATTGTGCACCGATAGCAATGTCAACACACCTATCAAAAGAAGTTTTTGAATAAATAAAAGCATTGCTCCTACAATTAATATTTTCTTTGAAAGTGAATAATCTTTGTGATATGAAAGTTCAAATAATTGTTAGAAGAAAATTATATATTTATTGAAGGATTTTAGAAAAAATGCAAATATATATATATATATATATATATATATATATATATATATATATATATATATATATATATATATATATATAAAGAACAATTATTTAATGTAATATTTTATGGAGTATAAAATAATTAATAACAGTTTGTTAAAAATAATAAGTAATAATTATGCTATTGGAATGTAAACTAAGCTATTCAAATCTCTTAATACAAATTTATTAAACCTAATAAAACTTATCAAATAGTTTGAAAAGTTTAGCTCAATTGGTTAATATCAATATGGTTAGATAAGACATCATGTCTCTTGTTCAAATTCAGAATCTTGCTTGTGTATGAGTTTTAAATAGTATTATTATTTACCACTATATTACGCACACAAAAAACTTATCAAGTATAGTATTGACCTTCATTGTTTATGTTGTCTTTTACATTTGAATGATGTAAATATTTTATTTTGTAAAAATAATTTTTATCTAAAGATTTTACAAAAAATAGTAAATATTTTTTTAATGCAATGACTAAATATTTTTTTGGACATTTAAATACATTTTAAATATTATTAATATTTATCATTTTTGAATAGATAATTGACTAAATATTTAGTCAAAAAATTGTATTGACTAAATACATTTATCAAATTTTGGTGTAAAAATTTATCAAAACAAATTATTGACCGAGGATATTCAACAAAGTAAATTCAAAGAGAGTTAAGGTTTTATTTAATAGAATAGTGTTTTTTTTTACTCAATATAGAATAGTCAATTTAGGAAAAAAATATTTTGCTTTATTATATTTAATTTAATTGGTTTTAGAAACGTTGTAGTTTTGACTGGACGTATTGATAAAGAAAAGTTACTAGTAAAATACTCGGGCATGATCAAACGGATCCAAGGTTGATATTATTTTTTTTATGTGACTCAAACAATAATATATGAACTTATATATATTGTGAATATACTTAGAAAATTAGAAAGAAACGAAGATGAAGACATATATATATATATATATGAAACATATAAAACATGATCATAATTGCATAGATAAATTTGTCTTGTGTATGATAATGATTTTGATTTTTTATTAGTAAGACAATTATTTTAAAATTTTTATGAGTAAGAACTTGTCAGGTGTATATGTATTGTACAAGAACTTGTCTTGTATACGTATTTTGAAATTTTTATCTACAAGAACTTGTCTTGTATATGTTGTTAACCTCATAGGTGACAATTTACCTTCTCTATTATAATTGATTTCGTTTTTAAGTCGACAATATTAAAAAAAAAACACTAATGTTAACTATATCTTTATTGACAAACATTTATCCCGTACTTGGTGTTTATAATAAAATGTACTTAGTATATTATAATTATTTTCAATTTTATGTAGAAGATATAAAAAAATAACAAATTTAATTAAGTGATTGCAAACAAATATTTGTTTCGGTATAAGTTGTATGTTCCAAAAGCTTCTTTAATGACTAAAATTAATGTTGATATTAAAAAAATTCTAATTTTAACAAGTTCTTTAGTGACAATTATTTAACTTGTGTACAGTTTTATAATTACTCTCATTTTATTTAGAAGATATTCAAATTATATTAATTTTAATTAACTAATTAGTGAAAAACATTTATTCTATGTATCAATTTTATGTTCCTACATCTTCTTAAGAGAATCATTTCCAAAAAAACGTCACGAAAAAGTTGAAGTGTAGAAAAATTTTAGTTAGTGTATTATAATTGTTTTCATTTTTGTGTTGATCATATTTAAAAAAAAAACACTAATTTTAACTAATTCTTTATTTACAAACATTTGTTTCATACATGATTTTTATTATAAATTGTAATTAGTATATTATTATTATTATTCTCATTTTCACTTAGAAGATGTAAAAATAATAATAAATTTAACAAAATGATTACTGATCAATAATTCTTCTGTGTATATATTGTATACTCCAACGGTTTCTTTAGCGATCGATTTCTTGAAAATTGGAGTATGAAAAAATTATAGATAATAATATTATAATTGTTTTCAAATTTTTTGCCGACAATATTAATAAAATACTAATGTTAACTAATTTTGTTTTAAAAAATGAGAAGAAAAAAATGCATGGCAAGATATAAGGTTATGGGGAGTAATTTGCATTGTATAATATGTTCTTAGATATAAAAGAATGAAGATTTAATCATGATTTAATTTAATTTAATTAAATGAAGATTGTATTTAGTATATTTTCTTTTATTAAAAAATATTCATTTATTGAAATTAATAGAGTAGGTCATAACAATACAAATTCATTGTAGCTAAAAACTAAAAAAGAACAAATTCAGGATCAAACTCGGGACCTCCATATCACTCTATTCCCAAACTCGCTCACTCCAGCCACCAATGTAACCTTATATCTACCTTCAAAATATATAAGTTAATAACATATAAAGACCAAATGTCTACAAGCATGACATAATCAAATTGACCATAATAGCCATGTCTCAAGATCCGTAGCATTGACAACAAAATCATTGACTAAATCTATAATTGATCAAGGTTGATACGTCAATCTGAACAAACAAACACCATAATAAGACCCAAAAAAACTAAATAATGTCACACCAAAACGATGAAACCAGAAAAATGTCACACTACTAAAAATATCTAATTTACCGACGGAATTTTGTCCATCACAAACGAAGATGGAATTGGAGACGGAAAATAATTTGTTGAGACGTGTGTAAAATGTTTTATGTTTGAGAAGGAATTTAGAGACAGAATAACCCGTCACAAAGTTAGTCTCTCTCTAAATCCGTCTCAAGATCTATTTCTAATAAGTCAAATTTGTACTCTAAAAATCAAAAAATTTATAGAGACAGAACAGTGGCGTCTCAAATGTTGTCTGTCTCCAAATTTGTGTCAAATTGAAAATATGTATATTTAAAGATCGAATGTATTCGTCTAAAACGTTTTCCATCTCTCATTTTCGTCTCCAAATCACTCCAAAAAACAAAATTATCATTTATCTGTTTTAGCTCTAAAGTTCAAATTTTTTACAAAAAAATCTCTCCAACTATAGAGAAGTTTCGCTCCCTTTAAAATTTTCTCCAACCCTCCACATTCAGTAATTATTATTATTATTTAGAAAAACAAAAAATTTAAAATCCAATTAATTAGTTAAGACCCTCCAATATTCATGATGCTGCAATTTTCTCGAACCCTCTACATTCAGTAACTTGTATTGCTACCAAAGACCCTCCAATATATCTTTTACCATAAAAACACCGTTTTCTTCATAAACCCTAAATCTCACGTGTTGCTTCCAATCGATTGTTGTTGCTGATTTGCATCCAATACCTCTCCACCGTGGGTTTTGTTGGATTCCATTCTCTCCCATTGTCTCATTACGAAACTGTTTCGCATCGCAAGCTTTATTTTCTGCATCGTAAACCTAAGGTATGTTTCTCTCATACTACATTCATTTCCTTTCATCATTTTTTTTCTTATTTATCCATCTTAAGCTACAATATGTTTCAGATTCAAGCTCTATTTTGCCATCTTCCTCTTTCACCCTTTGTGTTGAGTCTCTAAAGTATGTTTCTCTCTCTTAGCATTTAATTCCTTTGTGAAAATTTTAACATTCAATAATTTCTTAGATAGTTTTGTTTATTTTAATAGCTTTTTTATTCCACACCTGGTAGTTTATTTTTTTCAAGATTTAGGGTGTAGTTCTTCTATTAGATTGTCATCTATTAAAATTACATTTTTTCTGTTCCTATTTTTCATTGTACTCTGTTTTGGTTAAGTTTTGTTTGTTTTGATAATTTGAAATTTGAAGTTTGTTATGGGTTTTTGAAGTTTCGGTTTCTGTTTTTACCATGACGCAACAAAAACATGAATCAGAAATATGCATCTGTTAAATTTAGCTGCAATGTCACTCTCAATCATGATTTGTTGAAGCCTTATTACAGTTTATCGTTAAGGAAGAAAGAAAACCTTGTTACTTTTCTGTTTGATACCCTTATTATACTCTCAATTAATTTTATATATTTTATTTATAAAAATAATATCACATTTTTATAAATAAACATGAAAAAAGAAAACGTTTTCTATATGTTTTTTATGACATATTAATAATGGACATAATTCTTCCGCGGTTCTTTAACTTAATTTCATGTAACACTTTAGTCTATTATCTTTTTTCTTTTTCGATTTAATATTTTATTTAATTTTAAGTAACAATTTGATCCTTTATGTTTTAAAATGTCAACAATGTTATAATTTTTTTTTCAAAAATTCAAAAAATTCATCAAAATTTTCAAACAAAACCCATAAAATTAATTGTCATCTTCAATATAATGCAAATTTCATCAAATTCATAACTCACTTTAAATAAACTCATATTTTCATTCTTTATTTGATAGATTTGATGTTGTTGGAGATTGAAATATGAGTTTATTTGAAATTGATATTGAATTTTATGAGTTTTGTTTGAAAATTTTGAGGAATTTTCTAAGTTTTTTTAAAGAAATGATAACATTAATGACATTTTAAGATATAAATGATCAAATTGTTACTTAAAATTAAATAAAAGACTAAATCGAAAAAAAGAAGATAAATAACTGAAGTGTTACCTGAAATTAAGTTAAGGAACCACGGGAGCAATTATGCCTTAATAATGTAATCAATGATATATTGGTATATACAATTAATTCAACTTATATCATAAAATTACAATTAAAAAATTTAATGGAAAATAATATACCTCCAATAAGAAAGACAGAATAAAACTAAGAATGCTATTAGAAGAAAGAACTACTTTTCTTGATAGTGTTGGCTTCATGTCTCTACTTATTATTATGGCATCTCAAAAATAAAATATATTGATCACTTCTACTTGACACACAATTTAAGTAAATTTATGTTTTAGATATGCTTCATGACTTCTTTGATAACTTGTGCAACAACACTCATAAATTGTTTTAGATATTCAACAACACTTATATCGCAACCATTACAAAAAGCCGATACCACTGCTTCATCTCCTCATTTTCAAACTAGACCAACAACACTTATATCGTAACCATTACGAAAAGTCGGTGCAACAGCCTCATCTCCTCATTCACAGACTAGGCCAACACCACTCAATCATCCCCAAACTAAGCATCCACCAACCACATCTCAACATTTACAAAATGCCTTTGTATCATCCCCATCTCATTGCCAATCCCACACTTAGATGATGAAAATACTATAAAAATGCAAAAAATAAAAAATAAATCTATGTAGAAACTACTTATTTACACTAATATTAAAGAAAACGATACAAATGGATGATTTTGAGAAGAAAAAACAAACGATTTCAAACTACTCTTCTTTTATAGATGCGATAGAATGATCATAGAAACAAAGAGAAGAGAGACGGTTAGGTTTTTACCCCTACTTCTTTGCCGGTGTATTTTACTAGTACTAGTGATATTCAAAAATGTTTTGTTGGAAAGTAAAAAAACAATGTTTTTTTTGGTACAATGTAAAAGCCAAGGAGATAAAAAAATTGTTTTTATTGAATTGAAGTAAATCTAATATTTAATGTATAAATTATAAATGTATGATAGGCAGATGATTCATGAATCCATGAAAATATGAAAACAAAATTATAAAATCAATCAAAACAATAGAAAGATATTGTAAAGTATAGAAAAAATAGATAAGAGAGAAAGAGAGATGAAAAAACTATTGTATTATACTCTTAAATAGGTGTACATTCTCAATTATACAAGAGTCTTATCTATAAGACACTAATCTTATAAGTTATAAGTATAAAAAGTGTCTAACATAATGTATCATCAACTTAAACATTAAGAACACGTTAACTTGGGTGGAAAGTCTTGAGTTATTGAGTATGGACATCCACTAAAATAAATATTCATAGCACTCTCCTTGGATGTTTATTGAGAAAATGTCTCATTATTATCTTACTAGGAAAAAACCCAATGGAAAAAATACTAAAGGAGAAAAAAAAGTACAATATTTTTTGTGCGAGAATCTTTCTCATTAAAAACTTTGCCTGAAAAATCCAGGAATGATCAAACCACGGTGAAGGAAAAAAGAGTGCATAACATATTTATGTCTCCCCCTCATGGAGACAATTATATATGAGACAATGTAGATCCTTATTTCTACTAGTTGTTCAAAAGCGTTGATTGGCGGGGTGATTTTGTAAATAAATAAAAAAAACCATCGTTTTATCTCCTTTTTATACTTATTTTGAAACTAACAATGAATTTGGTATTATCCTCGTAGAATTATAACATTTTCTAGAAGAAAAACCACAGGTCTCTTATGTGTGTTGAATCAGACCTTAGCCAAAACACATTCTTTTCACATGTCTCATGTAGTGCTGAATTTTATAATGAGGATTAAACAAATAACATGCATATCTAAGGTAACAAAATAAAATATCAAAATGTGTACAATTAGCAAGGTGCAATATTGTCTCTAAATAAAATATTAAAATATGTACTTCAGGACCAATTAGTTCTTCATCATTTTCTAAATTTCTAAATCGATATTTGTTCACATCTAGTACACAATAAATATGATTTGTACATATAGAACCGTATTAGCACTTTTACTATATGAGTTTGATAATTCACAAAAATATTTTTCTCATACTCATTTTGTAATCTCAAACAAATATTTTCTTGAAAACACTTAGGTAGATTATGTCATTTCTATATCCCTCGTATAGAAAATATTCATTGACAATATTATAACATATGCATCTAGATTGTTTAAGCACATAAATAAACTTATTCATTTTGATTAAGACATATCTTCAATAGCCAGAAATCCTAAAGTTCTCTATAAGAGGACGTGCAACCCTCATTGAATAATACACTTCAACAATACTACAATAAGCACGATACAACCGTCTATGCACTCTTGCTCTTAATCTTTTGTTTTTATCTAAGTGTTAAGAAATATTTTTTGAAAGTACAACTTTGTAAACACACTCTTGTGAGAGCTATTCAGAAAAACCCTTAAACACATTATGTGTGTAGCATAGCTCAATAGTGGCTGCATCCCTCAATAGCATGACTGTACTAAATTAGAAAGTTGATAATACATGAACACAATCAGGTTGACTAGTAGTTGTTCAATGGAAGTGGGATTCAGTTAGTGAATTAGTAGATTCAATCCTTCAAATTGTTGTGAACCAGGACAAATTTGTTGTGTTGCTTTGTTTTTTTGTTTAGATGGTCTGTATTCATCACTTTATTTTAATCTTGTTAAAACAGTTTTAAAATAAAACACAATTCAAATCCTCCATTTCTTGTGTTTCTCATTCTACAATTGATACATAGCACGATCTCAAAGTTGGGCACTTAGTCGTGTTTGAGTAAAGATATATGTTATTATGACTAACTCTTGAAATGAAGTTACACGTAGAAACGTTAACAGACCTCCTTTGTTTGATGGAGAAAGATTTGGTTACTGGAAAAACATGCTTATAAGTTTCTATATCTCTCATGATCTTGAACTTTGGGACATAGTCGAAGATGGCTAGAAGCTCCAAAAGACGTTGCAGGTGTTGAAATATCCAAAAAAGGATCTCAACATTGATCAAAAGAAACTATCCAAGATGCATCATAAAGCAAGAACCTTCATGATGAATGTTATCACTTTCAAAGAGTTCAAAAAATGCAACAACAAAGAAACAACAAATAGTATATTTGATGCTCTAGTTCCCAACTATGAAGGAAATAAGCAGGTGCAGGAAGCTAAGGAAAATTTTCTTATCAAGAAGTATGAACTTTTCCAGATGGAAGAAGATAAAGACATTGAGAAAACGTTTTCTAGATTTCAAACTCTTGTCTCTGGACTAAAAGTTCTCCAAAAGAGTTACACTACCTCTGATCACGTCAAAAAGTTCCTTAGAAGTCTTACTAGCAAGTAGAGACCAAAGGTAACATCAATTCAAGAGGCTAAGGATCAAAATAAAATTCCTCTAGAAGAATTGATGAGTTCGCTCAGATCCCATGAGATTGAACTACTTGAAAATGAGCCTAAGCAGAAGTCAAAGTCCTTTGCTCTCAAATTCCAGGGAAAGAAAGTAAACACCAACGTCATACAAGCTACGAAAGACTCGGAGGAAAGCAAATAAGATGAATAGAGTGAAGAATCAGATGATGAAGAGTTGCCTTTTATCTCAAGGAAAATCCAATAAATGTGAAACAACAGGAAAACATATTTTCCAAAAATAGATTTCCGACGATCCCAAAATAGCAAAGAAAGAGGTGAAAAATAATATAAGTAATAATTATCTATTATGAATGCACGGAACCAGGACATTCCAAATCAGTGTCCTAAATTTTTGAAGAGAAGTTCACAAAGAAAAAAGGTCTTATGGCTACTTGGGATGACTCTGATTAAGATGCAAAGCATGCAAGTGTGCAAATATGTAGAGCATGTACTCAGATTCTGAAAATGAGTTTGTTCATGAAGAAATTGAGGTATTATCTGACATATCTCATAATGAACTTATAGTTATGTTAAACGAGTTTCTATACAAGAATCACAATGTTTCTTTAAAATTGAAAACTCTTAGAAAAACTCATGACATCTTAACAAATAAATATAGTTCCTTTTAAAAAGATTTTGACAACCTGAAAGCAGAAAATCAATCTAACTCTGAAAGAAAATGTTTCAGAAACCTTAGAGGATAAAGTTTGTATTTCTGTTAAGTATAAAAAGCCTTTCAAGAATTTCTGCCAAACGACATAGATAAAAGCAAACAAGCCTTTATTATCTATGGTGTTAGCAGAAACAATAATCGTGGTATTGATTTTGAAGAACCAGAGGAAACTCCTAAAGTTAAGTTACATGACATTGCTTGTGTATATTGCTTAAAGAAAAGTCACTATAAAAGAACTTGCCCTATGCAAAAAAACATGGAAAGACAACACACCTTTCAGAACTAACAAACCAGGACTCAACCAAATTTGGCTACCTAAGAATAAAATAATATATCTTGCAGATATCCTTTACCAACAAAGTCGAAACACCAGTCATGGTAACTGGACAGTGGATACTCATTTTGAATCATAAATATCAAATAAATTATAATTTCAACTACATTAAATACCAAAATCACAGTAATTGTATATATGAATAGTATGAACCATTTACTTCTAGGAATAAATTTCAATTTATCATGTTATCCTTCACATTTATAATATTCTTGAAAGTCATTCTCAATTTGTGATCCTTCACAATTTGTGATCATTCTTTTAAAATATTCTTGAAAGTCTTTCTCAATTTTGTTACTTCAAGAGCATATTGAAGTGCCATAAAAATATATGCATTTCTCTTATTTCATTTCTTTTAAATTAATACAAAGATCAAAGAGGTCTTATATATTTCAATCATGATCTAAATATGTAATTAGTAACCCAAACACAAATCTTCATAAACGACGACCGTGGAAAATCGAACATGTTGCAATCCTACAAGAATGCTTGATATTGAATTATTCATTCTGCAAGAACTATACCAAAATTGTCAACGATGGCAAAAAAAGACATATTTTGAGCAATCCTACTAGAATATTTGAATATTAGTTATTTAGAAACTATATCACAATGATCTTCATCGATAATTATCAAGAACAATTCATTATTTGAAAAATCCTTCGAGAATTCTTTGATTTTAAATTTTTACTTCTTCAAGAACTATATCACATATGATCTTCATAAAAAATGATCAAGAAAAATCATTATTTATATTAAATTCTTCAGGGATGTTTTTAATATTAAAGTCTTCTAGAATTTAACAAGAATAGACCAAAAAAAAATGATAATTATATAAAGATAACAAATATTCTCAACATAATTTATATGCAAAAATAAATATAATTGGCATGAAAAAAAATTGAGATCAAACATAGTAACAAGATTATGATTAGATTAGTACAAATATATAGAAGAGGAAATATTTTTGCAATATAACCTTGAAAAAATTTTATCTATCATTCACATAGTAAAAGGACTCATTGTTTGTAAATGAGACCACTTGAAGATAATCATGTCATCACTCATACAGTAAAGTGTCGTGCTAACAATGTGTTATAAAATTAACTCAAGCTATAACTTGATATTGTAAAATATAAATAAGGGAGAAAGAGATAAGAAAAAGACTATTGCATTATGTTTTTCAATAAGTGTACATTCTCAATTATACAAAAGTCCTATTTATAAGAAACTGGTCTGATAAGATATAAATATAGTAAAGGTCTAACATAATGTATCATCAACTTAAACATTAAAAGCAGATTAGCTTAGGTGAAGAAAGTCTTTAATCATGGAGTTATAGATATTAAAGAATGTGAAAGAGTAAAAGGAAATTGACCTCCACTAACATAAATATTCATAAATGCATGACATATGTTAGCTTCTAGGGTGAGGGATCCAACAAATCATATGATACATTGTATACACAATATGATACCCAAATCGCTATCTCCAATCAATTTTCACCCAAGACTCCATCCTCTTCCTCAGGTCCCGCAAACTAACCATATATTTACTGTGTGTTGGCTTACTTTTAAAGTTTTCTCCTCTTTTGTTTTTTCTTTGGTGGTTTTTTTTTAAAAATAAGTAATTAATCATTTGTTTCAATAATTATTGGGTTTAAAATCACACTTAAAATAATCGATTCCTTGTGCTATTTAGATGCCACTAGAAAAAGAAAAAAAAATTACACACACATATATATATATATATATATATATATTTCAAAGTTTAATTATTCCAAAGTTCTCTGAATTATTTGAAGATTTTTAATAAGTGTCAAAACTAATACAAAATATGAATAATTTTTAATTTGACTTTGATATAAATTTCTGTTAATTATATACATAAATTATTTAAGAACTTATATATTTCCTGAACTTTTTCGTGAGGGAAACTTTTCTAAACATTTAAATAAGTTATAATTACATTCTTAAATTGTTGAATATATATAATTATAAAGTATTTAAAATAATTTTTGAAATGTAAATATCAAATTTTGTCTAAATTTTTAAGAAAATTTATTTTGAAGAGATTTTCATAAAAACTTAATGTTGAGTCTTTGAGATCCACATGTTTTTTAGTTCATTGGCTGCGAAAGAAAATCCTTTTAACAAAAATTTAATTGGGATTTTTTCAAGGTCTTACTTTCTCTTAAGAATCAAAATAGCATTTTTTTTTTGGTCCACTTTAAATTTGGGCGTTGGACCCAATTGGCAAAATCAAAAAGCACATTTTTTTTTATTGATTTGTTTGTAAAATAAAATGAAAAGTAAAGAAAAAGAGAGAAGAAAAATAAGAAGTTTTCACCTCGTAATCCAACGTTACTTCTCTACTCAGAGCCGACACAACCATATTATCCTCCTTATATCTGCAAAATCATATCATACCATTATTTGCTATCTTTCTTTTTTATTAAGTTTCAAGTTGGTTCATTTTAAATGCTTTGTAGCTTTTTTTACTATAAATAGAAGTAATTAAATAATTTGAAGGGAGAGGTTTTTCTATACTAAAAAAATTGGTCAAAGCATTCAGAATTGAATCCCCATCTTTGGGTATTTGATTCAATCTGAAAATTAAAAGTTTGGGAGAGGAGAGAGACTGAGAGTTCCATATTTGAGTAATAGATAAAGTATATGTATTGGTATAATTTTTCATTATCATTTGTTTTTGTTGAGTTCAACAGTATATAATTTAATATATTTAATATTTTAAGATTTTAAAATTTTGAACGGAGATATAATATTAAAAAATTATAATTCTAAAATATTTGTCCAATGATTGCTTTTGTGCTCTTCCAAATTTCCAACACATAATTTCAGAATCATAATTTGACTAGGCGGGAGTAGATTGGGTATAAGATGCTTGTTTGCAAATATAATATTAAATTTTCTAAAAATCAAAATAAATTCCTTTCTTTTAAATAATTAATTGGATATGACGTTAACTGCTTTAATCATCTAACCCTTGAGGATATTAAATCGTACAATTTGATAGTTATGAATTCCATTTTCAAACAAATTAATAAATAAGAAAAACAATTTCCTTCCATTTCTTAAAAGGATTAATTGGATATAATAATATCTCTTCAATTCTAGATTCATCAAGACATAAGCTGTAAAGTGTGATAGTTATGAAACTCATTTAACTAAAATAAATAAATCAACAAACACTTTTTACTTAGAATTATGTAGCTTTAATTTTCTTTTTGCACTGAAGGATATTGGAGCAGCAAAACACCATGTCAAGCTAAATAATATTTTTTTGGATAAAATAAATTTTGTAGGATTAGAAAATGTAATGTTTTTATAAGGATTAAAAACAAAATTTCAAAATTTTATAGGATCAAAATTTGATTCAACTTTTCAATTTCAAATCTACTTCATTTGTTCATTTGTCCCTTCTTTCTTTTTATTTATTTTCAAAATTAATAAATGCAATTTGCATGCCATCAATGTAAAAAGAAAAAATAAAAACATCATTTTCTTTCTTGCATCAGCATTAAAAAAAATATTAGAGCATTACCTTTTGACAATTATTCCTTAGAAATAGTTGAGTTTGCTTAATTGTGAAGATGTTTAATTCTAAATTTGAGACATGAGATAGGCAAAAGGCTGAATGTCTATCAATGTCAAATTGGCTAATTGGTGTGACTAATTGTTTTATCATATTTAGAAACTAATTTTAACTCTTTCGAAAACATTTATTTGATAAACTTGCATCATCTCAAATTCCGTTTCAATTTATTTGATATGTCTGGATTTTTGTTTGAGTTGCATCATCTCAAATTCCCTTTCAATTTCACCTCAACCACCTTGAGCATATTTGTCTATAATATAGTATTAAAAGTTCATTTGATTGACTTCCCAACATGAAATCTCAAACTTTGATAGTTTGATATTGGTACAAGTTTGCGTCTTTTAATGTTCATCAAGTTATCTTTGTACAAATACATTTTGGGTCTAGTAAAAAAATAGAAAAGAAAAAGAAAATAAAATTCAAAAAAGAAAGTCAATTAGGTTGAAAATCCCTCAAGGCAGTCTAAGAAAAAATTAGGTCATAAGCAAAAGTGAATATAAGAAAATTAACAAATTTAAAAAGTTGTCTCAAAATTAATTTTTTTCATAAAATGTTCTCATTTGACAATTCTTTTGTTCATCCTAAAAATATATTGAATCATTTGCTTCCCTTAAGACCAAAATTAAGATTTTTCAATTACCATTGTAATACTCCAAGTTTTATAATAAACTATTTTATTAATTAAAGAGAATTTATTGGTTTTGATTTTACAATTTATTATAAATTGGGTAAGGAATTGTAAAAGTTAAACTAAATCAACTATCCTTCAGATTTTTTTCCCATCCAAAAAAGTGAAACAAAGTGATTTGGTATATTCGCAATTCCATCTCTCCCAAACATGTGGGCTTCTAACGACTCTACTTCTTCTACCGTTGTGTTTACAATTATTTTTGCACTTACATTAAATAATTTTTTTGAAGGATTATATAAATTTACAACTTAACATTGTTATATATATATATATATATATATTATAAGACAATATTACGATTGATTTATTGGTTAAAAGTTTAAAATTTTGTCCATCTCAAAATTTTTTATTTGAAAATCCACCGGTGACTTCATGAATAAATCAAACTATGTGGAGGATGATTATATAATAATTACTTATATAATTACTGTATTTTAATCTAGTGGTCCATGTGTAACTAAAAATTTCTCAATGGAGAATTTATTGGCTCAATTCCGTAAGTTCAAAGAATGTGGTAATTCGATTTAAAGGATCAAATCAATAATATGCACGTGATCCTTCATTCAGGAAAACTCCTTATTACATGCATCTAATTAAAAAAAATAGTTTTCCAGTCAAAAAATAAAAATAAAAGTTTTTTTTTAAAAAAACATAACAATGACGAAGGAAAATAGGATCGAAACACGTGAAACATGTCACACAAGGATCGTGTCCCAAGCTTAAGGAGAAGTTATGATGCAAATATATTCCCTACTCAGACTGTTTTAAATTTATTATCATTTTGCTATAAGTAAAAATATCATCAAACATCTAAAAAAAACAAAAGAGTAAGCCGAAAGTAATAAGAAAAAGACAAACAAAGAAAATTCCTATTAGCGGTATAGCCTAACTCATATATCGTATAATGACATTGCTTCTTTAATTCGGTCATATTAACCAGTATTGGCTCAAGAAACCAGCAACACATTTTTCCATTATTTTTCTTTACTTACATGGTTTTCTTCACTTTTTGAACTTTTTTTATGGGGGCTTTCCTTATTTAAAATGCATTAACTCCTAGTCAGAACGCCACCTAACAACAATTCCTTCACGAAATGTCCCAAACCGGTCATATGATTATATATATAGACAATATTATACTACTAAATATTTCCTTAAAAACATTAATAAATATTTCCTAAAAAAATTAATAAATATTAGTTAATTATATTCCTTCTGAAATAAAATATAAATAAAAATAATAATTGAAAATTAATGTATTTGATTAAGAATTTAATCAAACTACATCCATTTTTAAACAAACAAATTTTTTATTTTGAAAAAGATGGGAGAAAAAAATATTACTCTCATCAGTTAAAGTCACATTCATTACAATTTTACAATAGTTTATGAAAAAATTTGAACTTCAATTGAAATTTTACAGACGAGCTCTTAATATTTAACTAACATCTCATGACAAATAAAAGTAATGAAAAGAGAATGATTAATTTTTAAATTTTAAATAATGAAAAGAAATTAATTACATACAAATAACTAATAAGTTCTCTCGCGGTAAAATTTAAAGAATAAATTTTAAAACAATTAATGAAAAGAGAAGGATTTATCATATTAAAAATAAATATTGTTTAAGGTAACTTGTTAAAATAATTATTAAAAACAATTGTGATAAGTTGTAAATCAATCCTGTTTTTTTCTTCTATAACTTCTCTACTTGTTGTACTTGAAAAGTTTGTTTGAGCTTATTATATAGATACAGAGTAAGAGATATTTTTTATATAATCATTAGAATGCATTATTGATCCAGTAACAGTTATACACTCATATATTTATTAAAAATCTCTCTTTATTTAATTCATATATTTACTGTTAATGAATCATAATCCACGAGTCATTAAAAATATTTAATTTTAATTATAATTATTTAAAAATCATACCATAAATAATTATGACACGTCGATACATAAATCTTTTTTATATTGCAATACGTGAAAATTAAAATTTATTTATTTACATATTGAAAAGTGTAATATTATTTTATTTCAAGATTATTTTAAAAGTACCACATTAAAAATGAGGCTCCACGATTTTGGTGACTTATGTTTGTAATAAGAAAAATCAAAAGAAAAGTCAAAAGAAAAGCTGACATAAAACGTCATGCTATAATGCATGGTCCCTGTAACCAAATATATTTAAATTCATTAAAATATATGTTTAAATTGGTAAAATGAGTTTAATTATTTATTATATCATCAGACATTTAGAGATGATTTTAGAAATAATTTTAATAAAAATCAAATATTTTTGATTATCTAATAATTATAAATTAAATGTATTTTTAATTATCTAACAGTTATAAATTAAAATCAAAATTTGATGATGTATTTAAATTAAATTCTTAGTACATTTTTAGGTATTCATTAAAAAACTAAGATAGGATACTCAAAAAGATTAACTTGAAATGGCAATTTATTAAAAAATAGTTAAAATACAAAAAATGGCATATCATCGATATCATATATATACGACAAAGCTTTAGAATATCAGACAGATATCTTAATTTCACATTAATTTCACATGTATATACGAGAGATCCTTCTATATAAGCATCAAAATGAGAAAACTTCATTCTAGATGATATCAAAGTGTTAATTGCAATTTATTTTATGTAACTTTTGTTTGTGGGTGATAGTTGAGACTCAAGAGTAAGTTAGAGTGTATAATTAATTATGTTATTTTCTGAACCAGTTTAATGGAATATGTCTCGTATCGTGGATCACTTGTAATTCTCATCAACGAAAAGATAGCATAAATGAAATTTGAATCTCTCATTTTATTCTTTTATCTAAAGGTAGAGAGAAATACAACCAACACAAAAATATTTTTTATAAATTTTATATATAAAAAAATTATTCGTGTCTCTATCTCTCATAACATTTAAAAAAAAAAAGATAATCTAAATACACATAAATAATCTAGTAAAAGTAAAATAAAATTTTAAAAATCTATTCTATCAATGAGTCATACAAAAGTATAAGGTATAAATTAAAGGTGTTTCTGAAAATAATAATAATAATAATAATAATAATAATAATAATAATAATAATAATAATAAAACGAGTGATAAAATATAAAAACATATTATTTTTATAATTCAATTTGTTGATATTAATATTTTTCGACCATAAAATGAATAGAGACTTTAATTTACAGTTTCAAATAGTACCAACGATTGTTATTAAAATTTTGGACCACTTTTAAAAATGAATTAACCATGGGTCACTTTCTAGAATTTGTCTTAAAAAATTGGAAATGTGTGACGTGGCAGTAGATGAAGAACATAAAGATAGCATGACGTAGAATGAGAAAAAGTAAATCCAGCAAACGTCAAGAAAAGAATTAATTAATATATAA
Organism: Cicer yamashitae; assembly: GCA_037974755.1. Taxonomy (NCBI): domain Eukaryota; kingdom Viridiplantae; phylum Streptophyta; class Magnoliopsida; order Fabales; family Fabaceae; genus Cicer; species Cicer yamashitae. The sequence goes on from JBBPBQ010000004.1 coordinate 39,691,622, forward strand.
AGTAGGGAGTGGCTAGCGTTTGACTTTATGATACGAGAGTAATAGAGTATGTTTAATGTTATGGTTGCGACTTGTTTGTTTGTACTTCACAGATTTTCACACCGTGGTTTTCAAATACCTGCTCCCTTTATTGAGTTACCTTTTTTGGGAAACCATAGTTTTGCACAAAACCATTTTGTTATATTTGGCTCATATTTACAATATATATAACAATTCATATTCTCTGATATAATAATTCATATTTGCACACCAAAACCATTTTGTTATAATACATTGTATATATTCTCTGATATAACACTTTGTTTCTTAACTATTAAATTAAAGATCACAATGCCAGCAGTGAGTGAAATAGTGGTAGCATGAAAAGTGTTGTGAAGAAATAGTTCAATTCTTCGCAAGCTTTTTTGAGCATGCTTTTGGTCATTTTGGTTGGAGGTAGTTACGTTTTTGCACTCATTGCATATCGTCATGTCGTTGCTGCAATTTGTGTTGCCCCCTTTGCTCTCTATTTTGAAAGGTAATATTTCATCCATTTTTAGTTATATTATGAGACGGATTGCGTACCGTAATAATGTTATTTGGTTACGGTTGCATGCAGAGGACGACCAAAGAAATTCAATTGGAGAGTTTGGTTGTGGCTATTCGTCAACGCATTGGTGGGGTAAGCACAATACTCCTGTTTATTATTATCAGCCAAAGAAAAGGAATCAATTAATTTTTTTATTCATCTTCATATTCATACTCTACACAATAAATTCTGGACAGCTTTTTGTTTTTCTGATATAAAAAAGCTGCCCCTTTCGTGGTCATACTCTCCCTTTGTGGTTGTGCAGTTGTGCACCCCCAAAACGAATCTCTCCATTTCTCGTCCAGATCCTGTTGCTCTTTAGCTTTTACCAACCGCATGTATCGAGAGAGATCACTGACCACACCCTCCTTTTCACATTTCGATTGCAACACATGAATCATTATCATTTCTAATAAAACAAATATTAAAATATGTTAAATAACTGTTTAAAATACTTAACTTTTAAGTCTAATTATGATATGATTAAGATTATAAATATTAGTACTTGCTTTTTGGCTAAAATAATATTATCCACTTCAAAAAGTTTCTTTATCATTTTTATAGTATCTGTTCGAATTTTTTAATCTATTAAGTAAATTTTCTATTTAAATTTCTAAAATTATTTTGTGTAGAAAAAATAATTCAAATAATGGTAATATATAGATAATTCTAAAACATACCACATCAATATTAAAATTAAAATTTTGATAAGTTTAAATAATATAAATATTATAACAAACCAAATTTAATGGCATTTGTTAAACATCTAGAAGTAAAAATATTATATAAAAAGTGTATTGGAAATTATACACATAGTTTGTATTTTTATATTCTTAACAAATGCTCTTAAAATACTTGATTCATAAAAAAATATCAAAATAACTTTAATTTGTTGACAATGTAAATTAGTTTATTATTGTGAATCAATCACAAATCATGTCTTAAAATAGTAACATTAATTCAAAATAATAATTATTGACAAATTTAACTTTAATATTGATATTTTATTTTTATAATTCAATTAACATGGTCCTTTATTAAGGATGGAGGTAGATAGAAGCACTCCTAAACTCTACCCTCTCTCTCTTCTTCAGCTTTTTTCAATATATCACTCTGGAATCTCTCTTTCTAAAATTTCCAACAAAACCCCAAATCACTTTCTCTGATAAACAAAAGGCTCTTCTTTATCAACCCATCGCCATCACGTTCTTCACCACCCAAATAATTTCATCTCTTTTTGACACACACACAAACCCCACTTTTACTTTTTCTTATTTTCTCCCCAAAAACAAAAAATAAATCAATAATTAATAAAAACAATTTAATAAAATCATCATCATCTTAATTTAGTTTATCATTTTATTAATCTGTGTGCAATAGTTTAATGCAATAATAATTTTAAAATAGAAGATATAATAAATTTATTAAAAATTTTATATGTGAAAAATAAATGTTTAAGTAATAAATCAGCACTCAATCAGAAATAAATCTTTGAGTAGTTTCTTTTAAGAATTACAATAAATGATTTCGCTTAAAAACACTCTCTTGAAAATGAAACAACAGATGCATGTAAGATTATTGGCTATATATCTGCCTCATATGCACTCATGTAAGATTATTGGCATATATGTACCTGACATGCACTCTCTCCAACCTTAAATATATAGTACATTTGAGTCAATAAATTTTGATGTGTAGTTAATGTGAAAGGGAGTCCAACTGAAATTAATAAATGAATCCCTTTTATCAATTTCAGATGGAAAAACTAGGTCTGAATTGGTATATATATACACACAGTGTAATGAAATAAAATTGAATAGAAAATCAGATTTTTTTAATTTTTATTGGTTAACTATGTTTTTCTAATACTCATAGTCAAGCATGGCGAATGAATCATAAACAAAAAATAAATTATATCATGCATAATAAAAAATATAGTTGATTTTGACAAAAAAAAATATAGTTGATCATATTTAAGCTATTAGTATCTTTTTTTTTGTCTTTGAGTTATTATTTAATATGAGAAAATTTGTTAATATTTACTTATATTTCATTTCAAAAAATATGTGTTAATTTTACTTATGTTTTATTCTAAGTATATTATTTTTATAAATAGATGTTTCTTATTCTATTTCATTATATTCAATATCACAAATATAAACAAACTTTTAATTTTTTTTTGATGTATAATATATCAACATATTTCAATTATAGTAACATGATTAATGCTAGTAACATAAAGTCATCCTTTATACACCAAAAATTTAGTAATAAATTAAATTATTCATCTTTCGCAAACCTCATATAAAGATAGACTTAGGTTTCCATAGCTGGCAAGTATGTTTGACGTGAAAATTTCATTTTAGTCAAATGCTAAAGTAGGAAAAATTTTACATTCTTGGGGTGATGAAAATTTGCTAAAAAAATTTACAAATTATAAGTCAAGAAGTGCTGCTTAATTCTTTTTTCTAATAGTAGTAATATTTGTATGTAAGTAATTAGTGGATATACATTCCAAGAAACTATGATAAAGTAACTTGCTAATTTTATAAACTTAAATGTTCTTATTCTAGTAGTATTTGGAGTATTTTGTAAAGTAACTAATAAATTTTTGTGTGAATGAAGTAACTATTAATGTATTGCAGGTTGAGATATTAAAAAATAATATTGAAAAATAATAAACATTCATGATATACTAATAAAGTACAATAAGAAAAATAAAGCACAATAATTGAAAATTAAATATAAATTAAATCATAGATTTAATATTGATACAAACGTAATATGATTTGAAAATTTTGATACGAATTACTCGAGTACTACATAATTCTTTTTCGATAACCACAAAATACATAATTAAGTGGGTGTTTGTTATAGAATGAATGTGGAAGAAGATTGAAAGTAATCAATCACAGTGCTTCACGTCTCTTCCTTAGGTTATTTTGTGTCATTAAGCCTTTTATTTATAGTTTAAACTTCTTTTACCAAGATATTACTAATTTATGTAAACGATATATCTATATATAAAATAGTTTTATACATGCATTCAATGATGTATTGGCATATCATTAAATGAATTATTAAATGAATAATCAAACGATTAAATTCAAGTGATTAATAAGTTTCAGTAAAAGATAAATTGTTCGAGAAATCTCGATTTCGAATTCTGACTAGAACAATTCTTAATTATATTTTACTTATTTTCTGATCAAACTTTGAATTATTTGAACCTCATTCCCCTAAGAACAAGATGATTGGAAAAAAAAAGTCATTAAATGAATCAAAAACACATGATTTATTATACATATTAACTTATGCGACAACACATTGAATACATATGTAAAACTATTTTATATCGACAATATATAAATAATTAAACTTATAATTATGGTTAATACTAGCAATTATGTTGGTTTTATATATAATCTCTTATTTTATAAAATAATTATATTTGATATCTCTCATATGTACAATTTAGATAGTATTGTAGAGATATTTATTACGCTGGAGTACGAGTTCGAATTCAAGCTATCGTTCTATCTTTATATTTAGTGTGTGTGAGTTTTGCACTAAATTTTTTAGAAAAAGAAAGAAAAAAAATAATTATTTGATAAAAAATGTGTTATAGTTTTTTTTTCTTTTTGAAAGTTTATAACTATCCCTACATTCCTAATCTTTGATATTTTAAACATTTTTTATTTGTCCAAAAACTTTAGTTCTTTTAAAAAATAAAAATGTAATTAATAATATATTTTCTTTTGTATTCTTAAAAACACAAAAACATGCATTAAATAAATTTTATTTTTTATTTATGAATAAATGAAAGGTAAAAAATAAAACCAATATAAACTTATTATTTTTTAATACTTGTGTCAAACGAATCAAAATTCAGCGACTGAGGGAGTAATTGACACCATTTCTAATTAAAGTACATAAGTGTGAGAAAGTAAAGCTAGACATTATTTAATTTACATTTGGCATGGTTATAAGCATGTGTGGTTTAGCGTGATTGTTTTGGGCCTTTTGGCTTTGTTGGGAATAAAAGTTGTTGCACTAATACTTTCAATTTTGAAATTGTTGAGTTGCATAAAAGAATCAAGTTGTTTTCGGCGTAATTTTTGTGTCGACAAAACCAACATGTGTTACTTAAACTATGTTTTTAGAAACTAGGTCAAAATAAAATAAAGAATTTTGTATTGCAATTAGGAAAACTAAATATTATTGCCAACAGATAATAACATATATAATATGTTCGTTAGTCCCCGAGGTTTATGTTTAGGTGCTTCACATTAAATAGATAAAACACTATATAGATTATTATCATGAATTAAATTTTTTTAATGAGTTTAAATCATAACAATTCATGTTTTTATTGAGAATTATTTTTAAAAAGAGTTATCTATAAATTAAAATAAGGTACTCTATCGAATGCTGATGAATGAGTGACACCGCCAAAAATAATAAGAACTGCCACTAAATTAATATCAATAAAGTGTGATAATCTCATAAGTCCCACATTACTTAACTAATGAGACTCTACCACCATATAAACCATATTAGAGACCCCTTTATTTGATTATGCTTTTAACTAAATAAAATGAAAAAACTTGTGTATTTCATACCGACATATCTATAAAAACAACAAAAACAATTTATAAGTAGTTTGTTTTAATTTAAATTTAAAAATCAGAGTAAAATCTCTAATAGAGTGAATTACCTCTAGTTGTGGTTGAAATATTGCATAAGTAGGAGCATTATGATTTTTGTATTTTTACACTCATAACTCAAATTATTATTTTTAAATATATTTATACATACATTTTTAACCATCACATATATAATAGTTTTTCATAATTCACGTCATTTTCTCTATCTTTAAAAAATTCTTACATCACTATGACATGTCATATAAATACGCAATGTGACAGAATTATTATTTTCAATAATATTTTATTTTGAAATGTTAATCGTTAGGAGTGGACATGGGTCGGGTGCGGTCGGATTCGGGACAAAAAATCAAAATCGATTGAATCCACGGGTGCTAACTATGAGCCCAATCTCGTCCGTTTTTTATTTCGGGCCGACCGGATTCGGGTCACAGGGTAACGGTTGTGAACGGGGTGGGTAAAAACGGGTTGTACTTTTGGACTTTATTGGGCTTTTTTTAATCTTTTAAAAAAAATAGCATATAGACCTAGCCATGAAAAATAATTTGACCCAACATAGTTTGTAACATTTAAGACAACTCTGGCCCATTAAAATAACTGGCCCAACCTGCCAATCATACATCATATTTGTTTTATAACTTCAATTTTTTTAATCACAATTGTCAATCACAATTTTTTATAAAAATATTAATCAAAATCTAATCCAATTTTAGTTTTGTTGTATTATTGTTCTCAAGGATATAGCATTTACCATTGGCCACAAAGTCTAAGCCAAATATTAAATCACAACCAATACAAATTACATTCTCAAGTATAAATTACATCATAATCAACCTAATTAAAATGAAATTAATCAAATCAAAGTAATACTGCTACATAAATGACATCATAATCAACCTAATTAAAATGACATTAATCAAATCAAAGGAATATTGCTGCACCATGAGGATTTACCAGAGTGATTTCAACAGTTTTTGCACACATATAATGAAAATTAGAAGAAAAAAAATAGCAGTAGAATTGAAATAATTCAAAAGCTTTCTCTTTGAGAGATTGTCATACAGTTGATGGCAGCATATTCTGTATTCTCCTTTGTGTGATGTAATGAAATCTTAGCAAACTCTTTTTTCTTTTCTCAATCTGAGAAAACGATGGAAAGTGAAGAGAAAGAACAATCATAACATCAATGTTTCACATACATGCCAGATCCAAGATTATAATAACAAACCATGTACATAAGAGGTGTATACTACTTACTCTTCTTCAAGCCAGCAGGCTTTTCTTGCAATACAGCATTCATGAATGCTACCAATATTCTCCGGCAAAGATTCTGCTTTGTAGCTTACATGTGGTTATTATTGTAAGCACGTGAGAATATTTCACAAAACAAAACATTTCCCTTTTGTAAGGAAATCTATAAGGAGTTGTGAGAAAACACAAAAGTACCTTTCCAACTCCCATATGCAAAATGGATTTACTTTCCATTTTAAACTCAATATGACCTTGTATTAGCTCTTTCAACTGCACAGCAATATCACTAGTTAGAGTATCTAGATGCAAAACATATTAATACAGCAAAACAATTCAAATACCCTACATTTCAAACAGAAAATAAAATGTCAACATACATTTAGAAGCTAACTTTCTTGTCTGGTGCGCTTTCTGAAATACTGTGATATATGCATATCATACAAATACACATTATCATATACACATAACCATACAAACATTGCTCAAGCATTAGAAATTAATCGTTGGTTCATAAACAACAAACTCAAGTTTTAAAAAAGATAAAAAAGAATCATAGAACTAACTTTTCTTTGATTCCAATACTTTTTCTTTGCTGCTAAGGGAACCTTGTTGCATCCTTCCAAGGAAGGACAACAGAAAGCATCACACAACATAAAAGTTATAGTTAGAAAATAACAGTTAGGTATTTAGAAAAATTTGAAACTAAAAGAGGCAGAAAGCTATTGAATGTACACCCTTTGACAATAAAACTTAAAAACCACGCATAATACAGTTAACAAAATACTCATAGAACTCTAACCTTATGTTATAGGCTTCTTGCTCTCGGATGCTCTGAGCCAACAAACAAAAAGGATGTTCCTGATCATAGAAAGCTTAACAAGATGAAAATGCTAGTTATAAAAAATAAACCCTAATTGTAAAAAATAATAAGGAAATCATAACAGAAAGTCATAAAACTTTCTACGAGTACCTTTCTATGTGAAATTGTGAGCTTTCTCCAACACTCTTTTACCCCTTCTCCATTTGTGGTTGAAGATGTGAGATCGAAAAGGGTATAATATAATGAGGTGAATAACGATCGAGAAAAATGAGATGCGTGACTAAGGTTTCGAAGGAAAGGAGAATGATAGTTGAAAACGAGAGAAAAGATGCAGAGCAAGGTGTCTTGGGCGGCTAGGGTTTGCTGGGCGGCTAGGGTTTTTATATGAAAAACTGAAATGGACTGGGCCAATATATGCAGAGCAAGGTTGGGCCTCAATCTCATATGTATTGGGCAGTCGGTTTCGGTTGCCGATGAATCCAATTTCTTCATCCGAACCCGACCGCGGTAGACCGTGTACATCCGTTGAAGTTCACCCGCGAGATCCGACAACCCGATCCAAACCACCCGTTTGCTTGTGGGCCGTGTGGGTGGGATGGTTATGGGCGGGTGCGGCAGATCTGTTCACCCCTACTAATCGTTGTCAACATGACAACATTCGGATCTACCACGTTCCTTTCAGCTAACACGTTTCCCACAACATCAATTAACGAAACCAAAGTAGAAAACAAATGTCAATAAGTGTCCTTAGATATAAAACACCAATTAAATAGTTAAAAGTAAAGAAATATTATAAAGTGTCACATTAATGACAATGTCAACGAAACCTCAATAATACAATATCTTATAATAAATGTTACATTTGTAAAAAAAAGAAATTAATTTCAATGTTATTTTATCAATTATATTCTATCTTTTTATTTAATATTATATATATTACTCTTAAATTATTATTTTTTATTTTATTTTTTGATGAAAAAATATAGAATGAAGAAATAGTGATCAATCCAATGTAATTAAGAAAGACCTTAAGGTTTATTGAACATTTATAAAGAGACATTTATCAACCTCTAATAGTACTAATGGGATAAAATCTCCGATCTGTTAAATTCATATCTATCTTTTTTATTTATATTTGTAATAAAGAAAATATACAAATGAACAATAAATATATAATTAATAAAATTACTATTTTTTTATTTATTTATTTTAATCAATGTAAAATTATGAAATATGATAGCAATTGTAGGATAAAACTCGTAGATAAAATTAAAAGCACATGAATTTAATTTTGATCTACTGTTTGTATAAAATAATTAACAATGTTTAATCACATATCATATGTGTATTTTATAAGTTAGTCATATTTAAAATCACATAATTTTAATGATGTGACTAATATTATTATTGTTTGACAATATTAAAAATCTTTATATTTATATAATTTTCACCCTATTATAAAAATCTAGTGTAATTTTACGTGGCACATATGACAGGATTTCCGTGGCTCTAGGACTATTCTATTATGGTCTTCGAGACACATCAGCTACTTATGCAGTCAACTTTCCCAACATGGTTCCTATTTCCACATTTTTTATCTCTATCGTATGCAGGTATGCAATCTAAATTAAACACAAAATAAATTAATCTGTCTAAGTAACTTTGCCAATAGATGAATTTGTGAATTACTACAGAATGGAGAATCTTAGGATTGGAACATGGATTGGTAAAGTGAAATGTATTGGGGCAATATTATGTGTTGGTGGGGCATTAGCTACGAGTTTATACAAAGGGAATGTATTTTATATTGGTCATCATAGTCTCCAAGATGCTTAGATGATTAGTGTTGTTGCAGCACATCAAACTCATAAGCTTCGTGGCACTATCTTTTCGGTAAAGTGAAGTGTATTGGTGCAATATTATGTGTTGGTGGGGAATTAGATACGAGTTTATACAAAGGGAAGGTATTTTATATTGGTCATCATAGTCTTCAAGATGCTCAAATGATTAGTGTTGTTGCAGCACATCAAACTCATAAGCTTCGTGGCACTATCTTTTTGGTAAAGTGAAGTGTACCGGTGCAATATTATGTGTTGGTGGGGCATTAGCAACGCGTTTATACAAAGAGAAGGTATTTTATATTGGTCATCATAGTCTCCAAGATACTTAGATGATTAGTGATGTTGCAGCACATCAAACTCATAAGCTTCGTGACACTATCTTTTTGCTAAAGTGAAGCGTATTGGTGCAATATTGGGGAACAATGTTATCATGTGTTATGTCAGCAATTCAGTTAGCAATAATAGGCGTATGCATAAATTCTAGTGAAGCTGCTTGGAGATTACAGTGGAATCTACAACTCATTACTATAGTATACTCGGTATGATCAGAATATTTACCTTCAAATTTAAGCTCTTTTTATACATCAAATGAATTAAGACTATTTGAATATTCTTAAATTCAAGTATTATATTTAACATTATGTATACCAATTATTTAAATAACACCAAAACAATATAAAATATCGACCAAGACACTAGTAATATACTTTTCACCACATAAAGCTTATCACCACAACTAGCTCTATGCTGCTGGAATAAACTTTTCAAGTTTTGTGATGATTAAACTTTGAATGTGATTATTTTACTTATGAAGTAGGTGTTTTCAATTTAAACAGGTAAATTTGATGAAAGTTTTTCCATTGAGGTATTGGGGAACAATGTTATCATGTGTTATGTCAGCAATTCAGTCAGCAATAATAGGCGTATGCATAAATTCTAGTGAAGCTGCTTGGAGATTACAGTGGAATCTACAACTCATTACTATAGTATACTCGGTATGATCAGAATATTTACCTTCAAATTTAAGCTCTTTTTATACATCAAATGAATTAAGACTATTTGAATATTCTTAAATTCAAGTATTATATTTAACATTATGTATACCAATAATTTAAATAACACCAAAACAATATAAAACATCGACCAAGACACAAGTAATATACTTTTCACCACATAAAGCTTATCACCACAACTAGCTCTATGCTGCTGGAATATACTTTTCAAGTTTTGTGATGATTAAACCGTGAATGTGATTATTTTACTTATGAAGTAGGTGTTTTCAATTTAAACAGGTAAAGTTGATGAAAGTTTTTTCATTGAGGTATTGGGGAACAATGTTATCATGTGTTATGTCAGCAATTCAGTCAGCAATAATAGGCGTATGCATAAATTCTAGTGAAGCTGCTTGGAGATTACAGTGGAATCTACAACTCATTACTATAGTATACTCGGTATGATCAGAATATTTACCTTCAAATTTAAGCTCTTTTTATACATCAAATGAATTAAGACTATTTGAATATTCTTAAATTCAAGTATTATATTTGACATTATGTATACCAATTATTTAAATAACACCAAAACAATATAAAACATCGACCAAGACACTAGTAATATACTTTTCACCACATAAAGCTTATCACCACAACTAGCTCTATGCTGCTGGAATATACTTTTCAAGTTTTGTGATGATTAAACTGTGAATGTGATTATTTTACTTATGAAGTAGGTGTTTTCAATTTAAACAGGTAAAGTTGATGAAAGTTTTTCCATTGAGGTATTGGGGAACAATGTTATCATGTGTTATGTCAGCAATTCAGTCAGCAATAATAGGCGTATACATAAATTCTAGTGAAACTGCTTGGAGATTAGGGTGGAATCTACAACTCTTTACTATAGTGTACTCGGTATGATCATAATGTTTACCTTCAAATTTAAGCTCTTATTATACATCAAATGAATTAAGACTATTTGAATATTCTTAAATTCAAGTATTATATTTAACTATTTAAATAACACCAAAACAATATAAAACACCCACTAAGACACAGCTTGACACTGATAAATATTTGAGAAAATTAGTTAATATAAGATAGTCACATGTGTCTGTGTCTAACACTAACACGTATTGGATACATGTCACCTCTTTGATCAACGATGTAGAGTTAGTTAGAAAATTTCAATCTAAGAAATTGCCATTAAAATAAGAATAATAATTTAGTTTTAGATATATCAAATAATTTAAAGATGAACTATGATCCGTTTGGAACTCAGATTTATTGAGAAAGATAGAGATGTCACAGTGGTTGACAATCAGTGGAAGAAATGGTCTTGGCAAGAGATGCTTCAGTCGGAATTCTCGCCAAAGAGAACATGCAAATTATCTGCAAACACTCTGACACTCAAGTTAGTATAATATTTGAGGTAAGTGAGAGGTAGAAATGAAACATATCTTGATAGGTGATAGAGTGAAACTTATATAACCATAATGAAGTAGTATTGGACTTGAGTCGACCTTTAAACCAATTCCTGATATGAATGTCTGCCACATATCATTACTCTCAAAGCAACAACTTCATCACATTTTAGATTAGAAATCTGAAATGTGACTCAAGTATATTGCGATAAGATGTTGAGATTATTTTTTGAAATTATACTATGAATTAAGATCTTGAACTAACTAATTGGATTTATTTGTGTAGGGAGCAATGGCTAGTGCAGCTACATTTTGTTTAATATTATGGGCAGTATCAATTAAGGGTTCTACTTACTCTCCAATGTTTAATCCACTGGCTCTTGTTTTTGTGGCTATATTAGAAGCTATCTTACTTGGCGAACCACTAACAGTTGGAACGTATGTATACTTTTCGTTCTTCCCATTATAATTTTAACAATTTTTAGTTTCCCTTTAAATTGGTACATTACATTTTGGTATTGCCCTGTTTCACTCTGCATATATCATTTCATAGAATCACTTAGGTTTTTTAATAACTAAATGTTACTTGTTAGTATATTAGGTTAGTAGTTCGAATTTGAATCTTGGACTTCCATCTCAATCTCTTTCAAGAAAAAAAGTTTATGTAAGTGTATGAAAAAATCACAAATACTAATATGGTGTAATGTGACACTTTTAGGAATTAATTAATTCTCCAGGCATATTTTGTTTAATGCTTCAATTTTTGGTTTGGTCATATAAAAGAGTATGTGTTAAGAAATACTGATACTTTAAATAAATCATTGTATCTTGAGTGATTACTAATGATGATATACCGAACATTAAAAGTGTGAACTAAAAAAAATCACTAATCTAATTATTTTTTAGTTCATTAGGAGGACTAATGCTAATTACAAGTTGATGATATTTTAATTGATAATCTATCTGAGAAAGAATCACTAATTGCAAAATGAAAAATCTATTTGCAGGTTGCTGGGAATGATTTTGATTACAGTGGGATTGTACTCCTTTTTGTGGGGTAAAACTAATGAGGGGTCAAGGTTGGCTCAAACAAATTTAGCAGCTTCTGAATTATCAACAAACATGGCTGATGACTCTTCTACAGCTCAATCAACAGCTGCAGTGGTACCAAGTTCAAGTGTTCTTCAAATTGAGTAAGCCGAAAGTAAAGAGAAGGAGACAAGAAAAGAAAATTCCTATTAAGTTCAAGTGTTCTTCAAATTGATTTTAATTGATGAGAGAAGAAGTCAATTTGCTTCAAATTGATTCCTATTAGTATAAATATGATTATACTAATAGATACAAAGGTAAGAGATATTTTTACTTAATAAATACAAAAATAGATTTAATTAGTATATGTACCCCCAAATATTTTACTTGTTAGTTATAAACTATAAATTCAATATGTAATAATTGTTTTTGTTTATGTGTTAATGTATTAATACTTTTTATGATAAAATTTTGTGATATATTGTATTTATGTGTTAATATATTAATGTTATTATGTGTTAATTTTTTTTGTATAATTGACAAAATAGGACAAAAAATAATAATTTGTGTATTAATAAAAATATTAGAGCATTACCTTTTGACAATTATTCCTTAGAAATAGTTGAGTTTGCTTAATTGTGAAGATGTTTAATTCTAAATTTGAGACATGAGATAGGCAAAAGGATGAATGTCTATCGATGTCAAATTGGCTAATTGGTGTGACTAATTGTTTTATCATATTTGGAAACTAATTTTAACTCTTTCGAAAACATTTATTTGATAAACTTATATGACATATGTCTGGATTTTTGTTTGAGTTGCATCATCTCAAATTCCCTTTCAATTTCACCTAACCACCTTGAGCATATTTGTCTATAATATAGTTTTAAAAGTTCATTTGATTGACTTTCCAACATGAAATCTCAAACTTTGATAGTTTGATATTGGTACAAGTTTGCGTCTTTTTTATGTTCATCAAGTTATCTTTGTACAAGTACATTTTGGGTCTAGTAAAAAATAGAAAAGAAAAAGAAAATAAATTAAAAAAAAAAACAAAGAAAGTCAATTAGGTTGAAAATCCATCAAGGCGGCCTAAGAAAAAATTAGGTGATAAGCAAAAATGAATATGAGCAAATTAACAAATTTAAAAAGTTGTCTCAAAATTAATTTTTTTCATAAATTATTGTCATTTGACAATTTTTTTGTTCATCCTAAAAATATGTTGAATCACTTGCTTCCTTTAGGGCCAAAATTAAGTTTTTTCAATCACCATTGTAATACCTCAAATTTTATAATAAACTATTTTATTAATTAAAGAGGATTTTAAAGAATTAATTTGTTGTTAAAATTATTTTAGAATATATGTTGATAACTTTTTTTTCGTTTAATTTTCTTTATATTCGTGTTTGCTATGGTATGATAATTTTATAGATATTTAATTTAATTATAAATATTTTATTTTTTTATTTATTTTTTAAAATATAAATGAGTGAATATTTTAGGATTGAATATTTTATTAAAGTTTAAATTAATAAAAAAAAAAGATTTATATTCTGAAAGAGTGTGGTTAGATATTAGTATTTTAAGTGAGTATTTTAGAGAATAATATTTTAATTATGGATGAATATATAGAACAAGTAATTAAATTGTTTGGACACTTTAAAAATATAAAATAAAATAATTTTTGGGACTACTTTATGCACCCCTCGTTGTTGTTTGTTTCTACTATTGTTTCTGTTTGGGCTACTTACTTTCAACATCTCAGTTTTGAGTCCTTGTTATCACCCTTAAAAAAGAGAAATAAAAATGGTGAAGACTTCCTCTTCTTCGTGAATGAAAAACACGCGCGACCATAGTAAAGAAACCTATTTCTATCAATTCTTTACCATATCGATCTTAACCTCTTTCTTACACAAAACAACAATTGAATCCATTTTTTGCATTAATTTTATCGATCGTGGCTCCATTTCATCAAAAACAGTTGCGTTTCTTTCCTTTGGCAAGCTGTTTTTTTACCATTTTTAATCACCACATTTGTTGTCTCTAAAAATTAGTATCGCTTTTGGAATCCTCTCATCGAAACCTTCAAGAAGCACTACTCATTGACATTCCTAATATTTTTATTAATTATGTAACACTGATATTTATGTTTCGCATAAATTATCATCCATGTTTCATTGATTCTGCAAATTCGTTGATGCTTTTGGACTTGTCGACATGTCATGATTGCTAAAAATTATTATGATCCTTATATCATTCAAAAGCATTAAATGTGTTCTAGAAAAATTCAAAAAAATTTCAATACACAAAGTTCAAAATTTCTAAAACACATTTGTATCATAAAACTTGAAAAAAGTTATCCGATACACAAAGTTCGATTTTCTAAAATACATTTGCGTATCGTAAAACATGAAAAAAGCATTTCAGTTCACAAAGTTCAAATTTTCTAAAACACATTTGTATACCGAAAAACTTGAAAAAAATCTGGTACACAGAGTTTGATTTTCTAAAATATATTTGTATATTAGAAAACTTGAAAAAGGTTTTCCGGTACACAAAGTTCAAATTTTCTAAAATATATGTGTAGGCATGGCCACGAGGCGGGAGCGGATTTTGCCTCCTCCGTCCGCTCAACTAGTTGGAGAAAACATGCACTCGCACCTGTTTCCTATCGAGTTTCCCCACCTTTTCACCTATATCAAATCAAAACGAATTTTTCCATCCAAATCGAGACAGGTTTGTGTAGATACCAACATATCCATGTTTTGTTGTCATTCTTATACATGTGTTTCAGAAAACTTTTTTAAAATTTTTCTAAAATCCAAATTAAATTTAGTAAAATTAAAAATAAAATAAAATAAATAATTTGTATAATATTTGGAATAAGAATACAAATGTGGAGTTTCATGCTAAAATTTTCTAATTAGTTTTAGTAGTATTATTTGTATTTCAAACACAGTATCGTACACGTCATTGTGAATTTGAACGTGATGGCGAATTAATGAAGAGCTCATTACCACTGCTACTACTGCCCGGATTTGAAGATCAATTGAACATGCATTGGCTTATTTAATATATATATATATATATCAACTTGTATATATTTATAATTTATATTAGAAATGACAACCACTCAATGTCATCCTGTCTTTTTTGTTGATATATGCATGCCTTCCACGTGGTTATGTCCTACACAATGGAGTATATCGAGAAAATGAATAGGATATTTCTGACAGTAACGTCTACTTTTTACTCCCTCCTTTAAAATGAAAGTGCTTTAAAATTTTTACAGATATATTAAAAAGTACAATAAATAAATAAATAGAAAAAACATAATAATCAATTTATCAAATTACTTTAATTAACTATTAAAGAATTTTTTTTTACTATTACAAAGTGTACATTGTAATTATTAAAGAGTATTCAATAAAAAAAAATTATTAAAATTATATTGAAAATTTAAAATAAATTCTTTTTAAACAAACTTTTTTTAAAATATACTTATTATGAAAATCTAGAAAATATTTGAATATGTAACCAACAATTATATTAATCTTATAATTAAAGTGTGTATAATATGAATCTCTTAAAAAGTAGTTCAAATGTAGACTCTACTATTTTAATAAAAATGAAATGAATTTTGTAATGACAAGATAATAAAATATAATATTTTAATAAAATTTATTGAAAATAACAAGTTTAACTTTTAGACTAATTATATTAGCGGTCACTTAATTAAATTTTTAATTCTTTATTTTTACTTGTTTACAAAATTGATCCTCAATTTATCTTGTATTTTTTGTCTCATCTTCAAATTTCAAAATCAAAAGAAAAAAAGAACCAAATTTCTCAACTTAGTCCCCCAACTTTCAAATCTCTAGTTGGAGTTTGAATGCCCCTTATATATAAATGTTAAATATTTTATTTTTATAATTAATTAATGTCTTTACATGCTGTTTCTCACTACGATTACAAACAAATTATTTATTAAAAAGTATAAACTTCAATCAAATTATTTATTAAAAAGTATAAATTTTTTTATGAGCACAACTTTGAATTGAATAAAGAAAAAGTTTAGTGAGATAAAAATAAAAGGGTGGTTTGACATATATGATATATGATAAAAAGATAGATAAAAATAAAAAATTAAATAAATAATAAAAATTATGATGTTTAAATATAATAATCCTCGAATATACTTTTTGATTTTTACCGACATCGAATAAACCTATATTAATACTTTATCACCTGATTCGAAATTTTGTGGGACACAATGCATTTCTCTTATTTTTCTAAGTTTTCACATCGATGATATGCACGTGTTTTCAGATCTTGCTTGGATATCATTCCACCTTAATTAGTTTTATAAACCGAGCTAAGCCTCGCTGTGCCATTATAAAATAATATTTTTTAAATACCCATACACTTAAATAATAGTACTAATTTGAAAATATAGATATAATAGTGACACAATTAAAAGATGGATTGAATAAATATTAAAAAATTAAAGGTGTTTAAGTATGGTAAGTTTATAAACATGTGAGAAATATATTGTCCTCATCGACAACTAGGAACAGAATTAACTTCGATGGCTTTTTCCTACTTAAATTTTGTTTTAGTGATAATCACAACTTTGCTAACAACAAAAGTAAACTCACAAAAAACAGTTTCATTCCACATCACAAATTTCACTGCAAGCCGATCTAGTATAACCCTTCAAGGAACTTCCGAGTTTTTACCTAGTGGAGTCTTGTTACTCAACGACATTTCTCACCCTGTTTTTGTTGTTGGTCGTGCTTTGTATTCAAAACCAATAACCATTTGGAACAATAAAACCGGCAAAGTTGCCAACTTTGTCACTTCATTCTCTTTCGACGTTCAAGACTTAAAAAAAACTGTTCCTGGTTATGGACTTGTATTCTTTCTTGCCCCATCAAGTACTGAGATTCCCATCAACTCAGATGGTGGGAATCTCGGAATAGTTGATGGGAAAAATGCTTTCAATCGATTTGTTGGTGTTGAATTTGACAATTTTGTCGATCCATGGGATCCCAATTACTCCCATGTTGGAATCGATGTCAACTCTTTAATTTCTTCTAAGACGATGAAATGGAATAGGGTGAATGGATCACTCGTGAAAGTAAGTATTGTCTATGACTCTCTTTCTATGACATTGACGGTTATTGTCACATACAAGAATGGTCAAATTTCTACTCTTTCTCAAGTCGTTGATTTGAAAGCTGTACTTCCAAGTACAATTAACATTGGTCTATCTGCTTCTACGACACTAGTTTCTCGTCAACTACACAACATCCATTCATGGTCTTTCACTTCAACTTTCGAAACATAAGATAACATAAATATAATATTGCAAAATTTGTGTGCTTTTATTTGGAATTTTGTTCTATGGATGCATGGAGCTTTTCATAACTAGTATTTCTAAACAAAGATGCTAGGTAGTTTGTGTGAATCACTTGTGTTTTTTTTTTTTTTCCTTCTAAATAAAGAAAATGCTTGAACCATCTTTTTGAGTTAGTGGTACTTTTAGTCTTATTATTCAACTCAATTAGTCGGGTGGTTGAAAGTTGAAGTATGATTGTTGTACCACTAGTCTTGTGTCTTGACATAATTAAAATGGCTTCGGAACAAAAAAAATTACTACAAAATTCTTTGTTACTCAAAATTCCAATCATCGTGTACAACACATTCAATTCCAGAAGCATAGCCTGCGAAAGAAAATAGAACAAAAAGGGATCAACTCCTAACAAAAATGCAACTTAAACCTCATATATCATCCTAACCATGACAATGAAGCCCACAACTCATAACTTTATCATCATTGCTTTCTATTTTAGGATATTGTTATAGTTAAAGCATTTCACATGCATAATCAAGGTACATTAACAAATTTTATTCTAGTAGAAATTCAACGATTAGTAATTATGATAAGTAATAGAGATTTTTTTTACAAGAGGTCAAACTAGTACAAACTTTGTCGCAAAAAAAAAATTGCATAACCAATATATTTGACTCTACTGCCAAGATCCAACTCTAGGATTTATTGAAACCTTGAGAGCTAAATTAGATATGTGTTTTAAATCCTGTTGCTTCTATATTATAGGTGTGCATTCTAGTTAATAGATAAAATCTATATTTATCATAGTACGTGTGGTCGATAAATAATAACTACTAAACAGGGGATTGTATAGGAACCTTTCAAGGAATTTTAAATATGGGACATGTGCATCATCATTCCTACTTGTATCACATAAGTAAATATACTATGATGTAGTTTACCTTTTATAGTATTTCAATTTGGTTGCGGTATGTAATTGATATGTGTCACTTGTGAGTTATTCACTTTTGTCTGTTTGATTATTGATATAATATGAATATATTAATGAAATATTATGTGTATATATATTATGATGTATGAGATTCAAGACTTGTACTACTTATAATCCAAATTAAAGATGAACAAAATGTTGGTTAATAGAGGTAATCACTATCTAAATAGGATTATGCAATATAGTAAAAAGAATATGTAATATAGTTTAACGTAGTTATTTGTTAGATTAAATTAATTTTTTGATTTTTAAAAGTGTTTTTCGTGTATAATAATGATAATTATATTTTATGATGCCTTATTTGAGATTAACTTGATCGTCAAAGAATAAAATCGAAGAAAAACAAATCTCTAATGTCAAAGATATTGACTAGTCATACTATAGCATACCTAAGTCTCGGAGTGCCTTTCTGGCTGCAGTTGATGTGAGTGATCCATCCTTCCTAAGTTCTCGAGTGCAGCTTCGCAGCAGTCAAGGTGAGTATATTTTGGTAAAAAATTTATTACTATATGATGTTAGTCATTTTATCTTACTTGAGTAGCTATTGCGAATTTAATTATTAAATATGATTTTAAATTACTAATTTGTTCTAATTTATTCTAATGGATATAATTAATATTCAAGGATTGTTTGACTTGTTATACAGTGTGTAAAATTTAGTTTTTTTACGATCTTTAGGATCACTTTTATAATTAGTAGAATAATTATAATAATAAGAATAATTAATTGCATGCCATGTATGATTTAGGATAAGGTATAATTGATTTGTATGAGTAGATGTTTGAGTGAGTAGTAACTCATAAAATATTGTTGAGGGCTTAATAGGGTTTAGGGTTAGGAAATAGAATATAGAAATAGAAATTCATAATATAAATAGGAATAGGAATAAAAGAATAGAACTAGTGTGTGAATGGGGAAACATTGTAAATCAGAAGAAGAGAAAGAAAAAAAGGAGATGAAAGAAAAAAAGAGAAGAGGAAGAAAGTAGATGAGAGGTGAGATGAAAATAAAGGAAGAAAAGAAATGAGAGAAAGAATGGTGAGAGAGAGTGAGAGGGAAAGGAGAGAGAAAGAACCCATCGGTGGGTGAAAGAGACGATTATGGAAGAGAAAAAGTTACAAGAAAAAAAAAAGGAAAAAAAAAAACTCTCAAGACAAAACTATGACACTCTCAAGACAAAACTATGACACTCTCATCTCCTTGTAATTTCTCAAAGATAACATAGAAACTCCCTTAAAACCTTTCTTAGGTGTGTTTAGATTTTTAAATTGGTTTGAATACTTGAGTTATATGAGTTTTCTTTCACTTCTCTTGCATGTTAAGATAAATTTCTGATTTTGTGGCATCGAAAGAAGTTAACGGGTTCTAATTTTGGAAAAATATATTTCATGAGTAGTTTTTATTTGATTTGATTCTTACATATAACTTTTGAGTATATTAGTCTTGTTCAAATTTGATATAGTGAAAGGTATAAAATGTTGAATTAAAATTATGATATGAATGTGTTTTGTATCCAATGATAAGTGACTAACTTGGGTTAAAGAGACAAGAGGAAGGTTTAATCCTTCAATCCCGTATAGAACATCCTGTCAGTATTTTATTTATAACTTTCTCCACTGATATGGTATCGCAATTATTCTTGAACCATTATAAAGTACGCAAACTTAACTTCAAAATAGACACTTAGATCATTGAATTTAACTGATCATAGTAGGATAAATTTGGGTTACAATTTAAGTAATATTTAATATCTTGTGTTTGTACTTTCGTGTCTTCTTTTAATAAAGGCTTAATTGCAATTTTAGTCCCTCTATTTTTACTGATTCACGAAATTGGTCCCCTATTTTAAAAGTCGACAGTTTTGGTCCCTCTTGATTTTTTAACTAAAAAATGATGACGTGAGATGTTTTAAATAACATGACATATGATATAATAATTTAAAATGATTAACACCCATGAAATTGGAATAAAACGCAGTAAAAACTTAGCTTTCAACTTCGAAAATTTTTCATATTTTTAATTTAATTAATGACATATGAATAATTAATGGATCTAGATGGTTTTATATCATAGAATTGTATATCACGTCATTAAAAATATGTCAATTCCGCATTTTTTAGTTCAAAAATCTGAGGGAGGGACCAAAACTATCGACTTTTAAAATAGGGGGACCATTTACGTGAATTGGTAATAATAGAGGGACTAAAATTACAAATAAGTCTTTAATAAACTGAACTATATGGATATTTTTCTTTAAAAAAAATAATATTATATTTATAAACTAGACATCTTAAGCTTTTTAATGAATGGTCGTTTACTCAAATTGGACATCTTTTGATATTTTAATTAAATTGTTAAAGTTAATGCATGTCTGCTAAAAACGTAAATTTGGAGCTATTTTGGTATTCCTTTTCATATTATATCGTTACTGTAGTTTTTTGTACTTAAGAATTTATATTATTACATGATTGAGAGACGTTTTATGTTATATAACTTAAAATCATAATGTTTTTCAAAGTTGAATGTATGCTAGAGTACTTATGTATTCATGCATAGCTTGAGGGTGACATTGATAAATGGATTTTCTATATTATATACACAGGTTTAATTGCGTGAATGAGGTCAGTGTTGTTACGAATAGCACACATATACACCAAACCTTTGAAGGATAATGTTCCAGTTTGTCATTCCTATTATTTATAGGCTTTCAGTCTCCTCAGAAGTCCGCTCTTCTATCTTTGTAGAATTCACCCGACTCTCTTACTCGCTTATTTTATATATATCATGGGTTAATAGTTAATTCATGAAGTAGAAGATATATGTCTCGAAATAATCATATACATATCTGAGTTTATGTTTATTTAAAGTAAAACAACACCAAGGCTAATAATTAATTTATGAGACCAAACATATTCTTAATTGCAGTTAAGAGAATAAAATATATTGTCATCAAGAGGCCAAATTGTGTCAAGATAATAAAATAAATGAGTGAATATTTATTTTAGTCTCTTGATGAAAAATAATGGTAACTTTTCAGTTCCTCTGAAATTAAATTGGGACAACACAGTCTCTACTTTCTTTATACTTTGTTTGATTGATGAAAGAAAAACGAAGGAAAGAAAATAAATTTCAAAAAAGAGAAAATGAATAGAAAGTAATTTGATTATTTAGTAGTTTGGTATAAGAAAATGAAAAGAAATGTTTATAGAAAAGAAATATATGTATTTATAAAATGACATAAGTGTCATTAAGCAAAAATTAGACATAATAATAATAATAATAATAATAATAATAAGTAAAAAATATGTATTTTATTACAATAAATAAAAAAATTCGTTAACAATCAAAGAAAATATTTCAATTTAATATATTACAAATATTAGATTTTTATAATCTTTATATTTACTAATTTTTCATTAATTGAAATGAAATACTTATTTTTATTCTTTTAATCATATCTAATTTTTGTTTCAAGATATTTATGTTACTTTATAAATACATATATTTCTTTTGTTTTAAGACATTATCATTCAATAAGAATTGTCGTTTTTTACTAAATGATACATATAAATTAAACTCCAAGAAAAATAAAAAGACATATATATAGTTATGAAATAACATAAATGTCTTGAAACAAAAATTAGATTTTATTAAAAGAATAAAAATACACTACAAGAAATTTCAAAAATTGCGACACTTAGGTTGCGGCGGTTGTAGGAAAACCGCCCTTGATATCTCATTGCGACGGTTGCTGCGACATTTTTTTTCAACCGCCGTCGTGCTTCTCATTTTTGCATCATGCTTCAAAAAACCCCAATTCCCAAACGTGTTCAATTCCCTCCTAAACCCTTAGCGCCCTTGTTTCATTTTCATCTTCCCCAAATTCGCAACCTAACCTTCAATCTCCATCTCAGATTGATTTCCCCCAAATCGCGTTCCATCCTCCATCTCAAATTCCTCCCCATTCGCGACCAAAAGTGTAGGTATTGGTCTTGATTTTCTAGATTCATTTCTTATTTCATTTTTATTTTATGTTTACATGATTCATGGATGTTTGTAGGTAATTTATGGTAGGATATTAAACGGATGTTTCTCCTCTCTATTACTTATCTTTTGATCCATCTTCTCCTCCTAGCTTTTGTTTTTTTGTTAACTTTATAGTTTGTTTTTCTGCATATTATTTTTTTTCACAATAACTTCTTCTTCTTCTTCCCATTTTACCCATTTTATGTGTTATGTTAAGTTTATATATTTTATCTTTTTATTAATATGAATTTGTAGGAGTTGCTTAATATTTCCCATTTTTTTGTTAACTTGGAATAACACCGTCTCAAATTACTACATCTACTTCTCACTCTGTAAGATCAATGTCTTCATCTGAAGCTAATGAAAAGATGGAGAAAATGCAAGCTGAAATTGATAGGCTTAAGAAAAGGGATTCTAAAGTTGATATGTTGAAGGAGCAAATTGTTTTCTTGTTGCAAATGCAAAATTCTAAAGAAAACCAGGTAAAATTGTTTTCATAGCAAACCTATTTAAAAAATCTTGCGAGAATTGTTTGTCCTTGATTAAAAATATCAGTTGTGTAATGATTGCTTCTAGCTATATGAGAAATTTAGTTAATTAGTATTTGGTAATATTTATCAATATTTATTGAGGTTAATATATACTTTTTTTTTCAGGCAACAGACGTAGAATCGCCAATAGATGGTAGACGTTCATCTGAGTCTAGCCACCAATCTGATGATCGTGGAACAACATCATTAGGGACTAATTAGATATTTGAATGAACTTTTATGTTTAATGGAGTTGTTTTGTATGTTTAGCCACTCCACTAATGTTTTGAATATGTAAACTACTTTATTTATTGTTTTAGTTAAATTCAATGTATGAATTGGTGTTATTTCTTTTGAAAAAATTATATAATTGGATTTAGATACAATAGTTATATAATTATGTATTTAAATTATGTGGATGATATTTATGAATATTTTTTATTTTAATTAATAAAAAATAGGAAAAAATTGTATCATATTTTTTTTATTTTAAATTATAAGGTTTGCGGCGGTTCAAACTGCCTCAAAATAAATATAGCGACGGTTGATAACTGTCGCAATTGTTTAGAAACAAATAAATTTGAGTGTGTTTAGCGACGGTTCTAACTGTCGCAAACTGTATGTAGAGGCGGTTAAAAACCGTCACAAATGTTGCCAACGGTTGGAACGACGGTTTTGTTAACCGTCGCAAACTGGCCTCGCGAAGCACGAATCTGCGACAGTTGCAGAACCATCACAATCATCTTTTGGAGGCGGTTATAACTGCCGCAGGTCTCCTTTGCAACCGCCGCAAAACAATTTTTTTCTTGTAGTGATAAGTATTTCCTTTCAATTAACGAAAAATATAAAGATAATAAAAATAGATTATTTATAGTTTATAAATTGAAACATGTTCTTATCAACAAAAAAATAAATTGAAACATTTTCTTTGATTATTATGGAATTTATTTTATATAATTTTCTCTTTAATTTTATTTTTATATTTTGAGTTTAAAGATTGTACATTGTTAATGTAAAGTTATTTAACTTTGACAATGATATGCCAACACATAAAATAAAAAATTAAAAAAGAAAGTTATGAAGTTGTTTGATGTATTGGCTAGTTGTGATTGATTGTCAATGTAAAATAGATTTACATTGACGATGTATAGTGTTAAAATTCTTATATTTTATGATTTTTTTATTGATTGTAATGAAATACTTATTTTATTTATTTTTATCCCTTTCATCATATTTAATCTTTCCTTAAGGACATTTATGTTATTTTAAAAATAAATACACATATTTATTTTCTATCAATATTTCTTTTCATTTTCTCTTTCTCTTTCCTTCATCAAACAAACAAAATATAAAGAAATTGTAGGATTAAGTTGTCTCGGTTCAATTTTCTTATAGACCAAAAGGTATTTTTATTTTTCTAATAAATTAAATTGAATCTCATAGTTGTTCTTACCATCTAAATTGATCTTAACTCTTAAATAAAGGATCATGTTAATATGAATACAAAATTTCTATCTTTAGGATACTAATGAATGTTAAAGGCATGTGTTAGTTTTTCCCTAAAATAAATTGTCTTGAAGAGGCCTAACATTCTAAAGAAAGAGAAAGACACTGATAGAGAGAGAATGAGTCATAACATTCTCATAAAAGAGTACTCACACATGGGTTGGGCCTCACTATACCAAATAATTCTCTGGGCCACTTTTAAAATAAACTGCCACCATCTAATACGTTATTTACACAATTCTAAATTAATTAAATGAGCAAATAACTAATCATCAACTAACAAAATAAAATGCATAATAATGATTTTGCTTGGAATTTTAATTAGGAAGTGGAGATTTGTATGAAAAGATAATATTATGTATTTATATTAGGTCAAACTCATTCTTATAAAATTAATATCTAAAGTGAGTAATGTAATTCTTTATAAATATATTTTAGATTTTATCTTTAATTTTTGCAGGACTTGAATTTTTTTTAATACCCCTCAATCCCACTACCATTGAATAAAGTGTGTGGATATAAATAGTGGACAACTCGAATCCTAAAGTCTTGATATCATATTAATTATTAAGTCTAATTAATCTTTATGAAATTGATTTAAAAGAAATAGAACCATCCTCTTTATAAATTCGTTTGAAATATATGTGAGTTTAATTTTTTTTCAATACAATTCTAACTCACGAATATAATTATGTTTTACAAAGTCGAATATAAGACACTGATGCGAAACATTTGTTTGATGTTCATGACCCTAAGATATTTAAAGTTGACAACCTTTATTAAAAAATTTAATCCTTTGGAATATAATGTCTCACTCAAATGTACACAGTCGATTCCTTAGTCATAGCATCCGTTGATTTATTGGTTTCTGGAAAACATATATTGATTCAATCTTTCTTCATTTACCCGTCTATTTATTCTTTTCTTTTTTCTTTATTCTAACTTTCGGTCATTTTGGGAGTACGTGCTCACTACTGCTATTGCTAAAAGTGAGCCAAAACGGGTCAATCCGTCAGTTTTTGTTCGTTAATTTATCTAGAATAAAGTGAGGCAGACCAATTTAAATAGATGCATGTGTTTTTTTTAAAAGAAATTTAAATACATGTGTTGAAATAAAAAAATGTCAAGTGAGTATTGCTTTTGTAGTAAAATATAAATAAAAAAAATTAAAACATATTCTTTGATGAGGAGTGTTATTTGTTATGAAGAATTGTTAAAAAAAAAAAGAATAATGTAAGAAAATATAATTTTTGACTAATCAAATTTTGGGTGACCAAATATGGAGTAGTCTCCTCAATATCAAAAAAATGCAAATCCATTTCTTTTGGAAGGTAGCTTAGATGTACATGATGCAATAAACATAAACTCTAAAATATTATTATATCTCTAAATTTTAGATGTTGCGACAGTAAATACATTCACAATTTAGAAGATGAAACTTAGATTCTAGAATTCGACCATGATGCAACCATAGATATGTTAGCCTTGAGATCGGACAAATCTGATTTACAAATGATAATTTTATCAACGGGTAAAACTGATTTTATTAAAAGCAGAGGAAATGGGGTGTGATGAACAATCAAATGAAAATTTGAGTTGCTTTTTTTTTTGTGCAGTCTGCACATATTCACGCAGTCAGTAACCGCATGACCGTCCGATTTTAATCTAATAGAATAAATCTTAAATAAATTTTAATTTTTAAAATAAAAAGAAATTACGGAATTAAATATCTAAATCTTCTAATAATCTCGATCTACGATTTCACAGTCACACTAACTACGTTATTGCATGCAATCAGTGACTACATAGAACCGGATCCGTCGATCCGCCATCCATTCAAAAGCAGCGTAGATGTCACGCAAGGGTTGGCAAAATAAAATAAAATTTTGGCCTTGGAGCATACATAAGATTTTCTCTCGGTAACGAACTTATTCTTTTCATACATGAAATTGACGTGTACAAGACTAACACCAAACAATTGGTTATGTTGTCGTTAGAAATATTTGTTAGAAAACTTAATTAAATCTTGGACAAATTATACATAATACATGTACATTTGCACTAAGTGATTGCTCAGTGATTTTGGTAAACTCTATCCAAATACTTTGGTTCAAGGTTACCACAAATATTTTTGATAAAATGGGTTTAAAATTTAATGTGTTTAGTTCAACTTTTAAAAGAGATGAGAAAAAGATCCTCTTATAAATTTGATTTTGCTCTTCTTATTTTGGAATATTCGAAGGAGAAGAGACCGGAGAGAATATAGCAAAATACACAAATAAATCATTTAAAATCTCATCCATCTCATTAAACCAAACATGATTTTTAATTAAAATATTTGGCATTTTCGAACTCCCTTACCATTCACTTTTATTCCATCGTATCACAAAACATAAAACATGTTCAAATTTTTTAGTTACTTTCCACATAAAAGAAAAAGTTTGAGTACACACAAAGTAAATCGAGACAAAGAAAAGGGAGGGGCACACTTTCGGTTAGTGGCCCATGTTTATACTTTATAGTGTGTCATTCCATCTCATATCCTAGTTGGTACTACTATCAATTTGACTTGTATGTAACTCTGAGGCTTTAATATTAAAAAAAATGTATACGCTCAACATAACTTAATTTAGTACTTAGAGTAATTTTATTTATTTAAATATTACATAATTATTAAATAATATATAATAAATAAAATAAAAGCATTTGAAAATTCATTGATAAGTTCTTTCATAATGTAAAAAATATGTTATATATAAATGTGATTTTTGTCAATATTATATTAATTAAACAACTTTTAGAAACTCCGTAAAAAACAATTTTTATACAGATTTAAAATTATGAAATATGCAACAATGGTTTTCAAATTTTCAAAATAAAATAAGATAAAAATAAAATAAAATAAAATAAAAAATAAAATAAAATAAAATAAAAAATAAAATAAAATAAAATAAACTAACATGAAATTAAACATGTTAGCTTCAAAAGGTTGAAATGACTAATGGTAATAGAGTCCATTTAAATTTTTGTTCCAAAAAATTCATATCATACCTAACTAGTCAAAGACTCTATTTTAAATTCAAAATTACAATTGTAGCAATGTATATAAAGTTAGTGTAACTGTCTAAGAGACTCAATATTTTAGTTATGTATTACTTATAACACACATGATAGTATAACAAAAATATGTATATGGGGTCTATGATCATGGACCTATTGGCCTAGTGTTTGCTCCACATGGCCTTGATTATACTTAGACATGTAGATGTTTGATCGTTACATCGATGTTCCTTCTATTAAAGATTGGACAGTCTAAAATTGAAGTTCAAAATTGTAAATTTTTAATAAAGAAAAAAAACTAAAATCTATTTTAATTCAAAAGAACACCCATTTTTTGACCGTACATGGTCTCTTGTGATTATATGTAATCTAAATCCACACTACTTTAGTCTTTGGTGGGGTAAGAGAGATTCTACAAATATATAATATATATATATATATAGAGAGAATGAAAAAAGAATGTTATTATAATATGGGAAGAATTTTAAGGACTCAAAGTTACGCAATGCAGGAAAACCAACTACCTTGCATTAGTTGCACCACTTTTAACATTCTTGCTCCTATATACAAACGTCTTAACAAGGAGGTTCTTTTTTTTTAGTACAAAATCTAAAATTTGTGTTTTTTTTTTATGTTGTTTTTGTGATTTATGTTTTGGTTGGGTTGAAGCAGGATGAGAGTTGCCGTGAAAGTGAGTACAGAGCATGTTGGTTGGCTAGGAATCAAAGGATATTGGATTGGTTGTTGTATGAGAGATCTTCTATTATCTGTCTTCAGGTTTCTATGTTAATTAATTCATGACCTTTTTCTTTGTGCTTAGTTTTAATTAATTTCATTCAAAGCTTATAGTAGCATGTTATAGTAAATAAAGTCTGGTTAAATATTGTTTCAGTTAGAATATGAATTCATGTTTTTTGTTAATTCGTTTTTAACTGAAGTTAATTAACCACTTGAGTTTATTTACTTAGATTTACAGTGAAGTAAAAGATTTTAAATAAGAGTCATGCAGCTGTACTTTGTATTGCGAAAAATAGAAATCAAATTAATGAGGTTGATGTAACCTCGATTATGATTGTGGAGACATTAAAAACATAAACCTTGATGTCGCAGTCTAGATTGCGGTCCCAAAATTTACTTTTTTTTACCAACTTTTGTGAAAACTTTTGGTTTTTCTTTCTGTGATGAAATCTTTTTTGGAAGGGTGATGCTAAGCTAGTGATATGTTGGAATTGTGCAGGAATTTTGGGTTGGAAATGAAGAGCTTGTTAATCTTTATGAGAAGAGACTTGGTGATGCTGGTTATATTAATTTTAAGCTTGGAAGAACTAACAACCGTGGTGATGGTATGTTACACATACTACCTCAATTAGAAAAATACCCTTTTCAATTCTCAGTTTTGTTCATGAAGTTGTAAAGTGTCTTTTGAGATAATTAAGATTTACAGAGAGTCAGTGATGAGAGAAGATTGCTCTCTGGACCTTTTCGAATTTATTTGAATTTATTTATTGACATAAACTCTTGTAAAACTGTTATAGAAAGTTAATGAAAACAACTAATAACACGTTCATAAATTAGTTTCAGCTGATTTTTATAACTCTCTAAAATAAATTATGAAAACAATTTAAACTTATATTTTAACTGGATTGACTTTATTTTATCTTTTGACATAGGAATAATTTATACATAAACACTTATATGACTAGCACACTTATGCTATAATTGTTTAATTAAATTTTTTTATTAAAACAGAATTCAGTTAGTTTGTCTCTACCAATCGCTTACCAGACAACGATTCTTGTGGTCAGAGATCTCAATCTTTGAATCAAAATCAGACAATTCATATTACAAATTCATCAAATCAGATTTCAAACCATCTTTAAAATTTAGTTTATATTAAAACTCTCTCATACTTTTATTTCCATATGATGATCTCATTTAAGCAACACTAGTTGATTTTATATACACAAATTTTAATTATGGAGTCTTCATTCAGGTCTTCTGATAGCAGTGCAAAAGGAATATTTCACAGTTCTTAATTATAAGGAGTTGCATTTCAATGATTGTGGTGATAGAGTAGCTCAATTGTTACATGTTGAATTAGCTTTTCCACTTTCACAATGCCAAAAAAGTGGTACTAGGCAAGAAATTCTTATTGTCAATACTCACCTACTATTTCCTCATGATTCAAGTCTATGCCTTGTAAGGCTACACCAGGTATGTTAGCATTTAACTTTGGTATCTAAATCTAAGTTGCATTTCCCTTTGGAATGAAACATAAGCAAAATTGGTAGTTGAAAAGTAGATGTATTTGAATTAAAATTTAGATTAAATATATCAATTTTTAACTATCATTTTTACTTATACTTCATTTGAGAGAAAGTATTAAACACTAACTAATCACATAGGATTTGTAGCTAGACAAATATTGAATTTTGTTTTGTCTGCAGGTTTACAAGATACTTCAATATGTGGAATCTTATCAGAATGAGTATCAACTTAAGCCTTTACCAATTATACTATGCGGGTATACTTCAAATAAAATTTAATTTAATGTTTTTATTGCCAAATTATTCTTAGGTTTTATTTTAATCACTTAACTTTTTTCTATTCTAATTTGATCATTTAAGTTACAAAAGCTAGAAATTTTAATCTCTAAAGTTTTTTTCGTTGTATTTTAGTCCTTTAAATTACAAACATGAGACATTTTAGTTTCTATTAGTTTTTTGTTTGAATTTGTCGAAGGTTTCCTACGCTGGCATTGATATTTGGTGATTAGACATATGACTCAACAAGAAAAGAAGTGAGAAACATAGGAAACAATTTAACAAACTCAAATTAAAAACCAACCAAAAATTATTAAATTGTCTAACATTTATAATTTAATTGACCAAAATAGAATGAAGAAAACTTAAAAATCAAAAGTGTAATTTAGTCTTTTTGATTCGAAAGACACCAAAAGCATTTATAATTTTCATTTTATTTTGAAGTGATTGGAATGGAAGCAAACAAGGACATGTTTACAAGTTCCTAAGGTCTCAGGGGTTTGTATCATCATATGATACTGCTCATCATTACTCTGATGCAGACACTAACAAGGTAATATTTTCTTAAAAAAGAAAATTGGACAAGAGAAATTATTATTTATAAAAGTGGGCTCTAACGAATTCTCTGTAAGTAAGAGACACCGAAAGAGTTTTAAGAAAGAGATTTCGAGTTCAAACACGAGAAACTAACATAACTACTAACCTAATAACACTTATAAAAAAAGTGGTATTAATTATCACTTTTACGATTTCCAATATGATCTTTTCTTTAGACATAAAAACTTCATTTGTTAGATAAAGGCACCTGAATTGTTCATATATTTCTTACAATGATGTTCAATGCAGTGGATTAGCCACCGCAACCATCTTGGCAATACATGTGCTGTTGATTTTATATGGCTTCTGAATCCTAACAAATATATAAAACTACTAAAAGCAAGTTGGAGTGAAGCAGTATTCTGCATGTTCAAGGTAATCTTTAACCATCTCTGCAATAACTTAACATGTATCATTATTTCCTTTCGCGCGAAAAAAGAATTCGAAGACGAAGTTAATGTGGATTTCATTGTTGTTGTGGAACAGAATTGTGTAACTGATAGATTGTTTTCTCTGTTTCTAAAAATTTTCAGTATCTGTTGCGGAGAACTTCACTGGCGGAGAGTGATGCATTTGATTTTCTAAAGGCTGACAATGAAGATTGTGTTACATATTCTGGTTTTTGTAAAGCACTTCAACAGGTAATTGTGTACTTGAATGTTTCAGATAATATGAACACTTTTTGTGAAAAAATCTCATGTTGAAATTATTTTCCTGTTTTGTGCAGCTTAATTTAATTGGTCATTGCTATGGATTAAGTGTTGAAGAGACAAAGGACTTGTGGTTCCAAGCAGATATAGATAGAAATGGTGTACTTGATTATAAACAATTTCTGGTAAACTATTTCAGATGACTTACACTATTTAAATTTCATATATGAAGTCTATGATGCCTTTGAAATATTGTACTTAGACTTATGTAATTAAATATATGACAGGAAAATATTTAACTTTAGTCCCTATGATATAAGCTACATAAGAACTAAAATGAATATGACACACATTGCACAGACAAATTTTAATATGAATAAATTTTGAATAGACTAAAACAAAATAACGATGACAAAAAACAAAATGTAGTATATTTGTAAGGACCAAAAATAAAAAAATAAAAAGTTATTTTACGGGAACTAAATGCAAAAAACGATATATTAGCAGGACCAAATACATTATGTCAATATTTTGTTCTTCTTAGACAGATTATACCATTTGGTTGTTCATCTAAATACACAGTTGGCTAAATCATGATCATAATATCGCGCGATTGAATTGCAGCACCAAATCTGGAATCCAACAGGGTTGGATCAAAGAGATGACAACAAGAATGAGAAGCAAGATGATGAACCAAATGACAGTGAAGATGATCAAACAATTGGTTTTAGTGTAAAAAATGCAGTTTTGTTCCCTTCAGAGGTGGAGAAAGGTAAATGGCCAGAAGACTACTCCCTTTCTGATCATGCAAGACTAACTGTAGTCTTCTCACCTATAACAATGTCACGCTCTCACTTGATTTCTTGACAAACCTTTAGATCACAAAATATTTACTGCATGTTTGGATTGACCGTAGTTTAGGAAAAATCACGGTGACGCTGTGATTTTATTGAAGCTCTAAAGTTTAGTTTTTGTCAAAATCACAGTAATTTACTGTGATTTAACAAAATCACTATCAATCCAAATATGCATTTAGTTTTAGTGTCCAAAATTTATGTACATTAATAACATAGAAGAATGAGTGAAATGATGGAACTCTAATAGAGAAAGAAACTACAATGATGATTAGTGCACCATCATTGGCTAGAATCGAACTCACTTTCATGAGAAAGCAAAGCACAAGAAAACTCAATAAAGGGGCAATTTGAAGGTAGAGAACATGACTATAGTATTCTCATAAATATCTTGTATTACTTGTGACATTTGAAGCAACAACAATCAGCACTCAGATAGTCAGTTGTTTTTCCACATTTATCTTCTATGTTTTGGAAGAAAATATAATAGTAAAGAAAGACGAATGATATTTATAATATTTTATTTTATGTGTGTGTTTAACAGTGAAGATTACCACAATAATAACTAATTTCAAAAGAAAATAGCATGTTATCCGTTTCTTGTTTACAAATATGAGTTCTTATTCTCAGATATCAATCATATAGTCTCTTGGAGAAGAAAAATAAATTCTTTTAAGCTGATATTCAAGAAAAAGAGAGGATTTGTATATTTTTTTAATATACTAATTTGGGTTAAAAATTAATTGAATTTAAAGTATTTATGTTTTGATACATTTCGTAAAATTTGATTTAGATCTAACTCAACTCTTATAAAATCGATTTGTAAGTTAAGAACTACCTCCACTTATAAACACATTTTCATGCCATATTTCACCCAATATAAGACTCTTAACAACATTCACATCAAAATATATTAAATAATAACTTTAAAACTAAAACCAATTCCATAAAACAAAAATTCCAAATTATAGTCCAAGGGCAAGTGAGGTTAGGGATTTAGGGTTTTATATTAGGTCTCCAATGCCCACAATTTTCAATTTTAAGAAATATTTTGTTATTTTAGAAGAAATTTAAGAAAAAGGAAAAATGGAAAACATAATTTTTTCAATTTCTAGAACTAACTTAAGAAAATGACAAAATGGAAAGTAAAATAGGCAAACATGGGATTCAAAGAGATAAAATATTTTCATTATTATTAAAATATCTCATCTCGAATTTTGAATTTTGCTTTAGATCTCAAAATATGTTAGGTCGGTCCTGCTTAAATAGATTTCATATGTACAACCACTCATTATAAATCTGAAATTTGAATAAAAGATAAGTAAAATCTAACCAAAAATTATTTCAGTTAAAATTTGAAATATCAAATAATTTGAATTTCACTTAAGTTTGGTGACCACTTGAATTGAACCACTTACTTAACATAAAATCTATAAACCAAATATGAACCTTAACCAATAATTTATTCTTAAATCACCATTCCAATTTATTTATTATTAACCTCTTAGTTTGTTATACTCGATCAAAATTCCTGCCACAAATCTCTTTGTTAACTATATGTTCAGTAAACGTCTGTTTATGTGTGATAAAAATGTAACTAGATAATATTAGAGCATCTCTATTAAGAGTTACTCATCATGTTCTTAAAAACTAGTTGTTAAAGAGTATCACTATACAAACATGTGAAAATGCATGTGAAATTCATGAGTCCCACAAAATGCACGTGAAACAGGAGAAAGTTTATAAGAAAGAGAATGTGCTACTAGCAACCGAATCTTAACATTAAAATATAGTTTCACTTTCAAAAAAGTTGAAACAATTTGTCAAAATAAAAAAAGTTGAAACAAGCTATAAAAGTAATTAAAAACTATTAAGATGTGAGATAAGTCGTGTCGTCTACTTCAAGTTCTTAAAATTCCCACCATTAAAATGGAAAATTGCTAACATAGTTAAACTGATGTGACATTGTATGGCCTACATCAAAAAGAGGCAAAGCAACTTCAATTTTAGTTGCACCATTGAAGATTCTCTACAAAATAAATCTATATTTAACTTCAATATTCATGTATGGATTTGGATTAAAATTCAGCATGACAGTAATCACAAAGATTGTGGTAGTCTAATCAAAATTAAACGGTTCAAACTTTAAAATATATTTTGATATTTTAAATAAAAATTTCGATCTTAAAATTAGAACCGTTTGATCTTTGATAGGACAGTCGTGAGTACGTCATGCAGTCACATGGTCGTGATGGCATACAATACAGGTCCCTTGTGTAGTGGACACCAACCCTACATTTGTAAATAATATTACTTTATTAGTTTGAGCATATCAGTTATTATCCTCTAAGAAAAAGGTGGCATAAGGCTGCTGATGGGTAATTAAGGCTGCTGATATATCAATCAATAATTTAGCGATACAATATAGTCATTTAGATTAGACTATATGATAAGTACCTTTCCTAATTTTCTTTCATTCTTTTTCTCTCTATCTTTGCCTTTTAGGCTATCATGCTCATAATATACAAATTGAAACACACAGACGGAATTAACTACACATACTTTCTACCAAATTCAAAAGGAATTCCAGGATCACTTTCTATGCACCGGTGTAAAAGTTTTTACATGTGAATCTAATAAAATCCCACTATAGTGTCACTTTCGTAGGTTAGTTCTTAAAATATCTTCACAAAAACTTACCTAGAGTGATTTGATTAGACGCATGTGTAAAAAAGTTCTACACCGTCGGTGTATATAAATTAAATTCTATTTGCAATAGCAAGGAAGACACAAGATATGTTTCTTTAAAGATAAAAAGTATACTAGCACAATGGAGAAAAATATGATAATGCTAACATTAAGGCAGTGTCATTTTTGTCAACTAGAAGTAACAAACTAAGAACAAGCACCAAGAGAAGCACCAAGATAAGGATAAAACTAATGATATGTGCAATTTATGACCATCAGGTACCTTTCACCTTTCAAGCTATATCTAAGCCGCCGGATAGCGAAAGCTAAAATGTCACAGCGGGCCGGTAAAGTAAATGAAATGCATCTGTGTCTGGTTTAACTTTTTATACACTCAATCAAAGTTCAAACAACTTAAAATCAAAATAATGATGATGACAACAACGGCGACGATAGAGATAATCCAAACATGTATTTACTAAAAGGAAAAATAATTGCTCTCGTATCATCAAAGCTTATTGGTTAGTCAACTAACATCTCATTCACAAATACTACATATAATCTAGTTGAAGATGAGATCAGTAGACAGTAGCTCTACTTGTCTAAAAGTGAATAAGAACATGTGAGAGGTAAAATCTTGAAACAATAGAATACTAACACAACACCTTATCAAATAAACAAACAGAAAAATTAGGATTTAGACACATGGAAATGCTTCACGTGTACTCATGAATCATATACATACCTTTTGTATGGTACATTACAGCATTGAAACTATCTGTATACAGATCGAAATTCTCCCAAACAGACTGGTTACTGATGTATGGTAATAATTTTACTCGTCATCATCGTCACTTTCTTCATAATCAGAATCACTTTCTTCATAATCAGAATCTGACTCATCGCTCCTTGGTTGCATCAGTGAATTCATGTCAAATGATGATTCCATTTCCATCTCTTCCATGTCGATAGTATCATAGTCCATTCGTTGCTCGAATTTCTCATTAGAACAATTAAGCATCCATGCCAAAGAACACTTCAATCCTTTCTCGGCAACCATCTTATGCCTAGGTTTTATAGTTGACTCGAGACCGTAAGTGAAGAATGCAGGGAATGTAACCAAATCTTCCAAAGGCCTTTCCATTTCTTTTTGGAAGTAATCAAAGCTAAGCTTCATGATGTCAATGTTTAAAGCAAGTAGTTGAGGGCATCCCACAATCATCTTCCTCATTTGCTGCACGGAAAACCCGCAATCCTTAAGAAAATCAACATGCTTCAACATAGGTGTACTATTGAGGCTAACTATTTGCGGCATCTTCTCCACTATTAAGCCAAAATCCTCAGGATCCAAATCAATAACAGAATTCAGCACACTTCTCTTGTTGGCTAGCTTTGGCTCTAGGTCAGCTCCGATGATGTCAGGATACTGAGCGATTACTGAGGCAAGTGATGTTCGCCGAACATTAAACTCTTCAAGGGATTTGACGTTTGGCTTCACTTTTTCGTCCAAATCGAATCCAAGAATATAAGGTTGTGTCTCTATCAGTCTAGCAATGGCTAGCCTTGGAATACCCAAGCTCTCCAGATACTCTACAAAAGGCTTGATGATTCTACCAACCCGCATTCCCAAAATCTCCGGGTATCTAGTTAAGAGACCTCCGATTTCTCTTCTTCCAACACCAATTCCAATCAAATAAGCAACCGATGTACTCATGGTTCCCTCAAGTTTGAATCCTAGTACTTCAGGATACCTCTCAAGAACACGAGAAACATCATTAGGTTTGATATCCATCCCCTGAAGATACTTGACCACCGGCACCAGATCCACAACCACACTAGCATGAAGAACTTGTGGATATCTCCGCAAGAACTGCGTTATCGTGGTTTTCCTTACTCCCAATTTACCAAGGTAATCAAGCACAGGAACCATGTTCTTCTTGACACTGCAGCCGAGAACAAGAGGATAGTTGTTAATGTCTTCAATTGTAAGCCCCAAGTTGTGCAGAAAATCCACACGCTCCTTCATAACATCAACTGTAACAGGAAGTTCAAGACCATCAAGCTCATCAGGAACAATGCCAATCCCACGCAAAAACTCGTAAACCTTTTCACGTAATGTCGCCTTATCTTTCTTCATTTCAGATAAACTGGGACGAATATAACCAACGTATAACGACGAGGGGCCTCCCCGCTTCTTCTGAATTTCACCGGAGTCCCGTTTGGGACCCCGCGAATCACCGGTTCTAGAACTATATGTCCTGTCAGCAACTGAACACTGAAGCTTTGTAATCAACCTCATCTTCCTAACACAATTACATGGCAATTGAAGAGCTAGGGTAGCACTCAACTTGGAATGACCAAATGTTAAAATTGGCATTTCTGTTTGGGAAATCAGAAAATTGGGTTTTGTTATGCCACCAGAAAAGGTCATAACTTTCATGTTTTCAAGAGATGAGTACCATTGAATCTGCATAAACAAAAAGGGTATCACATCACACATGATTGAACCGTCTTTGAAAAAAAAATTGAAACCAGCAGAAAAAAAAATACAAACTTTGAACAAACAAGGAAAGTAAACACTTAAAAGAAAACACCCCAAAATTTGATTGTTGGATGAATAATTGAACCCTATAAAGATTCTGAGAAATAAACAATCATTGTTTGAGAGAGAGAGAGAGAGATGAAGATGGACTTACAGTGAGGGGAAAGTGAGAAGGCTTTGTTGAAGTTCGACTCCTTTGGTTCTTCCGTGAAGGGATAACAGAAACTGGAAAAGGGTTTTTCTTCTCTGTTTGAGTTGGAAAACATATTAAAAACATTCAAAATTAAAAGTTATTCTTTTACAGGATTTTTTAATTTTATCAATGTCAATTATTTTATATCTTCATTAATTTTTAATTGATAAAAATAAAAGAATTAAAATTATAATCAAATAAATAAAAAATATTGAATTTAAGATTAGGTTCTCCTTCTTTTTTTAAATGTACTCTCTTGTATTTCTTTTCCTTTCTCTTTTTTATTCAATTCTACATACATCTCTTATTCTCTCTCTTTTTATCATCCTTTAGTTCAAATTAAAAAATATTAAAGAAAAATGGATTCTTAAAATCAATTTTACGCCCCTAACACGATTGTGTTATTTAAACGATTATGTTCTAAATCTAAGCGAGTCATGTTCCACACCTTGCTAGAACTACAACACACACTCATTACAAAAGGAATTTAAATATTGGAAATTTCAATATTTATATTGGAGTCCTTTTTGTTTTTATTTTTTATTAAAAATTATTTACACCAATTAATAGTTCTTATGACCCAGATAAAAGAGGGGAAGGTGTGTTGACACTGTTTTGCAATTCATATATGTGCTATGAAGGCAAACCTAATTTTTAGGTAGATAACAAAGCAATGTGTGTTCCATTCACACTCCAAAAATTAGGGCATGTGGTGAGAGAGGAGCTTTACCATTTTTATTTTTAAATTGCCAAAGTCAATTACTATGTTGGTATTGTTTTTTTCTTTTCCTAAATTTGAATATGAGTCCTATAATTATTTAATTTTTAATTTAAATCAGTTCAATTATTCATCCACTCTAGAAGCTTTAACAAAGGGCTTTACTTGATATGATTAAAGATGAGAATAGAGAAAAGATGGAGAGGAGATCACATTAAGGTTCTTTGTCTAGATTCAGGTTTTTTACTAGTTTAGATTTTTATTTTAATAAAAAAATACATTTTAAAAAAATTAATTAATTTTTACAATTTAAAAATAAATAAATTTATTTTAAGTTATTTATAAATTATTAAGGTCGGCATGGCCGCTAAATATATATTGTATTCATTTCCATGTCACTTTAAAAATTGTCGGATCAACAAAATTTTGAACAAAATTAAGAGTTGGTCAAAATATTCAAATTTTAAAAAATTAGGAGATCCAAATTGAGAGATTAAAATTCGGGAGACTAAAATTATACGTCAACTATAATAACAGGATAAAATGTGTATTTAAACCTTTTTACTTAAATAATTTTTTACTTTGCAAAAAATATGATATTTTATAATTTAGTGTTATTTTTTTTGTTTCTTTATTAAAAAAAAGTTTGACTCGTTGAATCGGTCTGTTTAGCCCGTCTTTTTTCTAAAGAGAGTTGATATTATGAATACGCCACTACTAGTTGGTACGTCTCGTCTAACCCGCTAAAAAAATCGGACAATGATGGGCGGAGAGGGTTGGCATGTTGGGTTAAAATGAAGGAAAAAAAACTATTTTGTTTGCACTTCTTTTTATTTATAAGTCACAATTCATTTTCTAATTTTCTCTTCCTTAGAATAAAGAGAAAAAGTCATTTAAATTAATCGTTTTAGTATCATACTTTTAGACTAATATTTCTAATAATGTATCAATAAGTGAACTCAAGAACTTTTTATTTTTATGTCTTATTGACTTATTATAGATCTTAGGTGATAAAATATGGATGTTTAAATCATAACTTTCACATTTTTAGAGGAATTAATGATTACATATTTTAATTTTCTTAAATTATCTTTATAATTATTTAATTGTGCAATTTTAACATTGTTTTTATGAATATTTTAATTAATATTTTTATTTAAAAAAATCATTGATGATCAACCCGCCGGTCCGTAATAAATAGGAGCGGGTGAAATTTTTAACTCTACACATATAGTTGATCAATCCCATCACACCCCTTTTTAGACAAATTAATAATGAGACACATTAACCCATTTTTCCATCACTAGCTATACACTACGAAGATTTTCTAAATGAAATATACAAAATGTGTGTTTACTTACATACAAATTCTTCCATAAACAAAATAGAAATCTTCTTCCATTTCTCAAGATGCTATTACTAACTATAGTTTGAAGTAATACTTCCTTTATATCCTTTCTAAATTTTTATTGTAAAAGATTGACTATAAATTTTAACTCATCGCAATCTAAAATCGGATACCTAACTTTTATGCATGAAGTTTGGTATGTCTCCTTATCTATATATGTTGCTTGTTATATTAATAATAATATTTTTCTAATAGAAAATTATATAGGCTGATTTGATATATTTATTAAAGATGCATTGTTTTGTCTCTATTAAATTAATATCATTGTTGCAACTTCTATACAGTCATTAGAGAAATAATAAGAAGATATTATATATTGATGTTGGGATTAAAATTTAATCAAGGATCAGTTAACTGCACACAATTATGATTCCATTTTCTTCAAATGATTACATTGATTAAGGAACTATATCCCTTAGATATTGCTTCCTTAACTACTCTAAAGAGTATTATGTACAATGTATTTGTGTTTAAGCAATTAAACTAAGGAATGCATAAAGTAAAGTAAAGTGATAAAGAGACAGATATGCGTAAAAAACATGTTTGATTGTTAGTGTGTGTCTTCAAAATTTACAAGTACTGGTATTTATAGACAAATGCAAGTTCTATTGGCCATAAGTCATGGTCTACAAAAATATAGTCTTGTTCGACTAATCACATTGATAATTCGTGATAACTCTCATTTTAGGGAATATGTGTCGGTTCACAATCGGCTATTCTATCTTATCTTCACGGCATTTCTCGCTGCCAATATTTGTGTGTGCTTTTTCTCATGTCATTACTTCGTGTTTATAATTAGTAGCATTAAAAATGTGGAACATAGAACACAAATACCAAATTATCAAGTTCTACTAACGTCTATTGACTTAAGAAATATTTAAATGACTCATATTTAGTTGTCTTTTATTTGTCTGACCTTACTTCAATTAAGGGATATTCGGTTAACCCTAAATTCAATTGATTGTCGTTCTCGACTAACAATTTATTTATTTTTAGGTGAAAACATATACTATAATGGATATTGACAAAGGGATTACATCAATTTTTTTTAAAGGCATTCCTAAACTAGCAACTAACTACAGTTTACAACAAACTTCT
This sequence comes from Cicer yamashitae, assembly GCA_037974755.1. Classification (NCBI taxonomy): domain Eukaryota; kingdom Viridiplantae; phylum Streptophyta; class Magnoliopsida; order Fabales; family Fabaceae; genus Cicer; species Cicer yamashitae. Next base: position 39,732,974 of record JBBPBQ010000004.1, read on the forward strand.
ATAGGATAACCAAATTATAAAAACATTAAATAAGTCTCGACATACTTTATATATATATAAAAGACACTCACAAATTTTCAAAGCATTAAGTCAAAATTTATCATAAGGGACTAACTTAACTTAGCAATATTAACTTAAGTGACCAACTTAAAATTTTAAGATGTAGATGATTAAATTGAAACTTAAAATAAAGGTAAATGACCAAATATAGGACTAAGCTTATTGATATATATGACCAATATCATTTTGTTCTTGTTACAATATTAAGACAAGAAGAAGAAGAAGAATAAAAATTGAACATAAAAATGTTTAATTCTTCTTATTATTTCCTCTTTCAAAATAATATTTTAGAATTTCAAAAATAAGTAGGAAAAGAAGTTACACTTAGTTTAGTCAAAAAACAAAAATTTATTCTTAGAAGATATAATTCTCTATAATATATAGTATTTATCACATCATTATCTTTACATATAAAAGTTATTAAGTTTTTTAAGCAAATTTTTTCCTCCTAAATTACAGTCAACTTTGCAATTTACTTTTGTTAATTAAATGTGTGGTTTAATTATTAGTTAAAATATATTCTTCTA
>JBBPBQ010000004.1:39736206-39754312 GCA_037974755.1 Cicer yamashitae
GTCTTTAAAAAAGTCAGATATAATAAAAAAAAAATAAAAACAAATATTTCGATACAATCAATACAAAATTATAAAATATAAAAATAAATAATAAATGCATAAAATAAATCATGTAACAATGAATCTCATTTTAAACATTTTCTTTTGCACTATGCTACTAAATAATCACTTCATGTTCTATGATTTTTCTCTATGTTTTTTTTCTCTACTTTCACGTGATTTTCTTTCTTTTATATTTTATTTGTCAATCAAACAAAATGTAAAGAAGGTGAGAATTAAGTTATTCCGGTTTAATTTTCTTAAAGATTAAAAGTTATCTTTATTTTTTTTATGGATTAAATTGGGCCTCTCAATTTTTCTCAACTACTAAAATGGGTTTTCACTCTTTAATTAATATAGCAACGGCAATATTTGTCTCTTGTTTGATTTTTATGGTAAATTATAATTTTATTACAAAAATTTATCTAGAAGATATTCAAAAGTCAAACTATTAATTAAATAAATAAATAGTTATCTTTTAATTAATTGATGAGTCAAAGATCAATAATTTTTAACTAATTGATCAATGAAAATATTTGTCTCGTATATGATTGATGTAATAAATTAAATTTAGAATATTATTATTTTCTTTAAAGTTTTATCAAAAAGATGTTTTTTTTCTAAATTATCTACAAGGTGATCAAGAGATACATTTCTAATAAATTATTACCTATATTGTACATTAACTATTTGTTACGTGAAAGAAAATCTTTGAACTAATCAACTAGTGACAAAATATTTTTATCGTGTATAATATATATATATATATATATATATATATATATATATAAAATTATAATTAGTGTATTTTAAATTTTTTCAATTTTTATATAGAAGATATTTAAGAGATATATTATTTATATATATATATATATTAAATAACTGATTAGTTTTTTTTACTGAAAATAATTATTCATTAAATATCTTTTTTTGCACATTTCTATCTAAAAAAACAATAGACTAGGCCCGACCCGACGCATTTGGAGGCCTAATACAAATTTTAATTTTAATGTCTTTTAAAGATAATATAGTATTTTAATAAAATTACATGATTTCTTATCCAAAATTATTTTTTCAATTGATAATAAAGTGAATTGAATTAATATTTGTTAAGATAATATTACTTTTAGATAAGATTTTATTAATTTTAGATTTTAAAATATTAGAATATAAAACCTTTTTATTAAGTAAAAAATTGTTTTTATTGGAGACATTTTTATTATGTAAATTTTTTATTCTTTTTGAAGTTCTAAAGCGATTGCGTTTTTAACCTTATCATTGAACTGACCCTACTATAGACACATTAATAGTCAAGCATATATTTATCTCTTAACAAATTAATTAGTAAAATATAAATTTTTAATCAATTGATCAATGACAAACATTTATCTTGTGAATAATTTCTATAATAAATTTTAATTAGATATATATTTTTTTTACATTAAAGAGTCTAGTAGCAAAACTCACAACCTAATTGTGGAGAAAAGTAAGGGATATGATCCGAACCAACGTCCCAACATATGTAATGTCCATTTTTTTTTTCTCTTAATTAATTGATCAATAAAATTTCATTTTTGCTTGAATGTCCTACATATAAACAATTAATTAGTGACTAATATTCATTTCATGTATAATTTGTACACTAAACTATAATTATCTATTCTAATTTTGTGCACACTTTTATCTAAAAAAATTAAATTAACGCACTAATAATTAAATTTACATTTATCCTTTAATTAATTGATGGGATGGGTATATATTTTTTTGGGAATCATCACCTTATAAATAATTGAATAGTAACTAATATTTTTTCCGTGTAAGATTTTTATAGTAAATTATAATTAGTAACTCTAATTTTTTTTTACATATTTTTGTTTAAAAAAATCAATAAATACACTAATAATCAAACACATATTTATCTCTTAGAAAATTTATTTGTATCATAATATATTTAATTGATTGACCAGTAACACACTTTTGTCATGTATATAGTTTAATAAATTATAATTTGTGTTTTATATATACATATATATTTATGTAGAAGTTATTTTAAAATACACTAATAATCAAATACCCAAAATTGTTTTTTAATCTAAGTTTATTTTTTTTTTTTGCATGAATAGATGATGTATAATTTTTGTAAAAATAGATGAGGAACATTACCTCCCTTGGGTTCTAGTCGATGAGTAATGAGAGAAAGATGTAAAGGTTATTATTTGAGAGGAAAAAAGTTAGAATGAAAGAGTGACATGTAAAGGGTTGGAGAGAGTGACGGTAGAGGGCGTTAGTGAGTCTGCACAATCCAAAAGCAAAATCTCATTAATGTTGTGCTTTAAAGACAATAAAAACCTATTAATGTTTTTTTAAAAAAGGAAAATACCCTATTAATGTTAGTTGTCAATGTATCAACAAAAATTAGATGTGTATTAACCAAGGTATATGATTTTCTTAAATAGTATATAGATTTTTTTTTTTATCGAGGGAGTAGATTGAACTCTAATATTAAGGATTATTTTAATTATTTGAATTCATTCACTTAATTAGTTTTAGGCTAAATACATTTTTCACTTTACAAATTTTAAAATTCGACGATTTTAGTTTTAATATTTTGAAAATTAGATTTTATTCCTTTTAAAAAAGTGAAGTCTCTCATTTATTTTAACTCATGTCAATTATGGCGTTGAATTTTTTTTTATAATTATCTTAATTTATTTTACAATAACAATTGTTAGTTGTGATTCTTAATTAAAATAAAAACAAAATGAAATTTGTGGGCTAAAATTGTGCAAATTTTGAAACTTAGGAGCCAATAGGGTATTTAAACATTTTTTTAGTATAATTTTAACTTTTTTAATTTATATATCATTGTGATTCTTTATACACCTTTGTTTTATTGTGATATCTATGTTTATTAAAACTGAGTAAAAAATGTTCAAAACTTGCTTTGAGACACATTTGTCAGGCACCTTTTCCTTACCCACGTTTTCCCTCGATTTCTGGCTTTTTCCACCACTTACGATAATCACATATAGTCATTTCATCAGGAAAGAAAATCGTATATGCAAAGAAGAAGATGGAATAGAACAACTTACGGTCACAACAGGAATGGAACGACCAAAGGAAAATGGAATGTGAAGAAAGAAGAAGATGGAACACAAACAAAGAAGGAGATGGAACATGAAGAACGAAATGTTATAGAACAAGAGAAACCTTGATTACTAATTTTATCATTCAATCTGGAACAAAACGCGAAGAAAGAAGGAGATAGAAAAGAAATGGTTTATCATGTATTCCATTTTTCTTTATTTTATTTTAATTAATATATGATATGACAATTGTTATTTCAAAAATGAGTCTACATAATTATTAAAAAAAAGTCTATGTCAACATTGATGGATCATAATCAAGAGGCCATCGTTTTTGCAAGAGATAATAAAGTTAAAAGGTCAAAATTGATATTTTTAAAATATAAGAGTCAAAATCTGTGGATTTTAAAACTCGGGAGTTGAATTTTAGCCGTATTTTTAACATTACTCCATCTCTTTCAAGTTATAGTGGTTTTAGCAAAATTAAAAAATTCTAAATTAAGTACCGTTTTTATCATTCAGATACATTATTAGTTTATCTTTTCAATTTTGTTCTCTTTAATTACCAACCCCGTCTTTATATTTAAGACTTCGTTAACCTTAACGAGAATTAAAAAAATTGATTTTATTATTAAATGTGTAATTTAAGTTGTTTTACTAATTTACTCTTAAAGAAAAGATAATTAATTTATCTTTGTATTATAGTATTTATTTCAAATTGTAGAGAAAATATTTAAAATAATTAAGACTAGATTAGTAAAGATATAATTAATTCAATTGAGAAATTAAAGAGATATAATAAAAGGGATGTAATTCATAAGACCTAACTAACTCAACTAAAAAATACTAAAATTGTTAGAGTGATACCATATTTACATGTGATTTTTATTGTTGGATTTAGTTTTTTGTCCTCTTTACTTTGTAATGGTGTATTATTTTATTATTAATAAAACATTATTTTTCTGTCCAAAAAAAAGAATAGTCAAATGAGTTGAGATACATTAAATTACAGTATATATGAAAAAAAAATAATTAATACTTTATTAATAATATCAAGAGACAAATAATATGAGCCAAATAAATATTACAAATGAAACATGGAGAGTGTTATTTATGTACAAACTTAAGGACATATATATTTTTACACATCTTCTTTTAATAGAGATTCAAATTGAATTTATTATGTTGTGGAAGTCTAACATATTAGACTTGACCAACCTCTATTAATAATCATATATTTTAATGTGTTTATTTTATATGTATATTAAAATATATACAAATATATGAATGTATTTAATTTAATTTTTTTATCTTTTAAAATGAATTAATAATATTAATAAAAATATATTAAAAAATAATAATGTGTTTAATAATTTCAAAAGTGTCCTTTAATTAAAGACAATTTATTTTTGAAAACAAATTAAGAGTTATAAAATGTTATTTATTATTTTTTTATAGAAATGTTTTCTTTTTTTTCCTGTTTTCTAGAATTCTTTTTCTTTTCCATATACTCTCACTAGGAAACAAATTTACATTATGAGAACGTCCAACCAAACCATATATGTCAACCTTTCTCATTTAAAAAAATTATATGGTACTTTTATTTAATGAAAATTAAATTCACAGATTTCCCTTTATATACACACGTGGAATATAAATATCATTTCAATGAATTTAACGCGCTAACATTGCTCATCAGATCAGAAATCACACACACACACTCTCTCTCTCTCTCTCTCTCTCTTCTTTTTCAACATTTTTCACTTTCTCAGCAACTTCTACTCCCTTTTCAAATCTACACATACCATGTAAAAAAATAATCCTAAAAAGCTGAAATCCCTAAAATCTTTCTGAATTCTCAAACTCATTTTCTCTTTCTTTCACTTTCCCTTTCACTTTTTTATCTACACGCTCCGTCGAATGGGCGCCGTCGATTGTTTACCTCCGTCACATGCGGAGGAGATGGCGGTGCTTTCTTTAAACAAGCTTCCGTTAGGTTTCCGGTTCCGTCCTACTGACGAGGAGCTCATCGATTTCTATCTCCGACTTAAGATCAACGGAAACGGCGATGAAGTTTGGGTTATCCGTGAAATCGATGTGTGTAAATGGGAGCCTTGGGATTTACCTGGTAAATTTTTTCCTATTTTATTTTGTTCTCTGAAGTGTATCTTAAATTTAAGTGTTTATTCTTTAATAATTTGGATATAAGTTTTTTTAATTTTTGTCACACTGTTTGTATGCTGATAATTTTAGTCAACAGCATTCTGACATGTAAATTATGAAGTTGATTAAATTTGATTTGTTAAATTTTTTAGTCAGTGGTTGTAATTTAATACAGTTTGATTTAATTTTGGTTTACTCACCGTGTAATTAAGCATGCTGAATGAGTTTTTTTTTTTTTTTTTTAAGTTTTAAAAGAATGGAGAAATTTTAATTTTGAATGGTTAGATGTGGTTATGATATTTGATTTGATGATCTTGTTGATGATAGAGTTTGAGGGTTTTTGTTGTAGATTAATCGATGGTACAGAAGATTAATTTTGGTGAAAATTGGGGAAAAATAACTTTGAATGGTTAGATTAGATGTGGTTTTATTTTTTTTTTTGCTTCAATGTTAGATGTGGTTATCGTATTTCATTTGATGACTTTTTTTGTTGTTGACTGAACTGAAGATTTGATGATTTTGTTGTTTATGGGGTTTTATATTGTAGATTTGTCTGTGGTAAGGAACAAGGATCCAGAGTGGTTTTTCTTCTGTCCGCAAGATCGTAAGTATCCAAATGGAAGCAGGTTGAACCGAGCAACTAATAATGGGTATTGGAAGGCGACGGGTAAAGATCGAAAGATTAAGTCTGGCTCTACCTTGATTGGAATGAAGAAGACTCTGGTTTTCCACGCCGGTCGTGCTCCAAAGGGGAAGAGGACTAATTGGGTTATGCATGAGTATAGGCCTACCTTGAAGGAGCTTGATGGTACCAACCCTGGACAGGTCTACTCTCATCTTCTTTTCTTTATTTATATTTTCTTTTCACCATTTTTAACTATGGTATTTTTACATGAGTCATTGTTGATTGTGTTAGCTATTTTTTCTCTCTCACCGAAGAATATAAAATGTTAAGCTGTTTTTTTATCTCCATTGTTGATTGTGTTAACATATTTTTTCTCTGTTCATGAATGCCATAGATTGATCATTTTACATATTTGTGACAATCTGATGAAGTATAGTTGACCCAGTTAACTATTAAATATTGTTTCAAGTTTTGTTTCAACAAATTTGAGGATAGTTTTCCTACTTCTTCCATTTGGTAATAAAGCCAAAAAAACAAGTTTTAGTTTTGATTACTAATTTGAGGTATTTATTGTTGACTTTGAGTCAAAGATGTTGGATGTTTTATCTATGTTCTTGTGTTCCATTATTTATTTCAATGCACCCCATTACATCTACCGCAACTTCTCGTAACTTTTATGTTGTCCTTGCTAATGTATAGCTACTGCTATTTATGACTAGCTGAGCAATTAGATGTTGATGATGATAATTATATGTTGCTAACTTTTCAACTTGGTCAATTTGACTTATGCCAGAACCCATATGTCCTCTGTCGCTTGTTTAAGAAGCAAGATGAGAGTATTGAAAGTTCAAACGGTGGTGAAGTGGAGCAGACTGCTTCAACTCCTATGACTGCCAATTACTCTCCCGAAGAAATACAGTCCGATCCAAATGTGGTTCCTGGTGCATCTTCCTCACAGGTCACAGAAGACTATAAGCACCTTGCAGCTATCCCTGAGAACTCCGAGGAAGCAATATCCAACTTTTTAACCCCAACTGATTGCTATAGGGATGCATGCAATGCTTCTGATGCACAAAATCAAATTGTAGCAATAACTGCAGAGGTTAGATGGGCTAACCGTATCTGAGTTTTAATCTATAAACTTTATTTGTATGCATCCGTCTATATTTGAAGACGCTGAATCTGTTTATTTAGTAACTATACTTGATGTTTGCTACTTCAGGAGGATCAGCTGTTTAACTTGGACATATTTGATAGCCCGCAATTTGAGCAATTGGATGATAAATTATTCTCCCCAGTCCATGCACATTTTCCACAAGAATTTTTTTATGAAACCAACAATGAAGTAGAATTTCAGTATGGTACTAATGAAACAGATGTTTCAGACTTTTTCAACTCGGCTGTTAATTGGGACGAGGTCTCCCGTGAGGCGTCTAGCAGTCTAGAGCTGAAGTCAGACTTGCTTCATGTTAAGGACAATGGGTCGTGCAGTGACTCGGAAGTGGAAATGGCCAATATGATGGTTAGTTACAGCTTTGACTTTTTATCTTTTGAAACACCTAGTGACAGTTTCATTCTTATCTGTTCACTGTTATTGTTGTTAAGCTATTTGCCCTCTCTAAATGTCACATCAAAACGCATATGTTATTGTATATAAGTTTGTTTGAGTATATTTAGCTCAGTTTGCCTATGCCACATGTATAATGTTAATCTGATTGTATCCTGCAGCATCTGCAAGCATTGCATGCTTATCCTGAGGGGGCGACTCAGACTCCGCAAAATAGCAATGTAGGGTTGTTTTCTTCATCCTTTTTTAGTACGGGCCCAACACCTACTATGGTCAATGAATGTATGGGCCAAACACCCACTGTGGTTGATGAATGTATGGGCCAAACACCCGCTGTAGTCGATGAATGTATGGGCCAAACACCCGCCGTGGTCGATGAATCTATGGGCCAAACACCCACTGTGGTAGATGGATATGATCAATTGAGGAATTTGGATACTGTAGTCCAAGGTGACACTGGAATCAGGATAAGGACTCGACAAAGACGAAATGAACAGCCAATCACGAACCCAGTGATGCAAGCACAAGGTAGTGCACCGCGGAGAATACTATTGGGAGGATTTGTTACGCATTCCCTTATTTCTGAGGAAACGAAAAAAGATAGGAGTTCTGCACCAGTAAACCATAACTCGGAAATCATCGTTTCTAGGGTAAATATTTTTTTAATTCAACGTTGTACTTGCTCAAAGATGTCACTGCATGTGTCCTAAGATTTGTGGGTTTCTATTTTGCAGGAAAAGCAAACTTCAGAAAAACATGCTGCTGGTGAGAGTGCCACGAACACCAATGATGTGGATGAACTGGAGAAGACGTGTCTCGCGTCAGACGACCCAAGAAAGATCTCTCAGCAACATGTTACAACTACAGAATCCATCTTGGAGTGGAAACACTCTTTATTAGGAAGAAGGGTCTGTTACACGTCAAAGATTTCGTCGAATCGTGCCATGTGGTCTTCTGTTCTTGCAGTTTCTGCCATTGTACTGGTCTCACTAGTATTGTTTGTTAATATTTGGGGATATCTTAGAATTGAAACTGCTCATTAGCTGATAATTCTTTTGTGTAGAATTTGCCTCCATTGCTTTTTTGGGCCAGTTAAGGAGGGGCGTGTAGGGTTGACTTTCCTATATTTGTCGATAAGAAAAGAAGAACAGTCATGTATTATATTATATGTGCATATATATGCAGAGAATGGTTACCTAGTTTTCAGTCAGTGTGCACTTTTTACTGCAGTCAGATTCACAATTCACCATATCCATTTTTGTTTAGGTTAAATTTAGTTCATCATCTTGAATTTGATTGGAAAATAAATATCTTGAAATGAAAATAATTACAGGATTTAATCCATAGCTGTGTGGCGTTCATGGCCGCGTTTATGGTCGACAAGTATAACATGTGGTTCAAAGTGGATCAACATTTGCCATTGCATTTATCTAATCAGCACAATAATACCATGTGCCCACCACACAAAATCATTTTCCCAACTCACCCTAAAGATTCACCATTAACTTTTTTTGCGATCAGCGATCAAAATAAATTTTTTAAATTGATAAAAAAAAATTAAAAATTGTACAAATAAAATATTATTAATGTGTTTAGATTTTTTTGTGGAAATCATGAATTGGTTTGGAATTTCGGATTCCTTTTTAAAAATAGAATCGCATTGTATAAATAAATTTTAATAATTCTTTTAGTATGATATATTGTATTAAACTATTATTTTAGTTTTAATTATTTTTTAAATAATATTTATTTATTTAATTTGATATATTTTTATTACTATTTCAAATTTCAAACATAATCGATCAATGTTATTTTATAATATTAGTTTTTAGTATATTATATATATAATGTTTTGGTTCAAATTTATTACTTTTATAATATTAATATTAATTTTTTTTATAAATTGTAATTTAGATTAATAAAAAATTGATTTAATTTAAACCACAATAATTTGAATTGGATTCAATTTTTTTTTAGAGTTGTCATCCAAATCGAACCACGAATATTTGATCTTTGATTTAGATCAGATGATTCTTTTGCTTCATAATCAATCCAAACTGCACCACAGATATCCCTATTGACGCTCCAACGTTACCTTTGCCATGAACGCCACCTTGTATATGTGCTCTTGTAAATCTCTCTCTTTGTGTGTGTATTTTTCTCCTCTCTCTTGAGATAATTAAAAGGAACACAATCAAACATAAGAATATAATGTGGAAATTCCAAAATCGAAGAAAAAACCACGATTATATCTAATGACAACCAAAGAATGAATTTATGTGAAAATTGTAACAACACATAAACTTCTCTCAAATAACCCTATGGCCCCTAGTATTCCCACACTCTTCAAATAAAATATTTGTACTATATATCACAACACTTTAATACAAGAGTATAAGAGAAAAGAAAATCAGATACAATTTAAAGTGTTTTTGACTAGTGCATCTCGTAACGAAAAACTAAAGTTTAGAGCCCATAAAGGGCCGACTATTGTGATGTGCAAATAGCCCAATAACATAGGCCCCAACTGGTGAAGACCCCAAATTTTATATTTTTTAATAATATAATAAAGACTTAATTGCAATTTTAGTCCCTCTATTATTACCAATTCACGGAAATGGTCTTCCTATTTTAAAAGTCGACAGTTTTGGTCCCTTCTTTAGATTTTTGAACTAAAAAATGCAGAATTGACATATTTTTAATGACGTGACGTACAATTCTATGATATAGAACTATCTAGATGCATTAATTATTCATATGTCATTAATTAAATTAAAAATATGAAAAATTTCCAAAGTTGAAAGCTAAGTTTTTACTGCGTTTTATTCTAATTTCATGGGTGTTAATCATTTTACATTATCGTATCATATGTCACGTTATTTAAAACATTTCACGTCGTCATTTTTTAGTTAAAAAATCAGAAGGAGGGACCAAAACTGACGACTTTTAAAATAGGGGGATCAATTTCATGAATCAGTAAAAATAGAGGGAATAAAATTGCAATTAAGCCTATAATAAAATAAGGGCGATTTTAGGTTAAATATATTTTTAATCTCTACAAAATTACAACATTTTAAGTTTAGTCTCTAAATTTTTTTTATTTATTTATAGTCTCTATTTTTATTTTATAGAGATTTTTTTAAGGACTAAAAAAAAATCAATTTTTACAAAAAAAAAATAAAAATCAAAATAGGGACTAAGAAAATAAAATTTGAAATTTAATAGGGACTAAAATTTATTTTATCCCTTTTTTTAATTATTAAAATTTCACATTTTTTAATAGGGTCCAATTTTTAAAATTAGAACAAGGTCTCCAAAATGTTTAAGACAGACAAATGACCTTGAGCCCATATATATAGTCTTGGTCTCCTTCTTCCTATACAATTTTAAGCAATGTGAGACTATTTCAACATATGTAATCTCAACCAACTCTAACAAAATGTTGGGTTCAAGTGTGACTGATTAAGTCTCGCATCGACTATGAATGAGCAAAATGCTTGATATAAGAGAAGTAACTATATACTTATTGCTTTAAGGTTTTAGATGAAGATATGCTGTCAAAATCTCTCATAATATTAAAATATAGGATGTGAGAGACTATGAGTTGAGCGAGAAGTGGTTAAGTCTTTTAAGAGTTTAATTGTGTGTGAACAAAGCATTATAGATCTTGTGGGATTATTTTGAACCAAGGATAAACAATGGTGATCCAAAAATAAGTAAAGTTTGACTAAAATTGTTTTAATCACGATTTGAATTTAGATTCTTTTTCAAACAATTTATTTTTAAACGAAGTTTATTAACCAATTGAGCCCAACAATTTGGTTATAAATATTAAACTTATAAATTCAATAATTTATAATTATATAGGTAAAATTGGCAAAATACATAATTATCAATAATTTAACATGGGACATTGTATTTATCAAAAAATAATAATAATTTAACATTGAATTGAATTTTTAAATTAAATCTAAAATGTAGCATAATACAATAAAAAGGTTTGATATTTGTTTTTTGTACTATTTTCTATTTCAATTTAGTTTTACTTCGATTTTGGTTTACAAAGATCTCTAAAACACAGTATGTCCTTTTAAATAAAATATATATAAAACAAAATAAAAATGAAGTACAACAATAACATTTTCGTTAGGTTTAACTAAATTGCACGACAGAAATTTATCATTGCACGTTTGGTATTATTTCTATTCCACCGTAACTGTCACGATGGTTGCTTCAAGAAAAATTGTGTCCACTTCACATATTATAAAATCTGAAAATAATCACAAAAAAACAATTTAATGAAGTGGATTGAGGAAAATGTCACAACAAAAAACCTGGGCTAAAAATTGAAACAGCATATAAACAATTCAGATGTACCTATCAATCAATAGCGAGTTTGGTATTATTTCTGAATAAACTCACTAGGTAGTACGTAGTACTTTATTATGAAAGTGGTTATAATTAATTTTGTATACTTCAAAAAATATTATTTTTTATAGTAATTGTTTTTGGTCAAATATTTTTTTTTAGTAATACAAGCTTCTCAAAATACGTCTATTCATTAGGAATAACAAAATGGATTGGACTCATCAATTTGATCTGTTTAACCTCTCATTTCTGATTGTCACTATTAATTAGATTGTTCCATTTAAGTCGTTAAAAAATAGGTTACATTGAGATTAGAGTGTCTTTGCAGATATCATTCCCTCACAAAACTTCACAAAACTATGTATATCGATTCAATTCATTTTTCATAAAACCGTGTTACCATGTTTTATATTTAATATTGGAGTAGTTTTGCAGGTTCCATTCCCTCTTATTAGAGCGGAGACAACATGAGAAGAAGAATATGAGAAGAGGACAAACATGTTCAAGTATGTGTTCCTAAACATAAACATTGGCGCCTAGTATGGATCCTCGATAAAACTTACCTAGACTTCAGACTTCTTCCAACATTGGCCCCACAATAAGTATTTGCTTTAGGCTTCAAATTGCGCTTTTTTTTAATCAAAATATCCTCATTTTTCAAATACTTAACTAAATTGTCCTACTTTAAAAAAAATATTTTTTTATTTTTTTTATTTTTAGAAGGTCGCATTTTTGGAATGCGACCAATTAAAGGAATAATTTTTTTAAGTAGGTCGCATCTCCGACCATGTATTAAGGTTAATTTTTATTTTTTTATTATAACATTTGAATAATTGTTAATTTAATTAATAAAAAATAATTTAAATATTTAAAAAAATAAAATTATATTAATAAAATCAAATAAAATTCATTAAATTAAAAAAAAAATACATCAAACTTTAGTGCGGTTGACTAGATGTGCTAAAATAAATAACGTGTCCATAATATTTTGCAGATGAAATATTGTTAATTTATTAAGAGGGAGTTGTTAACAAAAATAAAATTAAGTTGCAAAATATTAGGGACACGTTATTTGTTTTGGCATATATAGTCAACCGTTTGATGTATTTTTTTTTTCAATTTAATGAATTTCATTTGATTTTATTAATATAATTTTGTTTTTTTTAAATATTTAAATTATTTTTTATTAATTAAATTAACAATTATTCAAATGTTAAAATAGAAAAAAAAAATTAAACTTAGTACATGGTCGCATCCCCAGCATGCGACCTCCTACTGCGTAACAAAAATTATTCCTTCCGTTAGTCGCATCGGTGTAGGGATATATTCTTTTCAAAGTAGGGCAATTTGGTTAAGTTTTTGAAAAAAGATGATATTTTGATAAAAAATAATCCTCAAATTACATGTATTTATTATTGTTTTTCGAAAGATACACATTTCTAATACTAGTAATTTATCCAAAAATAATAAAAGTAAATTAAACATATTTAAATACAAATGTTATTTTAAAAGATTTAAATTAACCACACTTTTTTTCCTAAAAACTTTGTAATAAATAAAAAATATAATAATTATAATGTTATAAAATTATCATTATTAAATAAAAAGTTTAAATATGTCTTTGGTCCTCGCAAGTATACCACTTTTTAATTTTAGTTCTGTAATTTTTTTTTTTGATTTAGTCCCCATAAAATTAGAAACAATTAATTTGATAAACTGATGACATGTGAGTCTATAAATACAACCCAACACATCTTTTATGATATATTAAAAATTAAAATATTTTATATTATTAATTAATAAATTTATTTATTGATCATTTAATAATTAATGATTTTTTATAAAGAAAATATGAATAAAAATTAAAAAAAGAAATTAGAGTTTGTGAAACTTTTCATTTTTTAATGTTGATTTAACATTTCGATCTATCGGTATATTTATAAAGACTAAATACATATTTAAACCTTACATAAAATTAATTTTAATTTTTTTATGATTTTAATATTATACTTTATTTGAATAAAATAGATATGTAAAAAATTTAAAAACTAATTGACCTTCGCTTTCATTTATACATGTATTTATGCTCTTCACTTTTAAAAAATAAAGATAAAATTAAAAATATTTTAGTAGTCTAAGGGAATAAGTATATCATTATCAATCATAGGGAACAAAAACAATTTATCGTACGGTAAAATACAACAGACACCATACCAGTGACCTAAAAGTTATTAAAAGTGTAGGACCAAAAAGTTTAAGGACCTAAACTCCCCTTTCGCAAAATAAAATTAAAAGTGATGTTACTAATTGGAATAAATATTTAATAAAATAATAAATATCAAATTAAAAAAGCAAAACATTTATTTTGGAATTTGTTTATATATATTGAAAAACACTTTTAACATTGAGAGAGTAAAAATAAAAATACCGCAACAAAGATAATTGCAAAATAAACAAAGAACCTCACTTAGAATAGTGTCTTGTAAGAAGTCTACCCTTTTTGCTCGGGTTTTGACCAAATAGACTAAAGCTATGATCAAACAAACAGAGAAAACAAAAAGAAAAACTCCAAGCAATTATTCCACAATACTCAATAACAAGAAAATTCAACCCTCACAATGTTCAGTTGTTATACCCTTAAATGCCAAACCTACCCTCTTTAAGGGATACACCAACTTTGATCAATACTTGTAGTCCTTAACATGGAGACTCTCTGAGGCACCTTCACCAAGTTGAGAGTTACCCTTGTAAGTTCCAAGAGTAGCTTCTGAATTAGCCTTAGCCCTTGTCAACAAAGCATCTTGAGCCTTCTTCACATTCTCTTCTTTTCCAGACCATGCCTTAAGGGTACTCTGTTGAAGTGCCCTTCCAAAGGAGAAAGATAGAGTCCATGGCTTCTTACCCTTGACTTGGTTGATGGCATTGAGGTTGACAGTGGCCTCTTCCTCGCTCTGTCCACCAGACAAGAAGACGACGGCGGGAACTGCGGCAGGTACGGTTCGCTGCAAGGCTCTAACAGTGTGCTCGGCAACAACCTCGGGTGCAACCTTTGGTGAATCGGAACCGGGTGTAACCATGTTAGGCTTCAAGAGAGTTCCTTCGAGGAGGACATGGTGGTCACTCAAGGCCTTGTAGCATGCAGCAAGGACACGCTCAGTGATGGCAGCACACTTGTGAATGTCGTGAGATCCATCAACAAGGATCTCAGGCTCAACAATAGGAACAAGTCCGTTCTCTTGGCATATGACGGCGTATCGTGCCAAACCATATGCATTCTCGTGGATAGAATGCTCAGATGGTTCGTTGGGGCCGATTTTGAGGACGGCACGCCATTTAGCAAAACGTGCACCAGCTTCGTAGTACTTGGCGCATCGCGCACCAAGGCCGTCTAGACCCTGAGTGGTGGTTTCTCCGTCAGTCCCGGCGAGCTCAACGGTACCCTTGTCAACCTTGATACCGGGAAGAACACCAGCTTCGTTCAAGACATCAACAAAAGGCTTGCCTGAAGAACATACATTCATAATGTCAGTGTATAAGAACAATGGCAAAATAACTATTTCAAAACAAAAACTCTTATTTTTAAAAAACAACTTTATGAATTTTCACAAGTTTGTTACACTTTCTTTATCAAATGAGAATATGAAAATAAAAATCTAAAAAAAGCTTCAAATGAGAAACAGTTAAAGTAGCTTACACTGAAAATCATTTTTGACAGATAATTTTATAAAAAGGATTTTTATCACAGTAAACAAATACAAAATAGATTACACAGATTTTTATTATGGTAAACAAACAATAGATTTCACTTTGCAAAACAATCTCTAAATTACCAAAATCACTTTTTCATAATATGCAGCAAACAGTCCTAAATATTGTTGGGAGTGAATACCTGCAGCTGTGCTCTGGTAGAGGGTCTCCTCAAAGAGAATAACTCCACTGAGATACTGAAGGACATTGGGGGCAGTGAAAAGGAGCTCACGAAGAGCACGCCTGTTGGATTCGACGTTCTCAACACTGATGCTGGCTAAACGCTTACCGATTGTTCCAGTTGACTCATCAGCAGCAAGAATACCCTTTCCGGGTGTGCCGATGTAGGCAGCATTGGCAATAAGCTCATCTGCAAAATTGATCACAAATTAGTACTAAAGCAAAAGTATAATCCCTATAACAATAATCATATAAATAAAGCAACAAAATTGTTCAGAGACAATTAGTACTCAGTTAGTAGGACAAATTAGTACTCAATTTTTTTGTATGTAAGCAATTGCAGAGACACAAGCAATTGTTCAGTCAATTATTATTGTATGTAAGGTACATCAAGATTGTTTTAGTGCCGTTCTATCTTAACATTAGTGTGAAAATGAGAGAAAAAAACAAGAGAGGATTTAAACCCATAAATAAAACCCAAAATTAAATATGATGAGAAAAAGTCAAACCCCGATTAAAAACATAAAACACCAAAGTGATGTCAGATTTATAAAGTAAATAATAATCTTTATCATAATAATCAAAATTAGGATCATCAAAATATAGACAGAATTACAAATGAAACTACCGATCTGTACAAATTAGAATTTAGTTCTAAATTTAAATTTAAAAACATAATATAATTATTGAAACTGAAAACACGAAATAAAATCAAAACGAACTTACATAATAAAACATAACAAAGTATATACAAGCAGATCAAAACAATTGAAGACAAAAAAAAAAAACATGATGCAAAAATTCTACAAGTCAAAAGAAAAACACTTTCGTGGATCTGATATGACAACACAGTATATAAATAAACAAATAATCAAGAACTAGCTCTCCATAAAAATTTCATGGAAAGTCAGATCTGAAATTTGCATGCAGAGAAAACACTGAAGCAAAATCAACAAGTTCAGATGCATACAAAGAAACACAAAAACAAATAGTTGAATCAATAAACAAGCATCAATCAACAAAAAAACAAAAATCAGTAAGATCCAAAAAGATGCGATCGTGATAACAATAGATCTAAGCAAAACAAGAGGAAAAAACAAAGAATTTATGGATGAAAAGAAGAAAAATGAATATACCATGGTACTTGCTCTTGAAGTTCGACATGATCGAGGAAGAAGAGGTTTTTGATTTGGAAATGAAAAGAGGTTAGGTTAAGAATAAGAGGTAAGTGTGGAAAATAAAGTGAGGTTTTGGGTTTTTTATATAGTGAAAATGATGGATTGGGAAACAAGACAACAACAAAGATGGTATCGAACTTGGTTGGTTGGTTGGTTATGTGACTCTGTGGATTGCCGTTGGATTCGAGGTAGTTTTTAAAACCCATGTTCTAGATTCAACGGCCCGCTTTTATTGGGCTTAAAGATGTTTCTTTTCTTTCTAGTCAAACTAAAAGCCCATCAACGTCCACTTTCAAAGTCGTTTCTTAGTCTAAGCTTCGTTGAATAACATATAATATTGTCCATGTTAATTAGAAAAATTAGGGGTCTGCTTTCTGCACCCCACTAGTACATACTTTTTCTCTGTATATGTGACAATACAACCTGCCCCCATAAGTTGTTATCTAAATAAGCATCGATTTTAATGGAAAAAATGGCAGGTTTATTTTGAAATTAAAATTCAGAGAATAGATTGAGTGTGTTAATATTCACCTCACACCTATTTCGTTAGTAAAATTATTATTATTTTTATATATATATATGTACTTCTTCATTTTATTTAATATTTTTTTATATATTATAAAATTTTCTCTATAAAAAATATGATTGTATTATTTTATTATATATATATATATATATATATACACGGATGCGAGGTTGGGAGAGAAAACCCGATCCCATTGAGGTAAGGATGATGATCAAAATTTCAACCCCACAAAAACAGGAGAAGGGTGGGTTGAGTAGACAAAATTCACCCTCAATTCGCCCCTTGCAATACCTTTTTCTACTCAAATTATCTATAACCAAAAACTTATTTTTACAATAAACTAGTAAAATATTTATCCTTTCGCACATGTACCTAGGTAATAATTATAGAAAATGAACAATAACAAAATAAATCTTTTATTTATACTATAAATAATAGATTTAATTTATTTTAGCAATTGTGAGCAAACAAAATAAAAATTGATAAGTTGTCAGAAATATTTCATAATGACCCAATCCTATTTCATGTTTTTTATGGATCATTGAGAATTATTTGTCATGTGTTTTTTTTTTTAATATTTATCCCATATTTTTTGTATATATTAGTAAAAAATATTTATCTCATGAT
>JBBPBQ010000004.1:39768161-39847305 GCA_037974755.1 Cicer yamashitae
TTTTTTTTTCTTTTCCTTCTACTGTTTCGGCCAGCTAGCTCCCTCCCCATCTTTCTTGCCGTAAATTGCTTCCTTCCCCTGTGTATTTTTATTTTTTATATTTGTCTTTTATTTTCTTGTTTTTTAGTCTAACAATAGTCTTAATTTTACCATTTGAATACTCAATCAAAAAGACTAGCTCCTCATTTCCTTAATTGTATAAAGTTTGCTTGATCTTGTTGCAAAACCAGTGTAAGATCTAGAACTTAAGTTTACACAATGAACACAATCATCCCTCGTTTTAACCTATATATTGAAGCAAAAAATTCAATGGGGAGGGGATTAATCGAAAAAGAAAAATCAGAAGAGAAAGGGGAGATTTTTGTTTCTTTGTTCTCTGTTTCTAATATAAACAATAGAAATAGAGTATTACCAAAAAAAAAAATAAAGAAGAAGAAAGATCTACCATCCTATTAGAGAACCTGACACATCCGCACACCACCACGCACTGCCTCTATTTTCACCGAAAAGGGGTTTTCATTCTCTTTATGTTTGCTCTACAATTCAAAACTGTATATTATTGGAAGATGAAGTTTTTGTGTTGTTATATGTGAATGGAGTTTTGTTTGAGATCATCTTTTTGATGTAAGGTTTAAAATGTGTAAATAGTGTTTTGTTTGAGATTAGTTTTTGATGTGGGTTTCGAAATTGTTTCTTGTTTCTTGGATGTGCTTTTGATAAAAATGCGATTGGTTTGATTTTGGTAATAGATGTGTGGTTCACCGTCTCCATCTTCAAGCCAGATGTTTCACTTTAACTAATTACTAGATGTGTTTATTTCATTTAAATAATAATAATTCTATTTAATATAAGTAATTATAGACATAATTAAATGGCTACAAATATCATTTATTTTACTTTATATTAGTTTTTTCTTTTTTTGGGTTGTGTTATTTAATATTAAAATGAATTTTATTTTTTCACTTATTAAATTATAAAATATCTAAAAAGAGGACCTCCACTTGTAATTAGCATTAAAATGTGTTTTTTGTCCTATTTATCATATTAAGTTACAAGTCCATATATTTCTCTTGTTGCTATTTTCGTATTTATTACTAATTTTATTTCGAAGAATCACTTAAACTTATTTAGTATCTATTTTTTTTTTCTGTCTTCTTAAAAAGAAAAAATGATAAAATATTTTAAAAGGGTTAAATTAGATGTGACATCTTTTTACTCCTTAAATTTTTAATACACAAATTGTACTACTTGACAATTTTAAAAGTTAATATTTAAAACCGAAAATGATAAAATATTCTTAAAAGGATTAAATTAGATGTGACATCTTTTTACTCCTTAAATTTTTGATACACAAGTTGTACTACTTGACAATTTTAAAACTTAATATTTAAAACCGAAATTGATAAAATATTCTTAAAAGGATTAAATTAGATGTCACATCTTTTTACTCTTTAAATTTTTCGAGACACGAGTTGTACAACTAGATAGTCTTAAAACTTGCATTTTAAAATATTATTCAAATCAAACCAATTCTTTTTTCAAAACTTTTTTTTTTATCAACAACAAAACAAATCTTCTTTAAAAATAGGCTAAATACCACCCGTGGTCCCTTAACTTAATTTCGGTTAACGATTTAGTCCTTTATTTTTTTATTTTCCCGATTTGGTCCTTTATGTTTTTAAATAATTTCAGCGTTACCCTTTAAGTGGGGTTCCGTTAAAAAAAAGTTAAAAAATCTCTCTTTTGGATCATTGCATATGTTCATCAAACCTTTAGGAACGATTGTCATTGATTTGAAGTGATGTCTATGAAGTATAAATACCCCGTAGTTTCAGTTTTAGCGAATCAATCCTACTACCAAACTTAAAACAAACTTTGAACACCTACTACCAAACTTAGAACAAACTTTGAACATTTTTTCTGAAATATTTCCAAAACATAAAGGGAAATTTTTTCTGAAAACGGATGAGAGATTTTTTAACTTTTTCTTAACAGAACCCCACTTAAAGGGTAACACTGAAATTATTTAAAAACATAAATGACCAAATCGGAGAAAAAAAAAGATAAAGGACTAAATCGTTAACTGAAATTAAGTTAAGGGACCACATGTGGTATTTAGCCTTAAAAATAATCAACACATCCGTATTTTTTACCCGAGAACTACGTAGCTTTGATTTCTCCATCGCACCGGGAGATACGTAGGAGCAAGATCGCACTCTTGTGAAGCACATTAATAAACAATATTTTTTTTTATTTTTTTTATTCTTTTTTTTAAGCATACATTTATTTCAAAAAAATAATTGATATTCATATTTAATAATAAGGAGAAATAAGTCTATTTAAATTAATATTAATTTTGCACAATTAATTATAAGTAACCGTTTTTTTAACGGATGTCGTAGGGTGCTAATATTTTCCCTACGCATAATCGACTCCCGAACTCAAAATTTGGTTTCAAATACCATTTTTTATTTTATTTTGATTTTTAAGGGTTTTCCAATATTTTCCCTATTTTAAAATAAACTTTGGTGGCGACTCCATTGAATTCGACAAACACTCGAAATTTTACGCCGCGACAATTATGTTATGAAGAAGGAATTTAACTCAATGTATTATTGAATTGCATTGAATAGAATGTAAAAAGAGATTACAAAAAGAAAATTTAATAGACTAACTTGCCTATAACTGTCCTAATTGTATAATAAACTAACTAAAAAATTAGAGCTAATTTAATTGACTTAATTTACTTAACAACAGATAGGATAAAAATGGAGCAATATGCAATAAACTTTACAAAGTCTTTTAAAACTCAGAAGAATATTTTATACCAAAATAATATTATTTTAATATTGTAATTTAATACATCTCCTAAAAACTCTAAATTTTAAATTTTGTATATGAATCTGAAAGGTGAAGAAGGTTTCTATAAACATAGATTCAGCCAACAAAAGGGGAAATATTGGGACGTTAAAAGTTTCACGAAAACTACTATCAAAATGTTACTTGAAATTGAGAGCAAATACAATAAAGTTTTGGGGTGGAATTTAATTCATTAACGTACATTCATATTCAATCTATCCATTGCAATATCCGTTCAATTCATCCACTAAATAAAATATAACTAGTGGGTTAAATCTAATCCACCCATTTAATAATATGGATCGTTAATGATCCATCAATGTTTTTACCGTAAATGCTTGCAATGTATCGCTTAAAATAATAACTCAAAAATCATTGATAAAAAATAAAATTATTTGTTTTCTAAATTATAATTATTTATTTCTAACTTTGAATAAAATAGATCTTTAAATAAAGTTGTTAAAATAAAATTTGATAATATATGACATTGATACTAACACTAGTTTTGAATGGATATTGGGTACATCGAAATTGCATATGATTAAATACTTTTGCATCGATTAAATTTGTGTGAACTCTTGATGACAAATTTGAGCTCTATGAAAGAATCAATACCTTGGCCACAAGCAAACTAAATGAAAAAGAAGAAAAAAAGAGTTTCTTAAGTCAATCACTAAATAAATGTCTTTATTGAAGTTTGACAATAATATCCTAATTTAAAGTTAAGCCAAAGATATAATGATGTAAAGACTATTATACCAATCTTCCTAAAGGATTCAAAGAGTTATGTCATTAATTATTTCTAATATCTCCCTAAATGAAAATGCTAGTTTTGGAACCGTTTCCTCTCTAATTTTGAGCTTTAGATGAATTATAAAATTACTCTTGTTGATCATTGGAAACAATTTTTCTTCCAGGACCATTCCCAGCCTATGTGCCATCATCTAAAGTTCTCTGCCAATATAGATAGATAGTAATAAAGTAAGAAAATTTAAGAAAGAGAAGAGAATTGAAAAAGAATAATAAGTAATTAAATATAAAAATAAATATGAAAAAGTATGAGTGAAGTGGAAAGAATAGAAAATATTAATATAGAAAAAAAGTAAGAGAGATGAGAGAAGAAAAAAATAGAAAGTAAGAAACTATAAAAAACTAAAAGAGAAGAAAATAAAAAGTGAAAAGTTTATTTTTTAATGTTAAAATGATATGTTTAACCTTTATAAAACTTATTTATCATAAAATTAGATAAATGTAAAAAAGTAATAGTGTTAAATGTTTCTAATAACGAAAGTTTAATTATTATGCACTTGTCAATGTAAAATAGTTTTACATTGTCTTCCAATAACAACCATTCATGAATATGATTTTAAAGATATTTATGATACAAGTCAAACATTTTTAGTAATTTAACGGTTGTGATTAATAAATAATGTAAAAATTATTTACGCTGGTTATATATATGCATTGTATATAAATATATATCTAGTAAAAGCTAATAGTTATTATGAGAAATGAGAATTAATAATAACCGTTAAATTTAATTAACGTTTAAAATTAAATTTATCACTAAAAATATTACGTGATTATATATCAATCCAATAATTAATTAATTGTCATGTGCTAAAA
The DNA here is from genome assembly GCA_037974755.1 of Cicer yamashitae. Lineage (NCBI taxonomy): Eukaryota > Viridiplantae > Streptophyta > Magnoliopsida > Fabales > Fabaceae > Cicer > Cicer yamashitae. The sequence continues at coordinate 39,772,647 of JBBPBQ010000004.1, forward strand.
TATCGCTAAATTGATTTCCATTCTCCTTTTGTAATCACTCGGAAACAATAAAAACTCTTCTTCTTTGTAACGATAAAATACAAGACAAAAATAAATTTATTAAATAATCACATATAAGTTTATCTAGGAGTTGGGAGTGTAGTGCCAAATGTCAACAATAGAAAGCTCAGAGGCTAACTTAATTTAGCATAGCTGGATTATTTCAATCAATTTTTACGTGGAATTGCTTGATTCTATTGTTGTTTTGGATTGCTTGATTCTATTGTTGTTTTGGCTGATAAAATGCATCGCTATGAACTTGAGATTTGGTGGAAATAGGCAAGTAAGTGAACTAGAGCAGTGCAGTTCTTATATCTAGTAGTTTTCATTTTATGTTTTATCCTTAGGGAGCATATGAATGAGTTTTTATTTTTATTTTTATCAATGAATTTTTTTTTTGTCGACAAACATACAACAATAAGATAGAGGTTTTTCGAGTAATTACAAAAAAGGAGATGACAATCAATTTAACAATTCTTAATATATGACAGTCAACGAATTATTGGATGGATACACGTGATATTTTTAGTGACAAATTTAATCTTAAATGTTAATTAAATCTAATAGTTATTATCAATAATTCTTATTTCTTATAATAATTATTAGTTCTTACTAGATACGTTATATATATATATATATATATAGAGGCATCTTTTTAGAAAAAATGGTCTCTTAATATAAATATTATTTTAATTTATTAGGTGCATTTATTATTTATTTACAAGTATATCTCTTATTAATACTATTAATTTGTTTTAAAATATGAAAAGTCAAATTTAACAAATTCAAATACAAAAGTTATTTTAAAAATATTAACACATAAAATACATATTAATTATACTATCAACTTTTCTTAATAAGAATGAAAAAAAAATGATTATAATAAAAGACGAAAGTAGTATATGAATAAGATCAATTCACACTAAGATGTCAAAATTTACTTTGACACCAAATCTCATACCTTCATTTTGTTTAATTACACAACTAAATATTTTGTAATTTGTCTCACCTATAAATAGAAAGAAACATTTAAGAAGTTACCCTTCTAGCCCTTTGTTCTCTCACTTAAATTATTTGTAAACGACCATGGCTGCAAGAACCATTTTGTAGTCATTCTCCTACTTGTAGTATAGTTGCAAGGACTATTTTTATCTGTTCAAGGTAAATAATACGTTTCATAATTGAGTTCAAGCATGTACCGGAAGAAGAAAAAAAGTTAATTGATTTCAAGCAACAATATAAAAACTCAATATTTATTTTTTTTCACAATATTTATTTTTTGTTTCGTCTTTTGAATTGTTCGTCTTTCGATTAAACGTTGAATGGTTGATGGGTTTTCTAACAATTTGAGTGGTCAACGAAATGGGTTTGATCCCTTTATATAAGAAGGGGGGTTTAAGTAGAGCTGTCAAAATGGGCTAGCCCGAATGGGCCGGCCCGCCCAGCCCGCTAAAACATAGGGCTTGGGCTTAAAAAATTCAGCCCGAATTTTTTCAGGGCTTTCTAGCCCGGTCCGAATAAACCCGTTACCCATTAGGGTTAGCCCGTATGGGTACCGGGTAGCCCGCAGCCCGCATAATCAATTTAAAAAAAATAAAAAGAGTAAAATTGGTCTTAAAAAAAAGTTGTATTTTTTAAGTTGTTTTGGCAATTTGAACTTATTTTAATTTGTGTGTTGTATGGATAATGTGTTGTCTTGGATAATGTGTTGTTTGAATCGAGTTTGTGTTAATTGGAAAATCCGAATTTCGAACTTAGTTTGTGTGTTATTTTATTGTGTATTTTTAATGATCTAGAATATTATATAAGTTGTTTTTAAATAGGCATGTAGAACTAAGTTGTTTTTAAATTGGCATGAAGAAAATTTTTAAATTAAAAGAGTTGCAAGAAAATTAAAAATATAATAAAAAAAAATTTTAAAAAATATGCGGGCTACCCGCCCAGCCCGCAGCTCGTCTAGGGCCGGGCTCGGGTAGTATTTTAACAGCCCATATTAAAACAGGGCTTTTTAGCCCGGTCCAAAGAAGCCCGCAACCCGTTAGGGCCGGCCCTAAATGGACTGAGTAGTCCGTTTTGACAGCTCTAGGTTTAAGTTTTTATGAACGACAGGTGGCCAATGATGGAAAGCTGTAGTCTCGGAGCAAATGGGAAGTTAAACAAATTACTCTCCCTCCTCCTCGTAATAAATTACTATCTCATTTGTCTTTTTCTTCTCTCTCTTAAATTATTCGTAATTTTATAATACATTAATATACTATTAAATAACTTTTTTTATTAATAAATATATGATAAATGCTAATAAATGTTCTAAAAATATTTTTTAAATAATTAAAAATAAATAAAAAATAAATAAAAAATAAATAAAAAATATATTGAAATTTGTATTTTAAATTTTAAAATTTTTTTTCATGCAAAATTTTTATTTTTAATTATTTAATAAATATCTTTAAAACACTTATTAACAAGATTTAAATAAATAAAATTTATTTTATTTTAAGAATTATGCACAATTCAAAGTAAAACGTAAAAAATAATGCGTAAGGGTAGGTAGCTTATTAATAATACCCTATTATTGATAATAGATAGATTTGGTGATTTTGATTTGGTTTTTGTTTCGATCTCCTTCGCAAGGGTAGGTAGGTAGGTAATATAGCACCCATGCATGAGGCATTGTTTCTTGTAAGAAAAAGTGTATGGGGCCTTGTTAAAATGTATACTCCTCTAGTATAGGTAGGTAGGTTTTCCTCTTAAAGAATTTTGAGAGTTGGTAGGCAGATAATATAACATTTGTGCTTGAGTATTTATATACCATCTCATTTAGTTGGGAGTAGAGTTGCCAACCATCCAAATTGAAAATAGTAAGATTCGATAGTTATAGATTGTTGAGTTTAATTTATGATTTAAATGAATTTAAATAAATAAATTGAAGCCGTTAAATAAATAAATTGAATTTAAATAATATATAATTTAACTCGTTTGATTCATCAACGAACTATTTATATATATATTATCAATTGTATATAATTTTATTTTTTGTATAAAATAAATTTCAATTGGGAGTTGTTAAAAAATAATTTAGGTGTAAGTATTCAAATGTTTGAAGATGATGTTGAACGTAGTGTGAATGTCATTTTGAAATGAAATAAAAATCATTTGAAAAACTAATATTAAGAAGTTCTTTTATCATTTGAAAACTACTAACAAAGACATACAATTCCATTATTTATAGAAAAATCAAATTCGGTCTCTAATATTGTAAAAAAAAATTGTCAACAAATTTAAGGTGGGATATTGGATTTGTTGCTCAAATCAACCACTTCTGGTGATAATATTTTGAGTTATGAATATTGTTTTGAGATAAAACTTGTGTCAATTAAAAGTTAGAAACAAAATATATAAATCTTATTTAAACCATAAAGTTAAATAAAATTGTTTTTAAGTGTTATATTATTGCTCAAAGTTAGTTATTTAGTTATGTTCAATAATTATAAATTTCACACTCAATGAACTCTCTCCAACTTTACTATTGAAGTCCTACATTAATTAAAAAGTAAACTCTCTTACACTCTTCTTTTTTTTCTATGTAAGAAGTGCACCATTAACACATGAGACAATCTAACTTAATGAGAAAATAAATCTTAGAAAAATAATTTTTAAGCCTAATTTAAATTTAAATTATATGACCTATAGTTAACTTTTTGTTTTAATTAATTTTTATCAATATTAATATTTTAACTTAAAATTGAAGGGTCACAGTTGTTCCTTTTAAATTTTTGTGTCTTTCGGTTCATTTTATTCGAGCTATCGAGCCAAACTAGATTGCTCGTGAATTTAAATTAAGTAGCGTTCAAGCTGAAAAATAAGTTCGTGAAAAACTCCAATCCAGTTGTAGACTGAATCAATTATAATCGAGCCACACCAAACTGAACCTAAATTCGACTCAGTTTGACTCATTACAACTTATTAATCCCACATCAAAAGTTAGAATAAAGGAGATAAGAAGATTTTGAATTATATAAATTACAAAAAATATTTGAATGCCACATACATAAAAATTTGGACACATTAAAATACATATTATTTATTTATTTTTTAATCTTTTTTTCTAAATTTTATATCTAAAATTTTGTGAATGTATTGCATGGTTAAATTAGATAGTGTATTAGTAGTAATATTTTACTTTGAAAAGTGATAATCACTTATCCGGTATAGTGGTTTGACGACCCATTTTTATTTACCGGTAGTTTTTATTTTTTTTATTTTTTATTTTTATCAAAACGATATAGTTTTGAGGTATTTATAAAAATTGCGATCCAATTTATTGAACAGGTTCAACCGTCGGTTTTGACCCATTTTTCTGATTTTTAATTTTTTTTTATTAATTATTTCTTATTGTTTTTTATGATACTTGTTTTCAATGTTGATTGGACCAAACAAAGGTCCATTACCAGTTCAATCCAGTTTTTATGACTTTGATTACTTTACGAAGATTATACCATGTAACCCCACACTTATATCTATCACCCCCTCAAGACACATGAAAATACAATTTTATCATTTTAACAATTTATAATAAATTTCAAAATTGATAGTTTCGAAAGTTTTAAATCTTCGAAACTTTCGAAAGTTTCAAATCTGTAAAGTTTCCAAAATTTCCAAATCTGGAAAATTTCGAAAGTTTCCAAATCTGGAAATTTTCGAAATAAGGATTACATTTCGAAAATTTGGAAAGTTTCGAAAATTTCCAAATATGGAAAGTTTCGAAATTTTCCTAGTTCGAAAGTTTTGAATTATTTGAAAGTTTTGAAAAATCTAAAATTTTCTATTTCGGAAGTTTCGAATTGTTCGAAAGTTTCAAAAATTCTGAAAATTGTCATTTCGAAACTTTGGAAACTTTTGAATATTTTGGAAAGAGGGGTGAAAAAATGAGAAGTTAAAAAAATTGAAGATTTTATAAAGGGCAAAATTATATTTTCACGTTGATTGATTGGGTGGCAGGTTTAGATGTAGGGGTGCATGGTATAATCCTCTTACTTTATGGAAGCGTACTGTTTGGTAATATTAAAAAAATGAGTTTATAGTTTATAATATATATAATAATTATTTATGAATTTATAGATTCTCATTTATAATATTTTTTATTAAATTAATTAAAGTAATTTATGAATTTACAATTTATTATTTTTTCTTTCAATTTTATTCAAATTGTTTAATTAAACCTTTTTTTATCCTTTATAATTTATTTATTATAATTTAAATATTGATTTTTTAATTAATAATACTTTAAAGTAAATAATTTAAAATTATTTATTTATTTTAATTTAAAATTAATACAAAATATATCAAATTGATTAACTTTAAATTAACAAAAAAATAATTTGATGTGATATATATTTACATTGTAAAATATCAATCAAAATAACTCATGTGTAAACTTTTATAATTAAATAGTTTGATGTGATATTGTAATTGAATATATGACTTATCTAAGTTGATCTCATATCAACGTCACATTCCCATAGACAAATTTGCCGATGAAAACTAGGCATCTCAAAGAAAAATTTGCGAGTAATTGTTAATCGACTAATTATAGATAAATTAATTCATGAAAGATATAAATTTCATAGAAAATTAACATTATAATCTTTAACGAAAAAAGTTTGAATATAGACTTTTTTTATTACTATTTTACAATTTCATGGATGTATTTGTCAATTTGCAAAATTCAAGGATTAATTTGATTGACGTTTACAATTTGAATGGCCAATTTGCATATTCTCTCAATTATTTTCCTATTAACATGGGTTAATGGCTTCTACATGATTGGAGTACACATTTATTAGTACGATGTAATCAGGGATACAAAGTTGGTTTGGTAATTGAGATGAGAGAGTTAAGGAGTGGAATTATAAATGAGATCAATAGTTCGATCTCCACTCCTAACATATTATTAACAATTAGTATCATTAGTTATTCAAAAAAACAAAAGCATAATAGAGTCTTTGTACAATTAAGAATTTTTTTTTTTTTTTTTTTCTGATCTAGGAAAAAATGATAGGTACACTATTTCTTATTTGATTTTGTTGTCGTGGTTTAGTTGATTAGCTGAGTATTTGGATGATTAATCATTTGCTTGTTAAATTCATCATTTAATCAACCAACAACGATCACCTTTTTGATAAAATATTCACATTGAAAAAGAGGCGTTGTTTCTCAACCGTTGGTTCCTAAACTATTCCTAACAATGTTTAGTGTTGAATGTTAAACTTCTATATAAGGTTACATGAAAATATATACCTATGTATAAAGGGGATACAATTTTTTGTAGCCTATTTTTTTTCATAAATTACCTTTTTCAATTTGCATATTCTCTCAATTATTTTCCTATTAACATGAATTAATGGCTTCTACTTCTACATGATGGAGGTGCACATTTATAAGTACGATGTAACCAGGGATACAAAGTTGATTTGATAATTGAGATGAGAGAGTTAAGGAGTAGAGTTATAAAGGAGATCAATAATTCGATCTCCACTTTTAACATATTATTAATAATTAGTATCGTTGGTTATTTCCAAAAAAAAAAAAAGAATAATAGAGTCTTCATATAATTGAGAATTTTTTTCCTGATCTAGGAAAAAATGATAGGTACACATTATTTCTTATTTGATTTTGTTGTCATGGTTTAGTTGACTAGCATATCGTGATGATAAGTCATTTGTTTGTTAAATTCATCATTTAATCAATCAACAATGATGAAAAAGAGGCGTTGTTTTTCAACCGTAGGTTCTTAAACTATTCCTAACAATGTTTAGTATTTTTAGTTTTTGACTCACTTAACGATGTTTAATATTGAATGTTAAACTACTATAAAAGATTAGATGAAAATATATACCTATGTATAAAGGGGATACAATTTTTTGTAGTCTATTTTTTTGTTCATAAATTACCTTTCTCAATTTTTCTAATCTCCCACTCTTTTATTTTTTCTAAAAAATTGTTTTATCTTTCCTAAAAAACCACTTTATATTTTCTTACTTCTTTATATTTTTCTCACGATATGATATGCTTCATGGTAAAATACACATTATCTATAACTATGATAAATGTGATAATTTTTTGAATTTGATGTAACCTATTTTTAATTCGTAAATTACCCTCAACAATATTTAGCTTGATATATATTGACTCACTACTTACAATCAAATATATCCACAAATAATTTAACGTGATTTTTAACTAAGGGTTTACTATCAATTTGTTTACAATTTTATATTATGTGTATATATTTGTGTATAGCACAAATTCTACTACATTTTTGATAAATGTATGAAAACATATACAATATTTATGAAAAAATAAATAATATATAAATAAATTATAATGTAAACAAAATAATACAAAGAAACATTAATATATATATATATATATATAAATATTAGTACAATAAAAAATCCATCTTTACACTATTAAAGAATAAAAGCATTTAAAAAGCGGTAAAGATAGATAAATAATTAAATATCGATGTTTAGAAAATCAAACCGACCATTGAACTTTGAGTGATATCGATTTATAGTTCAAGGTTTAATCATAGTTGAATCACTTCTCAACCGGTGCATATTATATAAATTGAATATAATATATTAAACAATAAGTTATGGAAAAATTCATTAAAAAAATATTAAAAGGGCCAAAATATGATTTTCGAAAAATACAACGACCTTACGAGAAATTATTATTATTATTATTATTATTATTATTATTATTATTATTAAACAAAATATATTGGGTGATAGTATGATTTGAAAAGATAAGTCAAACGCGATATTCTTTATGAACTTTTTCTTTTACATATTTTCTTAAAAATCTCTAAATTTAAATTTATCATTTCAAAAATATATGAGGATATAAGAAGAAAATTACCATATTATTTTAGCAAAATATATGTTGGGTTATTTAGTCGTGTTTATGATGGCCCAAGAAAAAGAACAAGCCTTACCCAAAATATTGTTGGATATTTAGTCCTGTTTACCAGAAGATTGGATTTGATCTCCACATACATTAACCGTATTCCACAATTTTTAAAAATTTCAGTTTTACTCCTATCATTTTTACCTTGTTTCATTGGAAATTTTCAGACACAAATTTTTATTCCCACAAATATGAATTTTTTTCCCAAAAATCTGATATATATAACATACCACAAATTTCAAAAATAAAATTTTTAATATATAAACAAATTTGAGAAAATCTTTCAATACCAGATATTTCCTATATCTAAAAAATTTGAGAATATTTTTTACATGATATAAGAAAAAACAGAGAAAAAATTTTAGATACCAAAATTTCAGAGTTTTAAACTTTGTATGCAGATAAAACATTTTATATACTAGAAATTTTGTTTTTGATATTTTTAGTATGCAAAAAAAATTAACAAAAAAAGTTACATACTAAAAATTTCGAATGTAAAAAATAAATAGAGATGTTGGGTAAAAAATAGGACAATTTTTTTAATTTTCTACGAGAATATTTTTGGATGTTCATGTAAAAGGTAACAATATATGGGTATTTAAATTCTTATACTAACTAAGAAACCAATATTTACCTTATTTGTCACTTTCTTTACTCATTAACTCAATATACAACATACAAGATCATGAATAACAACAATAATATAAGTAACTAAACCGTTAGCTAAATTACAATCCAAACAATTTTTCTACTAAGTTATCAACTTCCATATTAGCCGACTATGTCTCCCATAACGTTATTTATAAGGAAATAGATCTTCATGCACATTTTGAACTTAGTCAGCTAGTATCTTGCTCAGTCAGTCGACTAAATGGATGTTATCTATTATTATGTTATCTACATCCTATTTTTAAAGGAATATGTCTTTATCCCCGTTTTTGCCTAAAAGACTCACCATAATCTCATTTTTATCTTCATTTTCTCTCTCTCCATAAACAATTTCCACTTCATCCCAAAAAGAGATAATGACAACGAGCACAGCTGTTTAAACAATTTAGGGCCTTGTTTTAATCTTAAAAATGAAGCCCCTAATAAAAAGAAACACTAAAAACAAAAACAAAACTAAAATTATGCAGAAATATACAATTTTTGGGAATCGTCCATGAAAATATTGCATTCTGCCACTGGACCATTGCAAGACATTTAATAATCTATAAACTTTTACAATATATAACTAATATTTTGGGCTTCAAAATTTTGGGGATTGTGCCGTGGCTCAGCCTGCACGAGCTATGGGTCAACCCTGACAACGAGAACGACAAGGTGGACGTCTTTGAGAAGAATGACAACGAGAACAACAAGGTGAATGACAACACGAACTAGGAGAATGATAGTGCAAAAACTGACAATAATGACAACGAAAATGATAAGGTGGACGTTACTATGAAGAATGATGAGTAACGGGAGATGAAGATAATTAGTGACGGTGAGGGACGACTACGAGGAGTAAGGTCAAAGACGAGTGAGGGTGAAGAGGAGTGATGAAGATGATGAGTAAAAGGAGATAATAGGGCAAGATTGAAAAGGTTTTTGTTTTGTGAGTATATTTTGAGAGGGAATACGAAAAGATTATTATAATTTCCCCTTAAAGTTTTTGATACATGGGAAAATAGAGGGGCTGTTAGTTGGAGGAGATATTTTTTATACTTGAAAAAATAGAGAGGATGTTAGTTGTATTTAGAAAGAATTGAGGTGAGGTTATTATAATTTCTCCTTAAAATTTAATATTCTTCTTTGTCTTAATATTGACAATTAATATTAATTATACTCAACTTTTATATTTTCATTTTATCTATTTTGTATTGAAAAGTAATTACATTGGTAATTGCACTCAATTTTTATTAGCAGTATCGTCAATTGTCGTTAAAATTTCGAGTGATTTTTAAACATAAATCAATCATCCTGACAACTATCTGCTTCTGTCTCTGCTCTTTGAAATAACAAAGAGAAGAATTTTCATGACAATTTTTTTTTTTATCTTACTGGATATATAAAACTACCAACAACATAAAAATTTCATTATCTTATCTAATTCCTATGACAATTTTAGTAACAAAAAATAAAAGAATGCAAACCTAATAATAGTATAGAAGCTCATCCAAACCGTGTCTTTCTGTTTTCCTGGCTTATATTTTACATACAGTTTATGACCGAAAAAAACGTTTTAATTAATTTTGGTTCCCTTGTTTCAACTCGTTAGTTAGTGTTGGTCCCACAAACAAACCCTCTAATATATACTACTTGTCACAACAAAATTTATAATTAATTAGATTAATGTTTGTTTGCTCTATTAGTGGCCTTAAAACATTTTGCCACTACAATACAAACTGTTTTATATATTATATATATTTACCAAATTGGATTCTATCACATTCTTCAAACCATATTCGTAGAAGGCTTAGAAAACAAGGGAATTAAAACAATTATCAAATGAATATTAAATTGAGTATTACCACATTAGCTTTGTTGCTATTGTTATTAGCTTCCAATCACAGCTCAACCTGGCGTTTTCAATATAAGAAAATATGGTGCACCTAATGGAGATATAACCAATGTAAGATCATATTCTAACAACTAAATAAAATTTTTTTATTATAAAAAATATTTATAATTTTTTTATTTAGAGAAAAAGAGAAATTATCATTAGTTAAAGTCACAGTAATTAAAATTTTAAAGTATCTTCGAGGACATTCAAACTTTTTGATTTTGTTGTTGTTGTTAAGGGTTTGAAAATTGCTTGGAAAGAAGCATGTGAATCAACAACTAGAAGCAAAGTTGTGGTTCCAAGTGGTAGATACAAGTTGCAACAAATAGATCTTGAAGGACCATGCAAGGCTCCTATTGAGGTTAAGGTTAATGGGATAATTGAAGCACCAAAAAACCCTTACCACCTTAATGGAGAAGATCAATGGATTAGATTTCAATATATTAATTTCTTTACCTTATCCGGTAGGGGAACTTTTGATAGACATGGTGAAATGGCTTGGAAGCAAAATGATGAGAAAAAAACATTAGTTCAGAGAATATTTTATACGGTGGCTGATATACAATGTTAATTTTTTGGGTCCAACTAACATATTTGTTTTTTCTACCTACTATAATGGATCCCCAGTTTCTCGAAAATTTTACCCCATACCCCCTGATTATACTTATACCCCCAAAATAGCAGTGAAATGACCATTTTGCCCTCCTTTATATAATAAAAGTACAAAAAATTTACCATTTGCGAATTTCACTTCTTCGGTACAAAAAGTAAGTTTTTTTTTCCAAACTTCCGGAAAGCTTTAAACCATGGTTTCCGGTACAGAGGCCTATTACTCCAGAAACCTTTCAACAACATATCCGGTACATAGGCCTCTACCGGAGATGTTTTTTCAACCTATCCGGTACAGATGTTTTTTTTTCTGAACTTCCGAATACCTTTTTATAACCTCTCCGGTACAATACATTTTTTTACATTTCCGGAAACCTTGGTTTAACCTTTCCGGTACAGTACATGTTTTCTAAATTTCCGGAAACCTTGCCCACCAAGCTTTCCGGAAATTGCATTAATTTTTTCTTTTTTGTTTTTTAAAAATTTTAATTAATTATAATTTTATAACAAACTGTGATTTATTTCTTTTTAATTTTTCAGTGGGCGCACGAGAAAGAGACGGGAAAATCATAAGAATTACGCGTGACACTGATGCTTCTACATCACCCGCGATGAATCCTCCAAAGAGGATTCGACCGACAGCTTCAAGGAGAAGAAGACGGATTATAGTTGAAGACGATGATGAGGGAGATCATGATTATCGATTGATCCCAGATGTGGCTGTGTATCATCAGGAGCAGCCTCCTATAGTGCATGAGGAGGAGCCTCCTATAGTACATGAGCAGGTCGATGTACATGAGTAGGAAGAGGCTGCACCTGCTCAGGAGGGAGAGCATATGGAGGAGGAGCATGATGGAGCTCAGGGACCTGGTGAGGTCACACAGTATCCTGGAGGACCTTATGATTTATCGGTCCTTACACGGTACTGTCATCATGTTTCAGCTAGATTGTGGTTTGGTCATGTATGTTAAATTAATTAATTTATTTATAATTCATTAAAAATATTTTGTTAATGTATTATTATTATTATTATTATTTATTAATGTATTGTTATTTATTTATTAATGTATTATTATTATTATTATTTATTAATGTATTATTATTATTATTTATTAATTATTATTATTATTATTAATGTATTATTTTTATTATAATTAATTAATTAATAATGTTATTTATTAATGTATAATGGACCTTATGATTTATTAATTTATTTAATTATAATGTTATTTATTTTGTTTGTATACAGGAGCGACCATTGCTGAAAATTGTTGCGCATGGAAAGAAAATGCAGCAATTTACTCCGCCGGTACTTCCGCGACCCATAGAGAATTGGGTGAATTTGTCAGGACTGAACCCATTACAGAGGGGTAGTTTGAAGATGACTGACAACGCCCTGTTATCTGCGTTTATGGAAAGATGGCATTCTGAGACATCGTCATTTCACATGCCATTTGGTGAAATGACGATTACTCTAGATGATGTTGCCAATCTTCTAGGGTTGCCTATTCGGGGTGAGTTCTACACTCCACCCGATGTAGATAGAGTAACGGCATGTAATCTTGCCATGACGTTATTAGGGGTGACGACGGAAGAGATCTGGGAGGAGACCAAGAAGACCAGAGGTGCGCATTATAGATTGGATTGGTTGAAAGAGGTCTTCGCAAGGCAGTGTGGAGCAGAGAGATTTGACTGTGCTGCTCGAGCGTATATGTTGAATTTAGTAGGGAGTACTATTTTCGCTGATAAGAGTCATACTCTTGTTGATGCGAAGTACCTTCCTCTATTCAGAGATTTAGACGGTACAGATAAATACTCATGGGGTACTGCTGCACTCGTAGTCCTATATGACTACCTCTCTGATGCCTGCTGTTATGACACCAAACAGCTAGCTGGATATATGACGCTGCTTCAGGTATGATTTATTTATTTATTTTTATGTTTATTTAATTGGTTATCATTTATTTATTTATTTTTATAGTTTATTTATATGTATATCATTTATTTATTGTTAATTATTATATTATTTTGATTATCATTAATTAATTAATTTTTTTTATGTTTATTTAATTGGTTATCATTTGTTTATTTATTTATTTTTATAGTTTATTTATATGTATATCATTTATTTATTGTTAATTATTATATTATTTTGATTATCATTAATTTATTTATTTTTTTATGTTTATTTATTTGGTTATCATTTATTTATTTTTTTATTTTTATAGTTTATTTATATGTATATCATTTATTTATTGTTAATTATTATATTATTTTGATTATCATTAATTAATTTATTTTTTTTTATGTTTATTTATTTGGTTATCATTTATTTATTTATTTATTTTTATAGTTTATTTATATGGATATCATTTATTTATTGTTAATTATTATATTATTTTGATTATCATTAATTTTTTTTTTTTGCAACAGTGTTGGATTTACGAATATTTTCCAAATATTTGTAATAGAGGTGACCAGGGTGCTGACGTGGAATGTTATGCCCGAATGAATAGATGGTGCTACAAACAGGCCAAGCATAAGCTCCACGAGTACAGACGAGTCATTGACGAATTGACTCCTGCGGATGTTATATGGAGACCGTGGGAGAATCACAGGGGTGTCATTCCGTTTGATGATATCATGTTATATACTGGTCACCTAAGACTATGTGACACCGTAGTGAAATATCTGCTAGAGAGCTGTTTGAGGCAATTTGGATATATCCAACATATCCCATCACTGCCACCTCCAAATCCTCCTAGATTATTTGATGTTGATGTAGAATGGTTGGGATATGACGCCAGTCGCAGAGATATTGAATAAGAGTCGTCCAACTACGTATCCATCTGAGTGTGACGAGGGATATTTGGAGTGGTTCTATCAGGTGTCTCACCCACTGTTGGTGCGACCAGATGGTGCGCCCCAGGTCCCAGATGGTGTGCCCCAGGTCCCTGATTATGGTGTCCCGACCACTGCTGCAGGTGGTTCTACTTCACAGCCGCCATCTCTTATACAGCAGATTGGTGATCTAATACAACAGGGGTTGAATGAGCATGAAGCTACTCCAGATGATGAGTTTTATAAGACTTTTTGGAAAGCTTTGTATTTAACGCGTCGTCGTGGATGACATATGGGTTTTTTACATTATGCTTTTGAACATCTATGGGTTGTAATGTCGTTTAGTTTATTTTGAACTTCTGCTATAAACACTTTATGTTAGTTTGTTTTCATATCCATCTATTTTGAGCATTATTGTTATGTCGTTTAATTTATTTTGAACTTCTGTTATAAACACTTTATGTTAATAATAAGAAATTGAAATGGAGCGACACTAACGTAAAATATAAAATTAAATAATAACAAGTGATTTTGTAACAGTTTTAAATCATTAAGCTTCATCTAATGACATTGCATCTACGGATTCTGTAGGTGGATTTTGTGTAACACGTGGCAAATGACTTAATAAATAGCCCCAATGTTGTAGACGCCCTGTGTATGCTATTGCCCAAGAAGTTGCTTCATTAGTGCGATAATTCTTCCAACCTGGTGCAATATCTGGCATTGGAAATCCATCTTTCATCTTTAACTACAAAATAAGATCATATGATTATTTTTAAATTAATACATAAAAAAATTAACTCTAATGAATACATAAAAAAGTTAGACAATCTTACCGGAACCCAATGATTTCCATTAACAAAACGGATACATATGATACGATCATTTGTTGTCGCTCCTGAGTGTGAACCCCTCATAGGAAAGAAAGTCATTGAAAATGTTTGACCAAACGTGACGAGAATAATATTATATGTTGTCGCTATCACGTAACCCATATCAGGTATGGACAACCATTTCTCTACGGGTTGAACACCTAAGCTTGATATCTTCAACGAATCTCTTACTTCTCTAATTCGTCCTGTGAATAGTCGATCATATGGAGTTACATGCGAAGCAATCTCCTGGTCCAAACTATTGCGGACCAAAGACCAAGACTCCTCATCATATCCAAGCAATAATGCAATAGCGCGAAAACCACAATTTCCATCCGCTGCCACATCAAATATGTCATCAATGTATGGCAGAATAATTTCGGGAAATTGTTTCCACAACTTATACTTTGAGGATTGAGATGATTGAGAGGGTTGTTTCTTTGATTGAGAGAGTTGTCTCTTCTTTGATGACTGAGATGGTTGTGAACCAGGATCTTCACAATATGTTGCATTAACATGCTCAAAGTAAGAAGGGTCTCTATATACATCATATCCATCAGGCTTCTTACCCTTACTCTTCTTCACTCGACCTTTTGTTTTAACTTTTTCAGGTGGTGGACACATCGAACTCATAGTTTGAAAAGCAAGTTCACGCACCTTACTCTTCAACACTCGCTTTCCTATAACATCGAGTGATCGAAATCGTTTTCATAATGCAGTCATCTCCGTAGACATATCCAACTCTGATCCATCTTCTGTGTCTTAGGTGAGTTCACATTCCATGCTTAATTTTCTCCATTGAATATCCACAGAATCTAGAGGAATCGGTTCACCCATCAATTTATATTGTCCCAATTCACAAGCACAAGGTAACCCGTGCTGTGTTCCAACATCAACTTCAGTTTCCAATGAGCTGACTCAACCCTGTCATTACATGTAAATTGTCACAATTGAACAATCCAACAAAATATAATATAATTACAAAATCAAATTTGTAGAGTCACATGACATACCTGTTACTCGTTGTGTTCCCCATATGCATTACTCGATTTGTCCATGCTTCAACAAACCTTTCCTTATGAGGAATCAACCAAGTGTCTTTCACGTAGTCAACAAACACAATATTATCGACACATGATTGCTCAAACATTTGCAAGCGCATTATATACTCTTTTTCATCACTGCAATACATAATGTCTTTCCACATATTCAATACTAACTCTTGTCTATCCTTTAAGACATATTGCTTGCATTTTGCTCCAACATTTTTGTCGATATGAAATCGACAAAGCAAGTTAACAGCATGTGGAAATACAATGCCAACTGCATTCATCAACGCAAGATCTCTGTCAGTCACAATTACTTTAGGAAATTTGTTTTGTGTGACAAACAGTTCTTTTAGCCTCTCTAAAGCCCAACAAAAGTTTTCTTCCCGCTCAGATTCCAAATAAGCAAATCCAACTACAAATGTCATCTCTGTTGATGTCATACCAACAATTTCAAGTAATGGCATCCTGTATTTATTGGTTTTGTAGGTACTGTCCATAATCAACACAATCGGAAACAAATTCAACAACTTCACTGAATCTGGATGCGCCAAAAAAATATCCCTCATAACATTTGAGTCTTCACGCTTTCTATTCCAACACACATATTTTGCATCTTCAATTAACTTGAATAAATGTTGCATCTCTGTTCTATTACCTCTCACATGCAATCGAATCATACTCCTCTGCTTATAAATTTGTGAGATCTTAGTAACATTGTTCTTATCTCGGTCTTGCAATGAGAGTAACATGTGTCTTGGTGCAACATTATATTTTGTTAAGTCATGAACATGCTTTTTTGCTTCTTCATCTAAACATCCAACAAATGCATGCCCCTCCAAAGTATCAGGTAATTCATGGTTGTGAACTCCACAAATTACTTTAATTGTCCATCCTGAACCATCTTTTAATGGTTTTGATCTAAGTTTGAAAGGACAATCACACTTTTTTGTTGAATTTCGAGTTGAGCTAGCAGCATACTTGTATTTTCCTCCTTTGTCGCAACCTAATATTAACTTATTTCTCCTTCCTTTCTCTCCTGTCTCTATATCTGATCTTCTGATAATAACAATAACTTTATTTTTTATACTGATTTCTTTAGCCCAATTCACAACAACGTCTCTTGTAAGAAATATCTGAAATAAAATTAATTATAAATAATAACAATAATATATTTTTACAAAATTAATATTAATTAAAATTATTCATACCTGATCCGTCTCAAAAATATTTGTAGTATCGACACATGGTTTATCCAATAATGGTAGCATTTGATCCATATCTGTTAACATTTAAAAAAATTAATAAAATTCAAAAAACTTTAAAAAAATAAAAATAGTTGTGTACCGGAAACCTTGTAATTAAGTTTCCCGGAACACAATTTTTATGTACTGTACTGGAGAGCTTTGAAAGCAAGGTTTCCGGAACTTTGTTGTGTACCGGAAAGCTTGAAATAAGGTTTCCGGAAGCCTGGTGTGTACCGGAAAGCTTGAAACTAAGGTTTCCGGAAGGCACTTGTGTACCGGAGATCTTCGTCAAAGGTTTTCGGAAGTTACCGGATATCTTGGACTTACCGGAGTTCTTTTTTACGGCACCGGAAGTGATGAAATGGTGAAAAAAAAATTTACTCTGATTTTAGTAAAATAGTAAAAAAAAGTTGAAGGGTAATTTTGCCATTTTCAAAAATTTTTGGGGGTACGGGTCAAATTATGGGGGTACAGGGTTAATTTTTCCAATTTCTCCCACTTACATTCTCCTTAATATTGGGCTTTCCTATTTTCTCCCAATTCGCCATTACATTTAGTGTTGCAAAAATATTTGATTGTGTAATTTATCCACTTTTCAAACTCACTTAATTGAAAAGTTAATAACAAAAATGGCACAATCGTAATACCTAACTGTCGCGTTCAATTTGTCTGCAAAAAAAGAGTCGCTATCAATTTTATTTTTTTAAAAGGGAAAATTAGATAAAACCTAAAATAAAGTTCTTGAACCAAAAAACGGATTTGGGAGTCGATTACGAATAGGAAAAATAATATTACCCATGTGCAATAGGAAAATCAATAGTAGTTCTTAAGTAGAAAATATTTATGTTTTGTCCGATTTTTATTATTACTTTATTTTAATTATTTTTTATTATAATTATTATTAGATACGTATCCAAAAATAAAAATGTAATAATAATAATGATAACGAGAAAAGAGGTGAAAACAACGGTAACCCGGCAATATGTGTACGAAAAGTTGGACGCGACAGATTGTATATTTTTATTTTTATATTGAGTTTTAAAGTATAGAAAAGTTGATTTTTCGTTAGAAAACAACGGTAACGTGACAATATGTGAACGAAACAGATGGACGCGACGGTGAAGCAGCCTGTTAAAGGATTTGCTCGTACGTTGTCGGATCTGTTGCGGCACAAAGGCCAGTATCGACAATTGGGGGTGAGTGATGCGGCGCAACGAGGGAGGATGAATTTTATCCGGCGGCAGCGACTATTAATTCTAATCCTAAGAAGAAGAAAAAACTATTTATTTGTTGTTATGGTTTTTTTGAGTTATTTGATAAAGCCATTATATGAGTTTTCTGTTATGTTACAATAGGGTGAAGTTTGTTTTCCTTGGTGATTAGTTTATAAACATCAATTATTTATGTTTTTTTTTTTAGTATTTGTGTTGCAAAACAATTTTAGGAACAAACAACTTAATAAAAATGAAAGGTTAACATATGAGTTTATTTTTGCATAAACAAAAAAAGAAACTAAACTACATTTTCTTGTAAAGGATGCGATACAAAGAAGCTAATAAGAAGAAAATTAGAGAACAATAAGAAAACGATACCTTACTGCTGAATTGGTTTTGCTGGATTGATTTTATCAAGTTCAGATTCTCTGTTTCTCTTTTGCCTATTATTCTCTCTTCTTTTTTTTCTACTGCTCTCCTCTTTTCTACTCTTGCTGTCAATTATTTATAGACTTTTTCGATGTAGGTTACAAAAGACAAGGGAATAATTGTCAATTGATCACCATTTTTATTACATTGATTCATTTTTTTTCGGTTTCTTTTCATTCAAACGATCACTATTTAATAATTTTTATTACCATCAATCCATTTCTTTTCATTCAATTATATATGTTTTTTTATGTTTTAGAAAAGAGTGAAAATTTCTGAAAAGGAATCAAAGGCAAATAGAAACCAAAAGCATCCATGATTTTCTAAAATTTAAAGGCCTAACTATTTATTTTTATTATTATTATTTTTATCTTTATATTTTTTTATTTCATTTTTTATATATTTATTATTTTTTCATAAAAAGTCTAAAAATAGTTGACAAAATTAGGTGTCAACACTGACAAAAGATAAAGTCACATATTTTACTTTATGAAATCATATGAAAATTTGACATAAAGAATATTTATCCTCATTTAGCAACTATATAACTAATAGTGCATTTGATCAATAAACCTAACAAATTGTCATTTGGGAAAAATTTCCCTTAGAATTTCGGTTTTCCTTTCCTCAACAATTCAGTTATCAAGGACATACACTCAAAAGACAGCAAATATTTTCATGCCAATGTTTCCGGTTGCAAAAATGTAACATTTACAAACTTTGACATAAACGCACCCGAAAGTAGCCCAAACACAGATGGAATTCACGTTGGAAAATCAACTAGAGTGAAAATTAGCAATTCCAAAATCGGCACTGGTGATGATTGCATCTCTCTAGGTGATGGCAGTACACAAATCACAATTCAAAATGTGACATGTGGACCAGGACATGGTATTAGTGTTGGAAGCTTAGGAAAATATCCTAATGAAGAACCTGTTTTCGATCTTATGGTCAAGAATTGTACATTGAACAATACAGATAATGGTGTGAGGATTAAAACATTGCCTGGTACCTCAGTAATTTCTTTTGCATCTCATTTGAATTTTGAAGATATTGTAATGGTTAATGTTAGCAACCCTGTTATTATTGACCAAGAGTATTGTCCGTGGAATCAGTGCTCAAAAAAGGTAATTATTCAACTAAAAGCCACTTTACTTTTCAATTCCATATGACATAATGTAAATAAGTACAAATCAAATATTTTTCAATTAAAAGAATGAAATAGAGTACTATGTATTTTTCTATAGAAAATATATTTCAATTTAATTTAATCGATATATATTATCCATGTAAATAAGTTTTATATATGCATTCAATCATATTTTACTATAATGCCATATTTTTTTTACATATATTTTTTTAAAATATCTTTACATTTATCTATGTAGTAAAATGTGAGTAAATTAGTCAGTAAAAACACTGTTTACACTAACAAATTAACAATGTAAATTGCTTGTGCTAAAATTTTCTCTTAAGTTTGATTCGCTAAATAAATTATGGACCTTAATTTATATATGATTAAATTAACTTCACGTAAATTATATCTTGTAATAGAGTGTGTGTAGTCATTATATTAATTTTAATTATTTACATAAAATAATAATTTTGATAAACCGAAAAGATGTTGATAAATTGTATCTGTTTTTTCTTCAATTGTTATAGAGTCCATAAAAAATTAAGATAAGAAAAGTTATCTTAAAAAATATTAGAGGAACTTCTGCAACTCAAGAAGGAGTTTATCTTGTTCTTAGCCATGGTGTGCCATGTGAAGCTGTGGTACTCAGGGACATAAATCTAAGTTTCAATGGATCTAAAGTAACTGCCAAATGTGCAAATGTAAAGCCCAAAATTAGAAAAGCACCACTTTGTGCCATCTAGAATAGATGCATAAATTGAGTCTCCTTCATTTTGCCTATATCTAATTAATTTTCTCCTACCCAGAGGAGCTATCAAACCTTTAAATCTTCGCAAAAATGCATCTATAGATTTTAAGTTTAACTCAATTTCTGTTTAGATCCTTTAAATTTATTTTATCTCGATTTGATAATTTAAGTTACATTATGTTTGCATCGGTAATTCTTTATCTCAATTTCGACGATAATTAATTCAATTAAAAGCTTTTGATCATTTGAAACTCTGTCAAATGCTGAAACAATATGTCCCTCATACTAATGCTTCAAAAAACATTAATCAAATCTTATAAATGATATATATTTCTTGATTTTCTGTATAACAATTTAAGCCTGCATATAGCTTTAAAAATAAAGTAATAAATGTATATCCACATAATCAATGTATTTAACTTCCTTCACATGCAAAGTAACTTGGACAATCAACTTGTTGCGATGTTTTCATTAAATCTTAACATAATAGTAATTCGAACAAATTTTTAAACTTAGAGCATTGCATGAGTAACCGAATCAAAATAAAATAAAATTAAAGAACCTAAACAAAAACTAAACTAAATTTAAACTAAATTTAAAAAACTAAAAGTCCATTTTTGCCTTAAATCTTTTAGATCAATCTTACGCAGCAATTGGTAAGATAGATTACGTTATGCATTTTTTATCTTTTCTTCTAGAATCTCATTTTGTTTTGGCTATTTTATATACATTTGTAATTAGTCCTTTAACATTTGATTGAAATTTTAAAAAATCTTATAATTTTATGTAATTTAAAAGCTTCGATTAAATTTCCATCAATTGTAATTTTTTTGTTTGGATTGATTAATTATAAATAACATATATTAATGATATAAATATAAAAATGAGAGCTTGTTTCAAGTTAATTCTTTGTCAAATTGTTTGATTTTTATCTTTTGATCCAACTTCCTTAAAGAAAATATTTTCATCTAATTCACATGTTTAATTTGGTCAAATAGTCTAGTTTAATATAATTTAGGAACAAAATAAATGTAATTGTATTTTCCTGCATGTGTTATCAACATAATTTTTCGATAGACAAAAACAAATATTTTTTTCTTTCAAATTAGTGTCCCCTCAACCTGGTTAGCTTAAAAGTGATCATCACGACCGATGTTGCCTTCATATCTAAATATTGGATATTATTTACTAAATTATGAAAATTAAAAGAATTTTTGTATTAAATTTATTAATAATAAATATTATCTTACAAATTAATTCTTCACGAGAGAGAATTAATGTAAATTCTTATTATAATATTTATTGTTGGTCGAAAAAAAAAAATTAAAGATATATTGATAAGATCTCAATCATCTCATTCACTTATTATAAAAGTATACACAAGAGGGATCTTAGGTATGATCTCTTGTCAACCTAAAATGTTTGGTACTATAAGTTGATTGTTGGAGTCTCTGTAGGTACATTCTTCTGTCCATATAAATAAATTCTCTTTGGTGCGATCATACTGTTTAATACAACTTTGAATTATGGATAGAACACCACAAAACAAAACAAAGGGAGATTTTTGTAATTGCAAGAACTTTCTTTTCTTTGTATATTAAATGTTGTTTTTTAGCTTAATCTCCAATTTTTTGTGCTATAGCAGTTGCCATCAAAATCTAGACCAAAATGAGACGCTAACAAGCTAGGTTTTTTGTTTTTGTTTTTTTAAGCAAACAAGCTAGATTTATTTAACAATGTGGTTATCATGAATGTAGACTATATTTTCTCCCAAATTATATTGAATGTGTGTAAAAATTTCACACTATGAAATTCACATAATAATTAACATCTACATATCTTGCACACCAAAGTTTTAAATTGCTTTGCCTATTTTTTGTCTTGGCCTAGCCCTCTTACGCATAAAAAAATTGCAGTTGTGGTAGAGTTGCAATTCTTAATATTGCAGAAAATTGAAAAAAAAAATGGAGTTGAAGCATTCGCAAAAATATCAAACATTTTATGTTGCGGTTCAAATGAAGACCAAAATTTAAAACTATATGCATTGATTATTAGAAAATAGAAGTTAGTTAGATTGTAGATAATTGGTTAGATGAGTTAATTGTAACTCCTTTGTGAGTTGGTTAAAAGTTTTTAGTAAGAGTTATTTGTTAATCATTCATAAGCTCTATAAATAGAGCATGATGTATTCATTTTACACAATCTTTTCAATTAATTTTATATGTTTGTAACATGAATTCTCAAGAGCATCAATATACTCTCTATCTATCTCATCAATATGATCTTCCTCCTCTTGATTCATAATCCATGGATTTCTAACACTAATAATGTAAATGAAATTTGTTGTCATGACTAGCAACAAATACCGATTAGTTGAGCACTTGAAGGAAGGAAAAAATGAATT
The DNA here is from genome assembly GCA_037974755.1 of Cicer yamashitae. Taxonomy (NCBI): domain Eukaryota; kingdom Viridiplantae; phylum Streptophyta; class Magnoliopsida; order Fabales; family Fabaceae; genus Cicer; species Cicer yamashitae. The sequence continues at coordinate 39,795,747 of JBBPBQ010000004.1, forward strand.
CTTAACTATGAAGCAGGGACTCTAACACGACATAGACACACCGACACCAATACACATATATATGTTTATTTGTTCTAATTAAATAAAATATAAATATTATTTATAAAAATATCTAAATTTAATATCTTTAACTCTCTATTACAATTGTGAACATCTTTAGCTCTCATATGTGCGTTTGAGATGTGTCTAAGGAATGTCTAAGGTTTATCGAAATAAATTAAGAAACATATTTTTTATCAATCATTTGTCTGAATTGAAAGACAAATGTCATACGAATGTTAGACACCAATGCGTGTCGGACACTACGACACATGTAATTCAAGTTGTGTCCGAGCTTCCTGTCTTCTTAAACATGCAGAGCTGAAACAATTTTGAAAGTTCACATATGCTATAAAACAAAACTACTTGAGCCACAATATCAATTTTAAGACCTTTTTTTTACAATTGCTTGCTAGATGTATGACGGTATAACACTGCATCACGACACAAAAATGTGGACCCTATAATATTGGCTTTATATATATAAGAAACTTAGAATGTGACATCTTCATAGTTAAAATCAAGTATGGCATACTTTTACTTTATTCTTTGGTAGTCTATCTACCATCACTTGCCACCCAATCACATTCATCCATATCATTTAGTTGCATTAATTTTGTACTTGAAACTTACTAAGATTGTGTTCTATTAAGTACTTTTGTTGTGTTCATGTATCTTTTTTTCACAAGTTCCTTTTAATTAATATAGATGCATGTTTGTTAGAATAAAAATTTCGGTTCTAATGAAAATAGATAAATAAATACACAAGAATATAACAATTAATTAGAGAGTTCAGTTAATTAGATCTATGATAGAAATAGAAAGAAATTACTAGTAGCACAATAATAGAAAACAAGATATAACAATATCAATGGAGTAAATGGATATGTGTATTAATGGTAAAAAAGAATAAGAGCATTGAACCAATACAAAAGGATAATTCCAGAGCTTAGCTCGTGACCAGAGAATAGCTATTCTCTTAAAGCACTAATAAGCTAATGATTAATTTCCCCCCCCATGCCCTCATGTCTCTTTCTATACATATACCCCCATAACAAAATCACTCGGGGATTACTGCCACCTCATTAACCAACTTCTCCTTCTCTCTCTCTTGGCACACTTTCTTTCTCCTAGAATAAACCTTCCATATAACAGGCCTTTTTGCTGCTAGGCTTACCTCTGTTTCAGGCCCATTATTCAGTTTCCTATCACTGCCCTCCCTTTTAGCAATAACCTTGTCCTCAAGGCTAACATCGGGAAATTGACTCTTCAGCAAGCATTCATCCATCCAAGTTGTATCTCTCTAGAGGCCAACATTGATTCAGGTTCTTCCTAGTCATTCCCTTCAATTTCCATCCCCTCAGGCAGCTCGGATTCTATGGTGTAATTTCCAATTTCTTTATTCAATTGTGAAATATGAAAAACCGAATGAAACCGTGCGGAATCGGGCAATTTTAGCTTGTATGACACTGCTCCTACTATTTTCAGTATTGGATAAGGCCCAAATCTGCCTTGAAATAGGCAGGGATTGCAATAACCCCGTTGGTGATGAAGCCGAATATTTTTGCCATTAACAGACATCACATCTCCGCACAAATTCCTGTACATCCTTCTTCATCCCTATCAAATACAAATTTCCTAATACTCTTCTATATGTTCTCAAGAGCCTAGAATGACCCCCTGTTGGGGTTGAATAAAATTCTTGCAAAATTAATGGTATGCAGGCTGATTTGGAAGCTAAAACCAACTTGTTTTTATAGAGTAACACTCCGTGCTGCCAACTAAAACCTGGGTGGGCATTGGAATCTGCTAAAACATAATCCAACACCTTTTTTAAATGAACATCCTTCTTCACTTCTCGCTGAACCTACTATATTTGCAGCTAAACAGGAAATGAAAAATGGCCTTCAACTTAACTCCCTAAAACATTCTTGACAAGGAATCTGCCGCCTTGTTCTCCGGACCCGGTTTCTAAATAACATCAAAATGATAGCCAATGAGTTTAGCCATCCAATTTTGTTGATCAGCCGTGGTTATCCTTTGCTCCAATAAACGCCTAAGACTTTTTTGGTCGGAATAGACCACAAAGTTCTTTCCCAATAGATAGGATCTCCAATGTTGCCACGCCAATACAAGTGCCATCAATTCTTTTTTGTAGGCTGATTTGGCTAAGTTGAAATAAACAATCGGTCTCTTCTTCTGCATCAAAATAGCTTCCTCGCACACCTTTCACATTATAGGGAATTGGCCAATTCACAATGCTCTTTATTTTATCCGGAACTACTTCTACTCCCTTGTCGGAAATGATATGGCCTAAATACTCAACCTGTTTACAGCCAAAAGTACACTTTTTTTATTAGCCACAAACCCATTGCGCTGTAACACCTCCAGAACTTGATTTAGGTGTTGCACATGATCATTCCAGCCCTTTCTATACACCAATATGTCATCAAAAAATACCAAGACAAACCCTCTTAAAAATGGTTTAAAAACTCGATTCATTGTCGATTGAAATGTGGTCGGTGCATTGGTCAACCCAAATGGCATCACCAAGAATTCGTAGTGACCTTCATGTGTTCGGAAGGCCGTTTTGTGCACATCCTCCTCTTTCACCCTTATTTGATGGTACCCGATTTTAAACCGATCTTGGAGAAATACTGATCCCCACGTAATTGTCTAGAATTGTGGCTTTGTTCAGTTCCCTATAGTCCACACACATCCTCCATGTGTCATCTTTCTTTTTCACTAATATTACGGGGATAGAAAAAGCACTCGAACTATACCTAATGATGCCTTGTCGGAGCATGTTTTGAACTTGTCGTTCTATCTCATCCTTGTGATGATACATATATTGGCAAGGTCGGATACTCACCGAGACAGCTTCCTTATGGAGTTCTATACCATGAGCAATATCTTTTGTTGATGGTAACCCTTCCAATTTTGTGAACACCGTCGAAAAACGCTTTAGCAATTGATCCAACTCCTCTTGCTGCTTGAGGGTCAACTCACTTTTATGGCAAACTTCATTTTCCACTTCCACATCTTGCAACAAACTATGTAAAGAAGATGCTACTAGAGAAGTCTTTAAACCTTGTAATTCCATCATATTCCTTTCACATGGAAAACTCAACACCATGTTTTCCTAATCGAATGTGACTTTACCAAATTTTCTCATCCAAGCTGCACCCAATATCAAATCCAAGTCCCCCAGTTCCAACACATACGCAATAACTCTCGTAGTGAAATTTCCCAACTGAACCTTCAAATTTCTACACCTCCCTACTGTAGTAACCTTATGATCATCACTCATTTTGACTCCTAGCTTCGCATTCGGCTCCACCACCAAACTAAGCGCCGCCGCCACCTTCGAATTAATGAAACAATGGGTTGCTCCACTGTCCACCAACACCTGCACCTCGATATCCTTCATCTCCAATCTCATCGAGGTCGGTGGTTTCCAAAACTTTGTCATCTTTGTCAAATTCCTCCTTGAATTCAATATCAATCACCTCACCTTCCTCGTTAATCATTGTGCCATCCTGAGAATCACCAATCGGAGTTGTTTGTCGGAGCATTGGTGAAAAGGATGAAATCGTTCCCCGCACTTGAAACAAAGACCACGAGCCTTCCTATCCATGAGTTCCGCATAGGGAAGATGTTTGATTCCCCTATTCTTGATCGCGACGCCTCGCTCGTTGTCGCTCCGTCCTTGTTGCGCCTTCTCTCCATTCGAATTAGTGTTCGAAGTGACACTTGATTGGGTTGTCTTTGTTGGGCCTTGACTCGAGTAACTCAACCTGAAATTACCTTTACTTGGACCTAGGTTAAAACGCGACCCAAATCCATTCCTTCCACCCGTATTGAAAATTGGCCCTTTTCCCCCTCTTACACCCAGCCTAGACTCTGTCTTGCTTCCCCCTTTCCATTGGAGTAGCCCACCATTGCCTCTGTGCACATGCGTTCCCCGTAACTCTTTTTCTACATCCTAAGCAATTTTCATGGCTTGAGTAGGCGTTTTGGGATCAAATGTCCTCACTCTCAAGCAAATTTCTAATTTGAGAGCACCCAAAAAATACCCCAGGTATTGTTCTTTAGGGAGGCGATCTACTTGAGAAAAAACATACTCAAAATCTGAAATATAGTCTTCCACACCTCATGTTTGTTGAAGATCCTTCAATTCTTCAAAGGGGTTGTCACTCTTCCTCCCTCCATAACGTTTAATCAGAGCTTTCTTCAATTTCTACCATGTCAACTCATCCTATATTTCACGTAATAGATTGAACCAATGAGCTGTGGTCCCTTCCATGCTCAGTTTTGCCAATCTGACCTTTACTTCCTCCGATGAACCTTGTACCTCTAAGTAAGTTTCAGCTTGAGTAAACCATCTCACTAGATCAACACCATCAAATGGTGGAAACTCCACCTTTTTACTGCCATCTTGTATTAGGAACTGACATCCTCCTGAGAGGAGTCGGAAGAGTCAAGAATGCGTCGATCACGTAATTTGCCAAACTCTGCCATCTTTATTTTCTAAAATTCATCCATACTAACACACAGAGCTCCCACACTACCTTCCAACGCCTCAACTCTTTTGTTCATCTTCGGTGGTATAGTAAATGCAGCGTCTTGCTAGTTCTTCCTCGGAATCCAGCAGGTCGGACCAATGATAGAAATAGAAAGAAATTACTAGTAGCACAATAACAGAAAACAAGATATAACAGTATCAATAGAGTAAATGGATATGTGTATTAATGGTAAATGAGAATAAGAGCAGTGAACAAATACAACAGGATAATTCCAGTGTCTAGCTCCTGACTAGAGAATATGTATTCTCCTAAAGTACTAATAAGCTAATGATTAATTTCCTCCCGCATGCCCTCACGTCCTCCTATGTACATATACCCACATAACAGAATCACACGAGGCCTACTGCCACCTTATTAACCACCTTCTCCTTCTCTCTCTTGGCCCACTTTCTTTCTCCTAGAATAAACCTTCCATATAACAGACCTCTTTGCAGCTAAGCCTACCTCTATTTTAGGCCCATTATTCAGGTTCCTATCAATCTACCTGTTGTAGTTTTCTATCAAGCAATGAATTAGGGTTACAAAAATTTAAAGTTTTGTTTAAATACTATAGTCCTATTTACAAATTTAACATTGGATTGTACCGACATGCTCCGCTCGAACATCTACTTACTTATCAGTGAATATAAGCTATACTAAAAAAAAATTGTATTTATATGCAAGTCTTTTTGGCAAATCACTCCTCCAAAAATCTCTCATATATCTTAAATGTCTTAGCCTTTGGTCTTCCTTTATCTCTAAAACTTTTAAACAATCAGTTTAGATATGGTAAAGTTGTCAAATTTAGTGCCACTCAATAGACAACCAAAGACACATCATTTCAACCTTAGTTTAGACTACACTACATTAATATTAATATTATTTTTCTTTTTATATGTATCCTTTTTTAAGTTTTAAATTGCAGTTGCAGTCATATTACGATTCTCGATATTTCAATATTCTAAGCACTTACATTGACAAGACTATGAAGAAAGTAATAGCAGATGAAGAAATCTAAATTTACGAAGAAGTGATTCCTAGAATATCTTTAGCATTGGACTCAGAAATGAGAAAGTAGGATCTATTTACTCACTTTAGGGGTCGACACACTAATTAAATTTTATTCACTTCTATATGGATAAGATAGATAAAAATATATCTCTTCACAAAATTAAATACTAATAATTTATTTTGAAAAAATTGTCGTCCTAATGACACATGGTAGAATTTAACATCTAATTATTGAATTGTTTTTATTTTAATTTGTTGTAAAGATATCGTGCGAGCGTAATAACATAAAATAGAAGTGTAAAATTTTTCCAACTTTAATTAAGCAGAAAACTTTGCTTAAAATATATAGATGTATAATATAAGATTACTACAATTTTAAGTTCCTAATGTAGTTCAGTATCTTGACTATAGGAATGTAATTATGTAATGCAATGAATTAATAAGTAACCGACCAATTCTGAATAATTCTTTCCATGTTCCATTAGATTCTTCAATAATGTTTCTTATATTTCTTATATGATGTGTTTCTTCAATACTCAATAATACATTACTCAATGATTTCATTGATTTGTACCTTACCTCAACTTTTTTTATGTAATCATGCAGAAAATGAAGATCTTTGCTTCAAAAGCAATTCAAAGTTCTCATGCTAAATTCTATAGAAAAAATCAAATTAATGAAGAATAAGAAGATAAAAAAGAAAACCCCCATCAGGAAGACAAACCATATGCCTATAACCTTATAAAGAGCTTCTAGGGTACCCTAAAAGAAATTAGGGTTTCAATATAATTGTCTTTTTAATCGATAAGTGAATGACATAATTCTTTTAAATCAACAAACTATATGTAATTAGATATTGATTCGCGCTTTGCCCATAAGTATTTGATATATTAAACTCAAATCAAATTGTATTTAAATTTTATAAATATTATTATTTGAATTTAGAAGCAAAGATAATTAGTAGATAATAGTTGTTGAATGATATATTAGAAGTAGACAAATACTATAGTGCACAAGTTAGGTAAGTCTTGTATTTTGCATAAACTTTTATCAATCATTGGATTATAAGAGATGCAAGATGATCTTACTTATGTACATTAGACAAAACCTTAAAAATAATTGTCTTTAGTATGATGTTTATTGTAATTTTCTATCACCTTTGCGAATATGTTCAAGGTGATTGAGAATGATTTAAAAATTCAAAGTTATAATATTTATTTGCACTAATTACTATTTACTTCATATTTTAATTTGTATCATATACTCCAACGATAATTTACCTTGTAACCATACATTATAATTTCTCTGGTATTACTCATAAAAATGCATTGAAAGATTTCAATTAAATATATATGATAGATCCTTTTGTAAAACAATTTGAAATGAAATTTATGAGTTGTAAATATTAAAATATAGAAAAAATGAAACAACAAAATTGAAATAGTTTAAAAATGGGACATTCATAAAAATTGCTAAGTCATTGAAGAAAAGTTATTCAATATTATGCAATTGTATTTAAATTGTGTATTTGGGGAATACCATTTTAAAATATTAAGAATAACAATATATTATAATAAGTTTGGCTGATAATATGCAAGTTATCAAACCAATATATTATGAACTCCAAAAAAATTGAGACATTATAACAATGAAGCTTTATGATTCACATATTGAGCTCTTTCAACTTGGTAATTGAATGAACTTTTGCAATCTATTGCAAGTACATGAATCTGTGCCACGATTATAACTCAATAGTTGCTACTGAGGAAGCGAAGAAGAAAATGAAGACAAGGAGGATGCACGGAATTATATGATATGATGGACTAAAGCTAATTTTAGATATAAAACTAAATAAGGAACGAGTTTCTGTTGTAAAATTAGTTCAAGAACAACACATAAACAATAATAAAATGGAAATCTTAATTGAAGAATGGATGTGAGCAACAGAGAAGTATAGTAGCAAGGTGCATTTTGAAGGTATCATATCATAATATATAATATATTTGACGTGATAAAATTTAGATGAAAGACATAAGAAGATCTGAATTGTCAATAAATATGGTTGATAATCTGTTTTAATATATTATAATAGATATTATTTTTTTAATATATTTTCTCTGTTATATTTGAAAAAAAAGTTACAAGAACAATGATATTCAAATATTAATAAGTGAATATTGTTACTAGTATGAGATATTACTACTACTACATATTCATAGATACATAGATAGCTATTTTTTCTATAATATTATTGTAGTTTTAGATTGGTCTGAAATTTTCAATATTAATGTAATTTTTAACTTTGATTATAATATTTTATTTCACTTAAGATTGTACTAAAACAATTAATGATTGGTTTTTTGTGCATCTTTTATATTGAAAGCTATCATAATTTGATATGTCTTCGCTTTATAAATATATTTTATGCTCTACATTTTTTTGTAACATGATGAGAGAGACATTCAACTTTTCTTGGTTGATGATGTATAATACTTGAACATAAAAATTTATAAGCTATAGTGTTACATCTCAATGGAGAGAACTTTTCTTGAGAGTGAATAAAATAAAGGTTCTCATAGATAGCTTACTTATTATATATGTAAGGATAGTTTAAATTCTAATATAAAAAGGAAATTTTTTTGCATTATTTATTGATAAAAAGCTTATGGCTAAAAGTCCATGATCCCTTCAACTATATCTTTTTATTAATCATTCTGTTTAGTTCCTTTTAACCTGAAAATAACAGAGTGGACACATGGAATTCTCACAACCTGATCAAGGGTCGACAATAAAGCAATGATTCTGTTGAGAAAATGACAAGAAACCAAGAGTCACTAAATCATATAATAAAATTCATAATGCAATTAATTATGAACTTTGGATATTGATTTATACATATTTTTGTACTAAAGAGAAGAATAAGTGGTTGAGGATAATTTCTTTACTGATTAAGCTAAGCAATCATTCAGATTATCCTTGACCGGCCATGCTAACACTAAAAATGGCCATACCTTAATTGAGATCCTTTTAATCAGCTTTTCTTTCAATGTATAAAGACCCACCTACATGATCAAAATTACATTTTTCTCCTTTAGATTATATCACTAATCATAAAGTGGACATTTTGATTGGACAATCTCTTTGCATCATGTAGGTAAATATTTTAAATTGTGATTCTAGTTGGACGATTGTTCTTATGATTAAATGATAACTCTATGGAGTATTACGGAAAAAGACAGACAAATTTAGTTGATAAATTGCAATAATGTGTGATAATATGGTTAGTTGTAGAGATTTTTAAAATATTAATGTTTAGACTACATTTACAGTAGTTGTAGATATATAGCAATTTAAAGAGTAAATAAAAAAAATAATTGTAAGTGTCAAGACAATGTTTTTCTTAAAATTAACAAAATTTTAAAATAAGGCATGAAATTGAAAATTCTTGATCATATTAAAATGTTGGTGTTATGGTGAAAATCTAAGTTTACTCAAAGCTATATTTAGTTGATTCTCAAATATTGGAGCATTAGTACGCAAGTCAATTGATTTCAACGTATAACCAAACATCTTATTAATCTTTTAGGTTAATTTTTTTTACAAATAATCTAGTGAAATACTCACAATCTTAAGTGTGAAATTTTAGGGATTAAATAGTGTGATTTTTGTTGGAAAAAAATCAGAGATAATTAGAAATAACTATCTCAATAATGCAGAATATTTTTCCTTTACTTGTGCAAATGGCCAAACAAGAAAATACAATTCAATAGCAATAATAATTGGTAGAAAATTAAATATGAGACAAACACAATTTTAATGTGGAAAACTTCCCTCAAATTGAGAGAATAAAAACCACGGGTACTAGTCCAGTAAAAACTTCCACTATAATAATTAATAGATGCACCAGAGTCTTTCTCATAACAATAGGGAATATCAATCACTCTTCTTAATAACAATAGGGAATATCAACAACAACAACCTTATAACAACCTTCCACTAAAGTGAGTATGTCAAAGTAACTCTCAGAGAAAGTAAAACAACTCAACTGTTACCACCACCAAAACTGAATTCCTTTCATTTTCTCTGGTTGTCGTGCGTGCGTACAGTTACCGTTGCTGTTTTGGTTATTTGCATTTGCATTAGGGATTTGAGATCCCTCAATAAACCATTTTTTTTCTGTTTATTTTATTTCAATAATAATTATAACAGTACTAATAATAATAAAATTGGTGGGTTCCACTTGGAGAGTGAGCCCACTCAACAATTTTTTCAATTTAAAAACTTTTAGATGTGTTGCTTACTTGGTTGGTGGTATTTATTTATCTTCAAGATATTATGGTTGAAATCTCTCACCAAATTTAACCACACGAGTAAAAATTTCTTTATTATTGCTCAATGATGAGTCATCACCACGTGTTACTCTACACATACCTAGTAACTTAAAAACTCTTCTTTCTTCATTATATAAAAAGGAAGTAGTAATCAAGTGAAAAGCTATTTTTTCCATTAAGATGTTGAGAACAACCAAGTTTAGAAAAGATTGGTTTTCAAGTTTCTTTATAAAGGGTATATGATTGAAGATGAAATTTACCAATCCAATTCATCAAGAGTTAGCATAGTTTGGCAAGGACACAACATTTAATGTTGAATGGAAAGTTTCCCCATCACTTTTTAGTCCATAGTATTTGGTTACTACATGTAAATAGAGGAAGATTGGTTTCATTGGTAAAACTAGAAATAAAAAATAAGGCATTTATTATAATCCAATTTGGTATGAGTGCATGGAAATGAAAAAGATACATGTATTTATATTTATATTTAGATATAAAGCTTTGTCATTGAAATTATGATGCCCAATAACATCCCACGTGGAGATAAACTTTCTTGGATTTGTTTCAAAATATAAAGTGATTTCTATGATCCCCATGTTTCGTCCATCCCAATCATATGTCATGAAAATGAGAAATACGTTGCTTAAACTCTAATTCGTGTATAAGGCTAAAAGGAAATTATGTAACCACTAATTTCATTTTAAGAAATCATGATATGTATGTCATTACATTCATGACATCTGTCTTATTTGATTGGTATACCTACAATTGTTTTAAAACTAATATTGCATAGACTAATCATCCATGTTAAATAAAATCTAATCAGAAGATTGACATCTTTCGCATCAATATTATACCATACGCACCGATTAAATATATACATTTTCATCAATTTTTTAATCACACTCAATATATGTAAAGCATTGTATCACAATTTTTTGATATAAATATTATAAGAGAGAAATCAAGAAAAAAATTGAATAATATTGATATTTCAGATAATCAATAACATATATAAAATATATAATCAATTAAATAAATGGTTGAAATGACTAACTATTACAACTAATTAACCAATCAACTAAAACTAACTAGAATATTAGTTAGTTGGTTAACAAACTAACTAATTAACTAATAATAAGTCTAACAATGTAAACTAGCTGGATATCTAATACATTGTACACATAAAAAATGGAATTGAATGTTACCATATATTAGTAGTGTCATATAATATCGAACACACCTTCAATACAAAGTGTGAGTGCAACATAACTGAGTGCATCATAACTTAATGGTCAAGTTCATGTATAACTAACTCAAAGACAAAATTTTAAAAAATTAATATTAATAATTAATATTATTATTTATTCGTATTTTTGTAAATAATGAAAATCGAATCTCGATATCTTTAACACTTAAGTCTCTAATTCCTATATATTTAATAATATTTTTAATTGGGTGATCACGATGTATCTTAAATTTCACTTGAATTTCACTTTATCAAGTTTATCATTTGAGTTGACACATTTCTGTTCCTTAAATTTCACTAATTACAATGAACTATTCATATGCACTTAATCTTTCATTTGATTGATATGTAACTAATCTATAAAATAATCTAATAATTTTTTAATGATGCTTCCTTCATGAAATTAAAGTACTTTAGTTTCAACCTAGGTGAAAGGAATGAATTGATATTACAAGCAACCTTTATACATAGCTAATGGAAAGAATGATTAGTCAGCAAGAAAAAGGAACAAACTTCAAAAAGTATAAGTAGAAAAAACATTAATCCAATAATTTAAAATGGCTGCAGTTATCTTGTTAGCATGCAAAAGATTCTGAATATAATTTAATTACTCAAATGCATTTTTTAAATGAAATAAATTAATTGTATTCTTGGACTGATGTTAAAAGCTTATGCCATCCCCTGTTAACTGCAGTATATACCTGAACCAACTTCCAATTTTAAAGTAATATAATAATTTTTTTAATTTAATAATGCAAATGGGCTGAGAGAATCTTAGTACTATATGGTTAATAATTTTAGGTTCGATGATGCACTGTCATTTGCCGAGTAACACAGTAATTCTTCTGTGATAATTAGAATGAATAAAAGCCATATGTTTGTTATTAATGGAATAATTATTTTAAAGGTGGATAATTGATTTTGAAATTTGTTGTGCTTAGAATTGAAGTTTTCGTCTTTCATTGAGTTTTATTTTTCAAATTTATTATTAAATTTACTTTTATTTATATATTTATTTTAATTTTAAATCACATTTTTTAAAATATTGTCTGCTTTAAATATTATATGTAAGTTCACATAATTTAATTATTATTAAAAGATATTTCAATAAATTAAAAAATATGTATAATAGAATCTCCACACATATAAAGTGACTTATAAAGTTTTTATAAGGACAACTCTCATTTATAAATATAAACTTTATGTCATAATTAAAATCAATTTTAAACGTTATATTATCAAACATAAATTATTTTACATTGTAATATATTTCAATCAAAATCAATTTATTTAAAATCAATTTTGGGACGGATATAAACCATATACATAGAACTCATAATTAGGTGGTAAAGGCATAGAGTCACACCTAGTAACTATCCAGGTTGTCATAATGAGGTGCTACAGAGACATATATACATGCATGTCTGACAGAATGACACTTCACCACCTAGTCACATTCTTATCAAAATTCTATTAGTCGGTGGTTAATGGAACTATTATAATTTTTATTTTATTTTTTCAAAAAAATTAAAAACTTTTTTTCTCTCACTTTCTCTTTCATTTTCTCTCTCTCTTTCCCACTTGGCCTCACTATTAATCCCCTTTTATCTATAAAGCTGCTCACTTCAATTCAATCTTCAAAGCTTTGAAAAGATTTCTAAAAAGAAATATTATAAACTTAGAGTTTCTTTTTGCAGTTAGTGGCACTGCATGTGATCATGAATCACTTGGTTTTAACTTTATAATCTAATAATCAATAATCAACTTCATCTTATACTTCTTTATAATATCACTTATAACTTCTCTATACACTTGTGGAATAACCTTCTTCATCTTGTGTATGGTTTAAGCATTTCTTTTCCAAAATCAGAATTGTAATTTGATATATTTCATACACCAAAATGGGTGAGGAAGCAAAACAGGTAACATAACTTTCTTTTGCCAATGCCATTATGCTTTCTTTTTTATTTTTCTTAGTACTTCTGGTTGTACTACTTAGATCATAGTTTTAAATTGTAGTTGCAGTTAAGTTGCAAACTTTTATATTGCGGATAAATGTGAAAGAATGTGGCCAATGCAGCTTATATTGAAGTTGCAAAGTCGCTGTATAGACTTCAAAGTTCATAATTTTGTGCAATTGTGGACTGCATTTAAAATCATAACTTAGATCAATGAACTTATCTAGAGACAACTATTTTTGAGACGGTTTGAAAGAACTTTGGAAAACAAATGTGTATGATATGTTCATATGTTGTTTCGAAGATAGTTTATGAAAACAACTTATAATTTATATGAAAAATGTTTAACTTTATTTTAACTTTTGTCATAAAAATAACTTATACATAAAAGTGTTTATTTAAGTTGTTTATTCAAACGGGCCTTAATTAAGTTGTTACTTCATTTTTCATTGAGTATAGGAACAACCAAAGGCTGAAGCCAAGCAAGAGGAGAAGAAAGAAGAAAAGGTTGAGGAAAAGCCATCAGAAGAAAAGAAAGAAGAAAGCAAAGAGGAAAAGCCAGCAGAAGAAGAGAAGAAAGAAGAGCCTAAACCACCATCACCATGTGTGCTTTTTGTGGACTTACATTGTGTAGGATGTGCAAAGAAGATTCAAAGATCAATTATGAAAATGAGAGGTTTATATTTGTTACATTTGTCTTTTAGTTTTTGTTTCCAAATGTCATGCATGCATCATGTGTACTCATTTTCTTTTGTGTGTTTATATTTTGATAATAGGAGTTGAGGGAGTGGTAATTGACATGGCTAAAAATGAAGTGACTATAAAAGGTATAGTGGAGCCTCAAGCTATATGTAATACAATTACTAAGAAAACAAAGAGAAGAGCAAATGTTATATCTCCATTGCCTCCAGCTGAAGGAGAACCTATACCAGAAGTTGTCAATTCTCAGGTAATTTAAATTGCGGCCGCACTAACAATTGTAGCCGAGTCGCAATCTTTAATATTGCAGAGGATCGTAGTTAAATGTGGTCAATACAGTCACAATTGTGGTCACATATATAGTAGTTTGGACAACATCAAAAACCGTTATGTCGTGGCTCAGATCAGAGTCAGCGAACATTTATTTAAAACTCTTATCACAATATTTTTTTATGTTCTTAAGACTATAAAAAAGGTTTGATATAAAAAAAACTTAGGTGTAGTGCTTAATATATAATTTTTTACTTTTTCTCTCACAAAAATACAGTTTATTTTTATCAATGAGATAGTTTATTTCACACCCTTTAAAATAATTTGTGACAATTATACTCTATTTTAAATGAGGAACAATTAAAAATAGTGTCTAAAGAACTTCACTTAAGTTTTGTCCTTCTTATAAACAATGGAAATTTTTTGGTGTTTCAGGTTAGTGGACCAGAAACTGTGGAACTTAATGTAAACATGCATTGTGAGGCATGTGCTGAGCAACTCAAGAAAAAGATACTCCAAATGAGAGGTACCAAATTTTTTCCTACTTGATTTCAATATGATGGTTATAATTTTTTTATTTCTCAATGAGAAAAGGACATGTAGATAAAAGTGGAAGAAATAGACAGTTACTTTCTTATGATTAAATTCTCTAGTGCCAATTGAAGTTTTATGATTGTGACAAATTAACTTCTTGAAGATTTTTTTTTTTTTAACAATGGATCCAATAAAAGGATGAATAATCACTCTCCTGAATTTGGGCATGTACATCTTTTTATGTTTTGTATCCATCACATAAGGACCATGTCAGCATTAATTGATAATGGACCCTCTTTTTGTGGCATTCTTTTGAGCAAATTGGTTGGTGATCATGTAATGTGGGCCCTATGGTCCATGCTCTATGCATGAGATTGTGTCTCAAAGAGTGAAAGAAATAGAACATGTTCTTGTAATGTCCTAATTTTGTCAATAAATAGTGATTAAACATTAAACAAGTTTATATTCATGCACAAATACAATTAAGAAAGAAACATAGCTTTAAGAATCATCCATGTCATTCACTTAACAAAGTTTTTTAATACATTTTCTTTTATTCAACAAGAGTGTCTCATTTTGCAAAATAGTAATACAGATGTATTGTCAGTATAAATTACTCTTACATTAACGTTCAATGAAAACTCTTGGTCTCTTTTTCGCTTGAATGCATATTATACTTATTTGCAATTAATGTGAAAACTTGTATTCAACAATATTGTAGGAGTTCAAACAGCAGTAACAGAGTTTAGCACAGGGAAGGTAACTGTGACAGGAACCATGGATGCAAACAAGTTAGTCGATTATGTCTATCGACGAACGAAAAAGCAAGCGAAAATAGTTCCTCAACCCGAACCCGAAAAGAAAGAAGAAGAGAGTAAAGAAGGTGATGAGAAGAAACCTGCAGCATCATCAGAAGAAGAAGCTAAACCAGAAGAGAATAAGAAAGAAGAAGAGAAATCACAAGAGGAACAAAAGAAAGAAGAAGGTAGTAATGAAAATAACAAGAATGAGAATAAAGAAGGAAAGGGTAGTGAAGAAGGAAAAGAAGAAGCCAAAAAAGAAGAGAATAATGGAGCTGTTGTTAACATTGATGAAGAAGGAATTAAGAGAATGATGTATTATTATCAATATCCTCCACTTTATGTTATTGAAAGAATTCCACCACCTCAACTATTTAGTGATGAAAATCCTAATGCATGTTCTATTTCATAAACTCATTATATGAATAAGAGAGATAGAACAAAAGGGTTCTAAGTAGTTTCAAAATACCATCAATGTTGAGGATTTTTTGGAGTTTGGTTGGTGGAATATGGAAGAATGTGTTTAAATGGAATCATATTATAATAATGAGTTCATTAATATATCGTTTTGTCTTTTTTTATGTATGTACGACATGTTATTAAACTATAGTCATAGATCAATGTTGTACAAATGCTTGTGAAATATGAGTATAGCTTCAAGTTCTTTTTCATTGCTTTTTTTCTTCTTTCTGTTTTGTTATAATTTAATGTTAATCTGATTTTACATTGCGGTACGGTTGTGGGGATTATGGTTATTGCAATGCGTATTGCACTTGTTGCATCCACTCTAAAATGAAATATAAAACAAAAATAATAATTAAAAAATTAGTGTATCAAAATTTTTTTACTATATATATCAAAGTTTCAATTATCATTTTGGCTTATATTACATTCCATAGAGAGTATAACATCAATTCTTTAAAATACACTCTAAAGTTATGCTATAAAGACAAAATAAAATAAAAAAATAATTTATTTAATCACTAAATATTTCGTTGCAGTCTAATGCGGTGTGATGTGACCGTTATATTTATCATGTTGCAGCAGGCATTGCGATGTGATTTTTGTTGTTAATTACGATCACACCGCAATTACAATTTGATATGGTAACGATGTTGTCACATCACATAATGCAGTCTGCAATTTATATTGTATTGTATTTTGTAATTTTAATTTATTGCATAATAAAAAATTACAACAACTATTCAGTTATCAAAGACACATACAGAATTAACCAAAATTTGTAATCAACCATAGTGCTCTTGCACATTTATCATCTTGCTTTAGAATCAATTTTGCTATTCTAACACATGTGATATTTTGGAAGTGATATATTAGTTGACATAAGATGGAAGTCACAAAACCCATGATTGAAGAGAGAAAGCAATACCTGTCATTGCTACATTATCCAAGAGCCCCACATATTCAATATACAATTCAAATTATAAAAAAATTAAGACTTTTAAAATATTGAGTTTGAAACAATGAATAGGGATGGTGGAAATAATAACACATGTTTAATGACCAAAATGCATACAAATTTTTTTACTGATTTCATCATTCTTGATATTATAAAGAAAATGAATGGTTAAGCAAACTTTATTCTTTTTACTCATCCACATTTTAACTTCTATTCATAAAAAAAAATATGGTTAAACAAATTTTATTCTTTTTAGACTAATCAATATTTTCGGGTTTATCCATGATGATAATGGATGGTTAAATATATATATTTTAGTTAAACAAATTTCCTTTTTTGTTTACGTGAGAATGAAAGGAACACTTATAAATCATTAGATTAAATTAGATGGTTGAGATTAAAAGTATCATTTTTAATAACACATGTGTCTTTCTTTAAAATATCAATTCCCATTTTCCATTCATCATTTCATCATCTCCTACGTCTCACCTTCTATTGACAGAAGACCGCACAAGTTTAACTAATGGGGTAACTTGTTGAATAAGTTGGGTTTCATCTTCTTGAAGAACCAAAACTTTTTTCAATAACGATTCAGATTGAATCGTACAAAGTTGTTGAAACTGGAAACATCAAAATTTAAGTGAAGAGAAGGAACGTGCTTGCTTACCTTTAGAAAATGTAGCATTAGTGGTTTATCTAGTTAACTAGTGAATCTATTGACGAAGTTTCACCAGATTTATAATAATGATAATGTTAGTAATAATTAAATTATCAGCCATGATTACAAATTGTGCAGCCATGATAGATGAGAGTGAGTTGGAGAAGATAAAAGGGTGAATGAAAAATGAGAATTAATATTCTAGTGAATGATTAGATATGTGATATCGAAATTATATTTTTAATCTTAACCATCTATTTGGATCTAGTGGTCCATAATTGTTCCTCTCATTCTCACATAAAAACTTCATTCTCATCAGATATGTTCTGATATATATAAGATTAAATATGGCTTAAGTTATTGCAATTATAACATTTTTTTACTTTTGGTCCTCGTAAGTTTTTTTATTTAGTTAACGTCACTGCAAATATAGTTTCATTTTAAAATAGTTCTTCCATCCAATTTATGTTATAAAAATTATAACACCCTTAAAACATAGCCATTTTTTAACAAAAAAAAAACTCAAATATAATTAAATTATAACATTTTTAACCTAAAATTAATCTCAAATGTTTCAATCTTCTTCCATAAAAAAACCTAAATGGCGCTTCTTCTTCATCGATGCAGTCATCTTCCTCATCATAATTCTCATCATCGTCACCAACATCTTCATCCATTTGAGATTCATCACCGTATTCATATTCAAATTCATTGTTACCATAATCTTTTTCTTCGTCTAGTGCTACTTGTTGGACAATAGTGGGTTTCTAGAATTGGCTCTGAATCAGAGTTTTTCTTCTTGGCGTGGAGATTAAGGAATTTTAGGGGAGTATATGAAAAAGTTCAAAAGTGGGAGTATAATTTGGTTGTAGAGGGAGGAGGGGTAAAGAAGAAAGTCTAAGTCCTAGCCCTACACCTAGTAATGGTAAGGGGTGATGAAGGAATTCGCCATGGTGACGGTTGAACCTTTAATTAAATTCATTCTGGTTTTTCAAATTTTTATTTTATTTTATTAATTGCGAAACAACGTGAGAAATTCTAGAACGGGAAGAGAACTGAAATGATGAAAAATAAGGTGCAATTTAGGGAAGAAGACTGAAATTTGAGGTTAATTTTAAGTTAAAAAGTTATAATTTAATTATATTTAGGTTTTTTTAGTTAAAAAATAATTATATTTTAAGGGTGTTATAATTTTTATAGCAGAAATTGGATCTTAGGAATTTTGGAATTTCTATTTACTTTGAATTAGAGGTAGGTTGGTGTCCCATAATTGTTTTAAGTTTGAATTCTTCAGGAATCCGTGATAAGTTCATGTAGTGGTTGACACGCTATGGGAGTAAGGTGGAAATGTAGTCCATGTCTGATTACTACATAACCATTAGCTACTCTAATTGGATTTGAATATATCAGAGCATGGATAAATACTTCAGAATTTGGTTGGTGAAATATGTTGAATTGGTTGAAATAGATGGGTATGCCCCATTTTATTTCTTTGGATATCAAAAATTTTAACTCGGGGTTTTTCCAACGAGACAAAGGTCTATCCTCCAACATAAGACAAGTGTTCAACTCTCATAGCACCATATGGTGGAACTTGTGCCATGTCAAATAGTCCTAATGAAGGACATGATCATGAGTTTGTGTCCATTGTGACTATTGTTGCTTCCATATTAGAGCACTAATGGTACTTATATAAAAAGTGTGCAATTGACATGCAAATGAGACATTCTTTTTGGATGTTGACGAAATATCTCTGCTGCTAAGATTTTTACCATAGGGTATGTGCATAGTCAATTGTAATCATGACCATGCAAACTAGATTTTTTAATCTTGTTCGCCCATTTGACTTCATTGGGCATGCCAAATTTATGTCAAACTTTAGTTAGTTGAAGGAATTAACTTAATAGCTTTTAAGAACTATTTTATTTTCTTCAAACGATGACACAAATGAATAAACTATTCTCATTCTCCGTGGATTCTTAAGTTAGGCGTTTGTTGAAGAATTACTATGAGAATAACATAAGTAAACTTTGAAAGTAGGTATTGCAAGTAAAAAAATTAAGAGTTGCATTGATTGAAGTGTGTCTAATTTGATATTTGTTTCGTCCCTAAACTTTAGTTCTTCTAGTCTTTGACACAAATATTAAAAAATATTAAATTTATGTAAGTTTGTTCGTACCTTTCATTAATTAAATAAAAATAAAATTCATTTAATGTATATATTTTGATTTTTAAGGGTGTAAAAGGAAAAACATCATTAATTGTATCTTGGTTTTTTAAAAGAATCAAATTTTTTGGATAAAAATAAAATGTTTAAAAGCCCAAAGACCAGGGACGGGAGTATGTAAAATGTATGAGAAAGTATATAAAAATACATTTTTGTCTTTTTTAACCATTTGAAATTTTTTCGAAATATAAGTAAATTATTCCTCTCCATCTTCGAAAATTTGGTTAATTTTGTAAGTTTCAAAATGTAAATTCTTAGTTTTTTTAAAAAAAGATAAAAAAAATTTGGTTGAATGTGAAAGTTTCTAAATGCAATTTTTCTAAAATTAAAAAAAAAAATCGAAACTTTGGATGAATATGAAACTTCTGAAATGAATTTTTTTTCAAAAGTTTTAAAAAAGCTTCAAAACTTTGAATGAATGTGAAACTTCTGAAATGCAATTTTTCTAATAGTTTAAAAATTTTCGACACTCTGGATGAATGTAAAACTTCTAAAATGCAATTTTTTCAAAAGTTAAAAAAAAAATGAAACTTTATATGAATGTGAAACTTCCGCAAGCAATTTTTTCAAAAGTTAAAAAATAAAAATTTGAAACTTTGTATTAATGTGAAACTTCTGAAATACAACTTTTCTAAAAGTTTAAAAGAAATTCTAAACTTTGCATGAATGTGAAACTTCTGAAATGCAATTTTTTCAAAAGTTTAATAAAATTTCAAAACTCTAGACGAATGTAAAACTTATAAAATGCAATTTTTTCAGAATTTTTAAAAAACTTTTCGAAAATTTAAATGAATGTGAAACTTTCGAATTGTAATTTTTTCATAATTTAAAAAATAAAATAAAATTTGAATGAACACAAAATTTTTTAAATGTATTTTTTCTAGAATATTTATAAAAAAAAAACATCTAAAATTTACACTATCTAATAAGAGTAAAAAAATCTTTTTACATGCTTTGAGGGGTGAGAAATAAAGAAGAAAAAGTAAATGATAAATTTCTCTAGAATTAAACTTTAACTTTTATATATTAGTATATATTTTGATAAATCTATCACTAACCCTTCATCTTTATCTTTCATCCTCTGGAAACCAACAATAGTTTGAATTTTATAATTATAAAAATGTTAGGATGAGTTTGTTGAATTATTAGCCTTATTTGAGTTGAAATGTCTTCCGGTAGAGGATTAAATGATCTTTGTCTCATATGAGGGAAATTTGACTTAACTAGATTCGGCAAGTCCTAATTCGGCTCTACTCCAATTCGACCGTTGGCCATACTTTGTTAACACTTAAGAAGATTTTTATGGTGTAAACAATATTTGTCAATCGAATATGATTTTTAAAATGATTATAATTAAACTAAAATATTTTAGTAATTTGGTAATTATACACGTGTCTCCTATAATTATATAGACAAATTCTTTATTTTAGAGTTTGTTGTATGATGGTATCCAAGACTAAAATCAACTCAAAATATTAAATTTAGTTTAAAATAATTAAATTGAAAATAATATAAAATTAAATGATTGAATATTAAATAATATAAAAAATTTTACGTTATATTTACAAATTGAAAGATTTTAATACATTATTTATTAAATTAATAAATTAACTATAATTTTATGAATTAAATTTGTCAATTTTAATATTTTATGAAAGATCGTTTTATAAAAAATTAAATAACATTATATTATTGTTTATAAGTATTATACTAATTTTTTATATTTTATTATAAAATATATTCAACATTCACTATTTTGAATAGTAAAAATTTTAAAAAAATAATAATTAATTTTACTTATCACTTTTGATAAATAATATTTAAATACTGGTGCATGTAAAAACTTTCGAATAATATATATATATATATATATATATATAAACTCTAGCTACCGGAATGTTATTATATATATGGTTTGTGTATATAGCCTCTATATGTTTCACCTTGGATCAAATGAAACAAATGGAACAACACAATCGCATGTGCATCATGGCATTAGCATCGATGATTAGTGCCTAAAGCGTCCATTTCTCATATATAAAAAGTTAGTAAAATATTTGGTAAGGTACAATGATCATGTCCTAATGCAATGCTGCTAAGTTATGAGTCTTAATTAATCAATTACTCCTCTCAATTCAATACAATATCTTCTTTCGTAAGGAAAAACAACTCACATGGGAGCCAATCTCCAAAACTTTCCAATTCCCAATATGAAAAAAAACAAAGAAAGGAGAATACGATGTATCCATTTTTTATTGACCAACATAGAGGTCGATGACACAACTTTGCAGTCATCCATGTCACACCCACGCATATACAAACATAGTATATGATAACAATTTTCTTAATCAAAGGCAATTAAGGAAAACTTGATTTTCTTAAATAAATCTTACATGTATTAAAATTTTAAGGCTTTAATTTAATTTGTTATATACTCATTTTGTCTCACAATGAATCTCATTTAAAATATTTACACACGTGTTAAGAAATATAATAATTTGAAGAAAGAGATAACTCATTTTAACAAAATATTTATCTTAACTAATGATGAGTTTTTGACTATTATCAATATAAAGTACAATAATACTTTATAAATTGTGTACATAGTAATTATTGAAAGATGATATAGGAAAAAATAATTAAAGTTATATTGAAAATTAAAAATGACATTATTTTGATTTTTTTTTTTTTTGTTGCTAAAATGACACTCATTGTGAGATAGAAAGAATATTAATTACTCCTCACATTCCATTCTAGGATGAGTGTCCCAATTGCTTAATTCACATAAACTAAGAAAAACTATAAATGAAAGAAAGTGAATTATAAGACTGTTTTTTTAACACTTAGTCTTTTATTGGATGAAATCTATGTGGGTTCTATACTTTGAAAATAAGTCACACATGAAGTGATGTGACTCGCATAAATTTTATCTGATAAAAGAGTAAGTGTTAGAGTGAGTATTGAAAAAAATAGTATTTCTAACACTTCGTTTCTATCAAATTATGTTAATTAAGTATAAGGGGTATTCATTTCTATCAAATTATGTTAATTAGGTATAAGAAGTATTGATATATATAGTTTTAGTTAAAGAGTACAATTAAAAAAATAGTTAATAGAAGGTGAGGCCTAGTTTCTCTTTGAAAAATTATAAGTAATTTACTCAACAACCAATAAAAATTTGTTAATGTTTACCTTACTTGCCAATTTACTTACATGGCTAATATTTATTAGATAATAGATAAATTACTCACAATTTTTCAAAAATAACTTTAAAAAAATCTTAATAAAAATATTTAAAAACTTAAATATTTTCAGTACCGACGCTTGTGAAATAGAGGGAGTAACATATATTTAACAGTAGCATATTTAAAAGTCAGTTATTTTACTTATACTTAATTAAGTAGGTTAAATGGCTAAGAAACCACATATTTGAACAAAATTCATGCATAATAAGACTTTAAAGTATATCATTAAACAAATTTAGGTAATAGTAACAAATATCCTAAGAAAATAAAAAAAAATTAAATAAATTTTTAACGCTGTCATTTAATGCTTTAAAATTTGAAAAGGTGATATTTTTATATAATATGGTCATATATGCTTAAATCTATAGAATGGTAAATAAGTGTAAGATTTTAACAAATTATAAAAAAAATATTATAATGATAAAAATTCTATATTAACTGAATATACTTTTATAAAATATTGACTTTATTTAATTATTTAAAATGATTTGATTTAATTATGATTTAGGTATACAAAAAACTCTTATTGGTCGATGTTGATTCAGCGGTAAGGCTACTAAATCATTTGCGTTAGCACTAAAAAAAACTAATTATTTGTCATTATTTTTTTTATTAACAAAGATAATTTGTACACTCACAAAAGGCCACATATATATATTAAGACTTGTTTTATACTTCATTTACTATTGAGAATTATTGAATTGGGAAGAGTCTATCTTCATCCCCAAAGACAAAATAAAACATATCATAAAGAAAAAATATGTTAAAAGAAGATAAAGGAAAAAGAGAATAATGATAAAGGCTTATTTTTAAGAGAATCTAATGGAACCGGCCATGATCCATATCTTGAACAAAGACTTTATATAAGTCTCAATTGGAGAGTACATCCAAATAGGAGCAATCTAAAACACATCATTGCTTGGAAAAATAACTGAATGGTGTGAGTTGAGTTGAGACAATTAAGTGATCAGAATGGCCAACATGCAAATTGTTCCAGCTTACAATAAGAATAATATTGTTGAGGCACAATACGTTGAAATGATGGTACCCTTGTATTCTTATGGTTGCGAGAAGAAAATAAAGAAAACCTTATCCACCCTCAAAGGTAAATAAATTATTTAACATTCATTTCATTTATTTAATTTAAAAAATATCAACGGCCACATGAAATTAGGAAGTGAAATTAATTAGGAAGAAGCTTTTATCTTTCTTAACTTTTAGAAAATTGCGTATCAACTTAACTTGATAAACAATCAATAGTGATTACTTTTTTTTTTTTTTGTGTTATAAAATATATAGTGGTTATTTCTCTTTCATGTTTATGTTCTCTTATTCGATGTAAAATAACAAAATGCTAAACAATTACCAAATTTGCACTAAGAATGTGTTTGGATAAATCATTTAAATAATTGTTTATTCAATAACCGTTTCTATAAAAATTCTTATGTATATAAGTTGTTTCTATGATTGAAAATTGGGAAAAAAATTGTAAATAACTTTGTATAAGGGAGAGAAATTGTTGCACGGACAAGCTTGCTAATCTTGATCATAGTGGATGGATGTGTTCTCCTTGTTTTATTCCTTAGTTTATAAGGTAGTTATTTTTTCAAAGAGTTGTGCTATATCATATGAACAAAATAACCATAAAGTGTATGAGTGTAATATTGAAATTATTGGGTGGAGAAAAAAGTAATTATCAATTTTAGAGTAGTGATATTTTTGCCTTTCGTTAATTATAATTTCGTAACAATGAGCATTATGCTTTTTCAAATTATTATTAACTACATAACTTGCTATTGACACAAAAGAAAAATAACTTTGTATAAGTTATTTTTAGGCTGAAAAAACATTATGATAATATTATAAGTTGTTTTAAAAAGTTACCCAAATACTTATTCAAATACTCATGTCGTTATTAATAAGTTGAAATGGATTCTATCAAATAACTCTTGAAATATGTCTTAATAAATTTTAACATAATAGTAATAATAATAATAATTTATAATAAGGTGTCCCACTTGTGGTCAAGTTTGGCATGGGCTTTCACAAATTTTGTTCTTGGATCCATTGTACATTAGAGCTAGTGGATCGACTCTAAAGTAATATATTGTAGGTTTACCTTTTTCTCACCCTTAAAGTTAGATTGAGAACATATACATTAAAAAAATATACAATTTTTTTCTGTTTAGAAATAAGTAGGTTTTCTAATATATATGTGATTTTTTATAAACGTGTAATGGATAAAGTATGAGTTAAGATTTTTTCTAATTTTAAAAATTAAGGGCTCCTATTGGAAAATATAGTAGCTCTATTTTTAAAAATTACTTTAAAAAATATTGGTGACACCCATTTTTTAAAAGTGAATCTCATCAAAAATTTAACTTATATCTATTTCTCTCATAAAAATGAAGCATTCATTTTATTAGAAATTTAGAGGATCTTGGTAAAGTTGGGCCCTAACTTGCCTCCCCATTAAATTTCTAAAATTAAATTAAATTTTATATTAAACATTTGTAGAAAAATAATTAGGCTAGATACAACTAGTAGTAGAACCTTTATCAAATTGTTCCGTGGATCATAAGAAATAAATTTGACCATTAAACAATGTTATGGCCTATGGTTTGCAAAGTCAAACACAAACCCATTATCCGACTTTCGTATTCTTTTCCCACTTTTATAATTTGAATTACATTTTTCAATTTATTCAGCAACTACTACATAATTTCTCGAGTCATAAAGCCTATGTAATAAAATCTTATCGAAATATAGCGAAATAATTATTATCTGATATCATATTATGATTCTAGATTTAAACAATTGATATAAGAGAAAAATAAATCAAATAATATTAGTAATTAAGATTTAATTACATCAAAAATTATATAAACTTATATAATTAATTAAATAAGCATTTAATTAGTATAGAATAACCAAATCTAAATAGTCGCTTTGATATAGCATGACATTGAATTTAAGCCTCAAATATTAGGTCGATCCATATATATAACTTTCGGTGACATTATTACTGTGCATAAATAGTGAGTCCCCTTTCTATAGAAAACTCACCTAGACCCATCTAAAAGTAAAACCACCCTATCTTCTTAATTTTCTTGTAAGATTTTGTTAATTTTTTTGTGAAAAAAAATATTGATAATTTTATGGCAACTTAATGATTATTGATGGCAGGGATATACTCAATAAATGTGGATTATTGTCAACAAAAGGTGACTGTATGGGGAATTTGTAACAAATATGATGTGCTACAAAATGTAAGAAGCAAGAGAAACGAGGCTTGTTTTTGGAACCAAGAAGAAAATGTTGTATTAGAGGATTCACAAGCACCTTCATATTCACCAATTTCATTACCAACTTTTCCTCACAAAGTTTTTAAGCCTTCTTTATCTTTAACTAAGGTTCGGTCTTTAAGTTTGAAGGCTTGGAAGAAGGTATTCACTAGATCATACTCTTTCTAAAAGGAACAAGTGAAAAGTGAAAGAGATTAGTTAATTAATAATAACTTGGATAACTTTCATTTTAATCTTTAAATGTGTGACATTATGAGAATAGTTTTTGATCGTAATAAAATTATAAAATATATCTAAATGTGTTTTTTATTAGTTATTTTAATCTTTAAATATGTTTTTAAATAGTTAATTTAGATATCCAATGTGTCTTTTAATCAAATTAGTTCATTAAATTATTAACAAAATAAATACATATCGATGTATTTGAAATTTCAATATATTCATGGACTATATATAATAATAGAGTTTCACACATTTAGAAATTAAAATTATTATGTAATTTGATTACTCGGCTTGTCGAAAAAGAGTGTAAATGTTGGAATGATTGTGTTGAATATATTTTCTTCTTCTAGTATTTGGTTTTTCTACCATCCTTTGCATTGTTCCTTTTTACATGTAATGCAATTTGGATTTCTTAATGAATTTGGTATCACAACACTATGATTGTGCCTCAACAAATTACAACTAGTCTATGCTATAAAAATCAAGCACTCATTATGCTACACTTGGATTATTCTTGTTTGAGACAATTTGTGTTCTCTTGAAGGTACATTTTGTTCAACTACGTTTACCAATACTATTGTCCTATATATCCTATATCTCCTACACTATTCACCCCTTTTCCAAGTTTTTTTTTTTCAGATAACATAATTTGCTAGACAACTATGACCATCGTTTTATTTTTGGCCTTTCATTTTTGACATAATCACATTCCATTTGAATTGGAATGCTATCCAATCACACAATGGTCATACTTGAACACTATTTTATCACTTAATTGTACCAATTGTACCTACGTTTCCAACCATAAAACGCCTGCAATATTTTTGTACTATTTCAAATTTAAAATTTACAATGTTTAAATATTACCCTTCATTATATAAGATTATCTCAAAACTACTTGAGTGACGTGCTCGCTCATTAGAAAATTATGAGTTATACCTAACAAAATACTCTGCAGTCACTACAATTAGAGATCTTAATTGTTGGATTAAGATTAAACGATTCATATTCTAATTTTATTAAATCAAAATTCAAATAAGACTCAAAATAAAATGTCTAATCGATCCAATTATTTAAGTATATTTACTACTACAAGATAATTTGACTTTGTTTAGTCTAAATCATCGACTCATTTTCAAATTGTATTTTAAATTCAATTTAATAATGTCAAAGTACAATCTTCATCGAACAATTAAGTGATTTCAATACTTCTAAGTGACTCCAAATAATCCAAATTCATTACATTCCTTATATGCATAAGCAATCTTCTCTACCACCACAAATAAATCAATTATCTTGAATTGGATATTTCATCAGTTCACATCTGCCAAACCCATGTGTAAGGCAAACATATGAGCTGACTGAATCATATATTCAAAAAGAAATTACTGAAATTAGCCAAAGCCTCACAAACAAGCCTGATAATCCAAAACATGTATCTACCAAACCTCGTGTTCCAAACTTACAACCTACTCCAAAATTCTTCAATACTATTTTTTTCCAATAAAATCAACCACCTCAGCTCCTCAAAAGCTATATGATTAGACCACACAATTAATGTCATACATCCCCATCATGATTATAAACAGTGTGTGAATGTAAATCCAAGTCTTTTTTTTTTAGATTTTTGAATTTGATATTCTAATCAATTTGTCTTCCCTAAAATTCAGTAATTAGTTGAATTGAGTGTGTCTTTTGAAGCATAAATAAATAAAGTCAAATTATTGATTCAATCTTATTATATAATCATTGTGGTAATTACCAAGTAAAAATAAGGTAATTATTGTGTACCTAAAAATTCATTATACACACCAGAAAGTGCCAGAACTCTAATCCTTTTTGCCAACCTCTTATATTATGCTTTTGTGGGACATAACATAAACTTTTCAACCCCACAATTGAAAACCAATTGCTACAAGCCACACATTGTAAATAACTTATAACTAGCAAACAAATCAAAAAACAAAAAGAGTCTTATTATTTATATAGGACCCTTTCCCTTACCCTTTAGGCTCATCTCTCTATATAAGAAGTTCTAAGTCTTCAAAACAAGAAGAAGGAGAAGATAAAGTTCTAAGGTAGAAAGATGATAATGGTGGTGATTATGACGGAGATGTTCGGCGAGTACACCGCCGTGTTGACAAGGGTGACAGAACGATTTCTTTCACGAAGTGGTATGAGTTTTGATGGTTTTAGAAGTAGGAATCTTCGTTTTGCTTCCTCAAATTCTTCTTCTTTTTCTTTGGATTCAGCTTCTTTTCTTGTTTACTTTTAATCAATTTTGTTAGGAAAAGAAAAAAAAGTTTTTTTTTCTTTTCCTTTATGTTTGAGGATATATATATTTATTTATTGCATAATAAATTGATGAATGTTGAAATGAAGAGTATTTCTTTGGAGGATTAGGCCTTGTTGGACTCTTGCATTTGATGTGTAATTACAACACAGATTTTGTTATAGAGAATTATACTCCTTATAGTTTTGATTATTTTAATTCATTTCATTTTCAAATTTTCCCTTACCTTGAATTATTCTTCAGCTGCAGAGGCTTGAGGTAGGCCTTTATTTAAAATGTGATATTGCATAAAAAATAGTATTATTGGAAAAATAAAGCATGAATCATTCAAAGTTTTCAAATTATCCAGAAAAAAATGAAATAAGAATGGGAATTCAAGGTTTAGACCAAATGACCAATGCATAAGGTTG
This sequence comes from Cicer yamashitae, assembly GCA_037974755.1. Lineage (NCBI taxonomy): Eukaryota > Viridiplantae > Streptophyta > Magnoliopsida > Fabales > Fabaceae > Cicer > Cicer yamashitae. The sequence goes on from JBBPBQ010000004.1 coordinate 39,824,983, forward strand.
AATTTGAAATTGAACTTACTTTTAGGGACACTCATTTTTTTTTATTATAGCATACGCTACATCGATGCTTATTTTAGTTATCTTAGTATTTTCGACACATAAATGAATCTCCAACTATATATCTCTCTTACGTGGTTTTAAATTTTGTAACAATAATTATGACTACAATATAAAAGGTTTTAGAAATTTCCACAACAACATTACAACTCTATCGATCATATAACTACAATTTAAAAGCATGATCGTTTTCCTCTCTCAAACTCGTTGCATCATCTACGTCCCTCTTTCTTTTAGACATTCTCTCTTATCGACAAAATATTATGTTTTTTATAAATTAACAAAATATTCTTAAATACCAGCAGCGTACATAAAGGGGAAGAAAATACCATAAAGTTCTTGTTGTATATATGGATAATGTACTTTGAATATATATCTTTCTTTTCTTTTTTTACTAATTGGAACATATATCTATTTAATGAAGAATAATACATGAATTTTGTAGACGACCACAATAATAATAATAATAATAATAATAATAATAATAATAATAAAAATAATAATAATAATAATAATGGAAAGTCAATTATATATGGTGTTGAAAATAAGACATTATCATCCATTATATTATTTATCAACATGTCAATTTCTATGATATCTTATCTTTATTCTTGGCATTATTGGAAATGGAAAGGACATACCCTTGTTACAGTTCATGTGCCTTTTGCAGAAAAGTGAAGCATAGTAACAGCAATTATACAATATATATACCCCATCCCTTTCATGATATAAGCAAAAGTAGAGTCCTTTTAATTTACGATCATGTTCTAGTCTTGATTTAAATTTTTAATAAAAATAATAAAAATAAAAATTATACAGAAAATTCTACTAGTAAACCATTGAGAGACGTCTAATAAATTATAATTAATATTTTAAAACCATCAAAATTTTAAGATATAATTAATATTTTGAAACTCTCGAAATTTTAAGGTGACACATTTTTGCTTATGACACTACTCAGAGCAATCATATCATGAAAAACTAAGAGCTGCATAACAAGATTCAATTGTTAACTGGTGTCCCTGTCAATGACTTTAATGTTTATCAAACATGTAAAAATTAAAAACCGAAAAACCATTAATTCAAGTTATTTTCAATAACGATCATGATGAATGAATTATAAAGTAAAATTAATTTTATTTATTTGAAATCGAATTATAAATAAATACATAAATTATTTTTCTTTTATATAAAGACAACTTTTATAAAATATCTTCGTTTAATTTAACTTTTTGTATTTCTAATAAACCAATTTATTAGTCATCAATAGTAATTTAGATGATAAAATTTAATTTTTTTTATTGAAATTTTATTAATTAAATATGATAAAAAAATTCTTTTTAATATGCATAATTTATTTAGTTTTATTTATATTTCATTATAGGGTTTATATGTTGTCTTCGAGGTAATCAAAATTTCATCATTTTAATTTGGTACCACTAGCTAGTTATCCTGTTATTTCAAGTGAAGGTCCACCAACCGATTAAGACATTCTTAAAAGCTCCTTTTACATTGATTAGTAGGATTTTCCCACCGTTTATTATCTTATCATAAAGGTCCTTATTTTGAAACTTATCTCTTCTTTCTTTTAATCATCTAGAACTGTTCGACAAAATCCAACCAAAGAACTCAATGGAGGATTTATTGAACTAGCTATTTGGTCATGATAGACATTTATATTAGACTAAACGCAACTAAACGCACATATTTTTATTAAATGTTGGGTTTTTTATTTATATTTGATACTCTATCAACCAAAGTATGAGTCTATTCATTCATCACTTATTTTTTTAGTGGAAGTTGTTGGATTCAGAGCGCGTTCATTAAGTTAATTATTTCTTGTGGAACTTGAATTCAAAAATTATCAATCATAGCCAATACAAATAATAATAGCAATAAAGAAAAAAAAAAACTATAAATTTAACACCGTAAATTTAACATGGAAAACCCCTTCAAAGTAAAGGTAAAAACCATAAGTTATCCAGACCAAAAAAATAACTTCATTATGTCAAATAATGAGTACAGTCAAAAGTTTATCTAGTAACACTAGATAACAACAATCATCACTCTACGATGGAAACTAAACAATAATAGAACACCTCTACAAAAGTAGGTATCACAAACTGACTTTCAGATAAAAAAAAAATTGTTAATAAAAATATTAGAATATCAAATACAATGGGTGAACAACGTACTAAAATTTCAACTGAAACGAACAACATTTGTCGAACCAACATCAACCACCGGTACCAATAAATATCCTTCTCTCTTGGTCTCTACTCTGTTATTTGACTGCCTCTCAATTTTCATGCACTGCTACTGCTACTATTGCTAACTATTTGTTTAGCTTTTATATAACATAGATTACACTAAACACGTGTGGACTAAGCCCATCACACACACACAAGAATTTTCTTTTCTTTTTCCTTTTTTTTCTTTCTTTTAATCGGTGACTTGAGGAGGGATGCACCCAATAGAAGCACAATCATCCAAATACACTTGTATTTGCATTGACTCACATACCGAGTGGACATGTTGTTTGGCCACCACATTATTAGGAAGATTTTCAAAACAAGGATTTGGTCGCTTTAAGTCAAACTACCGACTCTAATGACGGATATTAGGGTTGGATTAGATAAGTCTAAAAAATTAAAGAGACAATTCTATTAGATTAAGAGCAACCACACAAGTAGCTTAAACATTATATCTTCATCTAAAATTTTAAGGCATTTAATATACGAGTAGGCTCACTTATATGTTGTTAACACTCACATTTTCATTCAATAAGAAACTTTATACGCACACTTGATACTATGACACCAGAACCTAACTACTGACAAATTTGAATTAATTAGATGCAATTAAAATATTATGTAGTCACTTAGATCAGCACATCTTAATTGATAGATTGAGATCATAAAATTTAGATTATATGCTATCAAAATTATCTCTCGTCATTGTAATCAGTACACCACAACTGTTAGATCAAAGACCAAATGATTCATATAAAATTTGAGTTTTATTTAAAATTTGATTTTGTGAAGTCATAATATAAGTCAATTGATCTCGATGCAAGACAATTCAGATCCAAGATTGACTCAGGTTCGTTTTAGGAGTTTGAAGGGGAAATAATAAGAGAGCTTTGAGGATGGAGATGAGAGAAAATCAGAAAGAAATATCTCTTGTTATTTGAGAGAGTGTTTTGTAGAGAATGATAATGATAAACATAATATTTATGATTAATTTATTTTTAATTTTGAGAGTAAGATAAAATGATGGAAATGATTTGGAAGAAATTTTAAAAAAAAAATAAAAATTAACCGTTCTAAATGCCTCCAATATAGTTTCCTAGTTTTGGCTTAATTGCAGTTTTGGTCCCTCTATTATTACCAATTCACGGAATTGGTCCCCCTATTTTAAAAGTCGACAGATTTGGTCCCTCTCTCATATTTTTAAACTAAAAAACGACGATTTGACATATTTTTAATGACGTGACATACAATTCTATAATATAGAACCATCTAGATACATTAATTATTCATATATCATTAACTAAATTAAAAATATGAAAAATTTCCGAAGTTGAAATCTAAGTTTTTACGACGTTTTATTTCAATTTCATAGGTATTAATCATTCTACATCATCTTATCATATATGTCACGTTATTGAAAACATCTCACATCATCAATTTTTAGTTAAAAAATCAGATGGAGGGACCAAAATTGTCAACTTTTAAAATAGGGAGACCAATTTCGTGAATCAGTAAAAATAGAGGGACTAAAATTACAATTAAGCCAAAAGAGAATAAAATTGCAATTAAACTAAAATAGAAGGACTAAGATTACAATTTCGTTACAACGTTTTGTTTTATGAAAAAAAGAAAATCTCATTATATTTGAAGGACATGCTTCATTTTTTCCGTTTTTCAAAACCTTCCTCTCCCTAATTTTCTTAACTCTAAAACGGAGTCTTAATCTCATTCTTCCCCACTCTTCCATAGATTGAGGAGTTGACCACATTAAAAGGACCAAAGTTCGTTAGCAACACATGTACATGTTTTGGGCCCGAAACAAAAATACTACGAGGAATGTACTAGGCACCCCCCCACCTGTACCTCCCACCCCCCATTTGATAGGAAAAGACCAAAATGCCCTTTTTTACCAACTATAAAATAACAAAAAAATTTACCATTCCACACCTCCCAATCGAAAGTTACAAAAAATTCCAAAACTTTCGAATATTTGATAGTTTCGAAATATAAAAAGTAAGATTTATTGAATAATTCGAAACTTTGGTTAAAATGAAAGTTTCGAAATAATATTTTCCAGTTATTTTCGAAAATTTGGTTAAACATGAAAGCTTAGAAATGAAACATTCTGAGGAACTTGAAAAGATTCGAAACTTTGGTTAAACACTAAACCTTCGAAATGTATATATCCAGATTTTTTCAGGAGTTTCGAAACTTTGGTTGAACTTGAAAGTTTCGAAATGCATTTATTCGAAACTTTCAAATGTTCGAAATGTATAAACCCAGAATTTTCAAGAGTTTCGAAACTTTGGTTGAACTTGAAAGTTTCGAAATGCATATTTTCGAAAGTTTCAAATGTTCGAAATGTAATTTTCGAAAGTTTCATACATGTTCGAAGGATGCATGTTTCGAAACTTTCATTTCTAGGGAAAGTTTCGAAATGTAATTTTTTTTTTTAATATTAATTTTTTTTTAGGGTTTAATTTTTTTTTAACATTATTAATATTATTATTAATTAAATTTTTTAATCTTTTTGAAATTAGGTATGAGTAGAGTTGAGGTTCCAGCTTCAATAATAGTTGTCGATTCTACAGCAAAATTCACCACTGATCAGGTATTATTATTAATAATCCACCACCGATCAAATTTTGATTATAGATATATATTTGATGTTATATTTAAAACATATGTTGTAGGTATTTCCCTCTCGAGAAGCTGTATTTGAATGGGCAAAAAACGTTGGAAGGCAAAATGGAATCTTAATTGTTATCATTCGATCAGACAAAGCAACTGGAAAGAGGGGAAGAAAAGACAAATTAATTTTGCAATGCGAAAGAGGCGGAAGATATAAATCTAAATCAAAAACAACAGCAACTTGTTCTCACAAGGAAAACTGTCCGTTTAAGCTCAGATGTATACCGTTGAGTATCGGTGAAGGATGGAAAATTAGTGTTCGTTGTGGAACGCATAATCATGATTTAGCGGATGCTTTAACCGGTCATTCATATTTGGGGCGTTTAAATGAAGAAGAGAGAAAATTTGTCAATGACATGACAAAGTATAAGCTTGCACCAAGATTCATTTTGAATGCTTTGAAAGAGAGAAATAAAGCTAATCTCTCAATTCCCAGTCAAATATACAAAGCAAGGAGTAGTTATCGAGCTTCGTTGAGAGGCTCGTACACAGAAATGCAGCATCTATTGAAGTTAATAGAACAAGAAAATTATGTGCATTGGACAAGAAGACGGGAGAATTCAGATGTTTTGAGAGATATATTTTGGACGCATCCTGACTGCATAAAGATGTTAAACACGTTTCATTTTGTTTTGATATGTGATAGCACATACAAAACAAATAGATATCGGTTACCGCTACTTGAAATTGTGGGTATCACATCTACTAGTTTGTCATTTTCTGTTGGGTTTGCATACTTGGAACAAGAGCGACAAGATAACTTTATCTGGGCATTTGAAAAGGTAAGACAGTTGTTCGTATCTGAGAATTTAATTTCTAAAGTTATTGTGACTGATAGAGATCTTGCCATGATGAATGCTATTAGAGTTGTGTTTCCTACTTCAATTCATTTGCTATGTCGTTTTCATATTGATAAAAATGTTGGGGCAAGATGCAAACAATATGTGAAAAAAGATAGACAAGACGAAGTAATGGATTTGTGGAACAAAATTGTATATTCGACTAGTGTGGAGGAGTATGATCATCACTTGCAACACTTTGAGCTAGTGTGTGCCGACATTATCCTTTTTGTTGATTATGTGAAAGAGTCTTGGTTGACACCTTACAAAGAAAGATTTGTCACGGCTTGGACTAATAGAGTGATGCATCTGGGGAACACAACATCTAACAGGTATTTTTAAACTATGATTTGTATTGTTTTAGAAATATGATTTACTAATTTATGTGATTTGTTTTAATTTGTGTTATTTAATTTTTTTGTAGAGTTGAGTCTGCTCATTGGAGATTGAAAAACATGTTGCAAACTAGTTTTGGTGATTTGTGTAAAAGTTGGGAGGCTGTGAATATGATGTTGAAGAACCAAATATGTATCATTAAATCGTCATTTCACAAAACCATCGCAGATGTTGAGCACGGGTATAATTCACCATTTTTTCAAAAACTACATCACTGTGTATCAAGGAAAGTCATGAAAGAAATTGACAAACAGTTACAGAGAGTGAAGATTGTAGGTACTGACAAAACAAAGTGTGCTTGCTCAATCAGAACAACTCATGGATTACCATGTGCTTGTGAGTTGGTAAGGTTGCAGATATCTGGTAATGTTATCCCGATAGATAGCATTCATGTATTTTGGAGAAGTTTAAGCATTGAGCATGAATTGAAGGCTGAAGAATCTTTATCAGATTATGACTTTTCAGAAGAGTTGGAAGCAATGAAAGCGTATATGAAGAAACAAGATATTGTTGGTCAAAGGATATTCAGGGAAAAGGTGCGTGAAGTTGTATTTCCACATACAACATCAATACTTGTACCACCTGAGAAGGTGAGAACCAAGGGAGCTAGTAAAAGAAAAAAAGATTTTGATACTCCTCGTGATCCTTCATATTGGGAGTATGTTGATGCATCTCAACGTTCTGCAAATCAATCAACACAGTGTTCTGCTAGTCAACCATCTCAACGTTCTGCAAATCAATCAGCACAGTGTTCTGCTAGGCAAACATCTCATATCATACATTTTCCTAGTTTTATACATCAGTATATTGAGGAGATAATAGATGTTGTGCCTGATGGAAATTGTGGGTTTCGCACAATTGCGGCATTGTTAGGTCATACTGAAGAATCTTGGCCTTTAATTCGATCACAATTGGATAAAGAGATCAATCTACATCAAGACCTTTATGCCAATGTGTTCGATGACAGTATTGAATCAGTGCGGAACTCATTGAAAATTTCAAGATTGGGTGCTCAAGGAAAAGATAAGTGGATGACTATACCAGATTTGGGTTACGTGATAGCAACACTATATAATGTCATATTGGTTTCGTTGTCTCGTAATCTGAATATGACATTCTTTCCGCTAAACAAATCACCATCCAAAGAGTCAAAGCTTATCAAATTAATAGCAATTGGATTCGTAAATGAAAATCATTGGGTACAGGTAAAATTTATGATTTGTAGTATTGTTTAATAATTTAATGTTTAATATTTTAATCTTCAAATAAATTAATGTTTAATATTTTATTGTCCAGATCAAATTGAAGTCTGATTGTCCTTTACCACCTACCTCACAAAAATGGAGAGACTTTTGTAGTGAGTGTGCAAAGCCATGGGAAATAGCGTACGCATGACGTATGAAACATTGGGAACACATTGATCCATCATTTACCAAATCATCTTGTATTTCATTAACTGAAGATTAGAAATTATGTTTAATTGTCCATTTACGTTTTATTCATTTTTTTTTAACGTTTTATCATTCATCCATCATTTAACGTTTTATCATTTACGTTTTAACTCAAAATAAAAATTCATAAATAACAGTGACACAACAATCTTACATAAAACAATAACACAATCTTACATAACACAATAACTAATCGTCGTACAAGCGGTATAATTCAGTAAATAGTTCATGAACCTCACTAAATGGCTCTACCAAATCTAAGCCCCTACGTGCAATCTCAAGTGTTCTACGATGTCTACGGTCTCTACCACCATCTACAGAAGATGATGGACCAGCATGTGCAGCAGCTGATGATGGACCAGCATGTGCAGCAGTAGGTGGACTCGAAGGTGCAGCTGTAGGTGGAGGGAGGATCAGAGGATGTGATACAGATGTGTAGCATGCATAGTAGTCTGCAGTGACCTCTCTAGGAAAAGTCACAAGAGGATATAGTCGCTGAAAGGCAAATACAGATGATCTCATAGTAGTCTGCCACTCCCAATCTATACTCTCCGGCACTCGAGGAATGTCACGCGGTATGCACTGAATATGACCAAATTGTCGAAGACATCGCTCTGGCAGATACGGGACTGAGACTCCACCACATCGAATGTATCCAGAGAACATCGAAAGCTTCACAAACGGATGATTAACTCGATCATCATCATATGGTGTAAACAATACATCATCGAGTGTCAAAGCATCGAGTCTCCGACGATATGTCATCAGTCCGCCTTCAACAGCATGTTTGGCAGTCCACCTACATGCTCGAGGAAGATGTGCAGGAGCCTTTCCTCTATCGCCCCGCTTACAGATGCTAGGGAAATGCTCGTAAATCCAGCACTGCACAATAAATAAATAAATAATTAAATAAATAAATAAATAAATAAATAATTAAATAAATAATTAAAGAAATAAATATATATACCTGTAGTAAGGTCACGTAACCACCCAACTGTCGAGTGTCGTGGACAGCTCCATCTCCGAGATTGTCATACAGGAAAACCAATGCAGCACTAGCCCACGAATAGTCTCGACAACTATCTAAATTAATAAATAAACTAACATATTTTGCCTCAACACGTGTATGTGTTTTATCAGCGAAAATAGTGCAGCCAACTAAATGCAATAGGTACGTTCTAGCAGCACACTCAAACTCGTTAGTCTGAATAAGACGAATGTATAAATCACGCAACCATTGCAATCTATACTGGGCACATTTATTATAATTAATTTCTGCTAATGCTTCCTCCCATGATGCACCTAAATACTCATGGGCAGCTCTAGCAGCATTATTAGTATTCATATTAATAGGTGCATCAAAAAATTTACCCCGAGGTGGGATATGAAGAAGAGTAGCCACATCGTCCAATGTGATCGTCATCTCTCCAAATGGCATGTGAAATGAGCTAGTCTCTCTATGCCACCTTTCAACAAAGGCGGATATGAGACCAGCATCAGCCATAGTGAGATAAGCTGAAGAGAGGGGTAGCAGTCCAGATTCTCGAACCCACTGCAATACAGGATCTGGCATAAGAACTTCAGAAAACTTCTTCAGCTTCAACCCATGTGTAATAACCTTCAACGACCCACGATCCTGCGAGTAATTAAAGAACATAACAATAAATATTTGTTCTTATTTAAATAAATAATTAATTAAATATAATGAAGATATATACTAATTAATTAAATATAATGAATATAATGAATATATATATATATATATTACTTAAATATAATGATTATAATTAATTAAATAAATACCTCTCATTCCCATATCCTCCGAGCCACGTGGTGTTCATACTGTGTCAACACAGATGTCACCACCGGTCCTCCAGGGAATCCGACCTGCTCAGACTCAGCATCAATAGCATCATTCCCTCCGAGCTGCTGATCCTGCTCAGGCTCAGCATCATCAGCATCAATAGCATCATCAACACCATCACGTGCATGCTCAGTAGACTGATACTCAATCTGCTTCATCTGTGCAGGTTCAGGTACATCCTCAGGTACATCCTCATGCATATGCGTAGGCTCAACAGCTTCAGTGACATCATCATGTCGTCGACGACGCTGCCTAATTGGACGGTTTGCTTCGTTCCGTCGTCTGTTTGAAGCTGTTGGTGGAATTCTGTCTGCGACATCACCACCGTCACCTCCCACGCTTCGGGCAATGTTGCGGATGATCTGCCCAAATGCACCCCTCATTCTAGGCACTGCAATATATTAATATATAAATATTTAAAAAAATGGAAAAAAACTTAAAAAAATAAAATTATTTCGAAAATTTCATAGTAATATCAAAATTTCGAAATTCCATTTCGGAAGTTTCGGAACTTTCGAAACCTGTTTTCGAAACTTTTGATCAACATGAAACTTTCGAGGCAAAAAATGAAACATCCGAAGCAACATTCAAAATTTTCGAAGCAAAAATGAAACTTCCGAGGAAAAAAATGAAACATCCGAAGCAACATTTAAAAGTTTCGAAGCATAAATGAAACTTCCGAAGCATATGTGTCGAAACTTTCATATATGTTCATATATTTTCGTATTTCGAAACTTTCATATTGTATGAAAGTTTCGAAACTTCCATTTCGAAAGTTTGAAAAGGTTCGAGATTATTGCTTCGAAAGTTTGAGTTTCTATGAAACTTTCGAATGGTTTGGATTTGGCCTTACTTTTGTATTTCGAAAGTTTGAACTTCTTCTGAAATGTTCGAAACTATTACTAAAACTAGTTCGGAAAAATGAAAGGTTCGAACAAAATGAGTGAAAAAAGGAAACTGTAAATTTTTGACCAGCTTTTATATATTTAACCAGGGGCATTTTGGTCTTTTCCTATCCAATGGGGGGTGGGAGGTACAGGTGGGGGGGTGCCTGGTACATTCCTCAAATACTACAAGCAAAGCACTTAGACTCCTGAACATTATATATATACTAATGTACATTCATGACCCACCATCACTTATAATTATTTTGTGGACATATATTGATCAACATGGTATGCATAGTTGATAGATAAATGAGTTCTTTAAGCACATGATCATGTATTTCATTTCTCGTCAATGCGTATGGAAGAGTATCTAACTTTTAAATAGATTTTGTATATTGAAAAATTAATCTCTAACTTTTAGCTATGGGATACATTAGAAAAAGAATATTAAAAGTATTGAACACCAACCATTGTTTCAACATGAGACATGAGACATGTACAAAGTGTCAACTGCGACAAGTTATAGGGCTGAAGTTATATGATTGTTTGGATGGGGAAAGCAAGCTCCTCTATCTATTGTAATTTGTGTTAAAAAAATAAATAAATAAATATAGAGAAATTTAAATAGCACAATTACATGCAAGAATACAGTGTGAAAATTTTAAAATCATAAAAAAAATTATGACCATTATCTAGTGATATTTAGATAATAACTGAATTTTTTTACTAACACAAACTTTTATGCAACACTCAGGGTCTCTAGTACATTCACTCTCAAAAAAAAATATTTGAACTATATCTCGCAATACTCTAACATAAGAGTATAAAAGAATCAAATACAAATTTAAATTATTTCAAAGAAATGAATCTTGTAATAAAGAACTTGAATTGTATATATAACTTTGACATCTCTCTTTTTTTACAATGCTAGACAATGTGAGATTATTTCAATATGTATTATTTCAATCAATTCCACAAATGACCACTTAAATGCAAAGTCTTTCCTCAATATAACCTTTCCAAACAACACTTTTTCAGTATTACCTTATTAGACATTGTTGCAACCACATAACATCCTAAGAATTCTATTTCTCTAGACTAAACCAAAAATTTTGATACCAAATGTTGGAAAAAATCGATATAATGAAATTTAAAAAACACAATTACAATACAAGAATATAACGTGAAAAATTCAAAACCCAAAAAAAAAAAAAAAAAAAAAAACCATTAATTGTCTAGTGCCAACCGACCCATGGTCCCAAGTACACCCACAGTTTCTAAATAAAATACTTTTACATTTCACAACATTCTAACATAAGAGTATAAAAGAAAAGAAAAGAATCAAATACAAATTTAAAGTGTTTTTGTGTAGTAGATCTAATAATAAAATACTAAAATCATATATATAGTTTTGTCTTTTTTCTCTAGTTATGAAATGTAAACTATTTCAACTTATATTATTTCAATCAACTCTACAGTCGATTTTTATGTTTTGAGATATAATTATTGAACAATGACAATATCATAAGTGCTACACGATCTGATTTGATTTGATTAATTATGTGCTAAACTATCATTATGAAAGATATTTTGTTACTCAGTGGAAACTATATTGCTTGTATTACAATTCTTTATCCATGATACAACTTCAAATGCAATTCCTGGAAAGCTGTACGTGAATCTTTCTTCTAAGAAAATGATGATAACTTAGGGAATAAAAGATGCAAGTTATTCCGTAAAAAAAAAATGCATGTGACATGCATGTTCTTTTTGCTAGAGAATATATATTAGTGTTTTCCTCGTGTGAATTTGGTATTTAACTAATTAGTGGTTTGTCCAATTAACTAGATGTTTTCCCATGTGATTGGTAATTTCAATTTATTTATTTACTTTTACAAGAGTAATTTGAATATCCAACTTTAATCATTAGATTCGTTACATAATTGCATTCCCAAATATATTGTCAACTTAAAATAATGAAATTTGCCTCTAGTATCTTCTTTTTTTCCTTGTAAATTTTATATCTCATAGGTACATATTTCTCATAATTCACCATAATAAATCGGTAGAATATGAGTAGGATACCACAATGGACATGCTGAAGTATGTTATAATATTTAATTAAATTTAGTAAGAGTGAATTTTAAATTTCACAATAAGTGAGTGAGACACACTAATATACATAATATTGAGACATTAGTCGAGTGAGATTTTTGCCTTTGTTCAAACCATGGTGAAGAAAATAAAATTGTTTTGAATGAGTAGCCCACATATCAAGTGGCAGAGTCCTGCTGAAAATATATATACATTTATATGTAACGTTTTAGTCATCTTATAGTAGTAATTGTTGTACTTTTTTAAATGTGTAAATTGAATATGTTCAATGATATGTGTGGATTTTGATGTCGATGAACTATGATCTCCACAATTTTTTGAATCAATAAATCACTACTAGAAATTTGAGTTTTACCAACGGATTTTTCTACGGATTTAAGTAAACAATCCGCAGAAACACATGTTACCTGCGGATTTTATGGCGGAACCATATCTCCACGTATAACCTTCGTGGGTAATTGTTTCCTGAGGATTTCTGAATCGGTCGGTACAATACCTGCGGATAAATCCGCAGGAAAAGTAAATAAACTTCGTGGCAAATATTTAACAAACTTAAGGCATTTTCTTACGACGTTTCGTACAGAAATATCTGCAGTATTGTTCCTACAAATATGTTTCCTATGAAAATCCGCAGGTATATCCACCTAAAATTTTGCACTAAACTACTTTTCGTTTGAAAATCCGCTGGTAATTTCGCATCAAAATTATTTTCAAAGAATAATCTACAGGATATTTGCTTACTAATCTTTCTGATTTTTTTATTTATATGAAAATTTCAACTAAGAATATATGAAAACATTATTATAAAATACATTTTTTAAATATTTAATATTATTCTTTAATTGAAATACTATTGCAATACTCCGAAACAAAATTTATATCATGTTCACAAATCATAGCTACATATTAATTAAAGTATGATCCAACTATTGCAATACTCCTAAACAAAATTTATATCATGTGCGCAAATCATAACTAAGTTTAGATACTGTTGCAGAGATCCATAAAGCTATTTCATATTAAACATTCCAATCAATACACAAAATGTTGAACTTGAATGAAGCTTTTCGCCAAGGCTTCCATTTTTCATTTACTCATACAATAAAAGATTAGAATCTTCATGAAAACAGAATTCATGCAGCTTCACAATGTTCCTGCTCTTTCCAAGAGTTGAAATCCCAGCTAAGAAGCTTCGATCGATGCTCGATGCTCCTTCTCCGCACATGATATATGTGTTGGATTTATGTGTTAACTGATAATTCCTAAAAAGAGAACATGTATCAAAATAATATAGGTTTTTAGAAAATAAACAAATTCAAATTTAGTATACATATTTGCAAAATTGCAAAGACTGCAGAGGGAAAGTACATTATAACACAAATCACTGAATTAATTCTCTAATAGCAGTAAGTGTGAAATACCTTTGAAGTAGATATTTTGTAACAACTCCAGAGCCTAGAGCAAGACTTGTTTTTACCCAAGGCTTAACCTGAGAAACAATGAAAACATCTACAACTACTATCTAGATGAGGACGGCATATAACGAATACAATGTATTTATTACTGACAAGAAATGTAGAACACATCAGAGTAAGGACGTTGTTTTGAAAAAAATAGCAAATTTATTATGTAATTATAGTCACAGCTAACCTGCAAACCTAACTCGTGAGCCTTCTTTGCAACAAGACCAGCCCCGAGCATAACACTTGGGTTTGATGTATTTGTACAACTTGTGCTTGCAGCAATCACAACACTGCCATGCTTTAGCTCTGCTGGCTGACCATGGAAATCAAATTTGGCAACTTTTCCTTGAGCTTCTTTTGGTATAGCAAATCCCTGTATTCAAAGCAAACATTAAGGATGACTACATTAATGCATGTATTGTGCTTTCAAATGTGTGGTATGTCTTCAAGTTGAAGGTCTTGAAACAATCAGAAGCACTAGAATTAGAAAAAGGATTTCTTCATTGCATTCTAATTATTACAATGCTTTCTTAAATCATGGTACAATGATCATAGGACATGAGATAAATGACTCTGATAGAATAATTTTCTGGAAATAAGACTGACTTCTAGTAATATCAAACACTTATCCCATTTAAAAAAAAAAACGTAATTTCTTTTCCCTTAGCAATTTGCTGTCATCTTGTTATTCAAGTTTGCAGAAAGAAAGTCATTCACTTTTCTGAACAGTGAATCAATTTGCATAAGATACAACAGTTTTTACATTAGTTTTTGCACTTAACTAAGCTTGAGACGTACCTGTATCAAACTTATTGCTATCGATGTCTATGCCAATAATCCGTGATGCACCAGCAGTTTTTGCACCCTCCGCAACCTGTCAAGTATAAATTATGAATCATAACAGTAGCACAAAAACAGGAGAAGAAAAAACATGAAACCTTATAATGTAACTTTAGAAACTTACAGCAAGCCTAACAGTTCCAAGGCCGAAAATAGCAACAATTGACTCTGGCTCAACTTTTGCAGTGTTCCAGACAGCTCCAAGGCCTAAAAAGTGAAAAAGGTAATGAATTAGTACCAGTTGGAACACCACATCCAAGAAGACAAACTTTGTCCAAAGGAGCATTGAAAAATATAGAGATAAATTAATAGTGCCAATTCACTCTATTGAAAAATGGCGTGGATCTTCACTCTCTTATTATTATTTAGTGAACAGGGTCTTATATTAATTTAGAGATAGAACTAATAATTAGCATCAATTTGGCAAGTAGAAATAGATAAAATTGATTAAGTAGAAATAGAAATCACACACAATACACCAGTACACTTTGCTGTTCCAGAGACCTAGTCTCCTAAAGAGAATATTCTCTGCCAAAATACAGAATAACCATCCTATCTTCAAAACATATCTATCCTACAAACACATACTAAAAATTAACTGCCATAAGTTATTTTCTAATCATAACTGCAATTGAAGATCTAATAACTGCTATTATACAGTTCTGATACTACTTATTTCCTAGTTATAGTTGCCAACAAGAAGTTAACTCTAATGCTCCCTAGTGTACACCTTCCAAATGGGTGGCTTGGCTCGTTTATAGACCAATGGTTCAAACCCTTGGATCCCTTCATGAAGGAGTACAAAAGATTATCTAATATCCAATGACGTAAGTGAAATCCTACAACTAATGACGTAATATCCAATGATGCAGATCTAGACCTGGAGTTGTAACTAATCTTCCAGTTTTCAACATATGTTCAATTGTTGTACTGATTCCTTTTGCATGATTTTTTTCCAAAACATTCTTAACTTGAGCTACTACAATACCAAATGGACAAAAAATTACAGACAACAATAGATAACAATAGGAAGAATGCACTTATCATTTATGGTCACAGAATAATTCCAGAGCTCGTACAATAAACAATAACAGAAGTTAAACAGAACAAAAATTTAAGCACGTAGAGCAAAATTCGTCATAGAATGGGCTAACATAAGATAATTGTCCAAACAAACACACATGATGAATGAACTCATGAACATGAACAACGAATTAAACACATACATAATGCGGTACAATGCTAAATCTTATACAACTCGAAAAAGGAGAATATGGTAATGAATTAGTACCAGTTGGAACACCACATCCAAGAACTAATATTGTGATTGTAATCAAAATTATGAACTACGATTAGGATTTTGTTAGTTTAAAAACTAATATTGTGTGTGGTTTTTGTAACCGTCTTATCTTACCCCCATTATTGACATTATATGCATAATCACCGCAAGCCTTGACCGCAGTTCTTGCATCATCAAACATGTAGGAAATATCTTCTTCATTTTGAGGCACGTCATTCCACAGCTCCTCGGAAATTTCTGCAGGGAAAAAGAAAGATTTCTCAATCACTAAGTATAGAACATTTAACTTAATGTTTCGAGAGTCACAACGGACTTACCGAAGTTGGAAGTCTTCTGAAGACTATAACCCTCCCCATGCCAATTCAATGGCTCCCTAGCAACCATATGATATATATCAAACAAGCAAATTTCATATTTGTGATGCAGCATTGCAAAAACATTAACAAATAGTAAAATGAAAAATGATTTAAAAAACACAATAAAACACATTACAAAACCAATTTAGAAGATGCACAAAAGTTACCAACACACTAACTCAGTACTCAACAACATTTGTAACATCACAATCAGCACCATATATAGGCGAAAATCGACAATATGAAGCTAGAAATTGAACCATCAGAATCTACATTACAAATTAAAGCAGAAAAGGAAAAGAGAAAACAACAATAAGGAAAAAAGGGCATAAATGATGAACCAAAAATTCAAACAATGACGCATATCAAACAATCTACATAACAAATCAAAACCACAGAATCAACTTAAACTATTTTCTGGCATTTGATGAAATACACAAAGCAACACAAAGATGAAGACCCTAAAAACAAAAACCACACACAATATTAGTTTTTAAACTCACATAGATCTCATTGTGATTGTAATCAAAATTAGGAACTACGGTTACGATTTTGTTAGTCTAAAATTCCTCAAAAATGTCTTATAAATTCAAATTGTTTTCAAAAACTTACCACAAATGAATCTGAACAATAATCTGAGTAAGGATTGTGCCGAACCGAATATGAGAATTGTCGTAAGCATGAAAATCACAAGAAAATAGTAAGGCACAAACTCTATTAATGATATTAAGAAGAAGATGAAGAAGAACAAAAAGAAAAACACACAGAAACACTAAATCAGAAGAAAAACCTAAATCAGAAGAAAATCAAAACCCTAACTCGCTGCAGTTCACGAAAATGAATAATGAAACGAGAATAATGAAAAATGGCGAGAAACGAGACTGAAATAAAACAGAGTGGCGCGCAACACTTACGACAGCGATGAGATTACGAAGGCGACGAGCTTACGACGGCAACGAGATTATGATGACAGCGAAGTTGAGATGCAACGTAAGGAGGTTAAGATTCGATGGTGGCGATGGCGGCGAGGTGTGACGGTGGTGACAGTGGTGAGTTGAGATGCGAATGGGAGAAGAATACTATTACGATTTTAGGAGTTAGATCTAAATTGTTAGGAGTTATGCAAAAATAGGTCTTGATACATTTTAAAAAAAAAAAATAGGTCTTTGATACAAATTTTTTTTCTAAAAAAATGAATAATTTCAATGTTTATACATGATTTTCCTTTACTTTTTTACTAACAAATATAATAATTATATTTTTGGGACTTCTATAAATTTAAAAATTAATTTTCTTTGATATCATTAAACTAAATCGTCAATAGTTAAATAATATGTCAATTAGTTGACAATATTTTAAATTTAATTTCGTTAAATTTTTAAGATTTATCTTTTGATTCTATTTTGAAATAACATTTTTTTGTCATAGTTTTAATTAAAATTAAAAATAAAATTTTAATTATGAAAATAATTTATTTAATTATTGAGTTCAAAATTAAATAGATAAATTAATCAAAACTCTTAATTCATTGAATTTAATAGACACTATATACTATAAAATTTAAAAATTACAATAATATTACTAGCGGGGGCGAGTTCGGGTCTAAAGTGGATATCAACACCGCAAATCCGTTTCTGCCCCGAATTTTAAGTTCTGGAAAAATCCATACCCTCAGCACCCAATCAAAGCAGATTTTCCCTCCAAATCAAGACATGTTTGGATAGATATCGCTGATGCGAATTATATTTTTATCCTAACCGTGAAACATATCTTACTTTTTTAATTTGTTTTAAAAAAAATTCAACTTTATTTATATAAAAATAAAAACTACTTTATATAAAAAAAAGAAAAATTGGCATAAAAATTTACCTGCGGAATTTCATAAGGAAATAACACTTGTAAAGTTTGCTGCGGAATTTTCTACGAACGTTTCCTGCGGACTTCTACCGCAGATAAATCCTAAGGAAAAAGATGAATTTTGCTGCGGAAACGTAGCCGCATGTAAATCCCAAGCAAACAAAAACTTTACCTGTCGTTTTACCTGCAGAATATGATACCGCAAGAATATTCTTAAGAGAAGTGTGAACCGCGGGAAAATTCTCATGTACTACCTATGGAAATATTTCCGCAGGTAATACGCTGATTTCTGGTAGTGAATTATTCTACACATTTATTATTGATGTACTACAAGAAATATGTATCCGGAAGATATAGATTTATTTACAAGGAAAATGATAAAATGATGGACACAAAATGATAAAATGTAATGGTTGAAGTTGAAAATTTAAAAAAAAAATGTTTTTTTTTATTATAGTCGCAATAAATATATTATTTTTTACTTTTCTTTCTAGTAAAAAAAAATTATTTGTTCGTATCACGTGAGAGTCATCTATTAAATATTAATGTGACATAGTGTCATGTGGTAGTGTGAATATACCATCATTATCTATAGAGTTGGCACATAATACTATCATTCTACGGAGTAAGGAAGACATCTATTTTGTTTGTCGCAGTCATATTTTTAAACAAAAAGTTGAAGTTATAAATTGAAATAGAAGAAATTTGATTATGAAGGAACAAAAAACTAAAAAATATTACATAAACTATTACTAAAATTCTCTATATACTTGCGTAGATTAAACATATATTTTGAAGTATAAGAAAATCAATATGTACATTCATTGAATCATTCTCATTTATTTTAACTCATTTTATATACCATATTGTCACTTATTTATAATAATATTGAAATATGAGTCTTAAAAACGTCAAAACATGACTCTTGGATTCTCTCCATCTTGCCCAATGTCCAAAAGCTATAAGCTCGATGACATTAATTTAAATTATGGTATGCTTATCATTTTTAAATTTATTTTAAATTGTTTAAAAAATATTGAAGACTTGTGTAGTTAATAATTATGGTATTAAAACAATGGAATAATAGTTAGAGAGGAAGCATTTTCATTAAAGACATAATAATAAATAGCACTCCGGTAGAAAGGTCCGGATTATCTCTACAAGAATCGTCAATATTGCATTTAATTCAACAATAAAGAGACTTCAGTTAAATAACTTATAATGTAACTTGTGTTATTACACTTATGAATACTTTTTCACATCATATATTTATCAAATGTAAAATTCTCAACACACACTTTACATTCTGAATTTGACATCTTGAATGTGGTCTAAGTGGTCTGATAATAGGTGAACCAACAAATCTTAAAATTGGGTTAAATTAACCTAATTGAGTTCTACAAAACAAACTTATAATATGAAGAATGTCTCTCACAATTTTTTTCAATAATTTTTATTAAAATCACGGTTGAACCCAACATTTATGGTTTTGCTCTCTTGTGTACATAAATGTTAACATACTAAAAACTCACATATTTTCTTCAAATGAATTCTAAGAAATACTTATTTTAATTTTCTAATTCGCAATACTCCCTTTTTTTTATTTGAAATTTCCCTCAATCGGATTGATGATTCTCAAAATTAACATGTGGCTTCTTCTCGTTTTTTCAATTGAGAAAAAAAAAACTCATGGACATTTGTTCTTTTCTATTGCCTGAATATAGCGAGATTAAATCGGGTCAATTTTGGGTCAATCACTATGCAAATATGTGTTTTACGAGTGAGGAAGATGACAGCTACTCATTTGCAAACCCGACTTGCATGGGGTACGTGTGAGGTCACTTCTAGTGTCCAAAAACATCATTTTTTTGGCCAATTAAATATTCTACCAATTGTTAAGGTTTTTTCTAAGGGCTTCCAAATATTGCTTACTTTCAGAACAATAGTTGCAACAAAAAGGTATTATATGTCTCCCTAATTGTGTTCATTGTGATTGTGGTATGGAAAACTTGTGGCACCTTTTAATTACATGTCCACTTAGTGAAGAATATTGGTATGATAGGCTTGTGGGGACTATAGTCACACTCTTATTTACACAGTTCATTTTTTTAAACATTTTTGCTTCACTTCCCTAGAAAGTAATGAACCTCATGGTGGATATGTTTTGCCTTAACTCTTTAGAGCATTTGGCGTGCATGAAATACAAAATATTAAAAAAATTAATGATTTGTCTTCTCATTAAATTGTGAAAAAAATACATAATTTCTTTTATGATTGGATCGAGGGGAAGAAGCAAGTTGATGTTGTGGAAACTACATATCAACATGATTATTTGGATAGATGGTAGCCCCCTTCCATTGGTTTTTATAAATATAACATTGACGAATGATTTTTTCAACAGTTGGAAAAAACTAGTTTTGATATGTGTATTCGTGATCACTACAACAACTTTTGTCCAAGCAAAAACGGTTTAAACTCTTTTTTGTCTATCTACTCTTGAAGAGGAAGTTGTAGGTCTTCTTCAAGTTCTTCAATTGATAAATCGGTCTCTAAATTATTTTTTTGAGATAAATAATCAAGAGATAGTTAATTGTCTTCAAGAGACTATTTGACCTTGTGTCTAAGGTTTTTACTATTTTGAAGTCTTGCAAACTCTTTCCTTATTTTTTTATAAACTATTAGTTTTGTTATAGGGTTAGTAAATAGTGTAGTTTTTATTTAATAACGACAACAACATTTATAGTTGATCTCTGAGATTTTTTTATCATCCACTATCTTATATTTTTCAATTGATTTTGAATAAAATGCATTAATTTACTATTTAAAAAGAATAAGAGTTGAAGAAATATCTATTTAGTTTATCCAAAATATCCATTAAGATATTCATATATTAATCAATAAAGAAAAATTCATTGTAAATTCAATTGTCCATGGATACCGAGCCGACCCAAGCATAAAGGCGGCCCAAACCCTTCATTTAGGCCTGAAAAACAATTTTTTTTCTAAATGGCATAGGTCTCTTATATACAAAAATAATTTTAGTATTAATAATATATTCGTCTCTGCCTTTATATGTAAGATTTTTTAGAAATAATGATTATATTTGAATTTTCCATTACATTATTTATTTTATTTATTAATATATTTTTAATTAATTTATATTTTTTTTTACAATTCAAAATAATTATTATAATAAAATTATTAATTAATTCTCTTTTTAAAAAATAAAAGTACAAAAATAATATCAATTATTAATAAATTTAATATCACTATTAATTTTTTTAATTCCCATTAATCAATGAGATTCTATATAAAGACGGAGATAATACATAGTGTATCGAGAAAAAACAATAATTATGAGAAACTCAGTTTATTTAAACGGAGATAGTAAAGCGCATTGTTGAGCTTATTAGGAATCCATGTTCAAATCTTTATGGCATTATGTGACATGGTTTTCCAATTTTTTTCCCTTTTTTTAAAAAGATCTTCAATTTTATTTTTTTCGATAACATGATGAGGTTAGAGAATGTAAATTTCTTATATAGAGTGTTATTTATTTTTCTTCAAGAAACAAAACATCCTAATGTAAGTAGAAATTAAATATTAATGGCCAATGTTGACATGAAGTTCTTTATTTCATATAAATTTGTCTTTAATATTACACTATGGATGTTGAAAATAAAATTTAAATAAATTCAATTAACATAGATATTATGTAAATAAACAAGTGAATTAAATTGAAACAAATATACAATTACAATTGTGTTCATCTTTTAGGACTCTCACTAATTAGGGTTATTGCTAATTGTGATAATGTTCATCCATATATATATATTTGCTCTTGAAAAATATGAAAAAAAATTTCTACTTCGCAAAATTTCAAATGTGATCTAAAAAAATTCAAAGTTTGAGTTACTTTATATTTCAAATTACTTAAATTAAATTTATTGATAAA
>JBBPBQ010000004.1:39847420-39860343 GCA_037974755.1 Cicer yamashitae
AAAAAAAAAAAAAAAAAAAAAAAGAATAAAATTAGTGGCACGTTGACGAATATGTGACATATAAATTGTCACTCTATCATCCCCAAATGTGTACCGGGGTAAAAAAAAAACTAAAATAATAGTAAAATTCAAAAATAAAAAATAAAAATTCAAAAATCCCCAAATTTTTCTTCATATTATTCCCTTGATTCATTTTTTTAATCTAGCCTTGCACCACCGTCAGTTTTGGAAAAATCTTTACCTTGCTATTTAGCTACATATGTCATTTTTTTTAGAGATTTTTTGAATTTTTATTTTCAATTTTACTATTATTTTAATTTTTATCTAATCAACTACACGCGTGTCAATGAGAATGACACATTATCTATCAGATATTTGTCCATATCACTAAATTAACCTAATTAATAGTTAATTTAACGTTATGGATTGAGGATATAAGTTCGGTTTGGTGGATGAGTTAAGGAGAGGAGTGATAAGAAGATTAAGTGATAAGAAGATCATAGGTTCGATTCTCACTCTCTAACATAATTCTATTATAACATTGACTCTTTCAAAAAAATATTTAACATTATGGACTACAATGACATACATTTAAATACAAAATCATCGCAAACATATAAAAAAAAGTCAAGTCTCCAAATAAACTATTAGTCCAAATTCTCAAAATAAATTCACTAAGATTAAACAATTTCAAAAGCCAAACCAGAGTTTAGCACCGGAATAAAACAAATCTCAAAATAATAGTGATAAGAGTTCAATTAAAAGATGAACTCAATTAGACCATGAATATTGAGAAATACCGTTAACTACTTACATTAAAAATAAAGATAAGTTTACTTATCGTTACAATCTTGTTATGAAAAAAAAATAGACTTAATTGCAGTTTTGATCCTTTTATTTTAGCTGAATCACGAAAATAGTCCCTCTATTTTATTTCTCCCCGGTTTTGGTCTCCCAAACATAATTTTGGTCCAAAACTTGATGAAGTGTTATTTTTTTGCGCTTATTTAAGCAACACTGTGTCTCAAGATCTCGTGGTGCAACAATTGTACCTGAGATCTATGATCATAAACGGTGTGGTGTGACTTTAAAAAATGAAACTTCATCAAATTTTAGACCAAAATTCTGTTTGGGAGACCAAAACTAGTGAGAAATAAAATGAGGGGACTATTTTTGTGATTCAACTAAAATAGAGGAACAAAAACTGCAATTAAGCCAAAAAAATAAGTAAACTTATTGTTACGGTCTACTTAAATAGCTTATAATTAAACTTATTAATAATTCAATTCATCAACAATAGTTAAATTTATAATAAATAAATTTATATTATGTAATTTGAATAAAAAAAATTAAATTTACATTATGTAACAAACTATCAATAATTAAATTTATCAACAAAAAATATGAGTAAATTATCAATAAATTAATAGCAATGTTCCAAAGTTGAACCCTTCGTACATTAGTCTTTTAGTTTGATTTGGATAAATAAAAAGGTCAATTTTTATCTTTTAATTTGGTTGAGTTAATAAAAAAATCAATTAAAGTTAGATTTTTTATTTTTAGTAAAGCAATTTTTTTTAATCAGGTCCGACGAACCAGCACGCTTCACATCGTGATTTTCCCAGTGGGTTAAACGGACAACTCAATTTAAACATATGAGGAGCTTTGTAGGGACATAGGATGACCACGACCATCCCAATGTCTCCAACAATTTTTTTTATAATAAAAATAATCTATAAAATAATTACAAAAAATATTGATTAAAAAAATACGCTATATCTTTTAACTTAAATTTCAATTGTAAGTGTTTTGAGTTTCATCTAGAGATATAAAAATCAAATCATGATGTGATAAACTCAACAACAACAAAATTAAAATCAATTAAATTAATTTTTTTTTTCTGTGTTCGAGTACAATTTGAATCGAACCAAATAAACTCAATCTCTATTAAATCTGAGTATAATTTTACTTCATTTAAAATTTACCGCACAAATCTGAATATAATCATTAGACTATATCAATAATGTTAACCCCTCAAATTATTTGTTCAAACTCAGCAACTAAATTAAAATAAGTGAGTTCAAACTTTAAATCGAACCCGCTTAAAATAGAAGGCAAAACGGATTTATCGGACAAGTTTGATCCATTTTAACTATACTAAATACAGCGACACACACATTTATATCGGCAAAAATCAGAAACTTAACCGTGAAAAGAAAGAGAAGAAAGAAACAAAACCACAGAATCGCGTCCCCTTTCTTAAACTCAAGCCCATGGTATAGTCATCAAATGGGGCCCCAATATTTTTGGGTTGTGCTGGATGGACCAAAAACTATGGTAATTTTGAGTCCCACTTATTAAGCTTCATAGTTCTGTAACTTCTGTTAACCAAAAAATTAAAAATTTCATAGCTTTTATGTTAGTAAAAGGGTCGATAAACATTTTTTTCCGGTATCTTTTTATAGAAAAATAACTTTCATTCAAACGTTAAAATAAAAATAATACAGTTTAATCGATCATAAGTTAGAAAATTCATCATTCATATTTTGAGAATAATACTAATAGTTAAGAAAATCAAAAACACGCTAAAGATACACATAAACATTATAAAAGTCAATGGGAGATTACCAAATTAAAAATTTAATCCTATAACCAAACTAATTTTTTTTCACATATGGTTAATGGTCAACAATAATGTAAGGTCTACTGGCTTTAATTTAATCGATCTACAAAAAAATATTTGTTAGTGGTCGCTCATATTGATTATGTGGTCTCTAACAAGATCAATTTAACCATGTGTTGACAATATGCAAGACTTAGAGGTTGTTGAATTTTTGATATAGCCTTGATAAACCCCTTACTCAAACTATGGTACCGACAAAATGAATTTTTCTTTCAACAAACACATGAAGTACAAACTTGAAATAAACTAAAACGCCGCAACGAGATGGGAAACTAAAATGCTACACCAAGACAAGAAATATAACAACGCCACACTTGGACGACAAAAACACAAACAAAATGAGAAAAAAATAACTCAATATACATAGAAACAACTTATTTAGCTAAAATGAGAGAAAAACGAAGTAAATGGAGTGATTTCAGGTCAAAAAATGGCATTAAACCACTCTTCTCCAATAAATGAATAAGAAAAGAGTGCTAAGAAGAAGAAATATAAGTGGGTGGCGCTAGATTATTTTTGCTCTACAATGGTGAGATTGTTATGGTTATTTTTACTATGGTCTTCCCTACTTAAGGTGTTGTCTAGGTTGGGACCTCTTATTCCCCAAGTCCTCGCCTCTACATCTTTTTGAGTTTTCTGATATTGATTAGGCTGGTTGCTTAGACATGTGTCGTTCCATCACTTGACTAAGTTTTTTTAGGCTTCTCATTAATTTCCTGGTGTTCTAAGAAACAAATTGCAATTTCTTGATCATCTAGTGAAGCCGAAAAAAGAGCCCTTGTATCCGGTGCTTATGAATTGAAATGACTCTCTAATTTGAAGGTTGAGTGTCCTTGTGTCTCACTTCAGCGACAATCTAACATCATTTTCTTGCTCCTAGTTTCATCTTAAAAATAGGTGGTTGATTTCTTCACCAAAATGTTGCATCCTAAGCCTTTCTTTCACTTAGTTCTAAGCTAAACTTGATCGGTATCTACCAAAGTTCTACTTGGGGGAGTGATGAAGCTACATAATTCAGCTCAGTATATGTATAGCAGAGCTTGTAACCATTCATTTCATGCAAGTATCAGTATAGCTTGTATCTTGTTTTCTCTCTAATATGAGAAGTTTTCATTTGATCTAATCTTTATCAATGGATTATTTCATCTTGATTCCATCTTCAAGACTAAATTAAGCAACATCCTTATATCTATTAGTGCAAAAGTGGTTTTAGCTACAATCATCTATTGATGTTTTGATGATAGTAAAACAAACAAATAAAGAACAAATATTCCTTAACAGTATTTGTTAAGTGTGCAGATTAAGTTAGAAGACAAAAATTCATATTAATGACTATCTATTTTAAGATAGCATAAATTATGAGTTTATCACATAATAAACAAGTAATTATGTTTACTAATAGAATAAGTTATAACATAGCAATAAGAAGCATTACAACAAGCATTTGATAATCTACCGTCTGAGTTAAAGCAATAAAGAGAAAACAAACACAAGTCATTGATTGACCCTCTAATCACAAAAGAAAAGAACGCTACAACGATTATCTGCCTCTGACTAAAGACCCTTGTTGATCCTCCAACTTAAAGGTCAAAAAAGAAAGTTCTAAATGAAGCATCTGATAAAGTCAATGTTTTAGTACAAGTTAGATCATCTGATGAACAAAGAAATAGAATCTACTAAACAAGTTCACAATGATTCTGAAAAATCTATTGAAGTTGTGTTTGACTCTGTTAAACGCTCCTCACTGAATCTAATTACATGCTCACTCTAATGACTATGCGTTCGACAATTCTGGTAAACTAATTGATCGTCTATTCAACGACTTAAGTCAACACTCTGGTATAGTCAACGCTCTGATAAGAAGTTAACATTCTAACATCCTTTGCTCATTAAGGATGGGCATTCCCTCTGATTGAAGAAGTGCATGACATCCTCTCAAATTTGTCTTCTTAAATAAAGATACAATGAATAAATTATGAATATATATATATATATATTAAAGGCTAATTTGCCTTAAATGCTGATTCAAGATCTCCAATTGTAACATTTTCAACAGATACATTTCTCAATATTTAATTAGAAACCGATCAATATGAAAATAGAGCTGAGAGAATGTAAAAGGCAATGTGTTAAGAATAATTTCTGTAAAAGCCTAGAACACATCAAAAGTTTATAATGAATGAGAGTAATCGCTATAAAATGACAAATTATGAAAAAGTAAAGGCTCTAAAGAAGACAAATATGTTTATCCTGTAGTCATCATCTTAAATCTGTTAATTGTCTGAAATTCTTTGTGACATCTTTTGATAGTAACACCATTTGAGATATGCCCTCTTAAATTGAAGATGCGCAAAATTAATCATGAAGATATATATGGATACATCTTAAAGACTAGTCTATTTTAAATGGTGATTGAATATCTCCAACGGTAACATTCTCAACGCACACTTCTTCTCTCTATTTAAGAAGAACTCGTTCAGTCAATCGAGTGCGTGAGAGAGAATAAAAAAAAGGCAAGTATTTAAGAAAGAATTCTGAAAAAGCTAAATACACATCAAAAGAAAAGTATGAATGAAAAATTCTCTTAGTAAAGAGTTATTTAGAATTGATGTTAATCATTCAAAGTATTTTCATACACTTAAACTGATATAGAACTTGATATGTAACATCTTCTCGATGAGATCGATGAGAGTTAGAATCCTAGAAACAAACTTTGTATCAATTCAGACACAAACTAAACTGATGTAAATCAATTTGATCGTGACAGCAACACTTTCATCCATAAGAGGTACATGAAGAGGTATAATAATACTCATGAACCTCAATGGCAGACTGCCATAAAGTTGAGAAGGGGGCCTATGATAATTGCTTGAGGCATAAGAAAAATATTCAAAGTCTGAAGAGGCAGAGTAAATAATACTTTTGCTTAAATAGTGGATAAAGTTCTCGATTGTACCGAAACAAAATCTCTATATAGGGGGAGAACTAGATATAGTAATAGTCTGTTGTGAACTAGTATAAAAATTTTTGTGTCCCTTATCTCTCTCTGTTATTCTAATATAAGTTGTTTATGATTCAATTTTACTTTCACTAAGCTTGTTTTATAATCGTAAGTTGAATGATTTGATAAAAATATATATTTTGGAGTAAACAACTCAAGTAATTTTCAAAAATGACAAAACACAATTCATTTCCTCATTTCTTATGTTTTCCAACACCTTCATTATTTATTATATTAAACATAAGAATGAAAAATATTACTAAAATAACTTAACTATTCTCAATCCAAAATTTGTCACACTTATTGTTCTTGGTCAAACATATCATTTGCCTTACTTCATCTTTCTTTTTTTTTTTTTTTCATTATCTTTTCTCTCTCACATCGTTAGGGCCGACCAATAAATTTAAAGGCATGAAGCAAAAATTAAAATTAGGCTGTTTAAAAATTAACAATGATAAAATTAGAAGTGTTTTAAGTCTAATTATTTTTGCAATATTAAAATATTTTATTTTGAAAGATACAATATTAAAAAACTTTAAAATAAATATTAAATACATTTATATGATTGAGTAATTTTTTATTGAATTAATTAGTACCAAAATTAGAGAATGGAATTTTTACTATACATACTAACAAAATTAATAACATTTAAATAAATCAAAATATAAATTTGATATTTAAAAATATTTGAGGCATAAGATAGCGGCATCTTTTTCTTTCTTATCATTCAATTTTTTCTGTCTTTCTCATTTTCCCTATACATCACTATACTAGTGTAAGTGAGACAAATTAGTTTTCGCTCATAAGAATAATTATTATATTTATATTATCGTTCTTTTAATAATGGTATATTCCATTGCAAAAATATCATAAATATTTGTTAAATGTGGTTTCTATCGTTAACATGATTTTATATAAATTACTCATTTTCGTGTCTTAAATATAAGAATTTTTATTGTTATAAAATATTCATTCAGGTGTATTAGGTATAATTTATGTTATAACACCCCGTGCAATTTTGTATGTTATAAAATTTTCATTCATGTGTATTATATTTATACTTTTATATACTAAATTAATATCCATATCTTTATGTTATACTATTTAAAAATTATAATTTTTGTTTATTTATTTATTTATTTTTGTTAACTTTTTTATTATTTATTTTAATCATTTAAATATTGTATTTAATTTTTTAGTTATTTATGATTAATATTTTTTTATTTTTAATATCTTAGTGGTTAGACTCACGCACTCTTAAATATACTGAAATAAAAAATCTTGAATTCGAACATGAATTCTTAAATATCGGTATTCGTATAGCTATAAATTGAATTATAATTATAGGTCAATGATTATTTCTTCTCTCATTATTATATTATATTATAAATATATAAAAATGAAACATAATACCAAACTATAAATTTTTTGAAGAAATTCATATACATTAATTATAGGAAAATACTTAAAATTAAAATTAAGAAAGATTTGTAAGGCGAATAAAATGAACGGCTCCCACTAAACCACTATTTTATGATTTCCGCTAAATCTTGATTGGTTTGTTTCTTCGTAATATATATCAAGCCTCCAAATTATAATTTATTGTATATACCAATACCATAGACTTTCATATTTATATCCCACGATTACTATTTTTTGTCTATCTCTCATGCTCTCTCTTTTTCCTGCACAATTCCTATTTTCTTCTTTTCATTTTTACTTTCATCTACTTGCTAATATATTCATATTATAATATTATATATATAAATATAAAAAGATCAAGTTACTTTAAAACTAATTCTGCTTATAGTTACTTTGGTTAATAAATCTTTATAAATTTACAAGCATTGGATGATATGTATTAATCTGTTAAATTAAAAATTCTTATAGATTAAATCATTTCTACAATATTTTTTATAAATTTTAAAATTATTTAATACTTAATAGATAAATTTTAAATAGATATATAATAAGCTTATTAAAAATATAAGTATATATCTTTCAAATATCTGATATTACAAAGCTACAAAAGTTAGATTTATATGAAAGTTGGTTTGTTTAACTATTTATATAATATGATAATAATCAACGATTAGATTGGATTTATGAAATTCAATTCTTATAATGTTTTATTAAGATGATCAACTCTAAGCAAAGTCACTGCTAAGTGTATCTTTATTCTTTTATATATATATATATATATATATATATATATATATATATATAATTAAATAAGAGAAGTTTTTCAATAAGATAGTTAAATTTTGATCATACAAAAATATATGGATGATCATAATTGATTAAGAGTTATTTAAGTGACACACGATCACTTAAAAAAGTCACATAACTTTTTCTTCTAATATTGATCATTTATGTATAGTTATGTGATCAAGATTTAACCATCTCATAATAAAACTTCTCTCATTTAATATTTTATATATATATATATATATATCATTGGAAAAATATTGAACGACCTCAATTTCATATTCGGCCACATATGCAGTTTTAAGTCTAAAATCATTCGTTATAGTATATGATTTCTCTTATACATTATTATATTACTATATATCTGTATTTTTCTTTAGGGATGTCAACGAAGTGAGACGAGTGCGCGCAATAGTCCCTCGTTATCCATTTTATTAGATAAAAGTAGTACTCATATTTGTCCCGCACTCGTGTTTCACATATATTATCTATTTACGGGTATCCATAGATACCCACATATTTATTAAATTAATAAAATATTTTTCTATAAAATAAAATATAAAATTATATGCAAAATATATATTTTTTTCATATAAGAAAAATAAGCATTTTGTTATGAATTTATGTTATCATTTATTTATTAATTAGCTTATGAAAGTGGGTGTGAGAGAGAAGGCTTATATTGTGTTTTTTAGATTGAGGAAATTTTTTAGGATTTTGTATTTAAAGTAAATATAAACACGAGGACAACTATTTATATTTGTTGCGGATATGGATATATGCGCTAACGGGCACCTAACTACGCGCTCTCTCCCCGTTAATTAGTGGGTAATCTAATTATCTGTTTATTTTATCAACGATTAATCGTTAGGCTACTTGTCCCATGTTTGTCGCGGATTTTATCCTTGAGCATCAGCGGGTGCAGGTATTTTTTTCATCCCTATATACATCAATATATTATTATCCTCCTCCATCTCCACCAAATGAATTTGTCATTCCTTCACCACCTCACTCACCACTGTTGCCAGACCTCTCCTTACCACTTGACGAGGCACCTCCTCTTGAGGATACTGTTCCAGAAGCTCCCCTTCAACTAATGGAGGATAGAGAAGAGCTCTATTTTGATCTAAATCTAACCTATCATCAATTCTCTCCTTTGAGCCCTTCTGAGACTTTGCCTGAGGAATTTCCTCCTGATTTGCAAGAAAATGTCCTAATACCTCCTATTTCTGCTCCTCCTTCAACTCATATTGATGCCATTGTTCCTGAACAACCCCAACCTCTACCTGAGGTTCCTGTTGGTTTCTGTTCTATTGATTCATTTTTAGCTCCAACAAAGGATCAACCTTCTAAGGACAATGTTGGGAGTTCGCAGAATAAAAGCTCCAGCGTCAACAATCAGCCCAAGGATTCTTGCCCTGGCCAACGTACAAAGGAACGGAAACTCAATAAGCATATGAGGCTTCTGAAGACCATCAGGAAGGATCAACAGAAACTGATTCGTCGTTTCGATCTCTTCCAGAACTCGTTTGCACAGTTTGGACTCATTCTTGAATGGGTTACCAAACATATGGTTACTACGGCTGCTCTTGATGTTCCTCTTCCTGAGCTCCCTGCCATGCCTTCATTTGTTGTTCCTGTTTCCTCCCCTTCGTCCTCCTCTGATGAGCTGTCCTCTTCAGAGTAGCATTTTCACTCTTATTTTTTGTTGCTGCCACAATTCAGGGGGAGAATGATTATGATATTTTGATGCTATTGCTGCCATGTTATGATGTTTTGATTAAGTTGTTGTTTAAGTTGATGTTTTAGTAATGTTTTGCTGTTTTGAAAAGACTATGTTTATGCCATTATAATATTATTGGCTTTATCTTACATTATCATTTTAGTCTTTCTTTATTATCTAAGATTAACATTGCTAGCATACATTCAAGGGGAGTAATATTTTTTTAGCACTTAAAATTTTAAAAATAAATTACTCACTTGATTCAGGGGGAGCATAAACATTTAACATCATCATATTTAAAAATCATAATCTAAAGAATTTTGTCATCATCAAAAAGGGGGAGATTGTTGAGACAAAATCTCTCAAATGATTTTAATGATAACAAAATTGTTTAAAGATTATGATTATGTTTTATGACTAATCTGTGCTTTTGAGTGAATTATTATAAGAAAACAGGTTAATCATCAATTAGATCAAAAGGGAGAAAAATCTGGGTTAATTCATTAAGTGTTCAAGCTGGAGCATAGGACAGAACCTTGAGAGGATGGGTCTTCAAGATGAGATTTTCCATCCTCGCTGAAATAACGTTTTTAATTCATCAAAAGAGGTCAAACCAGCATGAATAAATAATTATATAAAGCATTTGATCAAAAGAAATCACAAGGCTAGCTGTACAAGGTACGAGGATGGCTTATAGCTTGGGTTTTCAAGAAGTCACATGTTTGCAAACCACCGTCTCATGTGCAAAGGCTAAGGGCAGACCTATATATCATCTTTGTATGATTGGAAAAATAAAGCAAAGTCAATCTACAAAAAGGCAACTTCAAACAAACTCAAAATAGAAGTCACAAGTCTTGAAGAATGAGAAAAGAAAAAGACAACACAAGACCAAGGTCCAATGCTAGTCAATTTCCAGGCTGAGGATGGACTGCATATGTCCAAGGACAGCTGGATGGCATTTTCGTAAATATGATGAAAGACCATGGATTGTTTTGAATTAATTTCAAACGGTCACAAAAGCTTGTCACATGGAAAGAACATCACAAGACCTCTATAAAAGGCAGCAAGCTATTCATCATCAACACACCACAACATTGCAAAAAAAAGATCAAAATCTTAAGTCTATCCTAAGCAATAGCCATCCTCTCTTTACACTTTCTACACTCAAACACTAGATCTTTGAAATATCCTTTTAGAAAGTGTTTAAGTAAAGAGAAAGAAATCATACTCTTATCACTCTGTAATTTTCAAGTAAGTTGTACTTGAAAATATTTGAAACTCAGTTGTAAGCTTGGTGAAGCTTGAGAATACACAAAGTGTAATCATCCTCGGTGAGAGGTTGATCTGATTGTTTTAGTGAAATCTCACAAGGGTGTGAGGACTGGACGTAGCCATCATTGGGTGAACCAGTATAAAAGTTGTGTGTCTATCTCTTTATATTTTCCTTGCATTTATTCTGCTTTCATTTGAAAAGTTTAAAAATCTATTTTCCAGTTCGCATCCTCTCTGAGAGGACAGAAACTCAAAAACTCTTGAAACTATTTTTAAACGCCAAAATCCCTATTCAACCCCCCTTCTAGTGATATTTAGCTCTATCAGACTCAACTTGCTTTGAAGCATTTGCAAATACCAAGTAACTTATTATTTACCACTAATTTCAATCCAAAGAAGGTAAATTTGGTCACGAATATCAGTTTCAAAAGATATAACTTTGTCCTCATCTTTAGAATTTCTTACCTTGACCATAAATGTGATAAGATGTTAATTGTTCAAAATGAAAATGTGTTTCACCGACTTTTCCATATTTCCATTTAACCCGGTGGATACGATGAACTTGTGGTTTATTTGGATTATTTACGGTATAATGGAGATTAAATTTGTGGTCGAATTTCTTCAAAAATGAGGAAATGATAAAGACCTCAAGAGCATGAAGATGATTCATATTTTAATAAATTAGGATGGACTTTATTTATTTTTAATTTGGTTTGTAATAATTTTAGTTTTCTTTAATTTCGAAATGTAATAGCTTCAATATAGATTTAGCTGATGTTATATGTAAGTGAAAATACTTTGTTTTCTTATATTTAGTTTATTTTAGAAAAATATGATATATACCAAATATGGGTCTAGAGAATAATAGTGTCACTTATGACCTATTTAAGTTTAGAGACAATTTTACTATAATCATGCATTTGGTACCTCATTGAGACAAGTTTGAAATGAATTAGAATTTCTTTAATGAGAATGGTGAGTGAACTATGTCTCATATTTGAGTTCTTTGATTAGAACTTGCTTGAATCTTATCAACAATTTCCTTATTATTGTGGCGATTTCTCATTGGCTTTATGCATCATCATTGATTGTGGCGTTTTGGATGCAACAAGCTGGGTCACTACAAAACTGAGTGTCCTCTGAACAAAACCGATTTCTAATTTCCAGGAGAATCCAGAGGATGATAAATCGTAGAGGACAGGAAAAAAGATCTCCTCAAAAAGAAAAAACTGACAAAAATCAGATTACTTGCTTTGGATGCAACAAGCTGGGTCACTACAAAACTGAGTGTCCTCTGAACAAAAAGAACTCAAGAAGATTTCCGTACAAAAACAAATCTATGATGATCACGTGGGATGATAGTGATGACTCATCCTCGGAGCAAGAAAAGGAAGAAGAGGCCAACCTCTGTCTCATGACGAACTCAGAAACTGAAAAGGTAATCATATCTGAACTTTGTCCTAATTGTGAACAATTAGAAATTGAATTTGACAATCTTTTGAATGACTCAAACACTTTGTCTCATAAATGTGGCTTTCTTAAAAACCAACTTTATGAAATAAAGAAGTTAAATGAGGAACTTCAAGCAAAGAATAAAAAATATGAACAAACTATTCTAGACTTGCAGTTATCTCATGAGAAGTTGTCTGAACAACTATCTATTGTAAAAAAAAATTTTAAGAGGGTAGTTTCCAATTTGTTAATATTGATTTTTTTGTTAATGTTCTCATTTCTTATTTTGATAGTTGGAAGATCAAAGAGAATATATAATTGGAAAAGTAATATATGATGAGTGGTTTTGATTTGCGTATACAATAATAATAATAATAATAATAATAATAATAATAATAATAATAATAATAATAATAATAATATTATTATTATTATTATTATTATTATTATTATGATTACATTTTTTATGCCTAAAATTTGACAATGGTTAAAAATGAGAAGGACAATATTGTTTTATGGTAATTATTTTTTTGATAAGATAGTTCTCTTTTTTTTTTCTTCTTATTAAGGTAGCTATATCTTTT
>JBBPBQ010000004.1:39860769-39941443 GCA_037974755.1 Cicer yamashitae
AACTGTAATACAAAAAATATAATTTATTGTATTAATCATATACATGATAAATATATGTCATTCATTAATTAGTTAAGAGATGATATATCACGAATTAAATAGTTAAAATAAACTATTATTTCATTGCCATCCTATGTTTTTAATGTCTTCTAGATAAAATTTTAAAGAAAACTATAAGATATTATATAAATCATATGTACAAGACACATGTTTTTCACTCATAAATTACTTAAAATGTTAACGATAGTGTGTCGAATAATTAAAAGAAGAATGTATATTTGATTAATTATTAGTGAGTATCATGAATATCTTTTAGATAAAAGTGTGAGATAAACTGTAATATATTTCATCCAAATTTTTTTTTGACCTTTTGACTTATATACATGTATTTATTTATTTTTCCGGAAAATATATATTTATTCATTCAAATGGATAAAGTACATTCAAAACATATTGATATTGTTAGGTTAGACGTTATATCCGAATTCGAATTTGAGACTTCACAAATTCAAAAAGTACATTAAAAACAACACAAATTCAAAAAGTACATTAAAAACAACACAAATTCAAAATAAAAAAAAAAAAAGAATTTGCGGATAAACTCATAACATCCAGATGAGAATCATAAAACGGAAAAATCAAAGTGCCTTCAAATGTGACAAATCAAAGTGTTCGGATTATCCATGCCTTTAAATATGTAATGTTGACGACACCAATGTCATTGATTGAATTTATAATAGATTGATAAGCTAAACACCACACAAAGATGAAAAACCAAACACTGTGTACCAAGACGACAAACTAAAATAAAATGAAAATAAAACAAGTATATGCAGAATTCATTTATTTAGATTAAAAAAAAGAAGAAACAAATACAAAAGAAAAAACCCAAAATCACTACTATATGGTGGAAGAAAAAGAAGAGTTAGAAAAAATATTTAGAGGAGCAAGGACTTATATACATGTATTTGAATTAAATAAATAATTTTTTTCTTCTTATATTTAAGTTAGAGTAGTACTGATGTATAAATCATATGACACATGTTTGATATTGATGCATAAAATGCTATAATTGTACTATATTATACTAAACATATTGAATAAAATTTACAGAATCTTTTATATAAAAAAAAATTGATTTTTTATACACTAATACACACATCTTTATATATATATATAAGTTATTAAATATGTGGAGCAATTTTTCCACCTAAAATAGGAGTAAATATGAAATATAAAAGTTGTTTAATTTTTTTTTTGTTTTAATTTATTGTGTGAAATTGGGTCACCATAAATTTTTTTGAATCAAAGGCCACTTAGATCAATGAGCCAATTATTTTGATTATCAATAATATTAATTAATCCTTAAAGGCAACCATTGTTGTTGTTAAGCAAATCTTTAAATTTTTTAAATTTCTTTCTAATTAAAGAAAGATAGCGCATGGTTACAATATATTGGAGTATCTATGTTTTTAATTTGGAGTATTATTACAGTATATTATAGCGAGTGAACTCAAGGAAGATATCGCATGATTACATTGTATTAGAGTGTTTCTGTTTTGATTGAAAACTACAAAAAAAAAAAAAAATCTATAAAAAAAATAAATAATCTTAGTTGATTCTTTAAAAACTTGATTAAATATGTGAGTATATAATCTTCCCAAATCCTGGATACTTAGCAACAAGTAAACTTTCATCATGGTAAGTAATAATCTTCCCAAATCCTAGTAGGTGTCTTCCACTTTTACTTTTTGTTTTTGAACATAATGTAAATATTGTGTAGCTATATTTGAATTGGATGTAGGCATGTGGTGAATATAATATTTGGTTATGCTAATGTTTTTTTTGCAAAAAATATGAAATGAAAAGAGATTTAGGTCGATATAGTAGAGTTCAAGTACATGATGATAAGATACTGTAATTATATGATAATTTTGTGTTTGAGTTTGATCGTTACAAATAACTTAATCGTTAATATTTTTGTTTATATAATAGAAAATAACTACTTGATTGTTACTTATGTGCAAATTATTTCATTGTCTACCACAAAGACAAAAAATGACAAATAGTTATATGAACATGCAATGAGTCGAAAACGTCAAGTAAAGAACTTGACATAGAGATAAATAGGAATTTATCTACAATTTTTTTAGCAGTGATAACATTCATATTTGTATTATTTTTTACGTGTATAACAATTCTTTTATCATCATTTAATTTGATATGTTGTGGTTTTTTCTTTTACCACTAAACAATGTAGTATTTGTCAAAGTGATGTAAATACCACAAAAGTGATGCAAATTATTTTTCGGGTCCACAAAAACAATAAAATGGGTGAAAAATCCAGATGATTGTGTCTCTTTTCAAAGTTTCATGCATTATTATCAAACCAATTTAATTTTCAATTTGTGACAACTATATCAACTTTAAATGAAATTTACAGTGAAATAAAAATTGATTCTTTATACACTACTGCACACAATTAAATATATATATTAATATAAAAATTTAATTTATATATGCCGTCAATGTTAAAAGATTTTATACCGTTAATCAATTACAATCGTTAAATTATTAGTAATGTTTGAGTTTTGTTATTACTACTTATAAAGTCATGTATATAATTGGTTATAATTGTCGAGTGTATAAAACATTTTACACTAACAATGCATACAAATTAAACTCTTAATATAATATTTTTACAGATAAAAGAGAGTATATATGTATAAATATTTAATTTGAAATTATTTAAAAAAAAACTAGATTTTAATTTTCATGTACTGACATAGTAAAAAATTTACATAATGGACAAATCATAACCACTCATGTGAGAAATTTTATAAATAGTTATAATAAAAGTCAAATATTATTAATAATCTACATTTATAATTGACTGATATTGTAATTTTTTTCTTATTATATATATAAATCAAATTCAAAAAATACTCCATTTGAATAATTTGATCTAAACAGAAGCTTATATTGGAAAATGTGTGAGATCAATACTCGACTGCTTGACAAGAAAACTGTAATGTCAATGATAATCAACAACCGTGACTTGTAAGAAAGCACATGTATTTTTTTAGTATTTATTAAAATACATTTTTTACTCAATTTATTAAAATACATGGACAATAACCATATATAATTGCAAATAATTAAATGTATGTGTAACCGTCTGGATGTAGTATTTAATTTCGATTCAATTTCTCATTATCCAATTTCAAACAATCATAGCATGATAGCTGCAATAAAAACAAAAGAAAAATCACAGCAATGAATTTTTTTTCACAGGACAATTTATTATCATCATTATTATTTTATTCTAGAACAATATTTT
This sequence comes from Cicer yamashitae, assembly GCA_037974755.1. Taxonomy (NCBI): domain Eukaryota; kingdom Viridiplantae; phylum Streptophyta; class Magnoliopsida; order Fabales; family Fabaceae; genus Cicer; species Cicer yamashitae. Next base: position 39,864,110 of record JBBPBQ010000004.1, read on the forward strand.
TTACTCTATCTTAAAATTGGTAATAAGGAGTATTGTTGGAATTTTATTACATAATAATAATAATGTAACTTTTTTATTCTAGAACAATATTTTTTACTCTATCTTAAAATTGGTAATAAAGGATCATGGTAGGAATTAAATTTAACAATAATAAAAATAATACTATTTAACTAAAAAAGGAAAGAAAAAAACTCAAAAGGAAGGAAAAGAAAAAAACAAACAGAAACAAAAGAGAGAGCCAAGACACACAAAAAACACAACACACATAAAACACACACACTTTGGTTTTGGTTTTGGTTTTGGTTTTGCTCTTTCTCTCTTCTCTCTCTTTTCCCCCATTTTCTACTTGTGTGAGAATTGAGATTGAGATAGAATAGATCAATTCATTCAAACCCCAAATTTTCATTCAACTTTTTATGTTTATTTAATTTAATCACTTTTTTTTAATTATTGTCACCAATTAATTAATAATTCACTGACCCTTTTGCTCTTTGTTCCAAATCCTCAAATTTTCTTCATTGCCCATTATTTATCTCTCATAAAGTTTGCGACTTTATTTTGTGTTTTTGAAAGATGAGTGGTGGTGGGTTTAGGGCTTCCTCAATTCCCAACAGTGTGAGGAAGACGATCCAGAACATTAGGGAAATTACTGGGAATCATAGTGATGAAGATATCTATGCAATGCTTAAGGAATGTTCTATGGATCCTAATGAAACCGCTCAGAAGCTCCTTCTTCAGGGTATGATTTCTTCTCTCTCTCTCTCTCTCTCACTGTTTCTGCTCTTTGAGTTATACCCTTGATTTGATCTTGATCTTAATACTTGTTGTGATGTGATCCATGTGTTTTCTCATCAGGGTTTGGTTTTGCTTTCTATGCTTTGTTTTGAATTTGATTTTGTTAAGAGGGTGGAAGTAGGGTTGGAATGATTGTGGTTGTTGTTATAATGACTATTTACTGTTGATACACTTTTGTTAGGCTAAGATTGGAATTATTTTTAATACCCCTTTTGGTTTTTGAGAGCATTTGTGTAGCTTGGATTAATTAAAGTTTAGGTTTTTGGATGGAATTTTGAATTTATGAGAGTATCTATTTTCTTACACTGATTGATTTGTTTAAGTGGTGGACTTAGCTCATTGTGTTTATATGGTTCATTAGGTAATTGTTTCAGCATAATTATATAAATAGTTAGGCTAAATTCGAAGTTAATAGTGGCTTAGCAGATAGTTGTTTAATGGGTCGGTTTCGTTTCGAGGAGAAGAAAATTCAAACCGATAAAAAATGGCAGGTTCGGTCTTTGCAATTTTTTTCACAAAACCCTAAACTAAGCAAGCTGATGAAGAGCGTGTTGGTTCAGTTCAACTCGATAAGCTATATTCCAAAATTTAAAAATCTAAAAAATTCAATGGTGGCAACTGTGGACACAACACAATTGAGTGGCGGTGGCAAGCACAACAGAGGATGGAGGTAGCCACAAAACAAGGACACACATGGTGGTGTACATGAAGGCGTTTTTGAGCAATGGTGGTCGCATCTGATAGTGCCTGCATGTTGTCTCGACTGGAAGTGGAGCCCTAGATTTGAAATTCGAGAATGTTATATGTTGATCTGCAAACTTTCAAACTTCAACTTCCTTTAAGTGACTAAGTGATAACACAACATTGTAAGTAAAATAAAAATATTGTTTTTGTTCAACGCTCGTGATCAACTTTGAACGTCATGATCCTGATACATGAACCAAGGTTGGGTTGGTTTGCGGCTTTAACCCAAACACGATTAAAAATTGAACCAACACAATTGGTTTGGATTGGATTTTCTGGTTGAACCAAACCCAAATAGCAGATAACAAGGCAAAGCTACAATAAAAATAATAATGGAATGAAAACACTTCAAATTTTTTTACCGAGTACATAGTTGATGATCCTATTTGTTGTATGATTTTACACCAATTGGAAGAAAGTAGTATAGTACAAGGGATTGAATATTGATATAATAGAGAAGAAAAGTACAGGAGTTTCTTGGAAAAAGGTAATCAAGGGTAACTAATTGATCATGAGAATAACAGTTAAAACTAAAATCATATTTAACATAGTTATTACAAACTCGGATGACTGACAATAGCTGATGAGGTATGAACAGGAAGAGAGATAGATCTTTTGAAAAAAGGGAATTAGTGTGGAGAGTGGAGACAACTGCATTACGAAGCTGTAGTTGACCTTACTTTATAGGTTGAAGGAGAAAGAGTTGCATGAATACGAGATTTACCTTGTTGTATGCGGTACTGAATGAAGGGTTGAATGCTAGAGCCAGGTTGAAGGGCCATGCTGCTACATTATTGCATGTAACAATATCCTTGAGATTTTCTGATGTTGTAACAAGCATTTGATTCCAATGGAATAATCTATTGGTGCATGAAGTTTGAAGTTCTATTGCGCACCAATATTTTTGTGACATTTTGATTAACATCTTGCTACTTTTCTGTTCCTCCTATTTGGGTAAATTTAAATCAATGAGTTTTTGTTCCAAAATATTAGTTGTCAGTTTTAACTTTTATGCATGGTTAATTTTACATGCATTTGAGTGGCCTTAAATGTGTTGTCAGATGCTCGTTGATAATCATTTTCATTATCTTCTAACTGTTCCCCCTTTTGAGTTATTGATGGATTACTAAGTTCCATGTTCTCATTGTTTTTGCACATAAGGATCCATTATATTGCCATATACAAAGGCATTTTGAAGCAGCTTGGGCATTGTATCTAAATGAATTTATGTTCTGTTCTCTATTTTATCGTTCTTGCTACATTGGTGTCTAAACATACATCACTTGTTTTACAGACACATTTCATGAAGTGAAAAGAAAGAGAGACAGAAGAAAGGAGGTAAGATATTTATTGTAAGTGATGAACTTCATTAATGTAATATTAATTGGGTCTCTTGGTTGATTATCCCTTGTTTCTTTTGTTCTTATTGTTGACTATGTTTTAGTACATGACATAAGAGAGTATGCTGGAATTTTGTGTCGCGTGCGCGCGCACACACACACACACATAATATATAAGGGGACTTCTTAGGAGTTCTAAGAAGTCGTCCCACTCCTTTGGTTAATATGTGACATAGGCTCTTTATACCAACTTTTTGCTCTACCTATTTTAAAAATTTGTGCTAATCTCTCAAGATAGTTTTCTAATTTTGTTCTTGTTTCTCCTTTCATTTGTTAATGATTTTGCAGAATCTCAACAACAGAGAACATGTGGAACCACGTGGGAGACCTGGCTCCCTCGGGCGGGGGCTTAGGGGTGGTCGAGGAAATTTCTCATCTCATAATATATCTCATGGTGAATAACTGTTCTGAACTACAACATATCTGACTTTTTATTTATTTTCCCCCTGTTGAATAAGCCCCTTCTTTTGTTGGCTAAAATTGTTCTTTGCTCCAACTAGTTCAGGCTGTGTATCGAGAAGTTATAGGAGTAGATAGACGAATATGATGTAATAGTATCACCTGGTCGTTTTCTGTCATTTTTTGTCTTCATACCAATTGTATTGTGGCATATCTCGGAAGTTGTTGCCTAGCTTTTTGCATGCATACCTGGAAGCTTAGTTGAAATATAACAGCTATAGCTGCATTATGGTGTGGATTATTACTTAAACTTAAATGTAATGTTGGCTTGTCAAAGCACCTAAATTAAGAATATATTTTTGGACCTTCTCTCAGATGCCAGTGGAAGAAAGACTTCTGTTACAGGAAAAGATAATGGAGCTCGTCTAGCTTCTGAGAAAGTTGCGCCAAATTTATCAGCTTCTCAAGAGATAATATCTAAAGGGAAAAGTTCAGGAACAAGGTGACTACTATATATTATGTAATTTGTCTTGTTTTAACTAAGTGCTATTGCTATCTTCTGTCTACCAAGTTCTGGTAAATATTGTTTAAACTACATAAGTAACATAACTATACATACGCTTTTTCAGCTCTGCTCCTATTATTGCCAATGGTCCTACAAACGTGGCTTCTGGAACTATTAGTGGTGTGACTCCTTCCCCTTCTTCTGGAGACATAATGGTTCAATCTTCTGGCAATAATAATAATGTGGATAGTGCTTCACCTTCCGATAATTCAAATAAAGTTGCAACGGTCGCTTCTGGAACTGGCTCATCGCTTTCTTCCAGTAACCACTCCGGGCTTGGGACAGCATCTACAGCGGCTGCTTACTTCTCTTCTTCTGATCCGGTACTGGTTCCATCTGATAATTCATGGTTTCCTGGTGCTGTTGGTGCAATTAGACGCGAAGTGGGAAATCAACCCTCTCTTGGGGAAATAAATGCTGTTAACTCTTCCAAGAACAAATTAACTACCGGTTAGAATGTTTGACATTATCTTACATTCATAATTTATTGTGTTTTAATGTTTTATGATGTTATTAATGATCAATTTTTCCTCCTCCAATAACTGTATGCCAGCTTCTGAGACCGGTAGCTCTACTGTGCATGGAAAGATTCAAGGTAAATCACAAGGAGTGGCCAAGAATCACAGCAATGAGATGCCATCTCCATCATCATCAGTAACTCATGGCAGCCCTTCAGTTAGTCGCCCTTCCTCTAATTACAATAACCGGTCGCAACAACTAGTTGGCTCTCAGAAAGGTAATCTTCTGCTATTCAACAAGCACAATTTTGTCTCTTGCACAGCCCCTATCACTTGGTGTTGGTTATTTCCTTGCACTTACTAGTAACTACTTATCTCCTAGATACCTTATGAAAACAACTTTTAGCTTATATAAAATAATTTGACTTTATTTTCTCTTTTGTTATAGAAATAGCTTATACATAAGCACATATGCTATAAATGCTTAATTAGATAGACTGTTTTTCCATACAGGGTCTTAGTCCATGTAGCCAACCCCATGGCTTATACGTTAGAGGTTGTTAGATTGACTTGCACAAGATATATAATTAGTTTCTGTTTTCAACAGCTGGTTCTAATAAGGAATGGAAACCAAAGCCGACAACTACATTGAATCAGAATTCTGGACCTGCTAGTGCATCTGAGGCTCCTCCTGTTTCAGCTGAAGTAACTAAGCAGTCACAATCTTCGTCTAATGCCCTTGACACCGAAGAAGCTACTTCAAAACTGCAGAGGAAACTTGAGGAATTTCATCTCCCACAGCGTCAACATGTTATACTTCCAAATCATATCATAGTACCCGATTCTGAGAAGAACAAGTTTTGCTTTGGAAGTTTGGGAGTCAATTTTGGAGTTAATACAACAAGCTATGTTAGTGGACCAGATAGTGAAAAGAGTTCCACACCACTTTCTGAAACGTCTCAGGATATTGAAGAAACTGTGGAGGAGCAGAACTCAAGGTTTGTAATGTTCAAGTATATGCTTTGAGAATCTAGTTTGTGTGTTAGACTTAGAATCTCATTTTGGTTACTTCTATTAAAACTTAGGAAGAATATAAATATAGAAGTGTTTTTGTATGTTAATGAAGAGAATAAACAATTTTTAATGACTAGGTAATGTAACTAGCCTATCCTATCAAGGGCAAGGCATAATTTCTATAACTTTCAACAAATGAATATTTGAGAAATATAGTCAACATTTTTAGAAATTTTGAAAATGTAAAAACACGAATCTTCCTAGTCAGCCTTCCATCTTCTCTCTATAAGAGTTGTACACTATACGAATCTTCTATCTCCTTGCTAGGAACTTAAAATGAACACATGTTTTAGAAAATGAAAACTGAAAATATTTTTAGAACGTAAACATGCCCTATATTTTCTACTCTCATTTCATACCACATATATCTGTTGTGTTCAATACCATTGTTTTGTGAAAAACATTTTAACTTAATTCCTTGTGGCTTTCCTTTTTGTGTTTATGATGAATTATGTCTTTTAACAAACCAGTCAAAATGGTGCGGTTACATCTGAGGCGGGAGATTATCCTGACCATCCACAATCACCCGATAACGTACCTGTGAATTTAGAATCCAGCGAGGTTGATGGGTCATCCAGTGCTATTCAGGAGTATAACGAGTCCACCAAGCAAGTCACTGCTTTTCCGTCTGCAGGTCATCAGTATCCAGGGGTGCATATTTCTCCAAACTACAGTTATGGTTTTGTGCCCCCAATGTTGGGTACTCAGCTCACACCATTTGACAATTCTGAGTCTCAGACACGTGATATTTCTCGGCTTCCAAGCTTTATTGTGAGCTCTTCCACCACTTGTATGGTTTTTGTTTAGTTTTGTTATGCATTTTTGTTGCTTAAAAAGTTAAGCACGTTTGTTATCTTACTCTAGGTCCATCCTCAATTGGATCCAGCTGGTTATTATGCCCAGTTTTACCGATCAGGTGCTGATAGCGACGGCCGTCTTTCTCCTTTTGCTTCTTCTGGGACTACTGCTAAGTACAATGGCAATATTGCAGTGCTGCCTACGCCAAATTCTCAATCTCATCAAGAGGTTTGCATCAATATTTCCAACGACGTGTAATATGGATTATGGAAATCCATATTACGATTATAAACGTTTTATGTGATTTTTACCATTTGGTTGATGCACAAAAATACCGAGATTATGAAAAATTTAATTCATTATATGATGATTTGCAGGGAGGTATCTTGTCCACAGCTGGCCAAACACCGCTTGTGACTCAACCTGCTGGACTGATGCAAAGCTCAATAGCTGTAACTCAGCAGCCCGTCCCCGTCTTCCGACCAGGGGGTGTTCATATACCCCATTACCCACCAAACTACATTCCTTACGGTCACTATTTTTCGCCATTTTACGTCCATCCTCCGGCAATCCATCAATTTTTGGGTAACGGTGCGTTTCCTCAACAGCCTCAGGCCAGCACTGTATATCCACCTCCCCCAGCTGTGGCAGCCCCGGCGGGATTGAAATATCCTCCACAATTCAAACCTGTAACAAATGGAGCAAACCCAACTCACCTCGTAATGCCAAATGCTTTTGGAATATATGGCTCCGCTCCAGCTGGTTACAATCATAATTCTGCAACAACTGCGGGGAATTCGAATTCTAATGAGGATCTCGGTTCTTCCCAATTCAAGGAAAGTAACGTATACCTCAGCGGACAGCAGGTTTGTAACATTTGTTCCTTTATTTTTTTTGAGTTAGTTTAAGAAAAACCACTTTCACCGATTCATGTGTTGAAGTTCAATTAAGAGCTTGTTTGTAACAATATTTTAAAGAATAATCACTTTTTTTTATAAAAAAATAATAACTTTTTGAAGTTTTCATCTGTTTGTTACAACTGAATAAAAATCAGAATCTGGAAATAATCTAAAAGCTACTTTAAATGAGAAGTTGTTTTGAGTAGCTTCTCATAAAAATCATCTTTTATAATTGATTCTTTTAAAAAAAGTGATTTTCATTACAGTGGACAAACACAAAACAACTTCTGTTTTTTTGAAAATCTCTACATTATTGAATGCCAAAATCACTTTTTGTATAATCCATAACAAAACTGACCCTAAGTTTAGCAGATTGAATTCAACTCCTGCTCCTTCGAGATAGTTATGAAAAACCAAATGCCATCATAGCTTTTTCTGCTTTACTTGACTGTTTATAATTTTTTTGGTACCAGAAAACTTATGTTTGATGATATAATCATGTTTATTTCTGCTGCAGAGCGAAGGTTCAGCCGTGTGGGTGGCTGCACCTGGCCGAGACATGACTAATTTACCAACTACTTCATTCTACAACCTTCCACCTCAGGGTCAGCATGTGACTTTCGCACCGACTCAGCCTGGCCACACTTTCACGAACATCTATCACCCTGCACAAGCAGTGACAGCTGCAGCAGTCCATCCGCTGTTACAACAATCTCAGACAATGGCAGGAGCAGTCGATATGGTAGGACCCGGAGGAAACGTTTATCAGCAACCTCAGCATACACAGATCAACTGGCCAAGCAATTATTAGATAATTGAATCCTATATAAGGAAATTTTTTGGGAAATTCGAAAATATAGTTGGATTTCCGCGAGGAAAAAAAGAGTGGCAATTTGCTACATTTTGAGTGTAAAAAGCAGGAAAATTTGCCATTATGATCTTCTGATTGGTTGGATTGAGGACATGAAAGGTAGGACACATGTAACCGATATTGACCGTTAAAAAGTTAGATGAGGTAGAAACATATGCAGGACTTGTCTTTTATTTTTTTTAATCCTGCTATTTTGCGTTTTAGCATCGATACCTTTTCATAGTCCTTTCCTTTATTGAGGTCCTTGAATTCTATTAAGATTATTGTTGAGTGATGAGAAATGTTCATTCTTTGTTTTTAGTTTTGGGTTTGATTATAGGGTTTGGAAGGTTTTAGGTTGGTGGGGAAAGCTTTTCTATTGCCCCTTGTGTAAAGTGAATTTTGATAGCTAAGAAAATTAATTTACTTAAGTTGTTGTTTTGCTATGGGCAAAGTGAAAAATGTCTTTCCAATTGTTTTTCAGCTAAATGATGCATTCATCCATATTGTTAGGTTACTTAGGAATACTTGTGCAATTAATTCTAATTTTATTTGTTTCTTGGCTTTTTTTACTCCAAATCTCATCATTTTTGGTCAAACTAGTGTTTGAAAATGTCTGTGATGATGTTCTGAGATTGGATTCTATGTTGGAAGTTACATTTCATCTCTTAGCCATTATGTATGTAGGATGGTGTAACTTGTTTGCACTTTATCATTAATGCACCAACCAAAAGTAGGTGTTTCTTGTTTACTTTCCAAAACTGTTTGACTGATTGCTTCTCCTTTGTGTGAATGTTGACAATTGTCTCTACAATGATGAGTCTACAATGGCTTGAATTTGCACAATTTCCACCCTTGTAATTATCCCAAAAATTGATCGTGGTGTGTATGCTACTAGACATGCTTGTAAGGTGAGATATTATACAATAAGTTTGAACAAAATATGCAAAATATTAATTTTAGAATGTTTACTAAAGAAAAACATAGAATGTGAAGTGAAAGAGGATTTTTTTTTTCTTTCTTTAAAAATACAATTTAGGTGAGTTAGGTTTAAGTGATTCACCAAACTTAAGAAAACTTCAAGGCTTAAAGAGTTATTTACATATTATCTATCAACAAATTTTTTAGGGTTAATGACCATACACTACACTATCAGTGTAAATATTTTTATGCCGACAGCAAACACCAGTCGTTGATTGAATGACTATTTGATAATGAAAGTTATAATTATGCAGTGAAATAATGAAATCATGGGTTACCATTTAGTGTGAGTGTAAAATCAATTCACACTGATAGCACATTTTCTTTTTTCTTTTTCCCAACTTTTTTATATACATAGTGAGATTTAAACTCACATTCTTGTAGGATGAGTCAAATTCTTACCAATTGAAACCATATTTAGTGGTGGCCCTGAAGACGGTTGAGAGGGGCTACCGCCCTTAACCTCAATTTATGAGGGACACCAATTTTTTTTGTATTTAAGTAATATTAGTTAGTATGTATAAATATTAAAAAAATAATTTATATAAAAAATTATATACAAATCCTTTTATTTATTTATTTATTTTTGTTTACCACTAAAATGTTAGATTATTATTGATAAAAACTTGAAAACATGTTGTTAACATCTTAAAACTTGCTAAATATTATAATTCTTATGATTTTTATAGCAAAATTCTATTTAAAGAATTAAAATTCGTTTGATAGTTTTAACAATTGAATTAGAATCAAGTTATATAATACTGAGTTATTCACATTTAATTTTTTTCCTTAACACATGTATTTCTTGTAATATAATATTAACTATTCATGTGATCAAACTAACTTTAAAAAAGAAAATCTTAACTATCAGAGAATTATATATTTATGATTTTAAAACAAAAAATAATATCTATTATAATATATTAAAATAACCCCAATCTTCTCTCTTACACATCATCTATTTATATGTACCACCTACTCAAATTTGTTCCACATCATAAAAAATCTATGTGTCACTCTCTATAATCATTCATCATTTCTAAATTATATCTTCTATTCCTTCATTGTAATACCTTATCATTCATATCCCTAAATGCAATTTATTTTTATCATTTTCGGTTACTTAATCTATCAATGCATGTGACTATTGTTTTTACATTTTTTGTTACTAAACTTCTTTGTTTTATAAAAAAAACTTTTTGGGTATCGCTAAATTTCTTTATCTTCTAAACTTAAACATATCTATTAATTAACTTTTAACTCAATCACCCTTCCTTAATAAATTTGTTAACGTTAATCTATTATCTGTTCCCTCTAATTTATCAATCAATTTATAACATAAATTTTAAATAATCAATTCATTCGGTAACTAAACTATTGTTCTAAACCAAAGTATTGCATTCATCCTATTTGGTAATTGATCAATTTTTACCATATCGCAATGGACACACACAATATTGCATCAATCTTATATAAAATTAGAGTTAGAAGAACTTGCATTTAAGATTCTTTGTAATTTCTTGTAGGATCAAATTTGCCAGCTTAGATTTCTTGCATTGAAGAAGTAAAATTGGTGGTATATTCATCTGTAAAAAAAGACTAACAATATTGGGTAGCTGCCATGGTAACGTTATCTCATTTTTGAATTAATTACTTTTTATGGTTTTGTACTATGATTTGGTTGTGCTTCTGCATTTCATGTTTGATAAGTCTACATTTCATGTTTGATAAGTCTACATATTTTCTATATGATTGTATTGTATCGATTAGTTGTTGTGTAAATGTGAAGATGATTTAAGTACCAGAAAAAATGGTTGGTTCAACATTCAAATGATTGTCATTGGGCGTTGATGTTGCTAAAGGGTAATTCTATATATAAATTATTTACCATGTTAAATGTAGTTTGGTTAGTGAGTTAATGGACAACAAAATAAATTCAAGCAAACACATGACACTAAAATAACTCTACCTCTACTAATTTATTTTTATGGGTGTTAATTTTTATTTCAATTTCATTATGTATATTTTAGTATAATTAACTAAAACTTTAAGCTTATGTAATATCATTAAATATATAACAATGCAAATAAGATTTCTGCCCTTTGTACCAATTGACACCTTAATTATGATTATGGAATATATTTAATTGTCATAACACAATTTTAAAAATGCCTCAAAACACAATTGTAAACTGAAGAACTAGTCTCAAACTCAATGCTTCCACAATATTAAAATTTGGAAATGCCTCAAAACATCAAGTGGCCGCAACCATCACCAAACAATTAACATCATGAATGACTGATCTAAGTATCCAACACCACATTTATTATTCACTGGTCAAGCTGGACTCGCATTAACTTTATAAAAAGGCCTTGTAGGGAAAACATGTGCATGAGAATTTAAAGCTTGTGTGTTCAACCAATTCTTTTGATCCTCCATGACACTCTAAATTTTATGGATGGTTTTACACTCAAAAGTATTTTTTTTTCCTTCAACTTTCTTTCTAGCGTATCAAATATCATAAGACACAACTTATTTCTTCATCTATGTTTTGATTGATCATATTTTCAAGCCAATGAATAAAAGTAAATTGGTAGCCTTCAAAACAAGCACCCAAAGGAGATTGGAATTATATCTCTTTTGACCAAATGCAACTCTTAAAAATGTGGTCAATATCTTCTTGAGCCAAACCACATCTAAAACAAAAATGCTCCAATGTCATGCCACATCAATTATTATAACCACAACATTAGTTATAAGAAAATAGAATGAATCATTTACTTTTAGAAATAAAGTTCAATCTATCATATGATCTTTAACATTTTTAATCAATGACAAATCTTTATTCAATCACAATTGTTTCAAATTCTACGAAAATCAAACGCTAATTTTTAGATTTCATTTTGGTCTATTAATTTTTTTTTTGGTTTCATTTTGCTTTCTTAAGTTTCAAACATTAGATAATTTGGTCTTAAATTTATAAACTTTAATCACTTTAGTCCCTTAAGTTATTAACTTTAGACACTTTAGTCTCGTAAGTTAAAAATGGTAGACATTAATAGATAAAACAAAATGTCTAATATTTATAACTTAAGAACATGAAGTATTTAATATTTGTAATTTAAATGACGGCGTATTTAATTTTTGTGATTAAAAAGACTAAAATGATCGAACAAAATTTGAGTGACTAAAATTTCTAACGTTTATTTGTCAAAAAAATGGTCTAATGTTTAGAACTTAAAATACCAAATTATAACCAAAAAACTTAAGAGACCAAAGATAAATTTAAATATAATCTAAGAGTGTGTTTGGATGAGGGTAATTGAAAATTATAGGAAAATTAGAATTTTAGGCAATTTGAATGCTTCAATTGAATTCTTTTCATTTCTAAATTTTGTTGTTTTAATAAAAAGATTTGTTTTTAAAAAATTATGCTATTGTTATAAATTTCAAAAGTTGAGGGACAAAAATGAAAATTAGATTTGAGTCAAAATTTAAATTTTTGAAAAGTTGAGAAACTATTTTGCAAATTGTGAAACATATAAATTCATAATTATAAATTTGAAAAAATTATAAAAATTATCTCATGATTCATATTCTAAAAAGTAAAGAGAAAATTTAATTTTTAGATTTTAGATGATATCTAAAATAATTTACAAATTACTTCATAAAATTCTTTCATTTTAAAAAATTCATTATCTAAATAAGTAATTTACGTTGAAAAATTTAAATTCTATTAAAAAATTATTTCATCCAAATATATTATAAGAAACCAAAACTATAATGTAAGCTATATAATAACTTATAGTCACGGTCGATTAATTAGAGCGGTCCGATATTTATCATCGCTTCGGATAAAATAACCCTTAACTCATGGTCAATTTTTGCCATTGCTACGTGTCCTAGATGCATTAATAATTTAGTAGATCGCTGTATTATGTAAAAGATAATCGCTGTACTGAGTCTGCCGGTGTGCCATGATACTTGAATTTAGAATTACCCTTTTGCCATTGTCGGTGACCAAATTTATATACACTCCTTGAACCTTTCACAATGGTGGATGTTTTATCTAGGTACCCTTGTGATAAATTTTGGGAGTCTAAAAGAGTAGCTATAGAATCACTCCCTTATACAATAAATTATATTAACATTAAAAAACAAACAAATATTATAAAATATAGAGATATAAAGTTACTAGTGAATCTATTTAATACTTTTATTTGAAGCGTTGAGTAAAATAGATTAAATGTTTATTAAAAATTGTCAAACGTTGTCATTATAAAATTATAAAATAAATAATGTGTATACCTAATCATATTTAAAGACTAAAATAAAATAATATACGCAAAACATTGTGTGTCGTCTCTCTCGGAGAAGTAATTAACATAAATAGATCAAGACATCAAAAATAAAAGGAAAAACTAGCCTAAATGCATCATCATCACCATCAATTAATATTAAATTGAATGAGTAAATACTTTTGGATTAAATTCATCACCATCTTTGAATTTAAATAGAGTAAATATATTAACCATTACTTCATCTAACTTATAATGATTGTCTTACACACTCTTATTATTGATAAATTGAAGTAGTGTTTATTGATCGTGAAATTAAGAAGAATGTGAAATTAATAAGAATGTGAAATTTACAGACAAATTTTGCTATAACTATATTAAATTCTGTCTTTTCTTCTATTAGATAATATTATTTGTATAAATAGTAAGGGAGCTAAAAAAAATTACCTAGAAATGTAATTATATTGTTAATTTATTAGAGCCAAAATGAAAATATTTATACTAATTATAAAAAAACCATACATGCTAACAGAAACCTTTTTTATTTTTGACAGAATGTAGATAGAAACTTTTATCTATTTAATTCATAATAATTTCTTCAAGAAAATCATAATAATAACAATTTGGATCCATGACTTGGAGTTCTTATTATTATGCCAAATTTCACTCTTTCTAACGTGACACTATTTTCGTCTCCTTCTCCTTCCTAACTCATCCTAGGGGTGCGTATTGCGCCCACACCTTCTTCTATCTCAATCTCTCACACCTTCTTTACGAATTTTCATTTTCTTCCTTTCTCGATTATTTAATTAACAAAAATTTCTTCTTGAGTTGACAAATGAGCCACACAACAACACATACATAAGACACTTTTTGTGAGTGTGAGACACACATACACACAAACACTTTCTATAAGGTGTCACTGATTCCTCATTTGTAAAGATCCCAAGATTGGATAACAGGTTAGTTTCCAATTCTGCATTCAGATCTTGCAATTTTGGTAAATGGGTATTTATTTTATTTTTCAGATCTTCAAATTGCTACATACCCAAATGATAAAAATTTGAACTTTAAACCTCTTATTACTATTTTAATCCATTTTAGTTTACTGGGTATCATTGTTTTTTCATTTTTATGCAGGATATAAATCTTGGGGTTGATTTAATAGACATTAGGAATGTTGGGTCGGTCTGGATTTTCTAGACCAGGAGCTTTCAGGCCAGAGAATTTAGGTCAGAATACTATGGCCATGATTGGTAATGTTTGTTTCTCAGTTTTTGTTATTGGGGTTTTGGTATTTACTATTATGGCTGCTACTTATGAACCTGAGGATCCTTTATTTCACCCTTCAACAAAGATTACAACATTTCTAACTTCCAAATCCAATGCTACTTTTAAGTCAGATAATAGTGTTGTTAGAACTGGAGAAGATTTTATGGCTGCCAATGAATCTGTTTTTGGTGCTATTATTAACATGACTGATGTTGATAACTCGGTTAGTGGCGAATCGGGTGAGGTGGTTGAGGCGACTCAGTGTGATGGCAATTCGGGTCCTATTGATTGTAGGGACCCTGAGGTTTTTCATTTGATGATGAGGGCTACTATTGAGAAGTTTAAGGATATACATTTTTATAGATTTGGGAAACCTGTTGCTGGATCAAATGATAGTAGTTGTGATATGGCGTGGCGGTTTAGGCCTAAGGATGGAAAAGCTGCTGCCTTTTATAAGGATTATAGGAGATTTGTGATTGAAAAGTCCGAGAATTGTACGCTTAGTGTTGTTAGCATTGGGGAATATCATACTGGTATGAATGCAAGGAAGAGGAAGAAGAATCAGAAGGGTGGACTAGAGAAGACGTCGTTGAATACGGACCAGGTGAACGCGTTGCCGGTTGTTGGAGAGATGGTTAATGACAGCCTCCCTGTAGTTGAGTCCGAAAGTTCGTTTAGTCGAGGTAAATACTTGGTTTATATGGGTGGTGGAGATCGGTGTAAGAGTATGAATCATTACTTGTGGAGTTTTTTGTGTGCTTTGGGAGAAGCTCAGTACCTAAATCGAACGTTGGTTATGGATTTGAGCATATGTCTGTCTTCGATTTACACTTCGTCAAAACAGGACGAGGAAGGAAAAGATTTCAGGTTTTACTTTGATTTCGAGCATTTGAAGGAGGCGGCGTCGGTGTTGGACAAGGATCAATTTTGGGCAGATTGGAGTAAGTGGCAACAAAAAGATGGGATGAATCTTCATCTTGTGGAGGATTTTAGGGTCACACCGATGAAACTTAGGGATGTGAAGGATGCTTTAATCATGAGAAAGTTTGGATCGGTTGAGCCGGATAACTATTGGTATAGAGTCTGTGAAGGAGAGACAGAATCTCTTGTTCAAAGGCCATGGCATTTGATTTGGAAATCGAGGCGGTTGATGGATATAATGTCTGCAATAGCTTCAAGGTTAAACTGGGATTATGACTCGGTTCATGTTGTAAGAGGCGAAAAGGCAAGGAACAAGGAGCTTTGGCCTAATCTCGATGCGCATACCTCTCCCGATGCACTTCTCTCAACTTTGCGGGACAAGATCGACGAAGGAAGAAACCTCTACATTGCAACAAATGAACCCGATACATCTTTCTTTGATCCTTTGAAGGATAAGTATACAACTCATTTTCTCGACGAGTATAAGGATCTCTGGGACGTAACTAGTGAATGGTACTCTGAGACAACGAAACTCAACAACGGTGTTCCGGTAGAATTCGATGGTTACATGAGAGTATCCATTGATACAGAAGTGTTCTTGAGAGGTAAGAAGCAACTTGAAACTTTCAATGATTTGACCAGTGATTGCAAGGATGGTATCAATACATGTAATGTTGCAGAAAACTAAATTTCTGTGAGATGTGAAATTCCAATGTTTCATACATTGAAACATACTCACTTGTACTTATAGTTGTTATATGTGTTGGCATTTGAGACTTTGTAATCTTTAGTTGTTGTTGCAGTGAGGAGTAAAATTATTTAGTTTTGTATTGTAAGAGTAGTGTCACTCACCTTGGAATTTTTGAAGTTCTTAATTGAAATTTGTTTTATGCTTAAATCCAATGTATCTAATTATTGGCTGAAACAAAACTGCTTCATCACACCAATTAACTATATATTAAGAAAAGTTGGTAGTGAATTTAACGTGTCAATTTATGTCTAGATGTTATTAAAATACTCTTTATATATGAATGTATTCAATTTGATTTTTTCGTTTTTAGGAGTAATACAAGGGATATTAAGGGATATGTTTGGAAAAATATTAATAAATGAATCTAGTAACTTAAAGTGTGCCTATATTTTGAGACAAATTATTTTCTCTTATAATTAGGAATAGAGGTAGTATAGATTCAATTCTAATGCTATCATTATCATAAAAGCTATTTCAGTTGTTACATGTTGGAGGTGTTGGCTATGATAATTTTGGTACTTGATTGTGTTTCTCATGCTGAGAAAGATGTTTTCATTACCATAAGGCTATATGAAAGTTAGATTATTATGGTAGTTTTCCATAAAATTGTATACTTTGTCTCAAAGAGCTATTAGGGAGGTTTTTAATGTGATATGAAGTGTTGGAGTTAGGTTAAATATTAAGTTGAAAATGGAAAGTGTAAGTTAAGCTTTCACTATGCACTGAAAAAATGAGAATCTAAAGTAACACTAGAGTTGATGAATTCAATCTACATAAAATAGTTTCTTACTCCATTTGGATGTGCATATTTATTAAAACAATTATTGAGTGTAATAATTTTTATTTCTGTGATAAATGTGTCATTTACTAAACTGCTTTCAGTAATATATTAGTTAGGGGAGTAATCAGGTGAATTAAAATATAATAAATATAGAAAAATAATAATTAATAGTTTATTGACATTTTAAAATAACAAATAATATGTGATAAACGAATAATCTAAATATAACAAGGGAGTACAACGTAATAAAGCTTAGTTTTACGGTGAGTTTGAGCTTTTGTGGTTTTATATAACAAGGAAGTACAACCTAATAAAGCTTAGTTTTACGGTGAGTTTGAGCTTTTGTGGTTTTATGAAACTGATCGCAAAACCAAATATGCAAATTATATGGAAGTTAGACCATTAAAATAACACTGAACATTTATTATGGTTTGACATTCTTTAGACAAATCAATATTTTGTTTACTTTTTTTTTTCTAAAGAATTTATGCAAATTATATAAAAAAATTAAACATCAAGTGTTGGTGGTTCTTTTGTTAGTAGAAAAAATTGAATTTAAAACTTATTTATCACTCTAAGCTCAAGTTTGATTCTGCGGTAAAAATTCTTAAACGAAATTGGCTGCATGTAGTGTGCGTATCTCACTCGGGATTTCAACCATATGCTAATCTCTATATTCCTCCTAAACCACCAAACCATTTATCACTTAATATGCAAATTATTTATCTGTTTGGGAGAGATGCTATATTAAATTTTAGGAGATATTTATTATGAATAATAATTTGGTTAAAATTGTATTTGAAGTGAAATTATTTGTGTTGATATTTTTTCTTTGGGCAAATTTGTTCAATAACTTGGTATAAAATTTTCAATTCAACTTTTATCACCAGACATGTAGAGATTGGAAGGTGAGCACCCATGCACACACACACTTTATGGTGTGTATATTATTAGTTAAACCTGCTGAATAATGCAAATGGAATGGAATACAAAGTGACCAATCAAATATTTGAAGACATAAATAACATTAAGTAATAGGTAAATGACATTCATAGAGTACCACTACCTAAACAAATCAATAAATAATTCAAAAGCTCAAAACCAATGGATTGTCAGCCTAAGATTGTTCTCCTCATGCTTTGTTCTTTATGATGAGTTCAGCTTTATTCTAAAAAGTACCCTTTTCCCCATCTCAGACAGAAAAACAATCATTCCTTCATTGTTGTATCCTAGTGTAGAAAATGCTTACACTGGCCAATGCTTCACTTTATCATTCTTGATATTGTTACTTTTGATAGGAACTCAAATGAAGCTGTGATTTCTACTTGTAATCACTTAGTAGAAAGTATAGTTCTTAACAACAAAATGCTCCTGTTATGAGGTTTGGGTGGTATTCAATATCTATCATCCGCATATAACAGCCTATTTCTAACTTTGACTCCCTCAAGTGAAACCACGTTATTTTTGCTCTTCCAACTTCCACCCTGGACTTTAGTATTTCTCTTTAAGCCATGTATTGTATGGCATATTATACAAAATTTGGGTAAGAAAAATGGAACAAAATCCTCTGTTTCACCTAGCCTTTGATTTTTCACTTGAACTAGAGTAAACTTTGGCCAGTTTTTTGGTATTGGCCTTTTTTGAAACTGCAACTTGATGTTGGTTTTTACCAACTTTGTCGTCTGTAAGTGGTTTGACCTCGAATGCTCCTTTGGTGAACCCTCTAGAAACCTGAAGAATTTGAAACAGTTAATCATTGCTCAGGAAAGTAGGACTTGAGGATTATGAGCCTTAGAGAAATAATTGATACATATCAATAATTTTCATAGTAATGTTCTATCAATCAAAAGATCACATTTAATATAGGCTTTACCACCAGAAATATTATGACAAACTAGCATCAGTAAATAAAATCATCATTTTAATGTTAAAGAATTAATTCAGGGTAAACATAATTCTTAAAAGTTCAAAATTAGCATTGGACCCAAAATGAAATTCTGTGGTAATGTTAATTTCGAACATTATGATGAACCTTAACTTTGGGTTGGAAACTTATTCTATCGTTAATTCTAAGCAAAATTTATTTTGAGATCTCTTCACTTCTGAAGTAACAATTTCGTTTATAAAAGTCGTTCTTTCAAAAGTAATTATTCCAAAGTTTACTTTTTACAAAACATCTTCTACTAAGAAATAAGCAATAGCATCATCATGGAGAAAGGGGCTGAAACAACCACAATTTAATGAAAGCAATTTTGATAAATGAGAATGGAAAAAGAAGTAAATAAAGCACATGCACATGGCAGTGAGGGCTTTGACCCCACACCTTGTAACGTAAATCAACCAATAAGTAATAAGCATGTACTTGATACAAAATTAAAGTAACTAGAATTCATACATATAAAGCAGAATAACAGCATAAGCAAAATCATTGAAGAGAAATAACTGTTGATCAGTTATACCTTTAAGAAAATCCAAACTTTGAGAGAACTGCTCAATATTGCAAGTTTTGTCTTTTTCCCTGAAGTCAAGTATTCACACATATGCTGGTCAACCCTCACTATAAATTTTGGCCAGGTTTTGGGCTTTTGAGGTTCTCCCTTACGGTCCATTGTTGCCTAGGATATGAATGAAAGCATACAAGAAATCAAACTCACTAAAATGAGTAACATTTACTACAGGAAGTGAACATGACTGTTGTGATGTAAGCAAATGAATTATCAGTTAGAGGTAGAATCTTAACTCCATCTTATAGAACACATAAAACTTTCTTGATAACGTTTTTTTTTCTCCATGATCATATGGTCTAAACAATATTTTGGGAACGAAATTGTCTACTTACAAGAATCCGGCAAATTTGCTGTTCAATTTTTGAGAAGGAAGTCTCTAAAGCTTCAACCCTGCCTGTGGCATGGCAACAGGCACATGGTTCACTAATCATGAAAGTCACACTAGGTCGAACCTGTCAAACATTGATAAAGCATTTATAATTTATTTTAATAAATCTTACTAAACTTGATTGTGTGCTAATAGTCAACCAGAAGAGAATGCAATTTGAAAAACTATAGTTCATGCATTATTCTTTTCAATCTATAGTCATTTTAGTGTATCTGCAAGTTGAGGGAAGCATGATGAACAATGACGTGAAATAACATAAAATGAAGTACAAATTAGAACACGCTATTTAGAATAAATACTTGAATAAAACAATAGGAAGTAAATATAGAAGAAACAAAAGGAGGAAAAAGACTCACTCAATGATTCATATAAGCACCTACTTATTTCCATATTTGTGTCCATTTTTGCATTTCAAAAATCCAAATGTAGGAATTGTTGTTACGTTAATGCAACATATTGTTTCATGAACTAACACATTTAATATATCCACCACAGACAAACAACATACCCTCTTTCGTGTTATTTCCATGAGTCCGTATCTTGACAATTCGGAGACCTTAACAACAGATCTGTCTCTCTCAATGGCTTTCTTGATTTCTTCATAGACCAATCTTTTATTTGCTGATCCAGAAGATTGAAAATTCAATAAATAATTAAATTAAAAACTTTCAAGTCTGATTCTGATAACATCAAGCGATAAGTCATTTCAGAGTGGCATAAAAGATGAAAAATTTCATCCGTAGGTTATACACCATTACATCAACTTATACTTACAACATTAGGGAGATTGTTTAAACTGAGTTTAGACTATTTAATCAGTCACATCTATCAGTCCTCACCCTGTCACTAACGATATTTTCCTTTTGATAAAATCATCATATCATGTCAAGAAAACTCAGCTAACTAAACTATGTGGAAATTCATAGACACAGAAAAGGAAAAGGCTTAAAATGTTATGTTTGCCACTTTCTCTGCAAAAAAAAAAGTAAAATTTTATAAATTTTTATTAGCATTTCAGCCTTTGTAGAAGCCATCGCAGGTTTTTATTAGATACTAAAGATGTTTCAATCAGGTGAAGATAGTCCAAACGATGAAGATCTCCAAAAGAAACTACTCCAGGGAAAATATTATTGTGCCAAATTCATGTTTAATAAACCATAGGTAAGTAAACTCTAGCATCATCAATTAGTTAATTTGCAAGCATTTGTGATCTCTTCTCACCTTCTCATAATAATACTATTCATGACCAACAGGTTAGGCTAACAAATTGCATAGTGATGCAAACTGTGCATTAAGTATCACTATTATATATTTTAAAAAAAAAAACACATCGCCATGAAAACTATCACAGGGAAATATATATAAAGCTTTAGTCAGTGATATATAACTCCAACTCATAGTCAAATAATATTATGAAATACATCTGAAAGAGGCCTTGTTCCCAATCCTCTGATTCACTGTACTTAACATATAAATCATTTTCACAAACAAGTGGTAAATCACTATTTACCTTCATCCGTCATATCAATGAAATCTACCACAATAATGCCACCAATATCTCGTACTCGCAACTCCCGTGCAATCTGTAACAAATTGGTTTTCATTAAAGAACTCGAACTGCGTGGTTTAGATGAATTATTGGTTTCAAGCCAAAACAAACAATAATTGTTTTTTTTTATATAATTTTATTTTAAGATAACAGAAAACTGAAATAGAATCAATCATCAACAATGAAATATAACTTCATAATTATCATACAAGATTATCACAATAAATATAGTCTTAGAATTTGGACTAGACCTAACTCAATCCCAAAAGCTAGTTCAAGGGGTGAGAATTGACCAATCCTTATATGGACTATTTTGGCCATATCTTTAGTTAATGTGGGATAAGTTAATTCAAATTGAGATCCTACCGAGGACTGGGAAGGGGTCTCAAGATCGTAATTGTGAAATCATAACATGGATCCTACCTTAAGTTCAGCTCAGCTCAGCTCTGATACTACTTTAGGTTAAGTTGTTAATTTGTGACTAATGAGAGTTTTTTTTTTTGATAGTGTAACTAATGAGAGTTATGATGATCTTATGGATTTTTATGTTAACTGATTTAGAGGGAATTTATTTTTTAATTTACGCTATTTTATAAGCACATATTTGAATCCTGTAGGATCTTACAGTCCATGTTTCAATCCAACAATGAAATATAACTTCATAATTATCATACAAGATTATCACAATAAATATAGTCTTAGAATTTGGACTAGACCTAACTCAATCCCAAAAGCTAGTTCAAGGGGTGAGAATTGACCAATCCTTATATGGACTATTTTGGCCATATCTTTAGTTGATGTGGGATAAGTTAATTCAAATTGAGATCCTACCTAGGACTGGGAAGGGGTCTCAAGATCGTAGTTGTGAAATCATAACATGGATCCTACCTTAAGTTCAGCTCAGCTCAGCTCTGATACTACTTTAGCTTAAGTTGTTAATTTGTGACTAATGAGAGTTTTTTTTTTGATAGTGTAACTAATGAGAGTTATGATGATCTTATGGATTTTTATGTTAACTGATTTAGAGGGAATTTATTTTTTAATTTACGCTATTTTATAAGCACATATTTGAATCCTGTAGGATCTTACAGTCCATGTTTCAATCCAACAATGAAATATAACTTCATAATTATCATACAAGATTATCACAATAAATATAGTCTTAGAATTTGGACTAGACCTAACTCAATCCCAAAAGCTAGTTCAAGGGGTGAGAATTGACCAATCCTTATATGTACTATTTTGGCCATATCTTTAGTTGATGTGGGATAAGTTAATTCAAATTGAGATCCTACCTAGGACTGGGAAGGAGTCTCAAGATCGTAGTTGTGAAATCATAACATGGATCCTACCTTAAGTTCAGCTCAGCTCAGCTCTGATACTACTTTAGCTTAAGTTGTTAATTTGTGACTAATGAGAGTTTTTTTTTTGAAAGTGTAACTAATGAGAGTTATGATGATCTTATGGATTTTTATGTTTTAATTTACACTATTTTATAAGCACATATTTGAATCTTGTAGGATCTTACAGTCGTTTCAATCCAACAATTTCCGATTTCACTTCCCTTCCTGGTTGTATGTAGGATCTTGATTTCCGATTTAACTATCTTGGTCTGTCCACCTATTTATTTCTTTAAAGCCCCATGTTATTTTATGTAGGTGGTGGGTCCCAACAGAAATGGTACGTTGAAGGAAATTGGACCTCTAGTGTCACCAACTCAAGGCTAGCATGTAGTAAAAAACCTTTCATGAGACATTGTTTCATTTCAATAAACTGCTACAAGAACAATACACGTCTAACTACATTAACACATTCAAACTTATAAAATGGATGACAATTTAATCCAAAATGAAATTATTAATCGCTATAAACCAACAGAATAATACAAAAAGGATGAGTTATATTGGGTGTCAGTACTATGCCACCAGGGTTGTTCGCGGTGCGGTTTGGATCGGTTTTGAGAGAAAAACTCATCCGATCCAAAGATTAAAATATTTGTGGTTTGGTTTGGACGACAATTCAAAAAAAAATCCAAACTGATCTGATCCAAATTAATGCGGTTTAAATTGGATCGGTTTTCGGTTGATTCAAATTACAATTTGTAATATATTATTTTAATAATAATTTTATAAAATTACATTAATGTAACAAGTTTGAAGCAAAATATTATATATAATATACTAAAAATTAATATTACGGAATTAACATATAGATCGATTATGTTTGAATTGTATGAAATAGTAATAAAAATATATCAACTAAGTATTATTAAAAATTAATTGAAACTAACAAATAATAGTTTAATGCAATATCTCATACTAATAAAAAAAAGTGTTAAAATTTATAAATGCGATTTGGTTTTTAAAATTGAATCCGAAATCCCATCCGAGCGGTTTTCACGAACGAAGATCCAACTCATCCAATAATATTCAATTTTGTGCGGTTTTCGGTGTTTTTGGATCGGTTTGCAGTTTTTTTTTTTTTTTTGATTGGTTTGGATGTGAACACCCCTCGCCACCATATATTACTCAAGAGTGTTGTTGAAAGTAAGATATCTTACTTATGTTGACACGGCATTTCTTTGAAGTAGATAGTGTGTGCAATTTATGCCGATACTAGACTAAATTTTACCAGCAAGTTAAATATTGCATTTCTTGAAATATCCCTAAAATTCCTGTGGAAAGGAATTCATTGTCTTCGTAGAAATATCTCGGAGCTCCACATTAATGGATGTTCTGAATATATATTATCATGAGATAAAAAGGAAGTATTGAAGAATAAACAGTTTTTCATGAAAATAAATATAACAGTTCTTGTCTGCATAAGTCAGAAAAATGGTCTTACTAAAGCGTAAGTAGTGCACAAATATATTATAATAAAGAGTGCAACATTCAACCTACCTGTCTTGCAGCTGCAAGGTTGACCTCTAGAATAGCTTTCTGCTTGGAAGTTCCATGACAAAGCATCCCATGTCCTCCATTTACATCAATAGAAACTAATGCCTCAGTTTGTTCGATGATTAGAGAACCTCCATTAGCAAGTGGAACCCTAGAAAGTAATTCATACCAAAAACAGCTTGCATGTTACGAATTTTACTATCATGTTTCTTATAAAGCAAGATGCCACTAGACATTTTATATAAGAATATCAGCAAACAGACTACTATAAGAGCAAATATAAGCAAGGGATGGAATATTAAGAACAAAAGAAGCAACAAAATCTACCTTTTGCTGAGGATATTGTCAAGCTCTCCTTCAATGTTGTATTCATCAAAAAGGGGAACCTTTTTATCATATAGTTCAACTCGATCACAAAGATCAGGGGCAATGTCCTGAAGGTAATTGGTCACCTGGAGATTAAATAAAAATATTGACATCGTCGGACAGAAGTGATATGTCAGTTTGTACATCGAATTTTAAATTAGCAGTTGATATAGTATTTGCAATTGCAAAAAATAATTATCATACCATTCATATAGCATTTTTTCCTACAAACAACTGGATCAGCATGCTAACATAGGTGAAAAGATTTTGAGTCTTGTATACACATCATAAAATAAAGCTGAAGTTTTGTTCACATACAGAAACATAAATTCTCTAGTTTTAGTATTTAAACTTAGACTTCTAAAATTAGCATATACTCTCTCTAGTCTTAATTATAAGAAGAAAAACTAAAAAACATCTATACCAATTAACTTATTTATTACTATCACTTTTTAAATATTTTTATTAATAGATCCCACATAGAAAAATGAGACATTAAATACACCCACTAATATTTAAAAGACAAAATTAAATGAGGATAAAAAAGTCATTTAAACAATAAATGCATCTTAAAAGTCACAACTTTTTCTTATAAATGGGACCAAAAAAATCTTCAAAATTTTTCTTATAATTGGGACCGGAGGTAGTACATACCTCATGAAATGTCCTTGGAGAGTCAACCACCAATTTCTTGACCTAAAGTATATCATCATAAACTGTAATCAGTAGATATAACATAATATAGGTTTTCTTTGGAATTTAAATAGACACCGTTAAGTTAAACATCCCGGAGATCATCAAAGTGACTTAAATTGAGTATCAGAACCAACATTGTCATTGAAATAATCTTGGACCACTGAGAGAGTTTGATCCATTGCCCTGTGCAAAATAACAGGAACAGCTCCTTCCACCCCTTCATCAGCAGCAAGAGCAGCAGATTTTGCATGTTCCATTATGTTATTCCAAGTCGAGAGCAAACCTTCCAAGTCTTTCTGCAGTTCCTCAAAAGAATGGCCAGCAGCAACAGTTCTTACAGTGAGACCAAAACCCTCAGGTTGCAGTGTCTTAGCTATAACTTTCAACCTTGTGCGCTCGACACCAGAAATCTTTTTGGAAACTCCAATTTTATCACAACGTGCCATCAAAACCTACAGGTAAGAGAGTCTAATTCAAATGAAACACGGTATGAATAATTTATTAGAAAAAAACAGGAATGATACCCAATCAAACTTTATGCAAGGTGCAAGCATAAAGTAGCACATACCCAAAATCTACTTCTTAGTTTGGGAAAAGCAGTCAGATTGGGACCCTTAGTACCAAGGCCCTCTTTAACAACTTGTACAACTATTTTGGTTCCCTTGCGAACTTGGTTCCATTTATTTACTCCAGTTTCTCGTTTTGTATCTTTTGTAAGCAAAATATGATTGTTGATAGACCCGTTTGTGCCAACTGGAAGAGAACTGTTATTTATTTCTCCTTCTATATGGACATCAGTTCCCTCTACATCATCCTCAAAGTCAGCTTCTACTTCATCATCAACCACACTACCATTCATATTTTCCTTAAGAACTTCTGCAATACAAAAATCATCATCTACTTCATGCTCATCATAATCATTGTGTACAGATTTTAAGCAATCATCCTCAGAATGTATGTCCGGTATTCCATCAGGGATGTCAGTAGCACGAGACATGTGACCATTTTTTCCTTTAAGATCATTTTCTTGTTTCTTTTTCTTTCGACGAAACGGAGGGAATATAAATGGTTCTTTGTATGGCTTAAACTCCAAAAGAGCGAGTTTAGAACTCCCAATATCAACAAAAGCTCCTCCCATAGAAGGAACAAGCTTTGTGATTACCCCAACATACACACTATCACATTGCACATTAGTCTTAACTGGTTCCAATAATAATTCAACCAATTTGTCATCCTCCAGTACTGCAATTCTTTGCATGGTACATATTGATGAGTTTATAAGTAAAATGGTGGAAACAGGGTCTTTTGGAATTGAACTACTACTTTCTTCAGGTAACAACTCTTCTTTATCTACCAGCTTCACCTGCTCTTTCACAGTGTCGTTAGTTTTAGATTCATTGGATTCTGTTTTATCCTCAGAGACAATGGAACGCGGTGAATGGAGTAGCCAGGGTTCCTCAACAGGCTCATAATTCTCAGAAAGAATATTAGTAGAATGTGAATCCTTGTTACTCATAATCACCATGTCCTCGTTGTCCAAAAATAATTGATCTTCCAAAATAAGTGTCTCGGGCTTTAGGAAATCATTTTCAAGGAGACTCGTATTCCTTCGTTCATCTGTCAAACCACTGTTTGAGTGTTCAGAAACATATTAGGAAAACACATATTTCTGGAATGTAAAAATATGAAGAAATACCTTTGACTGGGAAAAATATAGAAGGCTGCTTAAGAAGATATGTTTCCTCGGAGCAGTAACTCCACTCATGAGCTGAAGACATATGGAAATGAGACCTAATCCATAAATCCCTCACCACAATTTTATTATCTTCTAGGACTGGGACTGTAAGAGGTACTGAAAGAGAAAATGCTGGTCCAGGCTTCCAAATAATGCCACTTGAGGACCTTGACTTTTCCATAATGAAATAATTATATTTAAAGTTCAAGCCAAAAGCAATCTGCAAGGTAAAATAACAACCGAGTCACTTACATTAAAAGAATATGCGTTTTGATGTTCATACAATATTTCAAGAATATTAAAGCTTCATGTAATAATAATCTAAACTTAAATAGAAGGAACACTTTGATCTGGTGAATGCAGAATTTTGTAGCAACAAGCCACCTATCATTTACCACTGAATACATACTACAGTTTTATTGATAGGAACCAGAGAATCTCCAATGGACAGGTTTTGCCTTTCCAGAGTATCTGTGTTGAGGATTTCCAGAGATAAAAAAAGCTTTAGACATATGATTCTTCTATAACGGGGGAGGTTTCTTTCTATTATTCTCAATATATTGTAGGTTTGCTTTATATGTTTCCCTCAGTGTACAAAAGCCTAATCAGAAAAACTCAGCTCCACCACATTAATACTAAAATTAACCTGAATGTCGAAACATCTTATTTAAACTTTTCTTTCTGTACAACTAAATAAATATTCGAACAGCCCAGTGATATTACCTCAGATTCAGCTTTCCATATGTTAGCGTGCTCTGTAGGAGACATTAGTACAGCCATGTTTGGTTTCCAGCAGCCTAACACAGCAAGATCCCCAGTTATATACAGAAGGTGATCATCTTCTAAATCAGCTTCTACAGTCCAAATGATCTTACATATATCATCAACATCAGTGGTTGAATTGCCTGATAAATTGGAATAGTCAGATCATTCTAAATTAGAGGAAAATACACTAATAAAGCATGATACTGACAATTAACACCAAAAGGAAGATTCACACCCACTCATAACTCGTACTACAGAAAAAGGGCTTATTTGATAGTGCGTGAAATTGCAGAATTAAAAAGTAACCTGGGTTCATATAGAATGATGAAGATAATTAAAAAGAAAACTCAGGATACATGTAGCTAACACCAAGAAGAAGGTTGTTGCAGCATTTAGCAGTACAATAGAACTTATTTAAGATAAGTCTACTTTTTGCTTCATTTAATTTACAAAAAAATGAAGAAATTGTTCGCAATTCATAAAGTCAGTTCCAATCATTGAAAAAAAATTGAAGAATATATGTGACATGCTGCATTGCTACTAATGAACATTCTACAGAATCTAACTAAATATGATGTATCAATTATTAATCCATCGGGCTAATTCATTAATTTTCATTATCTACAGAGTTCAGGATATACAACAAAGGTAATTTTATCCTTACAAGAATAAAAAAACTTTTGCACAAAGCACATGCTATAACTCTTGAGTGGCTGAGTCTTGATCCTTTATTCTAGTGATAAGCCAAGCTCGAATAAGATTCTACTCGAATACAACTGGAAGGAAGCTGTATATTAGGATGTTAACTCTTGAACAATACAGTTGTGATAAGTATCCAGCAAAACAAATCAAGGCGATAAATATTTAGGCTATAGAAAGGAGATAGCTATTTAATATAACTAAAATATGAAGTCTCAAACAAATCAACCAACAAGAGAAAAAGATGTATGAATTACCTTTCTCTGCTGTGAATGAAGCTAATCTTCTGACTGATTTATGGTTCTTCAGACAGCACGTGAATCTATATTCTCCATGCATTGGTACATGATGGCATATATGTCTGTAACAATATTTTAATACATAAGCGCAACCAAGACCAAGAAAAGGGAGAAACAATTAACACTAAAAAGAATGTGTATTACCCATCAATATTACAATTACAATATATCACCATTCCTAGTGGTATTGGTCATCATTCTTGATCTATCCATGATCATCTCATCTTTCATTTCAAATATAAAATCATATTTAAAATGCATTTCCCATCTTTAATCATCCTATCAATATATGTTTTGTGTTTAATGTAAGCTACACGTATAACAAATGAGTCAAAAAAACCACAAATCAGTATGAAACCTAATTACTATTTGCTACACTTAGTGAAAAATATAAGTAGTATGGTACAATTGGTGTGTTCTCGGTAAGCGAGATCAAAACCCTATTCATCTAATATATCAACAAAAAAAAAATCCTATTCATCTACACAAACAAACATAACCTAAATTAAACCAATTTCCCCTCTCAACACATGTCAGCAACTAATAATACAAAGTAGAAAAAGCAACATCAATGAATTGAGTATAGACACATCAATGAGTAAAATTTGAGAGTGAGAGAAAGTAAACCTTCTTGGTGGGAGTGTGTAAGGGTTAGAGAAGGGGGTAAGAAGGTGATGAGGGTGGTGCAAAAAACCAACTTCAGCAATGAACTCCATTAACTGACGAGAAAGCAAGAGTTCATCACTTAAGAAAAACAAAAGCGCGGAGAGTGGAAAATGAAAAGAAGAGTGCTTTGGATAAAATATTTAGATAGATAGATATATGTGTACTATTGGTGGTGTGACACACGGGAGAGCCACAACAGGATAATTGTCTTGGCTTGGCGACTTTCTCTAAGTATTAGAGGAACTTTTGCATATCATTAGTATATCACAATATTTGTGGGTCGTGTCTCATTGGTTACTATAGTAAGTTTTTTTTTTTTTTTTACCGTACAATATTGTAAGAATAATTAACAACACAAATAAAATAATGTGAAATTTACTATAATATTTTTTATGATATGTATAAATTAATAGAAAAGAGAGAGGGGGAGAGAGGTGTAGAAGAGCTAGATAGACAGGGGAGAGATGAAATAGAGTAAAATGAGAGAGAAAATAAAGACAGATAAAATAGGGTAGAGAGACATTGAGAGGGGAGAGACAAAACAAAGAGACACGGGAGAGAGAAAGCAAGAGAGGAGAGAGAGTGACTGGGAGACATATAGAGATACGAGAGGGGGGAGATGATAAGAGAGCACGGGGAGAGAAAAGAGAGGAGAGAGATTGAGAAAATATGAAAGATA
Source organism: Cicer yamashitae (assembly GCA_037974755.1). Taxonomy (NCBI): domain Eukaryota; kingdom Viridiplantae; phylum Streptophyta; class Magnoliopsida; order Fabales; family Fabaceae; genus Cicer; species Cicer yamashitae. The sequence goes on from JBBPBQ010000004.1 coordinate 39,894,342, forward strand.
AAATCTTTGTTTAGTAGAAAATAAAAAATAAAAGAGTATTTTGGTATTTTAAATAATTTTTCTAGCGGACAAAAAGTTTTTCCATGGTTGAGTGAGGGATAAGAATTACATCAGTTCATTTTCCCCAAGTTTGTCGAGCCCCATAACTAGTTTTTACATCAAAATACAATAAGAGTTGTTCTCTTATGTCCCTCATTTTTAAGCAAATCAAATGCACCTTAAGTGTGTTTGATTCTACGGTAATGAAAATTGATATATTTTAAATGAATTCATTTTGGGTGTGTTTGTTTTGACATTTTAATCACAACCACGTATGTTAACATTTTCATCATGAAAAACACAAGCTACAAAAGGTAGCTTAAGTGAACGCATGTTGACATTTTAGACACCGTCAAAGAAAACATACACTTTGTAAAATTGATTTTGGTTAAAAGTGAGTTGAATGTAAAATACTTTGTGCTTGGATATATTCACGTAAAAGTGGGTTGAATGATAAAATTTAGAGTAAAAAACACGTTTTGACTCAAAAGCTACAAATCCTAGATTCAAGTTAGAATCAAATTTGAAGGTAGAATCAATTCAACTTGAAAACATCCAAACATATGAGAATTAATTTTACACAAAATTTGATTTTGACTTTTTCAGAAGTGGATCAAAACATGCACTAATAATACTTGTGGAATTGATCCGTGTGACACCCTATATCTCGAAAAAGTTTTAAAACGTAAATATAGTAAAACACACGAGTTAATTTGGTCCATAAAAAAAACATATTCAAGCATAGAAAGATCAAAATTCGTAAAGATACGACAATAACATCATCATCAAAAGAGTTCAACCCCTAAAATTATTAAATAATCAGAGTTGACTCTATACAGTCCCAATTTATTGGTCGGCTAAAATGGCGACAATTCAACATAAAGAAATAAGTAATAACTATTTGATGCGTTGGTGACATGCAAATCACTCAATCTTTTTCTCGTTGGTGATTGCTTCATCTTTTTTCATCTCATCATCTATCCACACATGTAGTGTGTAAGCAACGGCATGAGAAATAAACAAATATGAGTCATTATTCTCAAAATATAATCAAGCGGAGTAAATTAAATGAACAATCAACATCACAACATATAACAATAAACACTATCAACATGCATGGTGACACAACAAGAATCACAATCACCAACTATTTCACGTTGGATCCTTTTAACTCTTGATTGACACAGGTAGAAAAGCCACCTACTGCCTAAAAGCAAGAATATTTAGTCAAGGTGATTTCGTATTCAACATAACACCTCGACAATGTCCAACATTAATGTAAGACTTTCCTATTGACAACTCCCTCAAAGTCTCCTCGACCGTCGAACTCTAATTCTATCATGGCACAACCCTTCAACATGTCATATTATATGAATGCAAAACATATCATTTATCAACAATCATTATCCCACATTACTCAGGCCATATATGCAACTAAGCGTGCTACAATATATTAACATTTATGAACAACATACCAATAATGATTGACTATTAACTTATCACCTACCTAATTATTTATCTTGTTACTTAATATCTTGGTCCTTATTACTAGTTAATTAATAACTTAATTTATCATTCTTACGTAACCGAATCAATCAATCCTTAACATCTAACTTGTTATTCTATAAATTAGTCATTATCTGATTTTGATTATATTCCTAATTGATTAACCCAAAGTTTATAATCGATTAAGTCATAGCTTAGTCATGTTCTAGTTCTAATTACTATCATAATCGATTGATTAAGCCTCATTAAATGGTAATTGCTTAACTTAGACATTTTACAGTTTTGGTAATCATCTTAATCAATTATTGAAGCTCAATTCTTTGTTTATTATATTTTGTTTTAATCTAATTGATCATTCTCTATTCCCTACTCGGTTAATCTTAATTAGTTTATCCCTTTTTTTTTACAGTAATCGATTAAACCCTAAAACTAATCGACTATTATATTAGAAAAATAGAACATAATGCAGTTTTATCAAAATAGAGATATACTAGGTATTAACCTTCAACAGTCATCGTCGTCGTCATCAGATAATACAAAAACACATATCACAAAGTTTAGTAACACATACCATCATACATACTAATCTCAACAATTAACATAACATAACATCATTAATATTTATAACTCAAATAGAAAGCGACACATCATAATAGATGGTTTACAATAGACGACACTTAACCTATTCTACTATCCCCACAACAATTCTAAACAATTCAACGATCAGTGCAGACCTATGGATCATGAGACATCCCTATTTAATAAACCTACTCAATCTACTCATTATATCAAGAGTCAAGACCCCTTTTTGTACCTTAATTGACGATTTCATGAAACACATCCTGTAACACCCCAAATTTTATAATAGACTATTTAATTAATTAAAATACTATTTATCGAGTTAATTTAATATTTAAAGTGTTTTAAGATATATGTTGATAAATATTATGATTAATTTTCTTTATATGTGTGTTTTCTAAGACGTGATGATTTTTATAGATATTTGGTTTAATGGTTAAAATCATATTTGTTTATTTATGTTAAATAAAAATAATATTATGTTAAAATGAGTATTTTGGAGAAAAAATTTCTAGTGTGGATGAGAAAATAATTTATTTATTTATTAAGGACTTTTAGAAATACTAGAAAATGGATTTTGGACCAAACAACTATTTACACTCCTGTTTTCTACTTCTGCATATATATTCGCTATTACTGTTACTAAATTGGATTTTTCTTTCCTACACATGCGAGTTCCTTATTGCACCCCATTTCTGCCTCAGACATAGACTGGACTCCCCTGTGTTGGGCCTTACAGCCTATTTTAATTCTGCACCTGTACATCTGCTATCTGCATCCCTTAATCTACAACTGAAAAAAATAATGAACAAAAAAGAAGGAAAAGAAAGGACCGAGAATTTCTACCTTCTTCTTCGTACGTATGCCACCGCCTACATAACCATTTCCTCCTTCTTCTTCTCTTTTCGACCACAACCATTATAGTGGGTGTCGTACCAAATTGAGACTATATTCGTGATTGTTGTCATCTCCTCTCTCATTCTAAACGCTAATCACAAATTGAAACGCCCTATTCCTCTTTGCCAAAAATCACATCTCCACCTTTTGATCAAGATTCCAGCCACCACGACTGTCACCAACGAAAATCGAAACCATATTTGAACACTATGCAACACCCTCTTCCATTACCTATGCTTGATATCACCAACCGTTACACTTTAAAAAAATGGGTTTCCACTATTGTCGCGGTTGTTTTCTCGAAATCCGACCAACACGTTCGTCGCTTGAAAATCTGACATCATTTTTGGATTCCTCTTGTTGAAACCTTCAAGAAGCACTACTTATCTATGTTTTTTGGTGAAGTTGACATTGGAATCTGTCGACGCTCTGACGCGTCGGTAAAGCCTTTTTTAACAATTTGTTTTACGTTGTTTTGAATATGTTTTTTCTTTGAATATTTTTATTACTTATGTAACACTAATTTTTATGCTCCGCGTAAATTATCAGCCATGTTTGATTGACTCTGCAAATTTTTCGATGCTTTTGAACTAGTTCGTTGCATGTTGTCGACATGTCATGGTTGCAGAAAATTATTCTGATCCTTGTATTGTATGAAACCGTCAAAATAAGGTAAGGGGTGAGAGATTGTTCAAATCATGAGTTTAATATATTATACGATGGACGCAAAAGCTGTAATTCCCAAACATTCATTTGAGACTTGCCACATATGGTTTAACCATATTTAGTAATAACTAAATAAGAATGTGGAATTGGTAATCATGGGTATTAAAATACGATTTAGAAAATCATAGATTTGTTGTGATTTAATTTATGTTCAGATTGCATGATATTTGATTATCTTTTGAAATTTTGTGTTATCATTGACTATGATATCTATGTGGATTTAAGTGTTTTTTGAATCTGATCAATGTGTTATGACGATGAATATTGATTTGGTTTTTACTTAAATAATTGTATGATGTAAATTAACATGTGTTTTCTAGTGGAAACACTCACATGAAGTATAATATCTACTTAAATGCAATGGTCGTTGAATCTTATATCGTATGACTGTCAATTTTTATTATACCACTATGAGAGTGTGAATATGATATGTTAAAGTGTACTCGAGATTGACTGTGATAAATGTGTGTATTTTGACAAACATTTTGGAATGCACATTGTGATGTATCGAGTAGTGATTATCAAATGACTTAAGAATATCATATGTGCATTGCATTTAAGTTCTGTGATGGATAAATTTGATTAAGTTGAATTATGATGAATCCGACCCATGCCGATGGTGGTGCTCTTAATGAAGTAGTCTAGGCCAACGAGGGGAGAAATTAGACGTTGGAAGTGTTTGGATGTGCAGATTGTATTGTCATCATATAGGTAGGGCCTGACAAGCATAGTGATTTTGGGGAAGTACAACCGAATGAACCTAATCGTGGATGTTTGGTGTTGAGGCTTATGGCAAGACTGTTAAACCTTGGGGGTATTCTGGTGGGGAATTCTTAAGTTACTTGGAGGTAGCCTTCCAAATTTCGAGAGCTACCATGCAACACACATTTACCTCGACCGTCCCATATATGTGTCTCAAGTTTAGTTGAGGAGATATGTGGGACATGATCAATTTGAATTGTCCGTCCACTTGCGTGGTAGCATAATGTCAAGCCTTCTAACCAAGTACTTCAGAGTTAGAATAGTACAAAATTGTGAAAAAGTAGAGTCTAAGCTCATATATAACATTGCATTTTCTTGTGACTATTTTGTTATGATTAATATGTATCGTATGCGATAATAATTTCTCTTAGATGTTGGGAAAAGCCTCGCTCTGATAGGTGATACTGAGAACGAGAGTTATAAGTTGTATTTCATTTATTTAATTTGAAATGATTTTTTGTATGAAAACCTTATAAGTACTAGTAAGTTTTTGGAATTAAATTAAGAAATTATAGTTAAATGAGGTTTATTGAAATTTTACTGTTCTATTAGAGGAAAATAGTCTAAAGTGTTCCATTTGTATTTTGAGAAATGTGATATCCTAAATAACTCACAAAAGTTTCTTTTTTTCCTTTGAAAAGGTTTTTATTTTCTGCTGCTAATTTTTATAAAAATATGATATAAATTATTATACATATTATTTTGGGATTTAGGGTGTCACACATCCTCGTAGAAAGGATGACTCCTTGCTAGTCAACATATAAACGTTTGGATAGAATACAAATAGTTAAGAAAAGTGATGTTTCTATGCAAATAAGTAGAAACAAAAATTTTGTTGTTAGTTTATAGATTGAAAGTAGTTATTGTTATTGTAAAAGTGGATTTAACTACAATCCTCTAGTTGATAGTCATATCCTCTAAGATCTGCCTTCTTAATAGAAGATACGCTGAATAAATTATGAAGATCTATACGAATATGTCTTAAAGGCTAATTTGCTTTAAATGCTGATTCAAGATCTCCAACGGTAACATTCTCAACGTATACATCTCTGTGTATTTAAGTAGAAATAGATCAATATGAAATAGATAGCTGAGAGAATGATAAAGGCAATGCGCTAAGAAGAATTTCTATAAAAGTCTAGTAAACATCAAAAGAAAAAATGAATGAAAAATCGTCTTAGTAAAGAGTTATTAGAATTGATGTAAATCAATCAAATTGTTTGATACACTTGAATTGATATAGGATTTCAAACGTAATATTCTCTAAATGAGATTTAAAATCCTAGAAACAAACTTTGTGTCAATTCAGACACAAATTGAAACTGATGTAAATTAGCCCGATAATGGCAATGACTCTTTCATCCATAAGTACCTGAAGAGGCATAACAATACTCATGAACCTCATTGGCAAGCTAACAAAAAGTTGAGAAGGGTTCCAATGGTGACAGCCTGGAGAGGCTAAAAAAGAATACTCAAAGGCAGAAGAGGCAGAGTAAATAATACTTGTATGCTATTGTTTAAACTAGTGGATTAAGTCATCGACTAAACTGAGGAAAAATATCTTTGTAAGGAGAGAACTAGATATAGCATCAGTCTGTTGTAAACTAGTATAAAAATCCTTGTGTCCATTCTCTCTCTCTCTCTGTTATTCTAATCTAAGTTTTTTATAATTCAACTTTATTTTCACTAAACCTGTTTTATAATTGTAAGTTAAATGATTTGATAAAGAACATATTTTTGGTTAAGCAATTAAACTAATTTTCAAAAATGGAAAAACACAATTCAAACCCCCTTCCTTGTATTTTCCAGAACCTTCAATTATGATTAGTGACAAAAGAGTATGGTTTGCAACTTTTCAAATTAACGATCACATAACAACAAACATAATTGAAATCGGTTTAGATTTGACTAGGTTATGAATGTCTAAGGATTTATGAGACCTCTAAACTTACAATACGACAACCTACAAATTTTTGGCGTTGAGATTCTTTAAAATAGGTAGGTTAAGTGATCAGATGATTAGTACAAGATAGGATTCAAATTTGACTACCCAAAATATAGGAAAACTATTATTTTTAATTTTTTTGTCAATAACTAATCATTTCGAAACAAAACTTAATCGATTAGTAGAGTAATAACAAGATCATCTAGTACTCAATCAACATATTAATTGATTAGCCTACTTAGTAATATTAATTGATTAATGTCTTTTATAATCCATTAGTATTATTTATTAATTGATTAAATGTCATTAAAATAGGTACTTATTATTTCTATTATCTTATATTCATATCTAAACATTCAAACATTTAACAATTAACACAACACTCTTAAGGGGTTAAAACTAATCAATAAAAACTCAAGGTGTTACATTCACCCCCTTTAACACTCAATCGACTCCTTTAATAAGTGTAACTCTTAAGAACATATGATCTCCTACTTCAAAAGATAATTCCTTAGACCTTTTATCATGATAATTCTCTTATCTACTCGAAGAAACTTTCATCTTTTCCTAAACTAATATGATATTTTTCTTTGTTTCTTGTATAATCTTTGATCCAAGTACAATATCATATGATACCAATTTTTAAACCAACAAATCGGAGTTCTACACTTTCTTCCATGCAGCACTTCAAAAGGTGTACTAGAATGATAACTATTGTTATATGTGATCTCGATCAATGGCATAAACTTTTCACATTTGCATTTCTTCTCCAACACACATAATATTAGTATATTTCTAGAGATTGAGTAGTCCTTTCTAACTATCCATTGGTATAAAGTTTATAAGTTGAACTCAAGTTCAACAATGTTTCCAAAGCTTCTTGAAGACTCTTCCAAAATCCTGAAGTAAATCTTGGGTCTCTCTATCTAAAACAATACTCGATAATACATCATGCAATCTTATAATTTCATAGATATACAATTGAGATAACTTCTCTAGTTGATACTCCACATTTATTAGAAGAAAATGTGTTGATTTACTCAACTGATCAATAATTACCCAAATCGCATCACATCCTGAAGGACTTCGCGACAATCCTAATATAAAATCTATAACTATCTTTAGTGGTTGCAAAAATCCTAATGGTTCTGATGTTCAATCTTTGATTTCTGACAAGATCGACAAGCATACACAAACTCTACTATCTCTTTCTTCGTTCCTAGCCAGCAAAACATCTTCCTCAAATCTTGATACATCTTGGTAGATTAAAGATGAATACTCAAATTACTTGTCCTTCCTCTAGAATCACCTTTTTTTAATCTGAAATGTTAGGAACACATACTCACTCTTGAAGTCTCAAAACCCCATATGAATCTTTATTAAATTCATCTCATTTTCCTTGACTAATAAGTTCTCTCTGTTTCTTCAAAAACTAATCATTCTTCTGACCCTCTTGATCTATTCTGACAAATAACTTGTAATATGTAGCATTCCAAGCTTAATACTCGATGATGTCATCTCAAAAATCAAACCCATATGAATATATTATTTCAACATCCTTCTCCAGTAAATTCTCATACATGCGCATGTTCTTCTTCTTTGCTCAAATCATATGCCACCCTATTTGCTTTTCCTAGATAATATCTTAGGTCAAATTCACAATCCTTTAGAAGTTCCATTCATCTACGTTGCCTCATGTTCAACTCCTTTTGATTGAACAATTATTGTAGACTTTTGTGATCAACGAACACTTCAAATCTTGCTCTATAGATATAGTATCTCCATAATTTAATACAAACACTACTGGCTCAATTGAGCTGCTGGCTCAATTGGTAGTGGGACTGTGTGGAGGCGGTACTTATCCCCCAGGTACCAGGCTCGAATCCCACGGAAGGCAAAAACTCGTTATTTCCACTGGGTGGATAGGGGGGATGAGAAGGTCGTGAGGTAGCATCGCCGATAACGGTAATGGCTAGGGTGTTACACCTTTGATCATCTCGCTCTGATACGAGTCAATGCTATGATAGAAAGTCAACACTCTAACACGAGTCAATGCTTTGATAGAAAGTCAATACTCTGATATAAATTTTACAATATGATAATAAGTCAATGCTTTGAAGAAGTCAAATTTTATTATCCTCCCCTCAATGTCTTGAATTTTTTATTTGTTTGAAGAATTATGTGACATACTTATTGGAACCAAGTTGGTTCTTGGAACAATACCTCATCTTGTTTTGATAATAACAAAAGTATTTTGTGGAAACAATTTAGTGCACTAATGGTTTCAATAAGTGTGAAGAAAAAAGAACAGGAAATATGAGGAAGAAACCAGAGGAAGTGACTAAATGAAGTAAAAAGGCCAGAGTTAACGAAGTCAAATTAGTCAACAAAATCCTCAAGATCAGACAAATACACGTTCTAGAAAAGTACGTGCATCTGCCTCTGATAGCGTGCTTCTGGTAGTTCAACGTGTTTTTGTAGGTGCAAACACAAGAAGGGGGGTTGAATTGTGATTGCCAAAGTTGATAACTTTTTGCTAATTTGATGAAGGTTGGTTGGTTTTTATGAATTTTTTAGATAAGAAGCAATCGAATTCAGAGGTAACAAGCAATGAAAACATAAATAATTTGACACATAGATTTGTCCTGGTTCACCACTAACTTGGCTACATCCAGTCCCGTCATTCAGAAGGCTTTAATCCACTAATTCAAATACCTTGAATTACAAAGCACCTGACCCTCCAAGCCAATCTTCCCAAACAGCCTAACAACCCTAGACTTTTGAGGAACTAACCACCTTGACCCTACAAGCCAAGTCTTCTCCTAACAACCTAACAACCCCAGATTGAAAAAGGAACTAAACCACTATCGGGTCAAATACAAAAGATTGGAACTTTAAGTGTTTGCTTCTAACAAAGATGATAATAATAATAACTCTCACACTCTAAGAAAAGAACACTCAAAAAATATTTCTAACCTGAACAAGTGTTTCTCTCTTTGAACTCTAAGATGAATTTGGAATTTTGAGCTTGAGTTCTTCTACTCTTTTCTGCTTTTTGATGATTTTCTTCTTCAGCCTTTAGTATCTATTTATAGTTAAAATTTGGGCTTCAATTTATTCCTTGTTTAATTCTGAATTGTATCTTGTTCAGATTGAGTTTGTAAATTCTTCAGATTGATTATGTTCCTATTTTGTTTAGATTGAGTATGTAAATTCTTCATATTGATTCTATTTATATTTTGTTGTAGATAAATCTTCTTCAAATTTTGAGCAAATCTTCTTCAAATCTTGATCAATTCTTCTTCAAATCTTGATCAAATCTTCTTCAAAACTTGACCATATCTTCTTTTCAACTTGGTCAAAGATTTTCTTCAATTATAAATATGAATTAAATCTTATTTTAGATTTTCATCAATTATTAATTTGAATCAAATCTTATTTTAGATTTTCTTCAATTATAAATTCGAATCAAATCTTATTTTAAATTTTCTTCAAAAACATGAATCTTCTTTCATACTCTTTGAAGTCAAATATATTGTTCTCATAAAATACTTTTGTTATCATCAAAACTCTAAGTATAAAATCAAGTTGGTTCCAACAGTTTCATGTAGTTCAACATGCTTCTGGTAGTTAAACGTGCTTTTGGTAGTTCAACGTGCTTCTAGTAAATCAACGTGCTTCTGATAACTCAATATACCTCTAGTATCCTAGTATGCTTCTGGTAATTCAGCATGCTTCTGATGATTTAGTGTGCCTCTAATATGCACATTTCAACATGCCTTTGAAGAGTTTGTTTGAGCATGATTCTAAACTCTGAAGCTAATGTCCAAGATTAATAGTTATGTCTTATGTTCCTCTTGTCTAAGCAATTGCAACTCACTCCAATATGTTGCCTCTGATTCGAAGCGTCTGATGTTGCAATGACTCTGATAATGCAACAAGGTTATTTGCCCAAACCCTAATCCAGTCATGTAGTTGCCTCTTCTTCTCACTATCAAGAAAGAAAAGTATACAACATCTGACTCCAACAATCAAGCCATACTCTTATAAAGAAAAGTAATGCATCTAATGGAAAGTCAACAATTCTAATAAAAGATAGATTTCACTTAGCCGAATCAGCATTCCTGGAAGTCCCAGCTCAAACCCGAATCCATTCCCGCTCCAATCAATCAAGCATAAGAAGGAAGATTCACATGAAGAGTTTTCAAACAAAATCTAGATTTGATACGATAGCAACGTTCGAAAAGATCTAGTTTGGAAACAAGAAATTGCCTAACGTTCACATTATCAAAACATATATTTCAAGAATTTGAGATACGTGTTAGAAACTCAACAACAAATCAAGAACCCTAATTTCAACTATAAAAAGTGGTTCAAGGATGAAAAATAAATTACAAAAACCAACAATTCTAAACACCTAAGAGCTCCAATTTTCTAAGTACTCATAATTCAAAGGTTCAAGTTTTAGCAAAGGCATTTGTTTAAAGTTACATCTTTTAGTGCTTAAGTGTTGTAACCCGTGTGTGAAAAACCAATATAACAATCTTTTTAGTAGAAGAAAAACACAAAAAGTTCTAAACTTGTATAACCCAACCCGATAGTGGCTTTAGTTTGCCTCTAATAATATATAGGTTTTATTTTGTGTAGAGAAGACTTGACTTGTAGGGTCGATGTGTGGTTTGCCTCAAAAAGTCTGTAGGTTCAGGTTGTTTTGAGAAGACTGACTTGTAGGGTTAGGTGCTGTTGTAATTCGAGGTTTGAATTAGTGGAGAAATCCTTTTGTGTGAGGGGACTGGACATAGCTACCAAGTTGGTCGTGAACCAGAATAAAATATGGTGTGTTACTTTAATTATGCCTCTAATTAGTTAAATATATTTAAGTCACCAAATCAGAATTAGAAAAGAAAAGAGTTTTAAATTAGACAAACATAATTCAACCCTCTTTCTCGTGTTTGGGTACCTTCAATTGGTATCAGAGCCCGGTCTCAAGGCTGAGCACTTTACAATGTTTGAGGAAAGATCCAAGGATTCAACATGTTTGGATTTGGTGAAGAAGCCTTTGGAGGAAACATTAACAAACCACCTCTTTTTGATGGAGAACGATTTGAATACTAGAATGAAAGGATGCGAAGTTTCCAAAAAATGTCGATGGTATGAAATATCAAGAATGGAGATGAATGCTGACCAGAAGAAGAACTACAAGATGCATCATAAATCCATAACATTTATGATCAATGCTATTACCTTAAGGGAGTTTGACAAGTGCACCAACAAGGAAACATCAAAAAGCATTTATGATGCTCAAGTTTTGACCTATGAAGGAGGCAAACAGGGTCAAGAAGGAAAGGCCAATATCCTAGTCAGAAAATATGAGTTGTTCCATATGGAGGAAGATGAAGATATTGAAGCTATGTTATTAATGTTCCATACCTTAGTCTCAGGATTAAAGGTACTTGAAAAAAGTTACACCATTGCTGATCATGTCAAGAAAATACTTAGAAGTTTGCCCTACAAGTAGAGACCCAAGATCAAAGCTATCCAAAAGGCAAATGATATGAATACTCATCGGTTGGAGGAATTAATAAGCTCCCTCAGATCACATGAAATTGAGCTTGCATAGGATGAGCCTAAGAAGAAGCAGAAATCCCTAGCTCTGAAATCCAAGCAGAAGAAGGCTTTGAAACCTGCAGCATAATCAGAGGATAATGATTCAGAAGATCATAATAAAGACTCAGAGGATAAGGAAATTGAATACATATCCAGAAAGATTCAGAGGATGTGGCATAACAAAAATAATTCTATCCCTTAAAGTGATTCCAGACAATCCAGTAGAAAGGATGATAAATCTGACAAAAAATTATCATTTGCTATGGATGCAATGAATTCAGGTAAGATCATTGTTCACCAAGCTAGGAATGAAGATAAAATTCAGAATAAACAAGGACTAAATTGAAGTCCTAATTTTATTTATAAATAGATACTCAAGGCTGAAGAAAAAGATAATTGAAAAATCAGAAAAGAGTAGAAGAATTCAAGCTCAAAATTCCAAATTCATCTTAGAGTTCAAAAAGAGAAACACTTATATGAATGAAAAAAATTTTGTAAGTATTTTTCTTTGAGTGTGATAGTCAAGGTAATAATCAACTTCTTATGAGCAACTACTCAAGTTCCAAACTTTTCTATTCAAACCCGATAGTGGTGTTCGTGTGCCTTCAACAATTTGTGGTTGTTAGATTGTGTGGAGAAAACTTGGCTGGTAGAATCAAGGTGTGTGTGTTCCTCAAAAGTTTGGGTTGTTAGGCTGTTTGAGAAGACTGGCTTGGAGGGTCAGGTGCTTTGCAATTCAAGTTGTTGAATTAGTGGGTTAAATTCTTCTGAGTGGAGGGACTCGATGTAGCCAAGTTAGTAATGAACTAGAATAAATTACTTGTGTCACTTTATTCATGCACTCCTTAGTTTTTTTATTGTTTGTACTCCAAGTAAATCATCATGTCTAAATTAATTTAATCAAATAATTAAAAATTTATCCACTTAGTCAATTACAATTCAACCCCCTTCTCATGTTTGCACTTTCAATTGGCATTAGAGCTCGATCTCAAGGCTGAGCACTTTACAGTGTTTGAGGAAAGATCCAAGGGTTCAACTTGTCTGGACTCAGTGAAGAAGCTGATGAAGGAAACATCAACAGACCACATCTGTTTGATGGAGAATTGTTTGAGTACTGGAAGGACAGGCTGAGAAGTTTCTTTATTTCACAAGATCTTGAGCTTTGGGACTTGGTGGAAGATGGTTATACTACTCAAAAGAATAATGATGGTATTGAGATTCCAAGGAAAGAGATGGATGTTGATCAGAAGAAGATGTACAAGATGCATCATAAGTCCAGAACATTCATGATAAATGCAATCACTTTCAAGGAGTTTGACAAGTGCGCCAACAAGGAGACACCAAAGAGTATTTATGATAGTCTGATTCTAACCTATGAAGGAAGCAAGCAAGTTCAAGAAGTGAATGACAACCTCTAAGTCAAAAAGTATGAACTGTTTAAGATGGAAGAAGATGAAGACATTGACACAATGTTTTCTAGATTCCAGATTCCAGACTCTGGTATCAGGATTAAAGATACTTGAGAATAGTTATACTACTGCTGATCATGTGAAGAAGATACTAAGAAGTATGTCAAGCAAGTGGAGACCAAAGATCACTGCCCTTTTGGAAACAAATGATCTAAATATTCTTAAGCAAGAATAATTAATCAACTCTATCAGATCACATGAAATTGAACTTGTAGAGGATGAGCCGAAGAAGAAGCAACCAACCTTGGCTTTGAAATCCAAGCAGAAGAAAGATCTGAAGGCAACAAAAGAATCAAAGGATGATGATTCAAAGGATCAGAATGGAGACTCAGAGGAAGAGGAACTGACTTTCATATCCAGAAAAATTTAGAAGATGTGGCACAATAGAAAGAAGAAATTTCCCTTAAGATATTCTAGGCAGTTTAGCAGAGGAAAAAAATGATAAATCTGACAAGAAAAACATCATCTGCTACGGATGCAATGAACCTGGACATATCAAGTCAGAACGTCCAAATCTGGAGAACGGGAAACATTAGAAGAAAGATTCTAGAACCAAGAAAAAGATTATGATGGCTACATGGGATGATTCTGATGAATCCTCTAATTATGAAGAGCAAGTAGATTTGGCTCTAATGGCTTATACCAACTCTGCCTCTGGATTTAACACAGATTCTGACTTTGGAAGTGAATCATTTGATGAAGATATTGAGGTATTTTCTTACTTAACTCGATATGATTTAATTACTGTTATAAATGACTTCTTGAACAAGAATCACAAATTGTCTTTAAAACTGAAAACACTTTGGAAAGAAAATGCAAACCTAACTGAAGAAATTAATGTTTTAAAGAATCAAAGTGTTGAAGTTAAAACAGAAAATGAAACTCTGAAAATTGATATTGCTGAACTTAAGGTTGAAATTCTAACTTTGAAAAGTAATTATAGTTCAACATCAATTGAAAATACCACATGTAACTCTAATAAGCATGAAGAAGTATTTCAAAATTTTCTTGCTAATGGTATGGAAAGAAGCAAGTATCCTTCAATGATTTATGAAGTTAGTAGAAATGGTAAAAGAGGTATAGGATTTGAAGAAACTATAATTGAACCTAAACCTATTCCCTCTGATATCTTGTGTATTGTTTGCTCAAAGAAAGGTCCCTCCAAATTATCTTGTTCTATGTTACATACAAGAAAAGACAAGAAACCTTTCAAGAATAACAAACCCGGACCCAACCAAATTTGGGTACCTAAGAAAAAAATTGTCTATGTTGCAGATGTCCTCAACAATCAAGTTAAAACACCAATCATGGTACCTGGACAGTGGATGCTCGTGACACATGAAGAGAGAAAAGTTTATGTTCCAAGCACTAACATTGAGCAAATGAGGCACAATGACTTTTAAAGTTTATGTTCTCCTTCGATGTCTTGTTTGTTAAAGGTCTTAAGCATAATTTATTAAGTATTAGTTAGTTAAGTGATAATAATTATGATATTATATTTAATAAAAAAACATGCAAGACAATTAGTCAGAAGGATGGATTTGTACTCTTTACAGGTTAGAGGAAAAACAACATTTATAAGATAAATCTATTTAGTCTATAGAAACAAGAGGTTAAGTGTCTTATGTCAGTAAATGAAGAGAAACTAATTTGGCACAAAAGATTAGGTCATGCAAACCTTAGATTAATTTTAAAACTGAATAAACTTCAATTAGTCAGAAGTCTACCTAAGCTTAGTTACAAAACTGAAATTATGTGTGAAGCTTGTCAAAAGGGAAAACAAACAAAGAGCTCCTTTACCCCTAAGAACTCAGACTCTACCTCAAAGCTTCTTGAGCTCTTACATCTAGATCTCTTTGGGCCAGTGAAAACAACCTATCTAAGTGGAAAGAAATATGGCTTTGTTATAGTAGATGATTACACTAGGTGGAAATGGGTAAAATTCTTAAGAAGTAAGGATGAATCCCACAAAGTATTTATCACATTTTGCAAACAAGTAATGAATGAAAAGGGTCTTAAGATTGTAACAATTAGAAGTGATCATGGAGGAGAATTTGAAAACAAGTTCTTTGAAATTTTTTGTGATGAAAATGGTATCTCTCACAACTTCTCCTCTCCTAGAACACCCCAACAAAATGGAGTTGTAGAAAGAAAGAATAGATCACTCCAAGAAATGGCCAAAACCATGTTAAATTAGATGAATGTTGCAAAATACTTTTGGGCTGAAGCAATTAACATTGCATGTTATATTCTAAATAGAGTCTTAATTAGGTCTATATTGAATAAAACACCATATTAATTGTGAAAAGGTAAAAAGCCTAACATCTCTTACTTTAAACAATTTGGTTGTACTTGTTATATGTTGAACACTAAAGATAACCTTGGTAAATTTGATTCTAGATCTCAAAAGTGTACCTTCATTGGATACTCTGAAAGATCTAAGGCTTATAGAGTGTTTAATAGGGAAACTCAGATTGTGGAAGAATCCATACATGTTAAATTTGAAGACAAACAGCTTGACCTTGAAAAGTCAAAGCAAGATGATGATAGTGCAGGTTTATCGGAACCAAGAGAACTTGAAAAATGAAAGGATACAAGCAAATCAGAAGAAGATGACAAATCTTCAGAGGATGAATCTGATCAAGGGAGAAATAGTCAATATAAGTCAGAAGGAAGATCTAGATGGAAGTACAAGTCATCTCATCCTGAAACTCTAATAATTGGAAGTGCAAGTGATTCTTTGAGAACCAGATCGTCACTAAAAGATACCACTTTGTTTGGCTTACTCTCATCAATTGAGCCTACCTATATTGTTGAAGCATTGGAAGATGATGGATGGATTCTTGCATGCAAGAAGAGTTAAATGAATTTAAGAGGAATGTTGTTTGGGATCTAGTACCTAGACCAAAGAAGATAATTATTGGAACCAAGTGGGTTTTCAAAAACAAGATAAACGAAAGAGGTGAAGTGGTCAGAAACATGAAAATACTTGTCGCACAAGGCTACAACAAGAGGGCATTGATTACACTGAGACATTTGCTCAAGTGCCCAGGTTAGAGTTATCTGTATCCTACTTTCTTTTGCAGCAAATAATAACATTACATTATTTCAAATGGATGTTAAAAGTGCTTTTCTAAATGGTTATATAAGTAAATAAGTCTATGTTAAACAACCCCTAGATTTTGAAAGTTCTGAATTTCCAAATCATGTTTTTAAACTTAGGAAATCTCTGTATGGTCTAAAACAAGCACCTAAGGCATGGTATGATAGACTTTGTACCTTCTTGCTTAAAAATAACTTTGAAAGAGGACAAGTAGATAATACACTTTTTAGAAAATCAATGGGAGATAAAATTCTTATTATTCAAATTTATGTTGATGAAATTATTTTTTGATCTACTATTGGCACTCTTTGCCAATTTTTTTCTAAATTGATGTAGCTTGAATTTCAAATGAGTATGATGGGAGAACTTAAGTTCTTCTTAGGGATACAAATTCAGCAAAGTCAAAAAGGTATATACATTCATCAACCTAAATATACCAAAGAGTTTCTCAAAAATTTTAAAATGATTGATTGCAAACCTATGGCTACACCAATGCACCTTACTTGTTCACTTGAAAATGATGAATTAGGCCAAAAAGTTGACCAGAAAACCTATAGAGGAATGATATAATCCCTACTTTACCTTACTGCTTCCAGACCTGACATCATGTTTAGTAAATGTATTTGCAAGATTTCAAGCTGACCCTAGGGAATCACATTTAACTCCTGTTAAGAGAATCCTTAAATACCTGAAAGGCACTACCAACATTACCTTGTTCTACAAGAAATCTCATGAGTACAAACTAAATGGGTATTGTGATTCTGATTATGCTGGAGATAAACTTGAGAGAAAAAGATCAAGTGGAAACTACACATTTCTAGGTGACAACTTAATCTCTTGGTCAAGTAAGAGACAATGCACAATTGCATTGTTAATAGCAGAAACTGAGTACTTTTCAGCAGCTGGTTGTATCTCTCAATTACTTTAGATGACACATCAACTAGAAGATTACAAAATCCTAGAAACCAACATTCCTATTTATTGTGACAACACTTCTGCCATTTGCCTAACCAAAAACCTATACTTTATTCTAGAGCTAAACACATAGAAATCAAACACCATTTCATTAGGCACACTGTTCAAAAAGGTGTGCTTAATATTTAGTTTGTAGACACCGAACATCAATAGGCTGACATATTCACCAAACCACTATCTGAAGATAGGTTTGACTTCATCAAGAAAAACCTAAACCTTATTCTTTTACCTAATTGATGTTGTGCCAACCTTAGAGTAATCAAACACAATTCAACCTCCCTTCTCGTGTTTGCACCTTCAACAACATTTGACTCCAACAATCAAGTCATACACTGATGAAGAAAAGTCAATGTCTCTGATGGAAAGTCAACAGTTCTGATAAAAGATAAATTTCACTTAGCCGAATATGAATTCCTGGAAGTACAAGCTCAGGATCGAATCCATTCCCGCTTCAATCAATCAAGCGTATGGCTTATTATGTAGTACATGTTTCTTTGAGGATAATTTGGTTTCATAATTTTTTCGAGTGCATCATCTTGTTCTGATGAGGATCCTTGACTTGTTGCCTTCAGTGTTCCAAAAAGGATGTTGACTTAAAGGTTGCATTACATGTCATTTCTTCTAAGGGATTTTCTACACATGTGAGCATACATTCAGATCATAGAAGTTTTAGAAAGCTTTTCCCTTATTGATTAGGTTCATTGTTAAAATGCATTATAATGCTTCAATTATTTTGCACTAACAATTTTGTTGTTTTCACTAATACTTTTTCCTCTTAGAGGATAAATATTAGTAAATAGTCTCTTCTCACTTAGTGACTCACTATGCCTTACGGAAGCATGCCAGTTTTGTCCAATTTGTCATTGAAGAGTAATATGCAAACAGGGCAACACCAATACAAACAAAAATTTGAAAAGAAGATGAAGTTGACATAAGAGAAAAAATGTTCTGCAAGAGCGCTTCATCTAACTTTTAAGAAAAGCGAAAAAAATAAACAGTTTTTTCGACTAGATTTTATCAAACCAAGTTTTGAAGGAGATAAACACATTTAAGAAAAGATTTTAAAAAGAAACATACACAATTTCAAACCATTTTCTTAGTAAGTCTAGCCTATAAGGATCTTTGCTCTTACACAATAAGTGCTCACTTAAGACACCAAACTTTGATACCAATTGAAGGTGCTGGAAAACACAGGAAAGGGAGGTTTGAATTGTGTTTACCATTTTAAAAACTATTTGCTTTTCTTACAAAGATAGTTCTTGATAAAAACATTCAACTTACTATCGAAAGAGGTTTAGCAAGAGTAAGGTTGAATCATAAAGAACTAAAATGCGATAATTAAAAGAGACTAAAGAGACAGTTATTTTTTTACTAGTTCACAATAAATTGTTGCTACCTTTAGTTCCCCCCTTACATAGAGATTTTTCCTTAGTACAATTGAGGGCTTAATCATCTATTTCTATTAAATAGTTGTATAAGTATTCTTTACTCTGCCTCTTCAGGCTTTGAGTATTTTTCTATAACGCCTTTTTAGGATTTCGTTCCCAAAATAACTCTTCACCATACTGACATCCTGTTGAAGAAGAAGAAGTAGTAGTAGTAGTGTTGGTACAATGTTTTTTAATAACAATCACGGCGATGCATGTTTACACCTAAAGAAGGTGAGAAGATCAAAGTAGCTATTTTTGACTATATAGATTCCCATGGTTTGGGAGAGAATGGTTTAGATATGCTTCTCCATTGCAGATCACACCCCGAAATTAGAAGTTGTTGGAGGGAAATTGCATAAGCCATACCTAAGAGACCTATCCAAAGTGTGTATATACGTGATCATGTTTTGTTGGAAAACGGTAGGTGGACACGTGATGAGCTTGAATTTATACTGAAGGCCCATGAAATACATGGATCTGATTGGAGGCCAATAGCTTACGCTTTGGGTAAAAATCGATTTTAGGTAAAAGATGCACGACGTAAATTAAAATTTACCCATTTAGAAAAAGAACATTGGTCCCATGACGAGTATCAAACTTTATTTGATTTAGTGAGCCTGAATCTGCGCACAAGGGCAACAGAGCCTTTTAGAAAATCAATGCATGGTATGTTGCGAGAAAATATTAGTTGGGAGGCAATTGGAAACAAATTGAGCACCCAAAATGCTTCATTCTGTTTGCAAAAAAGTGGTATGAGCAGTTAACAATGCCTTTGATAACAAACCTGTGATTTGTTGAGGTTATTATTCTTTAACTTGGGTTTTCTTGGGGTGCAGTGGTTTTGTTAAACCAAGATGTATTATTTACTATGTTGAATGTGGTATTTTTGTGGAATCGTCCAAACTTTTCTGTAGTATTTCTGAAAATGGACTTTGTATTGCAATTTGAAGGTGGTAGTTTTGCTCTCTTATAATGAAAATGTTAACCATGTTCTTTTATGTCTATTTAATCTAAGTTAAATTTATTTGAATGTGTTTGTTTTGATTAAAGTAATAGTTTGATATTCTTTATTACTGTTGGTTCTGTTTTTGGCCGCTTATTTCTGCCATTTCCACTGTGAACTTCATTTGGTTAGAAATAAATTATGAGGCCTATTTATTGGTTCAAAAAACGATATGTGTTTGATCATAATTATATCCAATTTTATAATTTTATGAGAATGATAAAGGTTACATACATGTATGATAGATTTTGAGCTTGTTCTTCGCTAATCGAATGTTTTGGCTAAACGAGCGTACTAACTCAAATAGGATTTGATGTTTGATTAATCGTGAATGGAAAAATACAAATGGTTGTATTTATTGCAAATTTTTTTTGAAACTAGCGTCTGAATAGAAGAATGAGTTACTTTTGCATTACTTTAGAAATTTTTATTGCAAAAAATGAAGATAGTTTCTTTTCTCAACTCCAATGCCTTTCTGCTTGACCAATCCTAAATACACATCTAAATTGGCTAATCCAAAAGTGTTAATTAGAGGCTTTTAAAAGAGACTTTTGCATCATTGTTTTTTACTGTTTAAGCATTATTCTCAGTTGTTCGATTCTAATGGATATTCTCAGTTGTTGGATTCTAATGCATATTGATATCTAATGCATTTTTTTTTACTGTTTATGTATTATATTTATATCTCTATTATTTTTTTCCCTTACCAAAAAATAATAGTTTGAAAGAATTGATTTATATTGAGGAGGGGGCTGGTTGGCTTAGTGTGCTTGGTTGAGCATTTGATAAATGTAGTTTGATGAACTTGATTTTGTGGTATGGATTTGATTAAAATTGATTTGAAGTGAAGTGATTTATGTTTAAATGTTTTTGTCTTAAAGCAAGTTTAATGTAAAACTTAGTGTGAATTTATAACCTAATGCAAAAGTTAATTTTTTATCACTTATGGTCAAAATCTATGACACCAAGAATGTATACACACAATGAAGAAATAGATACTATATAAGTTATTCTTTTGAGCAATTTTAAAGTTTTTGAAAAAGAACTTGCTTTGTGCTGAATACTCATTGGAATGAGTGTGATATTAATTTCTGATTCAAACACATTCTTTGCTGCTAAAGGATCAAAGAACATATTGAATTCTACATACTAATTTAAAGGAACAGAAAAACACATTTCCTTTGTGGTTTCCATTCTTGCTTATATGTCCTCCCATTACATAAACCTCCTGAAACATTTTAGAATTTAAGTTTATAACTAACTTTGTTACAATATTCAATTTTATGTGTTACATCATTGTTCTGAATCATTGTTTTTAAAAGCATCATTGTTCTGAATCATCCATCCCATTGTTCATGTAAGTTTTTAATGTTGAGTTTTTTTATGTTGTTAGACGGATTTGAATGGCATCCCTCCTAGTCATTCAGATTTGTTTCTCCACACCCATAAGCGTGGCAAGGATAAAACTTGGGTTGATAAAAGATCGAAATATGTTCATGTAAGAGCTTTCAACTTTAAAGTGTATATTATTTATTTTTGTATGTTGTTTTTTTTTTTTTTATCTTCATGTAAGATCGGAATAAAGTGTTTTAAAATATTAATTAGCTTTATATTTATGTTGACAGGAAAAATTTAAACGTAGGTTGGAAGAATTGACCCAAGAAACAACTTCACAAGGAACTCCTTCACCAAATGAATTAGATGTGTGGTGTGAGGTTGCAGGAATAAAAAGAGGATGGGTATATGGTCTCAAAATGGAATCTACTGTATTATTAGGGATACCATATTATCGTGGGTCATGTTCTTCATCAACAGAGTGGGTTCAAAGACATGAATTTGAAGAAATGAGAAATGAAAGAGATCAACTTCGAGAGGAATTGGCTAATACAAACAGGGCAGTTGAGGGCAACAACCACTTGATAAAACAACTGATGAATAGCTTTAACTTTAAACCCATGCCATATACTAGAGATCAAATTCATGAAGATGGGATTGGTGATAATGATGATGAGATTGGTGATCATGATGTTGGTGATTTTGATGATAAGATTGGTGATAATGATGCTCGTGATCATGATGATGAAGAGTTAGATGGATAATAAGTTAATCTCAAGAACCAATATGTTGCAATTTGTTATGACTAAATATATTATGTTTAAATTAAAAATTTATTTGTTATTATTTTGAGTACTTAAAAATATTACTTAAATATATTATGTTCTTTAGTTATATATATTGAAATTATTAATGATTTTAAATGATTTTGGTGTATGAATTTTTTAGATATTGAAAACAAATTAAAAAATTGTTTTTATTGTTCTTTTGGACATTAAAGTAATGTATTTTAAAAAAAACGGTAATATTTAGAGACGGAATTCGTGAACAAATATTTAATAAAAATAACAATTTATGTCACAAATTTCGTCTCTAAATCGATCGCTAATGACATAGAAAATTAATTCAAAGTGGTTGCTAAATCAGTCTCAAAGTTTAGTCACTAATTCAGTCACAAAATCGGTCATTAAATCGGTCACCAAATTCGGTCACTAATTCGGTCACTAAATTCGGTCACTAAATCAGTCACTAAATTAGATCACTGATTTGATCGCAACAGCTAGCGACTAGTAGTTTACCTACTGATTTAAATTGGTCACTAAATCGGTTGCTATTGGATTTAGTGACCGATTCTCTCCATTTAGTGACCAAAAAATTAGTCTCTAAAAGTGTTTTTTCTAGTAGTGTTTGAGAACATATAGGTAAGTAAAGAAGCCATAGAAAATGAATGGTCCAATATCCATTTGATTGTTATGACCTAGCCTTTTTTTAATGGTCTTTTTTGAGTTTTATAATAATATTAAAAGTAAAAATATATTAATCGTATGCATGGACTTCCCATTCTACACAAAAGCACTATCAAATAAAGTAAAAGATTTATCTCTCTTCCCAAAATTCATCCTCTTCAAACTTTCAAAAAATGTCTATTACATAAGTAAATGAGATGATGATAGAGAGATGTATTATTGGAGAAATTGCAACCTAATATCCTTAAAGGCCATGATTCACAAAGGGCCTAGGCTAGTATGGCAAGTAAGTAAACTTCAAGTAGGCTAGCATGGCAAGTAAGTCTCTCCATGAGTTATTCTTAGACTAAAACCCTAAGCGAGTCTTTGGACAGGAACAATCTAAATTTTGTGGGCCATTTCAATTGTCAAGATGATCAAATCAGATGTTTATCAGTTACTAATACATCTTTTGATTGTCGTATCTGTTTGGTATTTCATGTTTCCCGTGTTACATGGATTTGGACCTCATTCCCAAAATCTAGCATAAAGAATGATGATGTCCAAAAACATAAATACATCAAACAACATATCTTGGAAAGTTTTTTATTCTGTGAACTGAAAAGTATACATCTAAAAACCATAATATTTTTTCTTAAATATTTACTTTCGAGGTAACTTTAAGGGTGAGGAAAAAAACTTTCAAATTTTGTGGGCCATTGTCTATTGATTAAGGTAGTTTGAGTCGGATAACACTTAATAATAGTAATAAAAGCTCTAACAGAATTAACAAATTGATCGAGAGAAAAAAAAAATAGAAATAAAGAGACAAGCAAGAGACGATAGAATGTAATGAAATAGTGATAATTCTTTTGTTGATACAAAAGTAAGTACTAGTATTGTTTTTCCAATTTTATCTTTTTATGAAGAAAAAAAAAAGGAATTTGTTTATTTGGCTTTGGCTTGGGGGAGTAATCTTATTTACATTAACTTGACTGGCTTGAACCTAAATATATTTGTGGCATAACATACGTACCTTCAGTAGCATTTCAATATTAATTTTATTAAAGCCAACTACACTTGTACATTTTTAAGCAACCCTGATGCAGTGTTATTAGACTTCTTTTTGAAATTCTTCTAAGTTTTCATATAGGTTTGAGAATTATTCATCAATTTATTTTACCAGTCCATCTAATTGTGTTTGCAATTTTATATATATTACACTCATACTAAAATGATGATATTGAAATGGGGATAGAGAGGTGACTAATTGGTAAACAAAAGAGAGAGGACGTAAAGAAAGTAAATGTCTTTTGAATATAAAGTAAAAAGATAGAAAAGTAATTAATCAATTGCATTCATGATAATCTAGATCATACGTTCTTAATAATGAAAATCAAGATTAATTTATTTATAAAAACAATATTAAATAAAAAATTTTATTTTCAATCACAAATTTTACCCCAAATAAAAAAACACATATCAAAACCTTAAAATAAAATGGATTAAGTTACAAGGTCAGACAATAATAAGTTACAAAAATTGCATAACAATTTCATGAAAAGTTGCAATGTAACATTGTAGATCTTGAAATCTCTAAATCGCAACTTGAATTTATGCTGTATTAAGCAAGGATTAGGCTTATCTGAAGTATCCATTATTAATTTAATTTAGTTAGTTTGCCAACTTTTAGAGAAGCGAGATTCATCAAGCAACACCTGCAGCAGCTCCGTAGCCATTTTCTTCATCTTTGGGCTACCATCATCTATAACATCGACTATTCCATGAAAATTAGAAAAATCTTTTCTAACATTGCCAGCCACCGCATCTCCGCCACATCGCACGAGATTGAGCAGCGCACACACAGCATTTTCGCTTGTCCTCATGCTAAAGTCGTTAGGAAAATGGAGTAGATCGGTGAGTAACTTAATGCCGGAGACCTTACGGAAGGCCTCAACACTTTCATCGCAGCAGGCAACCTGCGCAATGACGGCAGTTGCGTCTTCTAATATCCCTGACCTACTGTCATTGATGACGAGAGATAAAAGATCGGGAACGATACCGAACTGAACCATGGCGGCGCGGTTTAACGGATGAAGCGCGATTGCGCAAAGCGCTTTCAACGTGTTTTTTACGGTGCGCGGCGGCGAGGAATGATGGCAACGGAGGATATCGATTAAAGCGTGAACGATCTCGCGTTTGGATCCGACAACAGTACGGTAATCATCAACTCTGGAAAGAAGACGGTGGATAGTAGCGGCGGAGGCTTGAACGGCAGTGGCGGAGGAGGTAGAAGAATGATGAGAGATAACGTGCGCAAGGACACCGCGCGTGGACATGATAGTTTCTTTTTCTGTTAGGGAAAGGTTTCGAAGCGTTGATGCGGCGTTTTGTTGCGCTGGGTGTGAAGAAGAATAGAGTGTTTCAACGAGGTAAGGAATCGTACCTGCTTCGGAAATTACGGGTCGGGTTTCCGGGTCTTTCATTGACATTATCCGAAGCTCGCAAAGAGCGTTAAGGCGGGTTCGTTCGGAAACGGAGATTAGGTTTGATACTAGGGTCTGCACGGCGCAGCGTTTAGCTTCCATTTTGGTAGGGAGTGAGGTTAGGTGGGAGTTTTTGGGTTGGGGAACAGTTGTTTTCTTTGCAGACAAGTGGATAAGAGCTATGAAGGAGCTTTTCAGATAACATGCCTTTCAAATTAGAGGAATTGCTTATTAGTATCTTATGCCTCTTATGTGTGATTTATTTATTTTTTCTAACATTATTTCCAAGACATCTAATTAAAGGTATTGATGGAATTCAATTAATTAATAAAATATACTGTCTTGCTCCGATATTCACTTCTCGAACAAAGGCAATGTTGAATAGATGGATGGTATGATACTTCATTTGCTACAATAAAACAATTATACCTTCATGTCTTTTGCTAATTCAGTGGTGGCTAAGTTTATAAAGATTATCAATGTGACTAAAATTGTCTGTAATATTTGAACAATATTTTCTAGTAAAATTAATTAATCGATATAGTCTGCATTTTCTTGACACTTTTTCTTTAACGTCTATTTCAGTTTTAATACGGGTACTATTTGAACGACCTTTTTTGATTCTCTGCATTTCAGGATTGTGATACACTGTTTCACCTTCATATGAGGCCAATATCCTTCATTGAATATAGGTGGAAACTCTTCTTTGTAAATGTTGAATACATTAACAACCTTGTACACGTCAAACAAATGCACTAAATAGTTTTGACGAACATAAGAACATGCAGTTATGACATTTGAACAAGGCACGTGTATAGCCTAATTTTTTTCACAATTACACCATTTTCTTTGAAGGTTGACTTCGAGATGACCAATTGGTCGCACCTCTCTTAGGTTTACGGTTTCATGCACCATGAAAGAATAACGATTTCGGTCGAATCGTATGAATTGGTAAGTGTTAGACTTACCAACTTCATATTTAATCTTGTCCTACATATTTTTGACAAACATAAGAACATGCAACTATGACATGTGAACAAGACACGTGTATAGCCTGAAACTTTCCACAATGACACCATTTTCTTTGAAGGTTGACTTTGAAATGACCAATTGATCGCACCTCTCTTGGGTTTATTGTTTCATGCACCATGATAGAATAACAATTTCGGTCGAATCGCATGACTTGGTTAGTGTTAGACTTACCAACTTCATATTTAATCTTGTCCATGCAATCTTTTGTGTATACTCGACTAGAAGCTAATGATGTATGATGTTGTTGTCCCCTTTCTGCATATAAAACTCTCAATCTATCGTAAGTTGATTGGATCAAAGTAGTGATTGGGAGATTGTGTGTATCCTTGAGCACTACGTTTATTGACTCAACAATTTTTGTTGTCATGTGTCCCCATCATCGACTTTGAATTATGGATTATGAATTATGGAAAAATAGATAACCCAACATTTCTTATTTTCATCAATTTGGTTGTATTTGTTATATTTTAAATACAAAAGAAAAAATTGGGAAGTTTGATTCTAGATCACAAAAATGCATTATTTTGGCATATTCTGAAATGTCAAAAGCCTATAGAGCGTATAATCAAGAGACTCAAATTATGGAATAGTCAATCCATGTCAAGTTTAATGACAAATAACCTAACTATAAAAAGTTAGAGCAAGATGATGATTCTGCAAGTACACAAGAACTAGAGGAATCAAGCATTCCAGAAGGAACTCAAAAATCATATGAACCAAACAAAACAGAAGATATGGTCAAAACAAATGAAACTAAAAAATCAAAGGATAAGAGTAAACTAGAGGAACCATTAGAGGGGAAAATATCCTCCAATATACTAGAGGTTAGGATTGGCAATGACAATGCAAGTCAAGAACCTTCAGAACCAAGAAATGGATGAAAATATAAATCGTCACATCCAACCACTTTGATAATTAGAAATTCAAATGATCCTCTGAAGACAAGATCTGCTTTTAAGGATACTTCTGTGATTGGCTTACTCTTTAAACTAGAACCAATCTATGTGGATGAAGCTCTTTCAAACGAAGGGTGGATTTTAACAATGCAAGAAGAATTAAATAAATTCAAAAGAAATGATGTTTGGGATCTTGTACTCAAACTAGAGGATAAGAAACCCATTGGAACTAAATGGGTATTCAGGAATAAACTAAATGAAAATGGAGAAGTTGTAAAGCCAGACTAGTAGCACAAGGAAGGATATAATCAACAAGAAGGTGTAGATTACACCGAGACATTTGCTCTGGTGGCAAGGTTAGAGGCTATTCGAATCTTATTATCTTTTGCTGCATTTAACAACATTATTTTGTATCAAATGGACGTAAAAAATGCATTTTTAAATGGATATGTCAATGAAGAAGTATATGTCAAACAGCCTCCAGGATTTGAAAATTATGAGTTTCCAGACTATATCTTTAAACTTAAAAAATCATTATATGGTCTGAAATAAGCATAAGGGCTTGGTATGACAGATTGAGTAACTTCTTACTTGAAAGTAATTTTGAAAGAGAAAAAGTTGACACTACGTTATTTAGAAAAACATCTAAAAATGATATGCCTATAGTACAAATATATGTTATATAATATTTGGTTTAACTAATGGCCAATTGTGTCAAGAATTTGCTAAGATGATGTAGAATGAGTTCCAAATGAGCATGATGGGAGAACTCAAGTTTTTGTTGGGAATTCAAATCCAATAGAATCAAGATGGAGTATTGATCCATCAGACCAAGTACATCAAAGAATTTCTCAAAAAGTTCAAAATGGATGGATGCAAACCCATGAGTACCCCAATGCACCTAACCTGCACTTTTGAAAAAGATGATTCTAGAACACGTGTTGATAAGAAAACCTTCAGAGGAATGATATGATCACTCTTATATTTAACTACTTCAAGACCAAACATTATTTTTAGTGTTTGCCTCTGTGCCAGATTTCAATCAAATCCAAGAGAATCCCACTTAATAGAAGTTAAGAGATAGTTAGATACTTGAAAGGCACTACCAACTTAGGGTTGTTCTATAAGAAATCATCAGAATACATGTTAGTTGGATATTGTAATGCTGACTATGTAGGTGATAAACTTGAAAGGAAAAGCACAAGTGGAAACTGTACTTTTCTTGGCAAAAATTTGATATCATGGTCCAACAAGAGGTAATGTACAATTGTTTTGTCAACAATAGAGGCAAAATATATATTTGTTGCTGGTTGCAATACTTAGCTCTTATGGATGAAACATCAATTAGAGGATTACAAACTCTATGAAAGTAAAATTCCTATATTCCGTGACAATACTTCTACCATTTGTTTAACTAAAAAAATCCAATTTTGCATTCTAGAGCCAAACATATTGAAATCAAACATCTTTCATAAGAGATTTTGTTCATAAGGAAATTCTAGACATAAAAGCTATCGACACTGATCATCACTGGGCTGATATCTTTACAAAACCCCTTGCTGAAGACAAATTCAATTTTATTAAAGAAAATTTAAACCTTGTTTACATTTATGAATGATGTTCTGATCCATATATGACATGGCTCTGATATACTACACTTTTCATTTTTACATGTTCTTTAATATGTCATACATTGTTACATTTTATACGTGCCCCTGATACATTTTATACTCCTTTTTGTCTGTTGACAAAGGAGGAAAAAAAATTTATAAGAACAATTTTGAAAATCAAGGAGAAAATATTATGTGAAAACCTTTCCCTCATATGCTCTAATTAGATTTTTTACATAGGGGAAGAAACTACTTTTGAATAAATCAGAATATGCTCTAAGTTAAGGGGAGCATATGATTAATTTATGCTTTATTTTATATTATTAAACTGTTCACAAAAATGATGTTTTGTCATCAATAAAAAGAGGAAGATTGTTGAAATAAAGACGGTTTTGAAGAGCAATTCCTTACTAGTTTTGTTGATAACAAAAAGAAGTTTGTGAGAACAATTTAATGGACTAATGTTCTAAATTAAGTGTGCAGAAACATAGAACAAAATGGTACATTCTAGACCCAAAAATCTGACCATTGGAAACAAAATAATTAGAGGAAGCAACATGACCAAAGGAAGCAACAAGATCAGACGAAACGCGCCCTATGCACTTTGTTGCCTCTGATGCGCTCACTCCAATGTTAACTTTGAAGCACTCTATCTGATTTTAACTATGCTTCGAATTAGTTGCCTCTGCCTCTAAGAGCAATTCAACGCAAGTAGATTCTGACTCTACCTCAGATAATCTAATTATGCCTCTAATATTCACACATTGACATTTACCTCTGATTATCATCTGTCTGACTCTAAGGAAAGTCAATGTCTGTGACAAAAGTCAATGCCTCTGACAAAAGCCAATGCATCAAACATAAATTTTGAAAAAGTCAATGCTTTTAGTGAAGGTCAATGACTCTAGAAGTTGTGTATATTATGAAGATGCAACTCTGACAAAATCTAGAGGATTTTAGATCAAAACCTGATAAAGGCTATTTCTATCTCTGATCTTGATAGTGTAAACTACTAGACAAAATTCTCAGTCGGTTACTAAACTACTAGAGAAAATTGCATCGAATGGAAATATTTGGCTACATAAGATGAATAAGGTGAAACGGTTCACATAGACTTCAAATATAACAACGGTAATAATTTTCAAATCTGCAGAAACGGTTAGAATTGAAGTAGCACTTGATTGCACCGGTTCAAAGCATCAATTTAGAAAGGAACAAAATTGAAACAAGGAAACATTTCAATTTAATTTTGAAGCAAGAAAAATGTTCCAGAACCGCATCTATAAAAGGAATTCTTTTTGTTTCAGCAAATACTACAACAGAACTACTTTGCAAAAGTTGAGAAAATCTTGAACTACAAAGTCTAGACAGAAGTAACAAATAAATTCGAACAAATTCTTGACTTGGAATTTTGAAGAATAGATACAAACAATTGATCCTACTTTGAACATCAAACACATTGATCAACCGCAAATACTTAGAATATATTCAAACATAATTACTATTTGAATATGGATCACTTGTACAAACACATATTCATTTAAGTGCTAGTGTGTTAGACATATACATATCCTCTCATTGAGAGTAAAACACATACAAAACAAACACTTGTAAATTGGCTCGTTAGTGGCTGTTGTATTTGCCTCAACGTGTTGCTAGAGCAACTAGAAAGTTGGGTAGACTTAAGTGGGTGAGGTTAAGAGGTTTTTGTAATTCAGGTTGAATTACCGGAAGAAATTCTTCAAGTGAAGGTATTGGATGTAGCCAGCCAGTTTGGTGGTGAACTAGTATAAAAATTTCCTATATTCTTTTTCTTCCTTTTGCTTTTATTTTCTGAATTGCTTTGATAACCAAGCGACTGGAGATGGTACATGGGAGTTGGAGGAGAAGATAAGGGAGCTTTACCCTGACCTTTTTGCAACTGTCCAATTTTGAGGACGAAACTATTTTAATAAGGTAAGTATTGTAACACCCTCTAAATTTTATATTTAAACGATTAACATCTATCTTTATATTTAGTACTATTTTTTGTTTAATAATTAATTGCTTTGCTTGATTTATTTTATTTGATGAAATTATTAATTGAATAATTTAATTAAATTAGATTTTATAGAAACTATATGGACTGTTGGTTTACCTTGGATCAAAGATGGGATTGGCCTAGGAAATAGTAGAATTGGTGTGTGACCCAACTCACATGTACAGGTGCTCTTGCATGAAGATGTTTTTGGTACATCTATCCTAAAAAAAATAGTGTCTTAGTCCATTCTACGCTTTCATGACTCTTGATTGTGTTGCCTTGGCTTAAGGAAGATTTTGATGTCCTTATCTCAATTCAATTAAGAAAGGAGAGAATGAATCTTACGTCATTATTGGCACCACACACCCACTCCTCTCCTCTCCCTCCTCCTTACCACATTTAATTCATTTTTCAATGGAGGTTATAAATTAAATCATAGGCTTGATAGGTTTTTTTTTTTGCGCAATCAAGAGAGAACAAAAATATCCTCTTTCTCTAGGATGAAAATTTCGCCCTTCTCACTCTCATATGACCAAAATGATGATTTCATTTTATTACAAAAAGAATCCAGCAAATTTTTGATCTAATGACAATTAACAAAAAAAGAAACAAAAGGGGTGGTCTACATATAAATTACTTCCTATTCATTTTTCCACACCTATTCTTGTTTTTCCTTTAGTCTGCAAACTTTCATCCACAAACAAAAGGAAAAGAAAAGAAAAGAAGCAAGAACAGTGAGCAAACAAGTTCTTGTTTAAGGAAGTAAAAGACAGTACATTTATGGCAAAAATTGTTGAAGCAAGGTTAGAGAGACATAGTTCTAGATCTTTTTGATGAAACAAACAAGTTTTTTATGAGAACATTGGAATATGAATAGTTGCAAATGTGTCACACTATGAGGGACTACATATATCAGTATAAATCTATAATTAACATTTTTGTTTATGAGAATTTTATTGTAATTTTGCATGGTTAGATGGATGAAGATCAGAGTTATGTTGATTATCTGCTAAGGAAAATTGATCTGAAATGTCCTTCTACAAAGTAACCCAACCAATAAGTGATTTTACACACAAATATATACATATACATATATATATATATATATATATATATATATATATATATATATATATATATATATATATATATATATATATATATATGAGTCTGTTTTAAGATGTTTCAAATTATCAAACATTATGATCACAAAATAAGACCAACCAAGTTAATACAAATCTATATATAATCCCATTTTTTCAATTCAAGATGACTGAAGAATGCAGAAGTGTACTTGAATTAATATGTTAATTAAATAATTATGTAACACAATTTTTTTATAAAATATATATAGATGGAGTTTATTAAATGATTTATACTGAGTAATACTTTTTATTTTTAATATATTTTATAATAAAATTGTTAATCCTTTTGATCAATAACTACTGAAAATAAAATATTTTTAAAGTAATTCAAAAAAATTAGAATTGAGAAATTTTGTATGAATTTTATGAAAGTTTAAGTTATGTAAATTTACGGATTTTTTACATAAATATCCCTTTTTAAAATTTTTTTTTTCCCAATATGCCCCACTCCCAAATTTAATTTCTTGTCTGCCATATTTTTTAGGCTTAGTATGAGGTCGTAACGGGGTGCGACCAGCTGAAGAGCTCGTTTATCAGGCCCAGTGGGAGGTCGCTGGCTAGGGGTGCGACCTCCTACTGGGTTTTTTTGTTTTTGTTTTTTTTTGTTGTCGTTTAGTGTTTTTTAGGTATTTTTAAATAATTAATTAATTATAATAATACATTAATAATAATAATAAATTAATAAATAATAATAATAATAAAAATATATTAATAAATAATAATAATAATAAAAATATATTAATAAATAATAATAATAATAATTAATAAATAAATAAATAACAATACATTAATAAATAATAATAATAATTAATAAATAATAATAATAATGATTATTATTATTATTATTAACTATAAATAATAATAATAATAATAATTGTAATAAATAATACATTAATAATAAAAATAATAAATTATAATAATAATTATTATTATTATTATTATTATTATTATTATTATTATTTTAAATGATGATAATTAAAAATAATTAAAAATAATTAAAAATAGAAAATTATATTAAAATTTTAAAGAAAATACATTAAAAAAAATACATCAAATTTGAGTAGATGTGCCCGCAGTGTTTGGACAATGTTTCTGTTAAGACAAACTCTCAAATTAAGTTTTGATGAAAATAAACAAAGATTAATTAAGAATATTAATTATGATTCTAAATGTTATGTTAATTTAATCTGTGCTCTTGAGTGTTTTTATTAAAGATAGGAACCAAGCAAAGCAAAAAAATAAGATCAAAAACAGTCATGATCATAAACTGTACAAAACAGAGAAAGATCAGCAGAATCAAGAATGATTGTCACAACCACTTCACCAATCTTTCCTTAACACTTTTACATTGATTATGCCTTAATTCTTTATACCAATTTCATCAGTACATGGCAAAGAACAGATAGGAATCATTTTTACTCAAAACGGTTCTCGGATCACTAAGATAAATCTTCATGAATCTAAGCATATCAAAAAACGGACTGCAACTTTCTCCAATCTGGAACTGTCAAGAAAGTTGAACAAAACTGAACTTCAAGATTGATTATAAGTCCTCAGATTGTCCAGAAGACTATCAGACCAGATTGATCATCTTTCTCCACCTATAATCAACGTTCTCCGTTTTCTAGAAGAACAATCTCTGTTTCTGCAGAAGAAGACTTCTCATTTCTGCAGAAAAATATTCACTCCTTTCCAAACAGTTTTGGATCGAATTAAGTATCCAGATCGAAGCCCAATTATCATCAAGTATTATCAAAGCTTAATGGGTCATTATAGCGCGCAGGAAGTATGTTTGAAATTAAGCAAAACAGCCCAAAACAGAAAGCCCAAAACTGTCACATGAATGGTGCACTTTGTCAACAGATTCCTTGCTTCTGTCAGAAGGAAAACAGAGCACTACCAACAGCTCTTTCTGACCAGAATTAATTGCTCAAAACGTCTATAAAAGGAAGGCAAATTCGCAAGCATCATTCAGAACTTCAAGTGCCAAGTATTCTCATTAAATCACATTCACTTGCATTCTTGAAGCTATCTCATTCACAAAAGAAATTAGACTGAAATCGTTTCATACTTATAGATCATTTTTACTGAGTTCTTAATTCTGATTTCATTCTCAAACAAGAGTTGAGCATAATCAGTTTCAACCAATTCTTTAAATCATTATTGTAAACTCATAACTATAAGGATTATTTATAGTTTGAGGTTGATTAAAAGAGTTAACTGTACAAAACCTAGCAGATTAGTTAGGTGACTTGATTGAATCCTTTCTGGGTGGAAAGGAAGTGTAGTTACAGATCAAGGTTGATCTTTAACTGTGTTACCAAAAGATTGTTCTCCGTTCCTTGAACAGTTAGTGAAAATCTCACAGTTGTGAGGACTGAACACTTAGTGAACCAGGATATATCTTTGTGTGGTATCTCTTCCTTATCTCTATTTACATTCAGTTATTTTTATTGTCAAAATTAAATAGAGATACTAAAAACTGTGATTTTAACTAATCAAGAACGTTCTCCGTTTTCTGTTTCAGAACCAAGAACGTTCTCCGTTTCTATTTTTCATAACCAAGATCATTCTTGAGTTGCTTTTCTTAAGTTTTTAACAGGAAATTTTAAAAAGGCAAGATTACAATTCAAACCCCCTTCCTTGTAACTTGACATTGCTACTTCAATTTATTGTTCAAGTTCAAATTGTTTGTTTAGATGCAGAGCTTCAAAACGTAAAAAAAGTGAATTGTGGGTGATTGGTAAATTGAATGTGCCTCATACATGCACAAATTCTATATTGTCACAAGATCATACGAAACTCAATTCTAACTTGATATGTACAAGCGTAATGCAAGTTGTGAAAGTGGATCCTTCAATCAAAGTGAATGTCATTATTGCTGAGATTCGGACTTTACAAAACTACACAGTTAGTTATAAAAAGTCCTGGATGGGAAAAAATAAAGCGATCGAGCAAATTTATGGCAATTGGGAAGATCTTACAATCAACTCCCACAGTGGTTATTGGTTATGCAAATGTTTGCTCCAGGAACCAAAGTTGAAATGGAAACCATCCCAGCTTATCATGAGAATAGTTTGATAAGTGGGATAAGGATCTTTCATAGACTATTTTGGGTTTTCATTCCGTGCATATCTGCGTTTAAATTCTGCTTACCAACGTAGCCTACGTCCAGTCCTCACAACTGTGAGATTTTCACTAAGTGTTCAAGGAACGGAGAACAATCTTCTGGTTACATAGTTAAAGATCAACCTTGATCTGTAACTACATTTCCTTTCCACCCAGAAAGGATTCAATCAAGTCACCTAACTAACCTGCTAGGATTTTACAGTTAACTCTTTTAATCACACTCAAACTATAAACAATCCTTATAGTTATGAGTTTACACAATAATGATTTAAAAGGTTTGGTTGAATCTGATTATGCTTAACTCTTGTTTGAGAATAAATTCAGAATAAAAGAACTCAGTAAGATAATCTGGAAGTATGAAATAATTTCAGCCTGATTTCTTTTGTGAATGAGATAGCTTCAAGAATGCAAGTGAATGTGATTTAATGAGAATACTTGGCACTTGAAGTTCTGAGTGATGCTTGCGAATTGGCCTTCCTTTTATAGACGTTTTGAGCAATTAATTCTGGTCAGAAAGAGCTGTTGGTAGTGCTATGTTTTCTT
This sequence comes from Cicer yamashitae, assembly GCA_037974755.1. Lineage (NCBI taxonomy): Eukaryota > Viridiplantae > Streptophyta > Magnoliopsida > Fabales > Fabaceae > Cicer > Cicer yamashitae. The sequence continues at coordinate 39,930,024 of JBBPBQ010000004.1, forward strand.
CTGACACAAGCAACCTTTCTATTGAAAAAATAAACCATTCATGTGACAGTTTTGGGCCTTGCTTGTTTGGGCTGTTTTGCTCAATTTCAAACATATTTTCTGCGCGCTTAATGACCCATTAAGCTTCGAAAATACTTGATGATAAATTGGCTTTGATATGGACACTTGATTCGATCCAAAACTGTTTGGAAAGGAGTGAATAATTTCTGCAAAATTGAGAAGTCTTCTTCTGCTGAAACAGAGATTGTTTTTCTCAAAAACGGAAAACGTTGATTAAAAGTGGAGATTGATGATCAATCAGGTCTGATAGTCTTCTGGACAGTATGAGGACTTATAATCAATCTTGAAGTTCAGTCTTGTTTCAACTTTCTTGACAGTTCCAGACTAGAGAAAGTTACAGTCCATTTTTGACATGCTCAGATTCATGATGATTTAGCTTAGTGATTCGAGAACCGTTTTAAGTAATAATGATTCCTATCTGTTCCTTGCCATGTACTGATGAAATTGGTATAAAGAATTAAGGCAAAATCATTGTTAAAGTGATGGAGAAAAATTGGTGAAGTGGCTGCGACAGTCAATCTTGATTCTGCAGAACATTCTCCGTTTTGTATAACTTATGGTCAAGAATGTTCTGTTTAGTTTTTCATCTGATTTCTTTGCTTTGCTTGGTTCCTATCTTTAATAAAAACACTCAAGAGCACAGATTAAATTAGCATAATATTTAGAATCATAATTAACATACTTAATTAACCTTTGTTTTTTTCATCAAAACTTAATTTGAGAGTTTGTCTTAACAATCTCCCCCTTTTTGATGATGACAAACATGTTAAAGTTAGATTTTAATTATGATTCTAATTTTAATTTTGAAGAACGTACAAGCTCCCCCTCAATTGATGCAATAGATGTTTTTATTACAGTGAAATAACTAATGCTATTAGTTTATTAGCGTAAATGATATTTCATTAATAATGCAATCGTTGAATTACAAAAAGTAAGATTCTGATTACAAATGGACATGTTAAAGTCATAATAAAAACTAAAATTAATTCTCCCCTTTTGTCACCCAAAAAGGAAAGAGAAAAAAAAGATCCCTATTTAGCTAAAGAAGGAGAAGATCATTCTAAGGAAGCAGACTTGGACGAAACAGGGATTGGTTCAGGAGCAGGAGCAGGCTGAACAGGAGGAGGAGGCACACCGTGCTTGGGGGCAATCATTTCTGCAAGCCAAGATCGCAGCATGGAAAATTTCACATTGTGCTGAGTCTATCGATCCAGAAGAAGTTCCAGAGTTGCCATCAGCTTTGAGTTGGTGGGTTCCTTGGGATGAGTCATAATTGGAGGAGGAATTGGAGCAGCACTGCTTGATGGAGCAGAGACAGTTGGGAGAGAGGCAGGTAATGGCTGAGGATTTGATTGATTTGATGAAGACTAGTTATTTGAAGGCTTAGGAGAAGTCAAAAATTGACTAATTCCAAAAATGGATGAAGTGGTTGTCTGTGGAGAAATGTATGCAGGTGACATGGCTGAAACATTTTGGTGGGGAAGCATTGTGGTCATGGGATCATGGGGAGAACGAAGGAGTTGGGAGATAGAGATAAAGTCAGTGAAGGATAATGTAGATGTTTGTGGAAATACGGAGAAAGTGGGATTTGCAGGAGGAAGGCTGGGAGAACGATCTCGGTTTTCAGGGGAACGTTATGGAGCATGGTTATTTTCAGCTGCTCTTCTTGGAGAAGGGGAAGGTGATGTTGGGTCTGGAATAGCAGCTCTTGGTCTTGCAGAGCGTTTTCTTTTTAGAGGAGATGGGAAAGAAGATATTATTTTGACAGATTGTCTGGTGGGACGGCTAGTGGGTGGGTATTTTTGCTGTTTTTCTGGTGTGGGGGAAAGCTGTCTTGTGACAGTTATCTTCACATGAGCCATGTTTTTAGTGGAGAATTTGGATGTTTTGATAAGGGATTTTTCAATGGACAGAGGGATATTGAAATGTTTAAAGACTTTTGTGAGAATCATACCGTAAAGGACAGTATTCTTCTTGTAGTCTTTGGTTGCAGCAGTGATTATGTGATGAAGAATGAGATGAGGGAGATTGAGGCGCAGGCAGTTGAGGAGATGATAGATGATCAGCGCATCATTTTCAGAGACATACTCATGACTTCCACAGTGAGGAAGGAGAGTATGCTGGCTCATGTTGTTGAATATTTTTGGAAGGGGTCGAAGGTATGTGGAGAGGTACCTAGTAGAGTTCTCTTGAATCAGCTCAGAAAGAACTGTAGTCTCTTTAAGATTGAGAGTTGCATACCAGGATTTGCCAAAAACAGCAGGACCTTCAGTAGGAAGATCCAAGATGGAAGCCAGGATGTGAGGAGTCAGCTTGATCTCAATTCCCTTAATATTTGAAATTAGAAGTGATTTATCAGGGAATGTTTGAGCCTGACAGTAGAAGGCCCTGACAACATCTGGATAGTGATTGGGGTTCTTGAAGCACCAATTCTTGCAAAGACTCTCATGGAGCGTCTTTGTGGTGCGGTGGGATTGACAAATTTCTTTGGTGGTGAAGGCTTAGTGTAGGATTTGCGCAAGTGTGGGGGAGCTTGGGCAATGTTAGGAGGAGGGCAAGAATGGAGAGAGGGAAGAACAGAAGATAAAGGTTCAGGGATGGAGGAATTTGGGTTGGATTCAGGGGAGGACGAGAGGAAGTTAGAAAAAGAGGAGTTTGACGAATGTCTTGGAGGAGTTGGTCTGGGTGGAGGTGAAGGTGAACGATTGTAGATTGGTGAGAAGGATGATGATGGTGATGGTGTATCTGTGCGTGCGTTTTTGCGAGCAGATTGTTTTGTTCGAGCCATTGTTATTGAAAACTGAGAGTTATGGAAGATGAAGGTTGAGGGAGACGAAATTTGAGGAAGAAGAAAAATGTAGCTGAAAATGACAGTTGTGATAACTGCAAAACGTTTTTGCAGTTTTTTCAAGAGAGAGAGAGCAATGATGACTTAACCTAAGGAAGTGACATGTGTTGGGGAAGTGAACCGATTTGACGGCTTGTCAGTGACCTTTGAAAGCCTAGAGACATGCGCATTTAATGCTAGGACATGCTTTTCCTGCGCATGAGGAAGATGACGGCAGGGAAGAATATTTGAAAAACGGAGAAAGATGTCTGAAAAATGGAGATTGATAAATGTTCTCCGTTTTATGCAGAAGCAGTTTTAACGTGAATTTTCAGGATTTTTCATAGTTTTCAGTTTTTCTTTGATTGAATTAAAACTTTCCTCAACCAAGGGCTTTGTAAAAATATCAGCAAGCTGATTTTGAGTATCAACAAAGATTAATTCAATATCTTTTTTGTTAACATGATCGCGAATAAAATCATGTTTTATTTCAATATGTTTTGAACGAGAATGCTGAATGGGATTTTTGGATAAATTGATTGCACTAGTATTATCACAGTAAATTGGAATACTTGAGTAACTTACAGAGAAGTCTTCAAGTTGATTTTTATCCAAAGAACTTGTGAGCAGCAATTTGCAGCTGATACGTATTCAGATTCGGTGGTTGATAAGGCTATAGTATTTTGTTTCCTGCAGGACCAACTTATCAAAGCATCACCCAGAAACTGACATGCTCCACTTGTGCTTTTTCTTTCAGTTTTATCTCCAGCATAATCAGTGTCGCAATATGCTACAAGATCAAAATGAGAACCTTTTCTATACCAAAGGCCAAAATCAATAGTTCCAACAAGATATCTAAAAATTCGTTTTTCAGCTGTTAAATGGGATTCTTTTTGTGGAGATTGAAATCTAGCACATAATCCTACTGCGAATACAATATCTGGCCTACTAGCAGTTAAATACAGCAAGGAACCAATCATACCTCTGTATTCTTTTTCAGAAACAAATTTTCCTTGTTCATCTTTGTCTAATGAAGAGGATGGATGCATAGAAGTAGACATGATTTTTGCTTCATTCATTTTATACTTGGTTAACAAATCTTTAATGTATTTTTCTTGGCAAATAAAAATACCATTTTTATGTTGTTTAATTTGTAATCCAAGAAAATATCTTAATTCTCCCATCATGCTCATTTCAAATTCACTTTGCATGAGTTTTGAAAAGCCATCACACATTTTTTCATTAGTTGATCCAAAAATAATATCATCGACATACACTTGTACAATGAGTAAATCATTTTTATCAATTTTCTTAAAAAGTGTAGTATCGAATTTTCCTCTAGAAAAACCATTTTTAATCAAGAAGGAACTTAACCTATCATACCAAGCTCTTGGTGCTTGTTTTAAGACGTAGAGAGCTTTTGTAAGTTTGAAAACATGATTTGGTTTTGATGGATCTTCAAAACCAAGAGGTTGTTTTACATAAACTTGTTCATTTAAAAAGACGTTTAAGAATGAACTTTTTACATCCATTTGAAATAATTTAAAAAGTTTATGAGATGCATATGCAAGAAGTATACGAATAGCTTCTAACCTTGCAACAGGAGCAAAAGTTTCATCGTAGTCTATACCTTCTTGTTGGTTATAACCTTGAGCAACCAATCTTGCTTTGTTTCTTACTACCTTACCTTCTTCATCTAATTTGTTTATGAAAACCTAGCGTGTACCAATGATTGTTTGATCTTGAGGATTTGGTACCAAGGTCCAGAATTTATTCTTATCGAACTGCTGCAATTCTTCCTTCATGGCTTCAATCCAAGATTGATCAACTATGGCTTCTTTAATTGATTTTGGTTCAACTTCGGAGACCATTTCCATGTTGTTTTCATCATTCTTGAATGACTTTCTGGTTCTAATTCCATCAGCTGTATCCCCAATGATTTGAGTTTGAGGATGATTTCCTATCGTTCTCCAGCTTTTAGGTGGAGAATGATACGGAGATTGTTTATCAATCTCCATTTCCTGCATATCAGATTTCTGCTGTATGTTTGCCAGCTCTTCATCCTGTATATCAGATTTCTAGAACTTTAGTTCTTAGATTAAAAACCCTATAACCTTTAGAGTCGGTTGAATAACCCAAAAATATTGCTTTGTTTGATTTTGCATGAAATTTTCCAAGAAAATCTTTGTTGTTTAGAATATAACAGTAACACCCAAAAATGTGAAAATATGAAATGTTTGGTTTTCTATTTTTCCAGATTTCATATGGAGTTTTGTTTATGATTTTTCTTATGGATACGCGATTTAAAATATAGCATGATGTGTTGACGGCTTCAGCCCAAAAATATTTTTCAACATTAGACTCTTCCAAGATTGTTCTTGCCATTTCTTGTAAGGTTCTATTTTTTCTTTCAACAACTCCATTTTACTGAGGAGTCCTCGCACAAGACAAATTGTGAGAAATGCCAAGTTCTTCAAGAAAGTTTTTGAAAGGGGCATTTATGAATTCTCCTCCATGATCACTTCTTAGAGAAATGATGCTGGATTCTTTTTCATTTTGTACCTTTTTACAAAAGATTTTAAAAGCTTCAAAAGCATCATCTTTTTGTTTTAAAAATAGTACCCAAGTGTATCGTGAGAAATCATCAACAATAATAAAACCATATTTCATTCCTCCTAAACTTGTTGTTTTGAGAGGACCAAACAAATCTATGTGAAGTAATTCAAGAATTCAGTTTGTGGAAATAAAATCTTTTGAGTGAAAGCTGCTTTTGACTTGCTTTCCCTTGACACATGTTTCACATATTTTGTCTTTCAAAATTCAGTTTTGGTAATCCTCTGACTAGTTCTAATTTGGAAATTTTAGAAATGGTTTTCATGCTGATATGCCCTGCCCTTTTATGCCAAATCCATTTATCTTTATCAATAGATATGAAGCAGGATTCATCAGGCAATTCTTCCAGATATAATACATAAAGATTTTTCCTTCTGGTTCCAGAAAATAGTTTTTCACCAAATTTTGTTTTTATGATTTCACATAGGTTGGGTTTGAAAATAACTTCACATCCATTGTCACACAATTGACTTATGCTTAAGAGATTATGTTTCAGACCTTCAACATATTGAACATCAGTTATTTGAGCAGAGTTTTTCTTACCAATTGTCCTTTTACCTTTGATTTGAGCTTGGTTATCATTTCCAAAAGTGACTGACCCTCCATCTTTCTTGACGAAGGATATGAAGCAATTTTTATCACCTGTCATATGTCTTGAACAGCCATTGTCCAAGAACCATGGTTCTTTCTTGACACCTTGAGAACCAACCTGCAGTTTTTGTTTCATTAACTTTTGGTACCTATTTTGTCTTGGGTCCTTGTGGATTAGTTCTAGATTTTGATTTTCTGTTAATATGACATGTTGATTCAGAGTGTCCAATCTTAGAACATGAGGAACATTTAATCATTTGTTTTTGAACAGATTTTTTAACTGGTTTTGACAGATTTTCAGAACTTTCTCCGTTTTCTGTTTTAGCTAGAGAACGTTCTTGTTTTTTCTGAGGAAAATCTGCTTTTGTTCCAGATCGTTCTCCTCTTTGTTTGTTCTTGATTTTTTCATCCCTTTTCTTAAAATAACATGTAAATTCAAGATGTCCAATTTTACAGCAGTATGAACATTTTGTCTTGCATTTATTTTCTCTTCTTTCTGGAATAAATTTTTTTTCATATACTTTGGTTTTCTGAGTTTGATTAAAACCAAGACCTGCTTTATCAAATATCCCTACTTGAGATCCCATCATATTTTGAAAAGTTTCAGTAGCTTTAATGAAGTTTAACAGATCATTTTTAAAAAATTCAGCTTCAGCTTTAAGGAGAATGTTCTTCTTTTGAAGTGCAGACTGTTCTTGACTTTCTTGTTTTTCAGTGTGAAAGTTTTTGGTCTGAGATTCTTTCAGATTTTGAATGATTTCTTTTAACTTATCATTCAGAGCCTGAGTTTTTTCTTTCTCTTCTTTTTCTTTATAAAATTTATCTTTTAAAGAACCACACTTTTGAATAAGTAAGTTTGAATCATTTAGTAAGTTGTCAAATTCTTTTTCCATTTGTTCACATAAAATACAGGGTTTAGAATTTGTTACCTCATTTTCTTCAGTGTTTGCCATTAAGCATATGTTGGCTTCTTCATCATCTTCTTCGTCAGATTCATCTGAGTTATCCCGTGTGGCCATCATTGATTTCTTTTTGAAGGGAAATCTATTTGGTGTTATTTTGTTTAGAGGACACTCAGATTTATAATGTCCCAGTTTATTACATCCAAAACATGTGATTTGGCTCTTGTCTATTTTTGTTTTGGGATTTTATCTTTTGTTTGGGAATCGCTTTTTGATTTGGTCTCTCCTTCTCATCATTCTCTGAATTCTTCTAGTGAGAAGAGCAATTTCTTCATCAGCATCTTCTTGACCAGCTTCTTCTGGTTCTTCTTCTATTTGGACAAGCACGTTTTCTTGAGATGCTTTTAAGGCTGTTGCATTTCCTTTCTTGACAGGTTTATCTTCTTGTAGCAATATTTCATGTGTTCTTAAGGTTCCAATTAGTTCTTCTAATGCCAGCACTTCAAGATTTTTGGATTGGCTTATGGCTATTACCATTGGTCTCCATATGACTGGAAGACATCTCATGATCTTTCTTACTCTGTCTTGTACTGAGTAAGCTTTTCCCAGAGATCGCATTTCATTCACTATAGTTGTGAACCTTGAATACATTTCATCAATGGTTTCTCCTTCATTCATTTCGAACAGCTCAAATTTTCTTATGCAGATGTCTATTCTTGTTTCTTTGACATGGTTTGTTCCTTCATGATGAATTTGTAGTGTATCCCAGATTTCTTTAGCAGTTGTGCATTCATCAACTCTTTTGCTTTCTTCCCTATTTAAAGCACACGATAAGAATAATTGAGCTTTAGAGTTTAAGAGTACCTTAGTTTTGTCTTCAGATGTCCAGTCGTTTTCTTCCTTCTTGGAAAAGTTTGAATCATTTTGATCAGCTCTTGGAATGAAATCTCCATCTATAATGATGCGCCACATTCCTCTGTCTCGAGACTTTAGAAACAGCTGCATCTTGTTTTTCGAAAAGTAGTAATCAGTTCCATCAAAATATGGTGGCCTGTTTGAAGACCTCATTCAACAATGTATTTTGCTTTTGACATTTTTTTCTTCTAGATCTTTTTCTCTAGCACTTGGTTAAAGTGTTTCTTTTAGAGACCTTGCTCTGATGCCAATTGAAGTAGCAATGTCAAGTTACAAGGAAGGGGGTTTGAATTGTAATCTTGCCTTTTTAAAATTTCCTGTTAAAAACTTAAGAAAAACAACTCAAGAATGATCTTGGTTATGAAAAACAGAAACGAAGAACGTTCTTAGTTTTGAAACAGAAAACGGAGAATGTTCTTGATTAGTTAAAATCACAATTTTTAGTATCTCTATTAAATTTTGACAATAAAAATTATTGAATGTAAATAGAGATAAGGAAGAGATACCACACAAAGGTATATCCTGGTTCACCCAACGTGGGCTACGTCCAGTCCTCACAACTGTGAGATTTTCACTAAGTGTTCAAGGAACGGAGAACAATCTTCTGGTTACATAGTTAAAGATCAACCTTGATCTGTAACTACACTTCCTTTCCACCCAGAAAGGATTCAATCAAGTCACCTAACTAATCTGCTAGGATTTTACAGTTAACTCTTTAAATCACACTCAAACTATAAACAATCCTTATAGTTATGAGTTTACACAATAATGATTTAAAAGGTTTGGTTGAATCTGATTATGCTCAACTCTTGTTTGAGAATAAATTCAGAATAAAAGAACTCAGTAAGATAATCTGGAAGTATGAAATAATTTCAGCCTGATTTCTTTTGTGAATGAGATAGCTTCAAGAATGCAAGTGAATGTGATTTAATGAGAACGTTTTTATTCCCTTTTGTGAATGAGATAGCTTCAAGAATGCAAGTGAATGTGATTTAATTTCACGAAGTAATATATTTATTCCCTTTTATTTGAATTTTTTAAATATTTTGATTTTTTATACTTGTTATAATTAATTTAGCTTTTTTTTTTTTTTTTTAATATCAGTTCTATTGGAGACCTTATCTCATGTTCCAACATGAAGTTTCTGAAGAAGAGGTGGTCACTTGGACTGCATGTACCTATCTGCATTGCTATCATATCGTTGAAAAACATCGTACAGATAGAGTCACACTTCAGTTCGGCTTCTATCAACAAATACCACAACCACCAGAGGACATGAAAATGTACCATGAGGTCGACATGAGGCACGGGGTTGATGATAATTGGAACTGGGTTTGGATGGAAGAAATTAAACACTTGAATGAGAGCACAATTACGTGTTGCAAGGTAAGATCGTGGAAGGTCTTTTATGCCATACTACGGAATATATGATTTGGTTTAGACAACACACCAAATTATTTATATCTCTCAAACAATATCTCCATGATCCCCCTTTGCAATCACCGTCGTATCCTTCTGTGACGTCGACCTCCCAATCCACCCCACAACAACAAAACACAGCACAAACGTCTCTATCATCACCTCACCTACATGTCCATACAGAAGTTCCATCTTATGATCCACCACTGACTCAATATTACGTTCCGCCGGTACCAAAAATGCCTACCCCCGGTTATCCGACAGAAAGTGGGCTTTTCTATAATTTGTTTGGAACTCAATGCACAACTCCTGAGTCGGCTTATGCTGTGTTTGACTCCATGTATAATCCTCAGCCTCAAAATTTCATGGAAGCAGGTGGTAGTGGTTCTAATCCACCTACGACTTACATTGAGGATAATGATCAGGATGAACCGGAAGAACCTCAACAAGTTCAAAGAGCTAGACGAGTTCGACGACATCCTAGATGTGGAACTGGAGGTCATTTTGGTGGACATCAATAATTTAATGTATTTTGTATTTTGTATTTTGTTTCATTTTATTTGATGTATTTTTTTTAATGTATTTTCTTTAAAATTTTAATATAATTTTCTATTTTTAATTATTTTTAATTATCATCATTTATAATAATAATAATAATAATAATAATAATAATAATTATTATTATTATTTATTATTTTTATTATTAATGTATTATTTATTACAACTATTATTATTATTATTATTATTTATAATTAATTAATAATAATAATCATTATTATTATTATTATTATTATTTATTAATGTCTTATTATTTATTAATTATTGTTATCATTATTTATTAATGTACTATTATTAATTAATTAATTAATTATTATTATTATTGTTATTATTATTTATTAATGTATTATTATTTATTTATTAATTAATTATTATTATTTATTAATTTATTTTTATTATTATTATTATTTATTAATTTATTTATTATTATTATTAATGTATTATTATTATTATTATTATAATTAATTATTTAAAAATACCTAAAAAACACTAAACGATAAAAAAAAAAAAACCCAGTACTAGGTCGCACCCCCAGCTAGCGACCTCCCACTAGGCCTGAAAAACGAGCTCTTCAGCTGGTCGCACCCCGTTACGACCTCATACTGGACTCAAAAAGTAGGGCAGACAAGGAATTAAATTTAAGAGTGGGGCATATTAAGAAAAAAAAAAAGGGATATTTATGTGAAAAATCCTAAATTTACCAGAAAACTAATATTTTTTATATGCTTTAGTGATGATGATAAAAAAAAGGTTAAATTAAAGTGTATTGGTTTGAGTAGGAAAATATAACTAACAATATATTATTTATGTATCCAAGTTTTTGTTTTTGAAGAGGATTTTTTTCTGAGAAGGATATATTTAACCCAGTTATTCAATAAAAAAATATTTTAAAACTCAAAAGATAATTAAAGAGAAGTGATGATAAATAAGCAAAAAATAGTAGTTCTGTCAACAAAAATTAACTGTAGATAAACAAATATTCCTACTAGACTATTATTGGCTTAGAGTATTTAATAAAGTTAATTCAATAATTATTTGTCATCCTTTCGGCTTCCGATGTAGCGTTATTTATTTTATCCCAATTGTTTTGGTTAAAAAACTTTATTGCAATTTTATCGTTTAATTAATAATATGCGTATTACTCTTAATTTATTTTTCAACTACATTATATTTATGATAATAATGAACACACTAATTATTATTAAGATTAATTTGATAAAAATACACTTATATTTATTTTATATATAATTTATTCACAACTTATGTGAAATAAGATATTGTAACATTGATCATGAGAAAAACGGGTATATTTTCTTTTTTGATAATCTTGTTATTGGTGTGAAATATAATATTCACCTACCTTGTCTATCAAAAATCTTTGTTCATCAAAAAATTTAATTGACCGTTTTAAGATCTCTTTTACTAATAAGATTTTTCTATCTATAGGTCTTTAATTCGAGACCTTTTTTCTAAAATTTAAGTCTTATTTTACTAAAAAATCAATATTAAAAGTCATACAAATTGTGATTTGTAAT
>JBBPBQ010000004.1:39941931-40005289 GCA_037974755.1 Cicer yamashitae
TTACTATTTAAAAATATATCTTCTAATGTATCTTATATATAATATAGATATACTTTTTAGTTGATAATCACTAATATAGTGATATGAATTATTTTTGTCAATTTTATTAAAATGAAATGATACTTATGTATGTATTTTTTTAAGTAATTTTTTCACTTGTAGTATACTCAGATTTTATATGAAATGTTTTCCAATAATATCATAAATAACATTTTATAACCTTAATTGATATATTCTCGTTTTATTTCTAATTTTTTGTACAATAATATATATATATATATATATATAAAATATAAAACTTTTTATAGTAAATATGTAATATATAACGATATCTTATTTTGTTTACATACTTCTTTTTTGAATTAATATTTTTTTTGAAGAAATTTAAATTATATTTGTTCACTTGGCTTCCTGTCCATTTTTGCCTACTAGAGAAATCATATTTACGTCATTCTGTGTTAGAATTAATTTTACTTTAAAATATCCTTTTAGCCATATATTATATTCTTTTTGATAGGAACCACAAGTTATCAAAATTAATCAAACTTCTTTAAAGATAAAAAATATTCAAACAATTTTTTAGTTTAGCCAATTTAGTTTGTTCAATAAGTATACAAGTCTCAATTGATTAAGATTTTAGGTCATTTTGGTCTTTATTAGGTATATTCTAGTACATTTTGGTTCTTAGTCAATGTAGTTCGCACAATAAATACACAAGTCTCAATGAATTAAGCTTTTGATCATTTTGGTCTTTACTAGATTTATTCTAGTCCATTTTGGTTGTTAGTCATTGTAGTTTGTCTTATTAGTGCACATATCTTAATGGATTAAGATTTTGGTCATTTTAGTCTTTACTAGTTTAATTTTAGTCCATTTTGATTCTTAGTCAATATAGTTTGTCTAATAAGGGCATAAGTCTCAATGAAGTCAGATTTTAGTTCATTTTGATCATTAATAGGTTAATTCTAATCCATTTTTGTTCTTAGGCAATTTAGTTAGTCCAATAAGTGCATAAGTCTCAATGGATAAAGATTTTCGGTTATTTTGGTATTTACTAGGTTTATTCTAGTCTCAATTGACTAAGATTTTAGTTCATTGTGGTCCTTAATAGGTTTATTATAATATATTTTTGTTAATCTTGGCAATTTAGTTTGTCCAATAATTACACAAGTCTCAATGCATTAAGATTTTAGATCATTTTGGTCTTTACTAGGTTTTTTAGTCTATTTTGGTTCTTAGTCAATTTAGTTTTTCCAATAAGTGTATAAGTTGCAATAGATTAAGATTTTAAGCCATTTTGGTGTTTACTAGGTTTTATTTTAGTCCATTTTAGTTCTTAGTCAACGTAGTTCATCCAATTAGTGCACAAGTCTCAATGGATTATGATTTTGGTAGTTTTGGTCTTTACTAGGTTTACTTTAGTCCATTTTTGTTCTTAATCATAATAGTTTGTCCAATAAATATTCAGATTTTAATCATTTTAGTTTTAACTACATATATTCTAGTCTGTTATGGTTCTTAGTCAATGTAGTTTGTCCCATAAGTGCATAAGTCTCAATGGATTAAGACTTAGTTCATTCTGGTTTTTAATAGGTTTATTTTAACCCATTTTGGTTAGATAATTTAGTTATTCCAATAACTGCATAAGTCTCGATAGATTAAGATTTTTGATTATTTTGGTCTTTACTAAGTTTATTCTACTCTATTTTGGTTCTTAGTCAATGCAGTTTGTCTAATAAGTGCACAAGTCTCAATAGATTAAATTTTGGTCATTTTAGTCGTCACTCGGCTTATTCTAGTCTATTTTGGTTCTTAGTCAATTTAGTTCCTCTAATAAGTACATAAGTCTTAACGAATTAAAATTTTACGTCATTTTGGTTTTTAATAGGTTTATTCTAATCCATTTTGTTTCTTAGGCCATTTAGTTCGTCCAATAACTGTATTAGTCTCAATGGAGTAAGATTTTAGTTCATTTTTGTCTTTAATAGGTTTATTATAATTCGTTTTAGTTCTTAGGCAATTTAGTTAGTCCAATAAGTGCATAAGTTTCAATGGATTAAGATTTTCAATTACTTTACTTTTAACAAGGTTTATTCTATTTCATTTTGGATCTTAGTCAATGTAGTTCGTCCAATAAGTGCACATAATTCAAAAGATTAAATTTTGGTCATATTAGTCTTCACTCAGCTTATTCTAGTCCATTTTGGTTCTTAGTCAATGTAGTTCCTCTAATAAGTGCATAAGACTTAATGGATTAAGATTTTAAGTAATTTTGGTCTTTAATAGGTTTATTCTAATCCATTTTTTGTTCTTAGGCTATTTAGTTCGTCCAATAAGTGCACAAGTCTCAATGGATTACGATTTAAAGTCATTTTGGTATTTACTTGGTTCATTCTAGTCCATTTTGGTTCTAATTGAATGTAGTTAGTCCAACAAGTGCGTAAGTCTCAAAGGATTAAGATTTTAGTTCATTTTAGTCTTTACTAGGTTTATTCTTGTCCATTTTATTTCTAAGTGAATGTAGTTCATCCAATAAGTGCACAAGTCTCAATGGATTAATATTTGAGGTCACTTTGGTCTTTAATAGGTTCATTCTAATCCATTTTTGTTTAGGGAATTTAGTTCGTCCAATAAGTACACAAGTCTCAATGGATTAAGATTTTAAGTCATTTTGGTCTTTAATAAGTTTATTTTAATCCACTTTAATTCTTAGGCAATTCAGTTCATCCAATAAGTTCACAAGTATCCATAGATAAAGATTTTAGGTTATTTTGGTCTTGAATAGCATAGTTCTAGTTCATGTTTGTTCTTAGGCAATATAGTTTGTCCACTAACTTCATAAGTCTTAATGGAATAATATTTTAGGTAATTTCGGTCTTTACTAGGTTTATTCTAGTCCATTTTGGTTCTTAGTCAATGTTATTCGTCCAATAAATGCAGAAATCTCAAAGGATTACGATTTTAGGTCATTTTGGTCTTTACTAAGTTTATTCTAATTCATTTTTGTGCTTAGTCAGTGTAGTTTGTCCAATAAGTGCACAAGTATCAATGGATAATGATTTTAGGTTATTTAGGTCTTTACTAAATTTATTTTACTCCATTTTAGTTCTTAGTCATAGTTCGTTCAATAAGTGCAAAGTTTCAATGGATTACGGTTTTGGTCATTTTGGTTTTTACTAGGTTTATTCACGTCCATTTTGGTTTTTAGTCATTGTAGTTTGTCCAATAAGTGCACACGTCTCAATAGATTAAGATTTTGTTCATTTTAGTCTTTACTTGTGTTTTTCTAGTCCACTTTGGTTCTTAATCTATGTAGTTTGTCTTATAAGTGCATAAGTTACAATGGAGTAAGATTTTAGTTCATTTTAGTCTTTAATAGTTTTATTTTAATCCATTTTGGTTTGTAATCAATTTAGTTAGTCCACTAAGTACATATGTCTCAATGGTTATGATTTTCGGTTTTTTTAGTCTTTTCTTGATTTATTCTAGTCCATTTTTGTTCTTAGTCAATGTAGTTTATCATATAAGTGCACAAGTATCAATGGATTACGATTTTAGGTTATTTTTGTCTTTACTTGGTTTATTCGAATCCATTTTTGATCTTAGTCAACGTAGTTCGTCCAATTAGTTCACAAATCTCAATGGATTAAAATTTTAGGTCATTACTGTCTTTAATAGGTTTACTCTAATCCATTTATTTTCTTAGACTCTTGAGTTCTTCCAATAAGTGCAGAAGTTTCAATAGGTTTATTCTAGTCCATTTTGGTTATTAGTCAATGTAGTTTGTCTAATAAGTGCACAAGTCTCAATAGATTAAATTTTGGTCATTTTAGTTTCATTTTACTTATTCTAGTCCGTTTTCATTCTAAGTCATAGTAGTTCCTATATTAAGTGCACAAGTCTTGATTGATTAAGATTTTAGGTCATTTTGGTCTTTAATAGGTTTATTCTAATCCATCTTGGTTCTTAGGATATTTAGTTCATCCTATAAGTGGCAAGTCTCAATGGATTACGACTTTTGGTCATTTTGGTCTTTAACAGGTTTATTCCATTCCATTTTTGTTCATACTCAATGTAGTTCGTTCAATAAGTGCACAAGTCTTAATTGATCAAGATTTTAGGTCATTTCGGTCTTTACTATGTTTATTCTAGTCCACTTCTGGTCTTAGTCAATGTAGTTCATCGAATAAGTGCAAATACAATGGATTATGGTTTTGGTCATTTTTGTCTTTACTAGATTTATTATAGTCTATTTTTTCTCTTAGTCATTGTAATTTGTACAATAATTGCACAAGTCTCAATAGATTAAGATTTTGGTTATTTTAGTTGTTACTAGATTTATTATAGTCCATCTTGGTTCTTAGTCAATGTAGTTTCTCCAATAAGTGCATAAGTCTCAATGGAGTAAGAATTTAGTTCATTTTGGTCTTTAATAGGTTTATTTTAATTCAATTTGGTTCTTAGGCAATTTAGTTAGTCAAATAAGTGGACAAGTCTCAATGGATTAGGATTTTTGATGATTTTAGTCTTTAATTGGTTTATTCTAGTCCATTTTGGTTCTTAGTCAGTGTAGTTCCTCGAATAAGTGCACAAGTCTCAATGGATAACAATTTTAGGTCATTTTAGTCTTTACTAGGTTTATTCTAGTCAAATTGGTTCTAAGTGAATTTTGTTCGTCCAATAAGTGCATAGGTCTCACTTAATGAATATTTAACGTCATTTTGGTGTTTACAAGGTTTATTGTAGACCATTTTGGTTCTAAGTGAATGTAATTCGGCCAATAAGTGTGTAAGTTTCAATGGATTAAGATTTTCGGTTATTTTAATTATTACTAGGTTTATTCTAGTCCATTTTGGTACTTAGTCAATGTAGTTCATCTTATAAGTGCATAAGTCTTAATGGATTAAGAAATTAGGTCATTTAGGTCTTTACTAGGTTTGTTCTAATCTACTTTTTTTCTAAGTCAATGTAGTTCTCCAATAAGTTTACAAGTCTTAGTGGATTAAGATTTTAGGTCATTTTTGTCTTTACTAGGTTTATTCTAGTCCATTTTGGTTCTTAGTAAATGTAGTTCGTCTTATAAGTGCAAAGTCTCAATGGATTATGGTTTTGAATTTTTGGCTTTACTAGGTTTATTCTAGTCCATTTTTTGTTCTTTGTCATTGCAGTTTGTCCAATAAGTGCATCAGTCTCAATGGAGTAAGACTTTAGTTCATTTTGGTATTTAATAGGTTTATTCTAATGCATTTTGGTATTTAATAGTCAAATAAGTGCACTTTGTTTATTCTAGTACATTTTAGTTTTTAGTCAATGTAGTTCGTCCTATAAGTGCACAAGTCTCAATTGATTACAATTTTAGGTCATTTTGGTCTTTACTTTGTTTATTTTATTCCATTTTTGTTCTAAGTGAATGAGGTTTGTCCAATAGGTGTATAAGTGTCAATAAATTAAGAATTTTGGTTATTTTGGTCTTTACTATGTCTATTCTAGTCCATTTATGTTCTAAATGAATGTAGTTCGTCCAATCAGTGCATAAGTTTCAATAGATTAAGATTTTAAGTTATTTTGGTCCTCACTAGGTTTATTCTTGTCCATTTTGGTTCTAAGTGAATGTACTTCGTCCAATTAATGCATAAGTCTAAATGGATACGAGTTTAGGTCATTTTTTTAACTAGGTTTATTCTAGTCCTTGTTGGTTCTAAGTAAATATAGTTCGTGCAATAAGTGCGTACGTCTCAATTGATTAAGATATTCAGTTATTTTACTATTTACTAAGTTTATTCTAATTGATTTTGGTTCTTAGTCAATGTAGTTTGTCGAATAAGTTCATAAGTTTGAATGGAGTAAGTTTTTAGTTCGTTTTGGTCTTTAATAGGTTCTTTTTAATCCATTTTGGTTCTTAGGAAATTTAGTTAGTCCAATAAGTGCATAAGTCTCAATGGATTAAGATTTTTGGTTATTTTTACTCTCTACTAGTTTTATTCTAGTCCATTTTTGTTGTTAGTCAATGTAGTTCGTCCAAAACGTGCACAAGTCTTAATAGATTCAGTTTGGGTCACTTTTGTCTTGACTCGGCTTATTCTAGTCCACTTTGGTTTTAATGGATGAAGATTTGAGGTCATTTTGGTCTTTAATAGGTTTGTTCTAATCCACCTTGGTTCTTGATAAGACCGCAAGTGCATAGTATTATTGTGTAGTGTCTCTTTACTATGATGATTAACTAAAACATTAAATGTTTTAATGATTTTTGATTTAAAATTCACAATAAAAATAAAGCGTTGGGATTGTAGTTTTTTACAATGATGGATACAATAAAATTAACCTTCTTTGAGTTATGGGTGTTAAACTCTTAAAAATCAGATAAACAATTGTAACTAATGCCTTCTTTCAAACAACAAAAGTGTATTTTAAACTAATAACCCACCTATTTTCATGATTGATGTATTAGCAAAATCCTTTAAGAGAAGATATCTTTCATGATTTCAAAAGAAACAAAATCTATTTTCGTGATTTGATTTTCTTGTCCAATCTTAGGGGTCAGATTTCAAATCTACCTTTCGGTATATTATTTGAAATCTAAGTATGAATATGATTCTTACTAAGATTGGATTAAAAGATCAACACCCATGACAAAAAGAAATAGAAATTGTTAGAGATCCAACATTGGAAATGCTACAATCCCAAGACAAGAAAGATCTACTCACATATGATCATAGCAGAATCAAAGCTTAATTATAATAACATTGGAAATATAAAATAACAAAACAAAAATAGAAAACGGAATATTATTGAAACTAGAAAATTTCTAAGAGAAATACAAGAACAAAAGAAAGAGTAATAAGAGATTGTGAGTAGGAATATATGTCTAAAATTGAGTATTTTGGTTCTTTTTATAGTCCTAGGTGCCTTCATGAACTTTAATTACAAGAAACCATCAAAATTTCATATGAGGAAAACGGTTTAGCAGAAAATAAGCAGTTTATGGCCATAATGGCCATTACTGCCAGGCAGTACTAGGTGCAGCAGTAGAAGGTGAACAGATTATGGCCATAATGGTCATTACTACCAGGAAGTAATAGGTACAACAGTAGAAGATGAACAGATTATGGCCATAATGGTCATTACTGCCAGGCAGTAATCCTTGCTGAATTGAAGTGGCAAATTCTTATTTTATTTATTTTTTCGTTCATCCATTATGGCTGTAATGACTATTATGGCCAGGCAGTAATGCTCGCTGAAACTTGAGTTTATTTTATTTTCTTGATCATGATGCAACATGACTGCACCACTTGACTTCAAGGCTCTTTTGCACCAAAAATCTTCACTTATTCCTTCACTTCTCCTTGCAATAAAAAAATAAAAAGGTAGTAAAATAGAACTAAAATCGAATTAAAAACATCAAATTAAACTATCAAATAAAGCTATAAAAATAGATAAATTCTAGCTTATCAAATTCCCCCAAGCTTGAATCATTGCTTGTCCTCAAACAATTGTTTCAGGTAAAAGTTATGGACGAGTAGACACCATGAATAGGAACTCAACATTCAATTCAAGTGTATGCAATAGGCAACTTCCAAAACCAATGGATAACCAATTTCGGCTCCAAATTAGAGACTTAGGCTCATCTGAAAACATAATTCTCATCAATATGACACTCAACTCTTAAATTCTCTCAGTGTTTCAGGGTAATGGACATTCACTCAAAATTTCACGAATGCAATGTTTCTGCCATAGGCTTGATTATTAACCAAATCTCCACTACATCTCTCATGATAGCATATGTGAAACAAAAACACTTTTCAAGGTTGTAACGGGGCCAAGGGACAATAGGTGGGGAAAACCAATAAAGGGATATTCGAAAGGCTATTTCAAATTAAACATATGATCATAGATACCCTTTTTGAATAATTGGAGCTCAACGTATTCAAATAATCTTTCATCATCCAAGACTTCAATCATCAGTCAAATGTGTTACTCTGAGTGGAGCACCTTATTGTGTCTTTTCAAACTGGGACTAAGAAATTTTCTTTTTCTATTTTTTTTCTTCTTTTCTCTTTATTTATTTATTATTACTTTTAAATGTTGCTCTACTTTATTCAAAAGGACACCCAATAATGATTTTATCGATAAAGCAAGGGACCAAGAAAGATAATTCATGTAAGGCTCAAAGTGGGCAACTAGCGGAAAATATGAAACAAAACAAAACAAGTCCTGTGGTCTGAAAAAACTAATCCTAAACTGTTTTTTTCTTCAAACATGATCACAAGAGAATTTAGCCTTGAGATGATTGCAAGTCAAGTTCTAGAGAACACAGCCAATGGCGAATAATCACTCATAAGAAAGAAAAAGGGCATAATATTTAACACAAGCCCCTATATAAGCCCAAAACTCACATGTAGTAGCTAAATCAATGAGAACACGCTGTTAGAGATTAAGCTAATTTATCAAACTAATAGCGTGGTATCCGAATGTGAGTTCATTGCCTATTTAACAACAACATGCACATAAATTATGGTTCCCTATCAAGGACATCAAAATGTTTTCTTTCAAGCAAGGAGAAATTATTTATTTATATAAATTAACAATGTGAGCAAACAATCAAACAAGAAAACGTACTCATGCTTGGACCAGACATTGTCCTCAATGTAAAAAGTAAAATAGCGATGAAAGGGGTAGGAAAGCTCACAAGATTATGGTAGTGGTGGAAAGTGGCCATGTGCACGTATTACGACTATAATGGCCATTACTGCCAGACAGTAATCCTTGCTACCTTCTCCTGTTTTTCTGCATTTTTTCTTGTTTTAGCTCAGCCTACAAAACAAAAAGAAGTTTTGAAAAATTAAAACCGTGGGTTGCCTCCCACGCAGTGCTTGTTTATTGTCCTTAGCTTGACCTTCATTTTGTAAATCTTAAGTTGGAGATCGAAGAATAAGACCTACCCCTTTCTCTATTGGATTCCTAACTACATAATGCTTCAACCTTTGACCTTTCACAGTGAAAACTCCAGTGGCCTTACTCCATATTTCTACAGTTCCAAACGGGAACATCTTACGGATTTGAAATGGCTCGGACCACCTTGAACGAAGTTTACCCGAAAACAACTTCAATCATGAATTGAAAAGTAATACAAAGTCACCTTCTTTGAATTCTCTTCTTGTTATGTGCTTATCATACCACTTCTTGGTTCTTTCCTTGTAGAGTTTAGCATTCTCATAAGCGTCTAACCTCAACTCATCAAGCTCATTGAGTTGGAGCTTCCTTTTTCACCAGCAACCTTCAAATCAAAGTTAAGGATCTTTATTGCCCAATATGCTTTATGTTCGAGCTCAACTGGGAGGTGACAAGACTATCAATAGATCAACTTGTAAGGAGTCATACCAATGGGAGTCTTGCATGGTGTACGGTAGGCCCAAAGCACATCATCTAGCTTCACGAACCAGTCCTTCCTTGATGCAGAGACAATTTTCTCGAGAATGCTCTTAATCTCCCTATTGGAAAATTCTACCTGTCCGTTAGTTAGAGGGTGATATGCTGTGGCAATTTTGTGTTTCACTCCATATTTTTTTAGCAGGCTTTCAAACTGTTTAGCTATGAAATGAGAGCCTCCATCACTAATCACCACCCTTGGCACACCAAACCTCGAAAATATTACCTTTTTGAAGAGCTTAATCACAACTTTAGCATCATTTGTTGGGCGCAGCGACAACTTCAATCCACTTGGACACGTAATCCATTGCTACAAGGATGTATTGATTTCCAAGAGATGAGGGAAATGGTCCCATAAAATCAACTCCCGAAACATCGAAGCTTTCTACTTTGAGGACATTGTTCAAAGGCATTTCATTTTATTTATATGTTTTCGGTACGCTGGCATTGAACACATAGAAGAACAAAACGATGCACGTCTTTGAAGAGTGTGGGCCAATAAAAGCCTGCTTGAAGTATCTTTACTGCAGTTTTTGAGGAACTAGCATGTTCGCCGTATGCGGAGGAATGACAGTGAAACATGATGCTTTCCATTTCTTCTTCTAGGACACATCTTTTGAAAACTCCATCAGCCCCTCTCTTATAAAGCAGAGGTTCATTTTGGTTCTTAGCCATTGTAGTTTGTCCAATAAGTGCACAAGTCTCAATGGATTAAGATTTTGGTGTTTTTAATCTTTATTAGTTTTATTCTAGTGCATTTTGGTTCTTTGTCAATGTAATTTGCTACATAATCGCATAAGCTTCAATGGAGTAAGATTTTAGTTCATTTTGGTCTTTAATAGGTTTATTCTATATCATTTTGGTTCTGAGGGAAAATTAGTTAGTCCAAAAAGTGCATAAGTCTCAATGGATTAAGATTTTCGGTTATTTTACTCTTTACTAGTTTTATTCTATTCCATTTTGGTTCTTAGAAAATGTACTTCGTCCAATAAGTGCACAAGTCTTAGTAAATTAAATTTAGGTTATTTTAGTCTTCACTCGGCTTATTCTAGTCCATTTTGGTTCTTAGTCAACGTATTTTGTCCAATAAGTGCACAAGTCTCAATAGATTAAGATTTTAATATTTTTAGTCTTTACTAGTTTTATTCTAGTCCATTTTGGTTCTAAGTGAATGTTGTTCGTCCAATAAGTGCATAAGTCTCAATGGATTAAGATTCAAGGTCATTTTAGTCTTTTCTAGGTATATTCTAGCCCATTTTTGTTCTAACAATGATGTTAATCCAATAAGTGCGTAAGTCTTAATGGATTAAGATTTTAGGTCGTTTTGGTCTTTATTAGGTTAATTCTAGTACATTTTGGTTCTAAGTGAATGTAGTTCGTCCAATAGCTGCATAACTCTCAATGGATTTAGATTTTTGGTTATTTTACTCTTTACTAGGATTATTCTAGTCTATTTCAATTTAGTTCATACTATAAGTGCACAAGTCTCAATAGATTAAATTTTTGCCATTTTAGTCTTCACTCGGCTTATTAAAATCCATGTTAGTTCTTAGTCAATATAGTTCAACTAATAAGTGCGTAAGTCTTAATGGATTAAGATTTTACGACATTTTGGTCTTGAATTAGTTTATTCTAATCCATTTTTATTCTTAGTCAATTTAGTTCGTCCAATCAGTGCACAAGTCTCAATGGATTAAGATTTTATGTCATTTTGGTCTTTACTAGGTTTATTCTAGTTCATTTTGGTTCTTAGTCAATGTAGTTCGTTAAATAAGTGCAAAGTCTTAATGGATTATGGTTTGGTCATTTTGGTTTTTACTAGATTTATTGTAGTCCATTTTGGTTCTTAGTCACTGTAATATGTCCAATAAGTTCACAAGTCTTAATACATTAAGATTTTGGTCATTTTAGTCTTTACTAGTTTTATTTTAGTCCATTTTGGATCTTATTGAATTTAGTTTGTCCAATAAGTCAATAAGTCTGAATGGTTTAAGATTTAATTCATTTTGGTATTAAATAGGTTTATTCTAATCGATTTTGGTTCTTAGCCAATTTAATTAGTCCAATAAGTGCATAAGTCTCAATGGATTAAGATTTTCGGTTATTTTAGTCTTTACTTGGTTTATTCTAGTCCATTTTGGTTCTTAGTCTCTGTTGTTCGTCCTATAAGTACACAAGTCTCAATGAATGTAGTTAGGTCATTTTGGTGTTAACTAGACTTATTCTAGTCCATTATTGTTGTAAGTGAATGTAGTTCGTCCAATAAGTGCATAAGTCTCAATGGATTAGGATTTTCAGTCAATTTGGTCTTTAAAAGGTTTATTCTAGTCAATTTTGTTTCTAAGTCAATATAATTTTTCTAGTAAGTGCATAAGTCTCAATGGAATAATATTTTAGGTCATTAATGTCTTTACTAGGTTTATTCTAATCAATTTTTGTTTTTTCAATTTAGTTTGTCCAATAAGTACACAAGTCTCAATGGATTAAGATTTTAGATCATTTTAGTCTTTACTAGGTTTATTCTAGTCCATTTTGGTTCTTAGTCAATGTAGTTAGTCCAATAAGTGCATAAGTCGCAATAAATTAAGATTTTAAGCCATTTTGTCTTTACTAGGTTTATTCTAGTCCATTTTGGTTCTTAGTTAATATAGTTCATCCAATAATTGCATATGTCGCAATGAATTAAGATTTTGGTGGTTTTGGTCTTTACTAAGTTTATTCTAGTCCATTTTAGTTCTTAGTCATTGTAATTTTTCCAATAAGTGCACGAGTCTCAATGAATTAAGATTTTGGTCATTTTAGTTTTTACGTGTTTTATTCTTTTCCATTTTGGATCTTAGTCAATGTAGTTAGTCCAATAAGTGTATAAGTCTTAATGGATTAAGATTTTAGTTCATTTTGGTATTTAATAGGTTTATTCTAATCAATTTTGGTTTATCGGCACTTTAGTTAGTCTAATTAGTGCATAAGTCTCAATGAATTAAGATTTTTGGTAATATTTGCAACCACCGTATTTCACGTAGATTTGGTTCCTCGAAAACTTCCTCTTAAATATGTTTTTGTGAGAAAATTTAATGTATTTCCTAAGACAAGTTATTCGCAAATAACATGTTTTCTTGTAATGATATCTAAATCGAGATTTTAAGTGTCATTGATGTATCTTATTATTGAGTAGATTCATTATATGCTTACTAGTTTGCAAGCTTCACTTTAGTTGGCTACGCTTAGCGTATTTAGATAAATATGAAAAAACTAACATATAATTGGCTCAAGCTAGCTAAATTCCCTTTTTATTATTGTTTGGTGATTAGAAACACATAACAACACATGCAGATGGTGTTTGGGAGTTTCGAGAGCAGCAAAGGAGTAAACGTCTAGGATTCTTAAGAAACTTTGATAACACATCTCAACACAAAACATTAAAGCATTAAATATGTGGGTTGCCACTCTTATACATCCAATATTTAGCTCATTCTTAGTAAATGTGAGACTTAACCACTCACACTTGAACCCAACAATCCCCCTTTCAAGTGAGAGTCTCTCACATTGTATATACTTGCATTGCCGTTATTATCAACGGGACCCGCCTCCTGACTATACTTCTAGAAAGACTTTCTATACAAAAATCCAACATCACGATCCACTCCTACTCCCCTAACAAATTGAACCATATCTCTGATATCGCTTGTTAGGGAGTCCAGGGGAGTGTTAGGAGCAGCAATGTGCTAAACATCCAGGATCTGTATGAGACATTGACACCACATCTCAACTTAAAACCTTAAGATATTAGGTATATCGGTCACTCTTATATGTCCAATATTTAATTCAGTCTTAGTCAATGTGGGACTTAACCACTCACACTTGAACCCAATACATGGTGTATTAGAAGATAGTGCAATCTTACATAATCATTCTTAAGTGTCATTAATAAGCTAGGATAATAACTATAAAACGAAATGGAAATTCAACGATTTTCTACTATACGTTGTACAGGTACCCAAATATGTATTTTGTTTGATCCTAATACATATATATACTATTTCTCCATTAGATATTTTTATATAAATATTTATTTGGATGAACAAAATATGTTACATATTTTGAGATTTATATTATTCACTATTATCGTTTTGAGATTTATATTATTCACTATTATGATTAGACATAATATGCACACGATACATATTAATCACAACAAAACAATCACAAAAAAATAAAATGTTATGCATGAGCTTAGACTCTACTTCACAATTTGGTACCATTCTAACTCTGAAGTACATGGTTAGGATGCTTGACATTGTGCCATTATCTGAGTGGACGGATAATTCAAATTGGCCTTGTCCTCATAGATCCCCTCAACTCAACCCGAGACACATATACGCGACAATCGAGGTAAACGTGTGTTGCATGGTAGCTCCCGATATTTGGAGTGCTACCTCCAAGTCACCTAGAAATTCTCCACACGAATACCTCCAAGGTTTAACAATTATGCCTTAAGGCTCAATAGTAGACTGCCACTATCAGGCTCATTTAGTTGTACTTCTCCAAAATCACTAGGCTTGTCAAACTCTACCTATATGATGAAAAAATAATCTCCACTTCAAAAATTAATATCAATTTTCTCCCCTTGTTGGCCTATGATACTCTATTAATACCGTCATCTCAAGAAGCAATTGGAATAACCACTATTTCATCAACTTTGGGGTTACTTCAATTCCCATTACAAATTTATAACATCGCTATCATTAATCATACATCATCACATAAACTCATCACAAATTTATAGCATCAATATCATTAACCATACATCATTACATAAACTTATCACAAATTTATAACATCACTATTATTAATCATATATTCGTCAAATCATAAACTTATCACATAAATTTATCACAATGCATCCATATTTTATTATCACATCACATAAATTCTTCTAATCAAACATATGCACATAATTTCTTTCAACACCCAACATCACAATAATATCAAATATCAAATACCACACAATTTTTGATAATTAAATCAATCAACACCTTATAAACATTTATATTTCAAATTTTAACCTCACAATTCTCATATTTTCACATTAATTAATTTATCTCTCAAATGGCTACTACCGTACGAAGCGAGCCTCGGATGAATTCTTGGGGAATAAGGTTTTCCTATTCATCTCACAATATTATATACTCATTATTTGAAATTTACCTTATTTCAACGCTTTACACGCGAATACGAGTCCACAAGCAAAAATAAATTATGGGTAAACTTCAAAAATAAATTACAAGAATTCTAAAATATAAACTTCAATTAATTTTTTTATTTTTAATTAGGATTTACTTTTGCATATGGGCCAAACCCAAAAAACACATTTTACTCATTTTGTTTATTTTTTATTTTAAATAAAACCAACAATTACAAAAACTATTTTTTTATTAAAATTTTTTTAAACACGATTTAATTTCTAAAATATTACAAATATTTCAAAAATAATATTTTATAAAATAAAATAATTAATGGAGTTAATCTTTTAAAATACATTAATAACCAAAACTCTCATATTCAAAATAATCACTATAATTATACTTATTTTTTCAAATACTCACATTAAATTACTACCATAATTAGAAAATATTTGAAATTAAAAAATAAATAAATATCACATCAACACTTTATATTAATTACTAAATTATTAAATATATATAAAATCACAATGCCATAACAAGTATATAAAAATCAAGGAAATCAAATACAATATTACTACTATCTCAAGATAATTATTTATAAAATAAATAACTAATAATATAAAATAGTTATAGATAATTGAAATATAAATATGTGCACACTTAATATCAGGCAAACACAAATTAAAATATCACATTATCTGCGTACGTGCATATACACGTAATATCGTCTAAAATCTTATTCTTTAAAATATTACACTAAAATACTATTATTTTTAGAAAAATATATAAAATAATATAATATAATATTTGTTATTTATATAACTCAATTAGTCAAATATGTACAAGAATAACACATCAAAGAAAGTACGCATATAAAGAAAATTAATCAACATATATTCTAAATAATTTTAATACCAAATTAATTATTTAAAATTCTATTTTATTAAAAAAATAATTTATTATAAAATTAGGGTGTTACATGAAAAAATTATGTAATGCAACGAGAGACTAGTTTAAAGGTTGTATAGTCGTGTATGACCGACAAAAATATACTCTTGCCCAAAAATTGAATTGCGCTTAATTTCATTATTTTGTTAGCTTTACACCTCTTTGGTTACTGTTTTTTAAATTATTTGCAATTGTGTATATTAATATGGTTGAATCAATTAACGTTAATTAGCAGACTTTATACACTGTGTGTATTAATATGGTCGAATCAATTAGAATTAATTAGCAGACTTTATACATAATAATCTAACAACGTATGTATTTTTTTTTCCTTTTAACAGTATAATTACATTTTACCACTAGCCTACTAATAATCATCTAAATCTATCCCACTAGCTTACTAATTTTGCCACTGGACATATATCGATTAATCTAAACTAGCATTCATACCACCATTTAAATCAAAAGACAATTTATCACTGTAGGTGACACACAAAAACAGTAATAAATAGAATATAGGTCTCAATTATTTAAATACAAATTTTAGAGGATGTAATATAATTTTTATTAATTAAAGTGATACTAATGACCATCAATTCATAATTGTCTTCGAGGAGATTTGAATTCGGTGCCTTGAAATTATATGACTTAACTTTTATAATTGAATTAGCACTCCTTAGTTGAATTCTTAGTTAAATCCTTATAGCAGGCACAAGTGTAATTATAACAACACCCTATTAACCGTAGTGACTTTGGACAATGATCAGCACATTCTTTGTGGGTATAGCAATGAATACACTTTCCTGTTATATAAAATAAGAAGATAAGAGTATTATAATAAAAGAGGATGAATAATTATGTATAAGGTAAAAGAGAGAAATGACTTACCGGCACTATATACGCCATTTACAAGAAAAAGAATAAAGATAATCATAACATAAACAAATTTGAAAATTTCAGTCATATTTTTCTACTTTTTAGATATCAAATATCAAATATCAAATATTTGTATTAATTTAATTATAATGAAATATTTTAGTATTTATAAAGGTGCAAATATTCGTTCACAATGAAATCTCATCATAAAATGACTTTTACCTATATTAATATCTATATCCGTTTGTCTCTTTAGATAACCGATCAATTAAGGATCTAATATAAATGGTGTTTACCAACTTTTTATTACACTTTACTTTGTTTACAACCTTTCATGATAGATAGAGGAAAATCCAAAAACAATATAATTTTATTGAACAATGACATATTTAGTAGTAGAAATTATGAACCAATGAGATGACAATATATTTAAGATTGTAATTACAACATTTTTTAAGTTTTGGTCCTTGAAGATTTTTTTACATTTAGTCCCAACAAATTATAAAATTGTTGTTTTTAGTCCATCACGACAACATCTTAGACTACAGGGCATGATTTTATTGGGTCACGTATTTAATAACCATCACCGTGTATCTTGAAACGGTAATGATTCATACATTCTAACATTCTAGAGAATATCGTGTAAATTCTTATGAAGCACAATCATTGAAATGTCATTATAACTACATAATGCATAGTCTACAAAACATCATCTGATGTACCAATACATAAAATAAATTACAACTTAAACAAAATATAACTACAGAGCTTTATCCTCTGAGCCCGAATCCCAACCTTAAGCCCTCTTATCTACTATAATACATAAAACTAGGGGTTTAGATAATAATCTCAGTGAATTTTATAAAAAAAAGGGAATGACGGTTTAAATAATTTTCCTTAGATGCAATTTCAAGCGTGACATGATTATGCAATTTTATTTAAGAAAAACACTCCTTAATTTTTCCTTCCTTTTCCTTAGAATATGGAAAAGACCTCCTCAATTATCTCAATGTTCACCAAGATAATTGGGATCCTCTTTGTAAGTTAGGTCTTGGCAATTTAGTTAGTCAAATAAGTGCATAAGTCTCAATGGTTTAGGATTTTCAGTTATTTTAGTCTTTAATTGATTTATTCTAGTCGATTTTGGTTCTTAGTCAATGTAGTTCGTCTTATAAGTGCACAAGTCTCAATGGATAATGATTTTCGGTCATTTTAGTCTATACTAGATTTATTCTAGTCCATTTTGGTTCTAAGTGAATCTTGTCCGTCCAATAAGTGCATTTGTCTCAATGGATTAATATTTAAGGTCATTTTGGTGTTTACAAGGTTTATTGTAGACCATTTTGGTTATAAGTGAATGTAATTCTTCCAATAAGTGTGCAAGTTT
This sequence comes from Cicer yamashitae, assembly GCA_037974755.1. Classification (NCBI taxonomy): domain Eukaryota; kingdom Viridiplantae; phylum Streptophyta; class Magnoliopsida; order Fabales; family Fabaceae; genus Cicer; species Cicer yamashitae. Next base: position 39,959,755 of record JBBPBQ010000004.1, read on the forward strand.
CAATGGATTAAGATTTTCGGTTATTTTACTCTATACTAGGTTTATTCTAGCCAAATTTTGGTACTTAGTCAATGAAGTTCGTCTTATAGTTAGTCAAATAAGTGCTTAAGTTTCAATGGATTAAGATTTTCGATTATTTTGGTATTCACTTTGTTTACAGTTTGGTTTTTAGTTAATGAAGTTAGTCCTATAAGTGCACAAGTGTCAATTGATTACAATTTTAGGTCATTTTGGTATTTACTAGGTTTATTCTACTCCATTTTTGTTCTAAGTTAATTAGGTTCGTCCAATAAAAGCATAAGTAGCAATAAATTAAGAATTTTTGGTTATTTTGGTCTATACTAGGTCTATTCTAGTCAATTTTGGTTCTAAGTGAATGTAGTTCGTCCAATAAGTGCATAAGTCTCAATGGATTAAGATTTTAAGTTATTTTGGTCTTTACAAGGTTTATTCTAGTGCATTTTGGTTCTATGTGAGTGTAGTTCGTCCAATAACAGCGTAAGTCTTAATGGATTAAGATTTTAGGTCATTTTGGTCCTTACTAGGTTTATTCTAGTCTATTTTGGTTCTAAGTGAATGTAGTTTGTGTAATAAGTGCATAAGTCTCAATGGATTAAGAGTTTCGGTTATTTCAATCTTTATTAGGTTTATTCTAGTCCATTTTGGTTATTAGTCAATGTAGTTCCTCCAACAAGTAGACATATCTCAATAGATTAAATTTGGGTCATTTTAGTCTTCACTCAGCTTTGTTTAGTCCATTTTCGTTCTTAGTCAATGTAGTTCCTCTAATAAGTGCATAAGTCTTAATGGATTAAGATTTTAGGTCACTTTTGATTTTACTAGGTTTATTCTAGTCTAATTTGGTGCTTAGTCAATGTAGTTCGTCAACTTAGTGTAAATTCTCAATGGATTATGGTTTTGGTCATCTTGGTCTTTTCTAGGTTTAGTATAGTCCATTTTGGTTTTTAGTTATTGTAGTTTTTCCAATAAGTGCACAAGTCTCAATAGATTAAAATTTTGGACATTTCAGTCTTTACTAGTTTTATTCTAGTCCATTATGGTTCTTATTTAATGTAGTTTGTAAAATAAGTGCATAAGTCTCAATCAAGTAGAATTTTAGTTTATTTTGGTCTTTAATGTAGTTTTGTCCAATAAGTACATATGATTCAATGGATTAAGATTTTTAGTCTTTACTTTGTTTATTCTAGTCCATTTTGGTTCTTACTAAATGTAGTTTATCCTATAAGTGCACAAGTCTCAATGGATTACGATTTGAGGTTATTTTGGTCTTTACTAGGTTTATCGTAGTCCATTTTTGTTCTAAGTGAATGTAGTTCGTCCAATAAGTGCATAAATTTCAATGGATTAAGATTTTAGGCCATTTTTGTTTTACTAGGTTTATTCTAGTCCGTTTTGGATTTAGGTAAACGTAATTCGTCCAATAAGTTCGTAAGTCCCAATGGATTAAGATTTTAGGTCACTCTTGTCTTTACTAGGTTTATTCTTGTCCATTTTGGTTCTAAGTGAATGTAGTTTCGTCCAATAAATTCAAAAGTTTTGATGGATGAAGATTTTTGTCATTTTTGTCTTTAATAGTTTTATTCTAGAGAATTTTGGTTATTCGTCAATGTAGTTTGTCCAATGTGTATAAGTCTCAATGGAGTAAGATTTTATTTCATGTTGGTCTTTAATAGATTCATTTAAATTCATTTTAGTTCTTAGGCCAAATAGTTAGTTCAATTAGTGCATAAGTCTCAATGCATTAAGATTTTTGGTTATTTTACTCTCTTCTTGGTTTATTCTAGTGCATTATGGGGCTTAGTCAATGTAGTTCGTTGAATCAGTACACAAGTCTTAATAGATTAAATTTCGGTCACTTTCGTCTTCACTCGGCTTTTTCTAGTCGATTTTGGTCCTTAGTCAATGTTGTTCTTCTAATAAGTGCATATGTCTTAATGGATTAAGATTTTTGGTTATTTTGGTCTTTAATAGGTTTATTCTTATCCAGCGTGGTTCTCACGCAATTTAGTTCGTCCAATAAGTGCACATGTTTCAATGGATTGCGATTGTTGGTCATTTTGGTCTTTGTTAGGATTATTGTAATCCATTTTTGTTCTTAGTCAGTTTAGTTCGTCCAATAAGTTCAAAGTCTCAATGGATTATGGTTTTCGTCATTTTTGTCTTTACTAGGTTTATTCTAGTCAATTTTCGTTAAAGTCTCAATGGAGTAAGATTTTATTTCATTTTGGTTTTTACTAAGTTTATTCTAATCCATTTTGGTTCTTAGGCTATGTAGTTCGTCCAATAAGGGGATAAGTCACAATGGATTAAGATTTAAGGCCATTTTGGTCTTTACTAGATTTATTCTAGTGCATTTTGGTTCTTAGTCAATGAAGTTCATCTAATAAGTGAACAAGTTTCAATGGATTAAGATTTTGTTCATTTTAGTCCTTACTAGTTTTATTCTAGTTAATTTTGATTCTTAGTCAATTTAGTTTGTCCAATAAGTGAATAAGTCTCACTGGAGTAAGTTTTAGTTCATTTTGGTCTTTAATAGGTGTATTATAATCCATTTTGGTTCTTAGGAAATTTTGTTTGTCCAATAAGTACATATGTCTCGACAGATTAAGATTTTTAGTTAAATTACTCTTTATTTGGAGTTATTCGAGTCCTTTTTGGGTCTTAGTCAATGTAGTTCCTCCTATAAGTGCACATATTACAATAGATTAAATTTGTGTCATTTTAGTTTTCACTCGGCTTATTCTAGTCCATTTAGGTTCTCAGTCAATGTAGTTCCTCTAAAAATGAATTAATGAATTAAAGTTTTAGGTCATTTTGGTCTTTACGAGGTCTATTCTAATTCATTTTTGTTCTTAGACAATGTATTTTGTCCACTAAGTGCAAAGTCTCAATGGATTATGGTTTTGGTCATTTTGGTCCTTTTTAGGTTTATTCTAGTCCATTTTGGTTCTTAGTCATTGTAGTTTTTCCAATAACTGCACAACTCTCAATAGATTATGATTTTGGTCATTTTAGTCTTTACTAGTTTTATTCTAGTGAATTTTGGTTCTTAGTAAATGTAGTTTGTCCAATAAGTGCATAAGTCTCAATAGAGTAAGATATTAGGTCATTTAGGTCTTTAATAGGTTTATTCTAATCTATCTTGGTTCTTAAGAAATTTAGTTCTCCTAATAAGTGCCCATGTCTCTATGGATTACAATTTTAGGTCATTTTGGTGTTTACTAGGTTTATTCTAATCTATTTTTGTTTTTAGTTAGTTTAGTTCGTGCAATAAGGGCAAAGTATTATTGGATTATGGTTTTGGTCATTTTGGTATTTACTAGGTTTATAGTAGTCAATTTTAGTTCTTAGCCAATATAGTTCGTCCAATAAGTACAGACGTCTAAGACGTCTAAATAGATATGGTTTTTGTCATTTTGGTCTTCACGAGATTTATTCTAATCTACCTTGGTTCTTAGGCAATTTAGTTTGTCCTATAAGTGCACACGTGTCAATGGATTACAATTTTAGGTCGTTTTGGTATTTACTAGGTTTATTATAATTCATTTTTGTGCTTAGTTAGTTTAGTTCGTCCAATAAGTGCAGAGTTTTAATGGATTGTGGTTTTGGTCATTCTAGTCTTTACTAAGTTTATTCTAGTCCATTTTCGTTCTTAATCATTGTAGTTTGTCCAATAAGTACATATGTCTCAACGGATTAAGATTTTAAATATTTTAGTCATTACTCTGTTTATTCTTGTCCATTTTGGTTCTTAGTCTATGTAGTTTATCTTATAAGTGCACAAGTTTCAATGGTTTATTCTAGTCCATTTTGGTTCTAAGTGAATGTACTTCTTCCAATAAGTACAGAAGTCTAAATAGATTAAGATTTTAGGTCATTTTGGTCTTTACTAGGTTTAGAATAGCCCGTTTTGGTTTTATGTGACTGTAGTTCATCAAATAAGTGCATAACTCTCGATCGATTTAGCTTTTAAGTCTTTTTGTTTTTAGTAGGTTTATTCTATTCTATTTTGGTTTTAAATAAATGTAGTTCGTCCAACAAGTGTGTAACTCTCAATGGATTAAGATTTTAGGTCATTTTGTCTTTACTAGGTTTATTCTAGTTCATTTTGGTTCTAACTGAATGTAGTTTCTCAATAAGTGCATAAGTCTCAATATATTAAGATATTCAGCTATTTTACTGTTTACGAAGTTTATTCTAGTCAATTTTGGTTCTTAGTCAATGTAGTTTTTCCAATGAGTGTGTAAGTCTCAATGGTAAAAGATTTTATTTCATTTTGGTGTTTGATAGGTTTATTATTTTCCAAATATGCTCTTAGGCATTTTAGTTAGTCCAATAAGTGCATAAGTCTCAATAGATTATGTTTTCTGTCATTTTGGTGTTTACTAGGTTTATTCTAGTCCAAGTTGGCTCTTAGGCAATATTGTTTTTCCAATGAGTTCACAAGTTTCAATGGATTAATATTTTAGGTCATTTTGGTCTTTACTAGATTTATTCAAATCCATTTTGAAACTTAGGCTATATAGTTTGTGCAATAAGGGCATAAGTCTTAATGGATTAAGGTTTTAGGTCATTTTGGACTTTATTAGGTTTATTCTAGTACATTTTGGATCTTAGTCAGTGAAATTCGTCTAATAAATGTACAAGTCTCAATGGATTATGCTTTTGGTAATTTTGTTCTTTACTAGGTTAATGCTAGTCCATTTTGGTTCTTAGTCATTGTAGTTTGTCCATTAAGTGCACAAGTCTCAATAGATTAAGATTTTTGTCATTTCAATCTTTATTGGTTTTATTCTAGTGAATTTTGGTTCTTAGTCAATGTAATTTGTCCAATAAGTGCATAAGTCTCAATGGAGTAAGATTTTAGTTCATTTGGTCTTTAATAAGTTTATTCTATACCATTTTTGTTCTGAGGCAATTTAGTTAGTCCAATAAGTGCATAAGTCCCAATGGATTAAGATTTTCAGTTATTTTACTCTTTACTAGTTTTATTCTAGTACGCTTTGGTTCTATGAAAATGTAGTTCGTTCAATATGTGCACAAGTCACAATAGAATAAATTTAAGTTATTGTAGTCTTCATTCGGCTTATTCTAGTCCATTTTGGTTCTAGTCAATGTAGTTTTTCCAATAAGTGCACAAGTCTCAATGGATTTAGATTTTAAACTTTTTAGTCTTTACAAGATTTATTCTAGTCTATTTTAGTTCTAAGTGAATGTTGTTCGTCCATTTAGTGCGTAACTCTCAATTAAGATTTTAGGCCATTTTGGTCTTTACTAGGTTTATTCGAATCCATTTTGGTTCTAACTGAATGTAATTTGCCAATAAGTGCATAAGTCTCAAGTTATTTTACTCTCTACTAAGTTTATTCTAGTTAATTTTGGTTCTTAGTCAATGTAGTTTTTCCAATAAGTGTGTAAGTCTCAATGGTAAAAGATTTTAGTTCATGTTGGTGTTTAATAGGTTTATTCTTTTCCAGATATGCTCTTAGGCATTTTAGTTAGTCTAATAAGTGCATAAGTCTCAACGGATTAAGTTTTCAGTCATTTTGGTGTTTACTAGGTTTATTCTAGTCCAAGTTGGCTCTTAGGCAATATAGTTTTTCCAATGAGTTCACAAGTCTCAATAGATTAATATTTTAGGTCATTTTGGTCTTTATTATGTTTATTCAAATCTATTTTGGTTCTTAGGCTATATAGTTCGTGCAATAAGGGCACAAGTCTTAATGGATTAAGGTTTTAGGTCATTTTGAACTTTATTAGGTTTATTCTAGTCCAATGTGGATCTTAGTCAATGAAATTCGTCTAATAAATGTACAAGTCTCAATGGATTATTCTTTTGGTAATTTTGTTCTTTATTAGGTTGATGCTAGTCCATTTTGGTTCTTAGTCATTGTAGTTTGTCCATTAAGTGCACAAGTCTCAATGGTTTAAGATTTTTTTCATTTTAATCTTTATTTGTTTTATTCTAGTGAATATTGGTTCTTAGTCAATGTAATTTGTCCAATAAGTGCATTAATCTCAATGGAGTAAGATTTTAGTTCATTTTGGTCTTTAATAAGTTTATTCTATACCATTTTGGTTGAGGCAATTTAATTAGTCCAATAAGTGATTAAGTCCCAATGAAATAAGATTTTCGGTTATTTTACTCTTTACTAGTTTTATTCTAGTCTGTTTTGGTTCTAAGAGAATGTAGTTCGTCCAATAAGTGCACAAGTCACAATAGAATAAATTTAGGTTATTTTAGTCTTCACTCGGCTTATTCTAACTATCTGAATGTACATTTCTAAATCAAATTAGCTGACTTTATACATAATAATCTAACTATGTATTTTTATCATAATTAATTAATACAACTGCGAGGTTCTCGTAGTGACTTTGGACAATGATCAGCACATTCTTTGTGGGTATAGCAATGAATACACTTTCCTGTTATATAAAATAAGAAGATAAGAGTATTATAATAAAAGAGGATGAATAATTATTATAAGGTAAAAGAGAGAAATGACTTACCGGCACTGTTTACGCCATTTACAAATTTGAAAATTTCAGTCATATTTTTCTACTTTTCAGATATCATATATCAAATATTTGTATTAATTTAATTATAATGAAATATTTTAGCATTTATAGAGGTGCAAATATTCGTTCACAATGAAATCTCATCATAAAATGACTTTTACCTATATTAATATCCATATCCGTTTGTCTCTTTAGATAACCGATCAATTAAGGATCTAATATAAATGGTGTTTACCAACTTTTTATTACACTTTACTTTGTTTACAACCTTTCATGATAGATAGAGGAAAATCCAAAAACAATATAATTTTATTGAACAATGACATATTTAGTAGTAGAAATTATGAACCAATGAGATGACAATATATTTAAGATTGTAATTACAACATTTTTTAAGTTTTGGTTCTTGAAGATTTTTTTTACATTTAGTCCCAACAAATTATAAAATTGTTGTTTTTAGTCCATCACGACAACATCTTAGACTACAGGGTATGATTTTATTGGGTCACGTATTTAATAACCATCACCGTGTATCTTGAAAATGGTAATGATTCATACATTCTAACATTCTAGAGAATATTGTGTAAATTCTTATGAAGCACAATCATTGAAATGTCATTATAACTACATAATGCATAGTCTACAAAACATCATCTGATGTACCAATACATAAAATAAATTACAACTTAAACAAAATATAACTACAGAGCTTTATCCTCTGAGCCCGAATCCCAACCTTAAGCCCTCTTATCTACTATAATACATCAAACTAGGAGTTTAGATAATAATCTCAGTGAATTTTATAAAAAAAAGGGAATGGCGGTTTAAATAATTTTCCTTAGATGCAATTTCAAGCGTGACATGATTATGCAATTTTATTTAAGAAAAACACTCCTTAATTTTTCCTTCCTTTTCCTTAGAATATGGAAAAGACCTCATCAATTATCTCAATGGTCACCAAGATAATTGGGATCCTCTTTGTAAGTTAGGTCTTGGCAATTTAGTTAGTCAAATAAGTGCATAAGTCTCAATGGATTAGGATTTTTGGTTATTTTAGTCTTTAATTGATTTATTCTAGTCGATTTTGGTTCTTAGTCAATGTAGTTCGTCTTATAAGTGCACAAGTCTCAATGGATAATGATTTTCGGTCATTTTAGTCTTTACTAGATTTATTCTAGTCCATTTTGGTTCTAAGTGAATCTTGTCCGTCCAATAAGTGCATTTGTCTCAATGGATTAATATTTAAGGTCATTTTGGTGTTTACAAGGTTTATTGTAGACCATTTTGGTTCTAAGTGAATGTAATTCTTCCAATAAGTGTGCAAGTTTCAATGGATTAAGATTTTCGGTTATTTTACTCTATACTAGGTTTATTCTAGCCAAATTTTGGTACTTAGTCAATGAAGTTCATCTTATATGTGCACATATCTCAATAGATTAAATTTTGGTCATTTTAGTCTTCACTCTTCATATTCTAGTGCATGATAGTTCTTAGTCAATGTAGTTCCTCTAATAAGTGCAAAAGTCTTATTGGATTAAGATATTAGGTCATTTTGGTCTTTACTAGGTTTTTTCTAATCCATTTTTGTTCTTAGTCAATGTAGTTCTTCCAACAAGTGCATAAATCTTATTGGATTAAGATATTACATCATTTTTGTCTTACTAGAGTCATTCTAGTCCATTTTGATTTTTAGTCAATGTAGTTTGTCGAATAAGTGCAAAGTCTCAATGGATTATGGTTTTCGATTTTGGACTTTACTAGGTTTATTCTAGTCCATTTTTGTTCTTAGTCATTGTAGTTTGCCCAATAAGTGCATCAGTCTCAATGGAGTAAGATTTTAGTTCATTTTGGTCTTTAATAGATTTATTCTAATCCATTTAGGTTCTTAGGCAATTTAACTAGTCAAATAAGTGCTTAAGTTTCAATGGATTAAGATTTTCGATTATTTTGGTATTCACTTTGTTTACATTTTGGTTTTTAGTTAATGAAGTTAGTCCTATAAGTGCACAAGTGTCAATTGATTACAATTTTAGGTCATTTTGGTCTTTACTAGGTTTATTCTACTCCATTTTTGTTCTAAGTTAATTAGGTTCGTCCAATAAGTGCATAAGTGGCAATAAATTAAGAATTTTGGTTATTTTGGTCTATACTAGGTCTATTCTAGTCAATTTTGGTTCTAAGTGAATGTTGTTCGTCCAATAAGTGCATAAGTCTCAACGGATTAAGATTTTAAGTTATTTTGGTCTTTACAAGGTTTACTCTAGTCCATTTTGGTTCTAAGTGAGTGTAGTTCGTCCAATAAGTGCGTAAGACTCAATGGATTAAGATTTTAGGTCATTTTGGTCTTTACTAGGTTTATTCTAGTCTATTTTGGTTCTAAGTGAATGTAGTTTGTGTAATAAGTGCATAAGTCTCAATGGATTAAGAGTTTCGGTTATTTCACTCTTTATTAGGTTTATTCTAATCCATTTTGGTTATTAGTCAATGTAGTTCCTCCAATAAGTAGACATATCTCAATAGATTAAATTTGGGTCATTTTAGTCTTCACTTAGCTTAGTTTAGTCCATTTTCGTTCTTAGTCAATGTAGTTCCTCTAATAAGTGCATAAGTCTTAATGGATTAAGATTTTAGGTCACTTTTGATTTTACTAGGTTTATTCTAGTCCAATTTGGTGCTTAGTCAATGTAGTTCGTCAACTTAGTGTAAAGTCTCAATGGATTATGGTTTTGGTCATCTTGGTCTTTTCTAAGTTTAGTATAGTCCATTTTGGTTTTTAGTTATTGTAGTTTTTCCAATAAGTGCACAAGTCTCAATAGATTAAAATTTTGGACATTTCAGTCTTTACTAGTTTTATTCTAGTCCATTATGGTTCTTATTTAATGTAGTTTGTAAAATAAGTGCATAAGTCTCAATCAAGTAGGATTTTAGTTTATTTTGGTCTTTAATGTAGTTTTGTCGAATAAGTACATAGGATTCAATGGATTAAGATTTTTAGTTATTTTAGTCTTTACTTTGTTTATTCTAGTCCATTTTGGTTCTTACTAAACGTAGTTTATCCTATAAGTGCACAAGTCTCAATGGATTACGATTTGAGGTTATTTTGGTCTTTACTAGGTTTATCTTAGTCCATTTTTGTTCTAAGTGAATGTAGTTCGTCCAATAAGTGCATAAATTTCAATGGAGTAAGATTTTAGTTCATTTTGGTCTTTAATAAGTTTATTCTATACCATTTTGGTTGAGGCAATTTAATTTGTCCAATAAGTGATTAAGTCCCAATGGAATAAGATTTTCGGTTATTTTACTCTTTACTAGTTTTATTCTAGTCCGTTTTGGTTCTAAGAGAGTGTAGTTCGTCCAATAAGTGCACAAGTCACAATAGAATAAATTTAGGTCATTTTAGTCTTCACTCGGCTTATTCTAACTATATGAATGTACATTTCTAAATCAAATTAGGGACTTTATACATAATAATCTAACTATGTATTTTTATGATAATTAATTAATACAACTGCGAGGTTCTGATAGACATTTTAATAAATACTATCTAAATGTACATTTCTAAATCAAATATTGTGACAACTATCTAACTACAATACTATTTTAATAAGATTAACTTATAAGTTAACAATATAATTACATTTTACCACTAGCCTACTAATGATCATCTAAATCTATCCCACTAGCAATCTACTTTTACCACTGACATATATCGATTAATCTAAACTAGCATACATACCACCGTTTAAATCATAAACTAGCATACATACCACCGTTTAAATCATAAGACAATTTATCAATGTAGGTCACAAACAAAAATAGTAATAAATAGAATATAAGCCTTAGTTATTTAAATACAAATTTTAGAGGTTGTAATATAATTTTTATTAATTAAAGTGATACTAATGGTCATCAATTCATTAATTATATGACTAAACTTATAATTGAATTAGCACTTCTTGAATCTATCCTTATAGCACATACAAGCGTTAATATAACAACAGCCTTTTAAGTCTGGACAATGTTTAGTACATTCATAGTGTTCATAGCAACGAAAACACTTTCCTGTTATACAAAATAAGAAGATAAGAGTATTATAATAAAAGGGGATGAATAATTATGTATAAGGTAAAAAAAGAAAATTGAAAATGATGAGAGAAATGGCTTACCGGTGTTTACGCCATTTACAAGAAAAAAAATAAAGATAATCATAACATAACCAAATTTGAAAATTTCAGTCATATTTTTCTACTTTTCACTTATCAAATATTTGTATCAATTTAATTATAATGAAATATTTTAGCATTTATAGAGATGCAAATATTCGTTGACAATGTAATCTCATCATAAAATGACTTTTACCTATATTAATATCTATATCCGTTTGTCTCTTTAGATAATTGATCAATTAAGGATCTAATATAAATGGTGATTACCAACTTTTTATTACACTATTTTGTATACAACCTTTCATGATAGATAGGCGAAAATCCAAAAACAATATAATTTTATTGAACAATGACATATTTAGTAGTAGAAATTATGAACCAATGAGATGACAATATATTTAAGATTGTAATTACAACATTTTTTAAGTTTTGGTCCTTTGTGTTTTTTTTTTTTACATTCAATCTCGACAAATTATAAATTTGTTGTTTCTAGTCCATCACGACAATTTCATAGACTACATAGCATGATTTTATTGGGTAACGTATTTAATAACCGTGTATCTAGAAAATAGTAATGATTCATACATTTTAACATTCTAGAGGCTATCGTGTCTTATGAAGTACAATCAGGGCCAGCCTAAGGAGAGGCTCCTAAAGTCATTGCTTTAGGCTTCGCCAAAAAATAATTTTTTTACTTTAATTTTTATACGATATAGAGGTCCAATAATAAATTATCAAAACTCTTTAACCATATGCAGAAACAAAAAAGGCCTCCAAATTTTTTTAATTAGCCAATTAAAATCGATGCAACTATTTATGAGGATGAGGATACTATACCGTTGGAAGAATCTATTAATATTAAATGCATTCCTTTTCACTAAAAGTCATATTATATTAAAGACATTGTTTTTTACTAAAAATGTCTCTTAGAATCCTTCGTCTGAAACTTTTCTGTCAACACGACAAAAAGTTTTTCACCCTTGACCCTACTTCCTTATTCCTTGCTTTGATTTTATTTTACGTTTTGAATTTTCATTGTGCGAGTAGCTCTTGTCAGTGGCTAAACTATATTAAGGTATGTGTTTTTAATTTATTCGTTTCTTTTTCATCTGAAAAAGAATTGTTAAACAAAATCGATTACAATAATTTGATAAATGATTTTGCATCAAAAAAAGTACGAAAGATCAATTTTAAATAAAAATATTAATAATTTATTTATTAACTTTGAAAATGCCCCGTCTGATAATTTCGCTTAAGGCCTCATAATGGGTTGGGCCGGCCCTGAGTACAATCGTTGAAATGTCATTGTAACTACATAAGTATAGTCTACAAAACATCATCTGATGTACTAATACATAAAATAAATTACAACTTAAACAAAATATAACTACAGAGCTTTATCCTCTCAGCCCGAATCTCAACCTTAAGCCCTCTTATCTACTATAATACATAAAAATGGGGGTTTAGATAATAATCTCAGAGGGAAGGTTTGAAAGGAGTGTACGTAGAACTTCTAGAGGAAAGGTTAAGAAGGAATTGTTAATACAAGTATGCCTAAGTTAGTCAACTAACATTCCACCCTGATTTTTTTAATCCTTTAACACATTATGGTCATAAGCACATACACATGCAGAATGAATGAGCTTCGAAGAATTGAATGCAAGTTTCAACAATTCCTACATGTCAACATTACAATTTTCTTCATTCTCAATTTCGAAGTTCTCATCATTTCAAACCTAGTAAATAAAATTTCAACAGAAAACAAGTTTGAAGTTAGCCCAAGAATCCTACATGCAAACATCAAAATTAGTTACTAAGAAAAGAACTCACACTCTTTATAATTAGAAATTTCCTTTAGAGTAGACCTAGGTTGTTGGAGTTGTTTGATTTCCAAGCTCTTAACACTTCTGCCTTTGCTGCAATTAATTGAAACTGAGATTCCTTGATCTAGTCTTTATTTTCTCTTAGTACTACCTTGGACTGTAGACGATACTAAAGATGAAGGAGATGACATGCACGAGATCAGATTCGAAGGAGAGAACTTCATATGGTTGTTGCCATTGATAGTTCTTGGGGAGAAAAGGAGAGGAATGTTGATGATGAATAGTAACAAAGTGAAGGGAATGTGTTAAGATGGAAGTGAAAGTGGGATTGGTGGTAAAAGAAAGGAAAGTGTTGAATGAGTTGGTGTAAACATGAGTGAGAGAGAGAAAGAGAAGAGTGATATAATTTCCTCTTTTGACACTCATACTTATTAATAGTACCACTTACCTATCTCAACTTTGTACATAACTTTAATATTACTAGAAAATATTGTGATGTTTAACAAATTTTTCTTCTTCTTAATAATCTATTTACTATCTTAATATTATAAATATTTCGAGATTCTTACAACGTATGCTACTATGATCAAAAGGCAAAAAAAAATTAAATTTATTTATAGAGAATAAATCCAAATAAAAAACTTACAAGAAATAAAACGAAAAAAAATTCTATAACTATAGAAATTAAAATCATACTTAAAGCAATAATTTATATTTAGATAACCATTTAAATTAAATTAATGTATACGGTTTATTAGACATAAGTGCACATTGTTCGTTAGAAAAAAAAATAGTTCAAAAAAAAATGTAACTATTGTTAGGCAAATAAAATAAACAAAATAAAGAACGAGATAAACCTATAAATTAATAGTTACGATAGTTTTCTCAAGTTTGAATCTTGACATTTTTCTTATAACTCTTTCATTGTTCATTAACTTACGAAAATATATAATATAAGAAAAGAGTATAATGTAATTACTAAAAAAAAAGCATTTAATTCTACTTATAAAAATAAGAATCTATTTAAGTTTAATGTAGAAGTTAGAAATAACAGACACACGCATAAAGACTGCAGCATACCACGTATTCGATATCCTCATTATGAGCTTAATTAATTTTGATACACCTCCTCTGTTCCTTAGTATTTCTATTATTAAGGTTATATTTGGTAAAATTAATAAACAAGTGTATAGTTTATAGGTTACAAGCTATAAGCATAACAGTTATTTATGAATTTAACATTATTTGGTAAATTTATTTAAGTACTTTATAGTTTATTGTTTATCATTTTTTTCAACTTTACTCTTATTATTATAATCAAAATTCTTTTTTATCCTTTATAATTTAAAATAAATAATTTTAAAATAATTTATTTATAAATAATTTATATAATTTTAAAATTTAAATCATTTTTATACATAATAATTTAAAGTAAATAATTTAATTATTATAATTTAAAATATATAAACTAACAAAACCAATAAAACAATATCTGATCAATAAATAATTTATTTATTATAATTTTAAATTATTTTAAGTAATTAAATTTAAAAATAATTAAAGTAAATAATTTATTTATTTATTTTAAAATAAAAAAATAAAAAAATAATATATCAGATTGATACATTAATTAATAAAATTTATTTTTAATTAAGAGTGTTCTTTTATGTCATTTTACATTTTTAGTTAATTAAATTGTTAATTTTATCAAACACTCAATTAGCTTAACAACCATCCTCTATAAGTCATCAACTAATTTGACCAACCATAACCTTAATCTCTCTCATTCTTAAAGGATTAAAAGGTAAAAAAACTTTTTAACAAAATAATAATACTCTTTTTATTTCATATGTTATCTATTACTCATTTTTGTATCATGCAAGACGATCGAGTTTCACCCCATTTGTTAAAAAACATTTCAACAAAAATGTTATTTCATCCATTTTTTAATCTCAAAATACCATAAAAAACCATTTTCTGTTACTCTTGTTTTCTTTTTTATTTTGGGTCATAACAAAATGTCCATTAAGGTTACATGTTAGAGATAATAAAAATACAAAAGTTTTTTTGAAAAAAAAATAATGTTTAAACTTTTAACGAGTTAAAAATACAAATTTAAAAATAATATTTCTATATTTCAATCACTAACATGTGACTTAGACATATGTTGGCATTTCTCTTTTATTTTTTGTTGAGGCTTTGTTTACATTACCTCAACAACATGTATAACTTAGTTTGATTTTTTTTAATAATCTTTCGCATCACACCATCTCTCTCATTTATAATCAAACTTTGTCTCTATTATTAACGTAATGATAACCCCTACGTCTTCAAGTTGAAAAAATAGCTGAAGAAACTAGAGAATTTAGGAAGCAAGAATGAAGCAACAAAGTATTATGTTATGTTTGTCTTCTCTTGCACTCTTCCACTTGTATGTTCCTCCATTAAGCTGAACTTTTAGTACTATCTCTTTTGTTAAATACACTGATATGTTTTGATGGCTTAAATTATCAACACTGCTACAGGTCCTTTTTTTTTTAACATTTTATATTTGTATTCTTACATCTTGTTTTTTGTTAAGATTTTTGCATAATAATATTAACATGATGACTCCATTCATTTTTAGATAAAATGAAGTTGTCATCAAATTCACTAGTTTATTGAATAGATAAAGGTGAACAATATCCATGAAAAAAATGTGCAAGAAAGTAATGTTGATAGTCAACCACACTTGGAAACGAAGCTTGAATATGAGGCGATGACCTACGAATTTCAAAATGAATACAATAAAAGAATTGGATTTGGTATTCGTCGAGAATATGCAAATAAAAGCAAAAAAGACGGGATTTTGACTTCAAGAAGATTCACATTCTTCAAAGAGGGTATTCAAGGTGTTAACAAACGAGGTCACCCAGTAGAGGAGCCTAGAGCAAATACCAGAGCATGATGTAAAGTGCGTATGGTTATTTCACTTGATCGAAATATTGAGAAATATAAAGTTGATGACTTTGTAGCTCAACATAATCACCTTTTTCAGTCGAAAGTATATGTTCATATGATTCGTTCTCATTGACACATATATCTGAGGCACAAGCATTACAAATTGTATTGGTAGAATATATGTCTAAGCAAGTCGGTAGAATAGAGATTGTTGGTTTTACAAGACGAGACCTTAAGAATTATCTTCGAACCAAAAGGAAGCAGTCACTAAAGTATGGTGACCTGAGTGCATTATTGATGTATTTCAAATAAGAAAGTGAAAACCCCTCATTTTAATATGAATTTCAAATGGATGTTGAAGAGAAAATAACAAATATATTTTGGGCAAATGCACAAATGACAAATGATTATGGGTACTTTGGAGATGTCATCACTTTTGACACCATATACAAGACAAATAAGGATTATCGACCATAGGGAGTTTTTTTTTGACACCATATACTTAATAATCACAGGCAAACAATTATTTTTGGGGCCGCATTGCTATATGATGAAACAATTCCTTCTTTTCAGTTGTTATTTGAAACTTTTCTCAAAACAATGGGTGGAGAAAAGCCAAAAACCATTCTAACATATCAAGATGCTACAATGGCTAAGGCTATTTCATTAGTTGTGCCAGAAACATTTCATGGATTGTACACTTGACATATAAGACAAAATGCTCTAAGGCATGTAAGTCATCTATACCAAAAGAGTTCACAATTTTGCCTAGATTTTGAAGCATGCATAGATCTACATGAAGTAGAGGGTGAATTTTTGAATGCATGAAATTCTTTACTTGTTGAGCATAAGGTTTTGAAATATTTATGCCTATGTTCGGAAAACATTCACTGCAGGTATGAGATTTACTCAATTAAGTGAGAGCTTTAATGCAGAATTGAAAAACTATTTGAAATCAGATTTAAATTTAGTATAGTTTTTACATGTTTTAAAAGGGTTGTAAGTGGAAAACCAAACAATGAGTCAGAAGTTGATTTTGAGTCAAGACATAAGCTACCTATGGATCAAAAAGATGTTTGTGATTGTCGTAAATTTGAGATATATGGCATCTTATGCTATCATGCTTTGAAAGTTTTAGATGTCATAAATATTAAGTTAATTCTCCATTATATATTAAAATGATGGAAAAGAGATGCAAGTTTGGGAAGTAATCAAGATTGAAAAGTGAAACATGTTGAATTGGAAATAAAGGCTCATTTTTGTCTAAAGGTTATGAATAGTCCAACAAAATAATTGATGATATTTGGCCAAAAATTATGTCAATGGAGAATCAAGTGGAATGGTTCATGTATCCATATCAATTGCAAATGATGAAATTGACAACAACGTGGACATTATTGCCAGGGCAAAAGGCATTAAGAAGCAAAATTATTCACATCAGAATCAAAAACGACTTAAGTCTTGGGTTGAGAAATTAGCAAGGAAGAGAAATAAATACTCTAAAAAAAAAATAGCAAGAAAATTTAGTGCAATCGTCACCGGTAAGTTTGTCATCAATGCATACAACTTTTTTACCATAACCTTTAGTTAACTTTTCTTATATTGTGCAACAACCATTGAATAGGAGCCAAGTTTTAAGTGAAGTTGACACTAGAATTCAACATCAAGCTACAACTCAAATGACACAATCAAATCAAGTTGATTAAGAAATTCATCATCAAGCTACAATTCAAATGACACAATCAAGCCAATCAAATCAAGTTGACAATGTAATTTAACATAAAACTACAACTCAAATGACACAATTAAGTCAAGTTGACACATTAAGACTTCACAACTTCTTTTTAACAATTTTTATGGGACTTTTGTTAGGAAGCATATTCTATATAGTAAAAATGTGATAGATTTTGCGTGTGCATCTTTCTGGTTCATGTTTATTGGTTTAATCATTTTCTATGTTTTGATTATTTTTACAACTTTGCAATGATAGTTTTGACACTTTAATGGTATATGTTATTGATTATTGCCAAAAAGTGAGGCCACAATATTAGCTTACTTATTCAATGATAATTCAATCACAAAGCTTGTTTTATTAAAAAAAATCTCAATAAAAAGATTGTTAAGTTAGTGCAATACAAGTATAATTCAAAGGAAACTCATAATTCATATCAAAATGCCTTCGAATTTGGTTGAATCAATTCCATAGAACCAATTTGGTTGAACCAAAAGGAAACTCGTAAACTCATAGTGTAGAACCAATTCCACATAACCAAATTGGTTGAATCAAAATGCCATTCAATTTTCCCATTTCTTGCTATTGACGAAATTTGTTAAATATTAGCTTTTGAAATTTTAATTGACCAATAAAATTGGTTAATCCGATTTCGTGTATTTGTATCAAAAGCTTCATTTCTTACACTGACGAAATTGGTTAATCCGATTTCGTGCTTCCATATGAAATGTTAAAAAAAACAAAGTACCTATAACAAAAAAAAATGATAAAATAAACAGAAAAAGAAAAAGAAAAAGACAAAAACATGTGACTATAATGAGAACCAGAGGAGAAGAACAATATATTTAAAAAAAATGATAAAAAGGTTGTAAAAGATCTGGCAAAATCAACAAGAACTTGTAAGAACAAAAGAGAAGAGACTATTGGAACAAAGATCTACTGCAGTGTTGGTAGAGTAGGGTGCGGTGGAGACGCGACGAAAAGACAGAAAGGCGGTGCGAAGGGAGATATGCAGAGGTTATATTTTGATGAGTTCCCTTTTTTTTTTAATTAATTAAAATTGTCTTTTCAGTTTTTAAATCTCAACCATTAAATTTTTTTATTGCCATGTGTCGCACCTCTGAGAAATAAACTTGACATGAATTTGAGGGTAAGATATGGAGGAGAGGTAGACTCGACTTATACCAATCAAATTACTGACAAAATTTGTAGAGCTCTTTTGGATGCGTTTGTTTCAGATTTTTGTTTGAAAATTTTATTTTTTTCAACAAAAAATCATTTTCAATTGCTTTTATAGTGTTTGTTTAAAAAAAATTTAAGAAAATATTTTGTTAAAAAAATTATTTTTTCCGTATAAATGAAAAGCTAATTCTGATAGCTTCTAAAGAATATCAATTACGATAGACGAGAGAGAAAGTGACAAATTTTTTAGATAACACAGAACTTAATGGATCTGTGATGAAAAATGGCAAGACTACCCTTGCACTATTTCAATAACTCAAAAATGCCCCCCACTAGAATTTCTCTTTTCATTTCACATTTGCGATCAACTCTGCAACATTTCCATTCCATGTGTGTACAGTTGTGTCTCTAATCTAGGTTTTCTCCATATCATTCTTGAAGTGATCTATATTTGTGGTCCGATTTCAATCTGTATGAACGATTATTTTTATTTTTAATTTTGATTGTTGAATGTTCCTTTAATTGAGCATGTAATTTTTTTATCTCTAGTTAACTTTTATTTGAAACGGTTTTTAGGTTCCTTTAATTTTTTTTGTTATTTTTCAATTTCAATATTTAGGGTTTTTTCTGTTAACTTTTTTAGTTGGTTTTTGGGTTTCAATGGAATTATAGTTTAGTTTAAGTTATCTTCTCTTATTAGTGAAGACATATTGCTGAAATTAATTTAGATTGTTGAATGTTCTTGTTCTTCTCTTATTCGTGCTTAGAAATTAAAAATGTTTATCTTCCCTAATATGTTGCATATCTTCCCTACTTTTCATATGTTGATTTGAAATCATTTTTGTCCTATTGCTACAAAAAATTGTTAACCAGATAAAAAATATACTATTTTAGATGAAATATAAATAAAAAAAATTATTGAAAAAATTGATGTATCTAATATTAATTTTAATTAAATATATCAACTTTTGATATATTATTTCTGTTTATATTTAATTCTGGATAGAATACACAATTGTGCTAGCATGAATATGCAATATATTAGTATTATTATTGATCAATATAGTCAGTCCACTTTTTTATATTAATTTGTAGTTTCTATTAACCCCTTTGTGAATATATGCATGCCTTAAAATGCAAGATGCGGTAAATTATTGATATCCACATGCCTCCTAATAATGGCGCAAATTGGTGAAAATAGCTTGTAATAAAATTTGATAATTAAATTGGTTATGTTACTGTAATACTTGTTTCAATAACACAAATTATCAAATCTTTCTTTTGACACTTTATTGAATATGAACAATATAAAAATAATTGATAGTTGTTGGGTTAATTTTATGATCAAACAAGATTAAGAATATAAAAAATGATTATCTTTTTAAATATATGATTGATTCGAAGTAGAAAGTCGAAACCTTAAGCCAATATATTGATTGATTAATTCTCTCAAAGAAACAATCATGTTGATGGTCTAAGATAGCATATGTGTGGCAGTTATCCTTTTGTGAGTAGTTATAGTTTTTATTTATTAGTATTTAGATTGTCATCGACAAATTTTGATCTATGAATTTCAATCGAATTTCAACGAAAATAATTTTCATTTCAACGAAAATAATTTTCATTTGTTATGAATATTTTGTGGTTATCTATATTCTCAAGCTTTCCATCTTCACATGAGATCTATAACGTCTTATTCATTAATATTAGTGAAATGTTAATTACATATTATGTAAGATGATCATTCATATAGTTGTAGGTTATTGGATTTGTGTCCAATAAATAGAAAGTACACCATAAAGAGCATAATACAAGACTCTCTTTCTCCCTTCTCTCTATTGAAGAGCATAATATTTTTAACTGTCACTTAAGAACAAATAATTTAATATCAAGCATCCTTGTAGGATTGCAAAAGTGTGATTTTCTAAGGTCACTATTTAAGAAGATTTGTGGTTGAGTTTCTTCAGAACTACGAACTCAAACCATGATTGAAATCTATAAGATATATTTTATGACACTTAAATATACTTCTACAGTAGCAAAATTGAGAAAATATTTCAAGAATATTTTAAAAGATTAGTCACATTTGTGATTAAACAAAAGAATGATTGTTGTTTAAAAGAGTGAAATGTCACATGATCAATTGAAATTTATTCCTAGAAGTGAATGGTTCATAATACTACTTGTTTTGTATAACCAATGTTGCGGTTATATTAGTGCAACTATTGACACAATTCTCAAGAAAAAATAATAATAGTTATTTCTCATACTTAGTGAGAAATAATAATAATAATGTTGCGGTTATATTAGTGCAACTATTGACACAATTCTCAAGAAAAAATAATAATAGTTATTTCTCATACTTAGTGATGCAAGAAACTAATGTTAGTACCGTATATTTGGCCCTACAAAATTAAACATTGCTAATACAATGTATTCTTCTTAGTGTCATAGAAATTTATTAAGTTTTAAGGAATGAACGAGATATTGAATATATATCATATTGAAACAAGAAATGAAGGAAATGTTGAATATCTTTATATTATAAGACATATTTTGGATAAAATAAGTGTTGTGGAAAAGTTACATGTCTTTTTCTATGGCTTGTAGTACACTTATATCACTGCGATCGAAGCAAATGTTATTGTAATTCAAAAGTTTACGAATCGTAATAAAATTTTTGTTGGCAAGACTGGTTGGGTCAACCCGGATCTATTATGGATATGTGTTGAAGAGCAAAAAATTTGTTTAATCTAATAACTTTTGTGCAATACTAGTTTCTAAAGAAAGTTGATAATATGAAGTGGTATTTGTGGATCAATACATATGCTTATTATCAACGCACAACATGAAGTTTATGAGATTGTTGTATCAACTAAGTTGACCAAGAGGTCATTCTTCCAATAAGTTATGAAACCAATTAGCAGCTGTTAATGCTTCAATAAAAAAGAGTGTCCCTATCGAGAATCTAATATTGCAAATGAGTCTCAAATGCGCTTGAAGCGTGGTAGGCAAGTTGTATCCAAGGAAAAACATTCTCAAACAAAGAAAATGAGTTAAAATGAAAGATGACCCAAGAGATGAGATAAAAATTTTAATAGTGTACTTTGATACAATTTTTTCAATTTTAGAAGAATTGATCATGTACCTGAAATTTGTGAAAATATAGATATCTCGATAAATAATATCGAGAATGGAATATGATGGAATCTAAATGAAGTCAATGTCGACAATATATGTTTGCATATAATATAGTGTTGTGTAATAAATGATAATGAGAATCATGAACTAAAGTCTATTAAAGATTAAAGACAAAAAGTGTTTGAAAAATATAAAGAAGCAATTGGAGTGAAATTAAGTTTTCTTTGCAAAGCAAAAGGTTTTTAGACTTGTAGTCCATGCATGTGAAGATGTGAAACTAATTAGATATGATTGATTTTTCGCGCGAAAAGAAAATGAGAATGACAAAATACATATTCACCTGAAATGAATTCAAGAACCTTTTCATACTAGATTAAGTTTAGTAGCCATAAAAGGCTCAATTTGCATGGCTCACTTAATCGTGATGATTATACAAAACTTCATAAAGGATGTTATTTCTGTGAGACATACAATCAAAATTTCTTAAATAATTTCTTAAAGCAACAATAAATAAAATCTCTTAAAGAAACCTTTTGACATGAAATATAAAGCAACATTAAATATTTGCTTGATATTACAAATAGCAAGAGTTATATTAGGGTTCTAAAATGGTCTTCCATGGACAAGTCAAATCAATTGTGCACTTTTATTGAAAATAGTTTGAGATAAAGAATATTTTTGTGAATTATAAAACTTAAATAGCAAAGGTTCTAAAATGGTCTTACATGGACAAGTCAAATTAATTGTGTGCTCAAGAATGGTTCTGCGGAGATCTATGAAACAAACAACAACAACATCATCAAACAATGAAGAAATTCCAGCACTACATGAGGCAAGTCAATATTATGTTTTGGTTGCATTTTGTGATTCATCAAAAACAAAATTTTTGTGACTTTTCTTCTAGAAAATGTTACTGCAACGATTTTACGAAAATATTATTGAATGCACTTCTATTTTGAAGATCATTATAATAAAGAAGATAAAACAAATATTTTTATAAAGGCATTGTCAACGAAAGTTTTTCGCAAAAGATTGGTTTTTGTCGTCTCATATATTATTATCTACGCGAGGGGGATAATAAATATATGTTGCACTCTTTTTTCCGTCACCAATGTTTTTTTTCATTAGGTTTTCTAGTAAGGTTTTTAACGAGACATATATTATCAAAAGATGTTTACTTTTTTTTCTTTGCTAGAGTTTTTTCCCAATGGATTTTTTATTTCTAGTAAGGTTTTCAAAGAGGTAGTTATTATCTGTGCTTATTTAATGAGACATATATCTTGAAT
The DNA here is from genome assembly GCA_037974755.1 of Cicer yamashitae. Classification (NCBI taxonomy): domain Eukaryota; kingdom Viridiplantae; phylum Streptophyta; class Magnoliopsida; order Fabales; family Fabaceae; genus Cicer; species Cicer yamashitae. The sequence goes on from JBBPBQ010000004.1 coordinate 39,982,565, forward strand.
GGTCATCTAAAGAGGAGTGTTATCAATATTTTGTGGATGTCCAAGTTTTCCACCTTCACATGAGTTCAATAACCCCCATGGCCCCATGAGTAAAATGCAGTAATGATTGATATTAGTGGAATATTAATTGCACATTATGTAAGACCATTCATATACTTTTAGGTTATTGAATTTGTGTGCTATAAATAAGATTCTTGTAACATTGTGAAGTACACCTTGAAGAAAATAATATAATACTTTCATTCTTTCTTTCTTCCTTTTCTATGTTGTTCTATATTTTGTTATCATTTTGGTTAATTTCATAGCAGCATTATCTTTGTAACACTCCAAATTTCAAATTAATATATATAGAAAAAGAGACCGAGCGGATCCGCATTCATACGTAGGCATGGTGTGCTACCAACTTTACTAATATATATACACATAACTTCATTAGGTCCGCCTCCGGCAACAAAAGCTCTCGTCCTTCTTACCTCTAACATACTATGTACAACCTTTTTTTTTTTAATTAAAAATCTCTATTAACTTCCATTATCTTCTCCTATTTTAAGTTAAAATAGTATATACTCAATTTATATATGTTCTATAGTTTCAAAATTGATTTATAATAAAGGGTCTAACTTCATCTTAAATCCAATAACTTAAGTTTATTTTAATTATAATTTAAAATTGTACATAGCATTCATTAGGTTGCAAATAAATATTATTTGTTTACAAACGTTGTTTCTTATCTCTAATCAAAATTATATATACGCTTATATATATTATTTATTTAAAATTTTATGATTCTGTTTCTTTAAATAAAAATATATGTATATGTGATTATGTTAATATAAATATAGGGATGTATATTATTAAATATCTCAATTGAGAATGGGTCAGATGAGGAGTACACGGGTAAAATATTGGAAGAGCTAGACATACTAATTGTCAGTTTCTATACTCTTGCCCGAAAATTGAATTGCACTTAATTTTATTATTTTGTTGCCTTTACACGGTTACTGTTTTTAAAATTATTTGACTGTTACCAAGTCAATTTCACGTATTAATATGGTTGAATCAATTAGAATTAATCAGCAGACTTTATACATTGTGTGTATTAATATGGTTGAATCAATTAAAATTAATTACCTGACTTTATACATATAACCAAACGACGTACGCATATTTTTTTTTTCTAAAAAGAGATGGTAATTCATAATTACCTAACATAAGTGCGAGGTTGCGGTATGTATTTTAATATACATGCTAAACTTACAAGGCATCTATATATACAATACTATCTATATACACATTACTAAATCAAATATTTTGACAACTATCTAACTACAACACTATTTTAATAAGATTAACTTTATAAATTAGCAATATATTTACGTTTTACTAATAATCATCAAAATCTATCCCAAGAAATTTCTTGAAACTAACAAAGGTAAATTCATATAAAGGTCAATGTAACTAATCTTAATACTAAGCCTAATACATAAATGTTAACTAAAATAAAAAATGGGCGTATATCGATTAATCTAAACTAGTATAAGAAATATAATACGTAATTTATCACTATAGGTCACACACAAAAATAAGTAATAAATAGAATAGGTCTTGATTATTTAAATACAAATTTTAGAGAATGTTATATAATTTTTATTAATTAAAGTGACACTAATGATCAATCATAATTTTCTCCTAGGAGATTTGAATTCGGTGTTTTGAAGTTATAAGTCTAAACTCTTTCAATTGACTTAGCACCTCTTAGATAAATCCTTATAACACATACAAGTGTAATTAGCACCTCTTAGATAAATCCTTATAGCACATACAACTGTAATTATAACAAGACCCTTTCAAGGTTGGAGAGTGTTTATCACATTCAGAGTGTTCAAAATAATGGATACAATTTCCTGTTATGCAAAACAAGAACATAAGAATGTTATAATAAAAGGGATTTATCCCTTTTAAAGCTTCATTAAGAGCTTTTTTCTTTGGTCTTGAGTTAGAGAATCAATGAAGGTCTTGACTCTTAGTTGACTTTAGTCATTAGAGACAGATGATCACTGTAGCGTTCTTTTCCTTTACAATAAGAGAATCAATCATTGACTCATATTCTCTTTGTCTTTAATGTTTTGACTCAGACTATAGATTATCAAATGTTTGTTGCAATGCTTCTTATTGCTATATCATGACTTACTCTATTAGTAAACATAATTACTTGTTTATTAAGTGGTGATATTTTGTGTTAAAAACAATTGGATAATATCTCTAACTCATTCATAATCTATGCTATCTTAAAATAGGCAGCCATTAATATAAATCTTTATGTTCTAATTTAATCTCCACACTTAGAAAATATAGTTACGAGATAATTGTTCTAATTGTTTTTGTTATCATCAAAATATCAATCATATCAATCAGAGGATTATAGCTCAAACTGTAACACCCCAAATTCTAATTAATATATAATAGTAATAGTATAATAAATTATACTATAGGTGTATTTATTGTGGTGTGATAATTTCCTACGCGTTTTTTTTATCTTAATAATTTATTTGAATTATTAATATTAAATATATTTATTTGTTTAATTTTAGGCAAACTTAAAAATTAAAAATAAAATTAAACCACACATTAAATTGTGTTACTAACGCACTATCCTTTTAAGAGTAATAGAAAAGAAACCGAGGGGATCCGCATATGCATAATCTGCTACTAATATATATATATATATATATATATATATATATATATTAAATTCATTAGGTTTTGTTCGTAGCATTGGTATCCGCCTCCGCCAACAAAAACCCCGTTCCTATTACCTATATCATACTAACCCTTCTATATAAATGAATAGTGCTGCACCCATGAAACCAAACACTCCAGTCTCACTTTCAAAGAAATATTACACTACATCTCTTAAAAGAAAGGGGAGGAACACCGGCACTTTTACTTAATTTTCTAAGGTGAGTATATTTGAATACTTTTATAAAAATTTATTTGTATTATGTTGAAATTAAATTTTGATTCATGAGAGTGTCATAAACTCTAAAGGTTGTTATAGGACTTTCATCGCTCATACACTACAAAAAAATTGACTTATCGTGACACACAAAGTGTGTCACTAAATGTTAAAAACTGTAGGTAAAGGTCAATAATACTTCGAGTGACACCCAAATCAAGTGTCAATTTTAAGGGGGCGTCCTGCTACACTTTGAGGAGTGTCACTCCATGTTCTGACGATTGTCACTACATGTTTTTTATTTCTACCTACAATAATGACTGTCACTAAAACCTAAAAAATATAAATAAAATCTATGCCTACGGTATTGTCTGTCACTAAAACCTAAAAAAAAATATAAATAAAGAATTAATCTATTCCTACGGTATTGTCTGTCACTAAAACTTATTTATTATTTATTAAATTAAATTAAATTTATTTTATCTCCCTACTAATTGTAATTCTAAATTATTAATACCAGTAAATTAAATTAAAAATTTCTAATTTATTTTTATTAACTAATGTCATTGAAACATACAATAAAATATAATTTAATTTTACTAATTCTATTAAATACAAGATTTTCATGTTAAACTTGGAACATTAAGCTAAAATAGGAAGAATACGTGTCAAAATGACTGAAAGATATAAACAAAATTAAGAAATAAGAATTCAACCACAAACACCTCACCAACAAACCAAACCCTTTTTACAAGCAACTAATTAAGAGATGATGATGAACCAGAACGTGCTTCTACTGAAAAATGTGGAATATGGTGCATACAAACATCACCCAAGTGAATAATAACTTCAGCTCATATCCATTGATTGAAGCAGCTGAAGAAATTGTTTGAGGCCTGAAACAAGAAAATCAACATCAATATTTAACAACATTCGCGCTTTTTTTTAACTTAGGGTAATTGATAGAGAAGGAAGGATTATGGAACATACTTTTGCAAGTGTTGAAGGGCGCCGCAGAAAAGGGCATTGTCGGGAATTGGAAACTCGGTCTTGTTACTAGGCTCTGGGTTGACAACTCTTATGTATGTTTCTTGACCAAGATACCATGAATCGAGGTTTTCTGTTCTTAGATTCCAAACTCCAACATTGCCGAGGGAGACCAAAATCGCCGTCCATGCTCCAGGATAAACCTACATGGGAAAAAAATCAGTTGTGTGCTTAAAACTTGTAAGAATCATGATATAGTAGTTAGTTATACTAAGGTCATATGAAAAAGACATGTAAAACTCAATAGTAAGTTGTTAGATAAAGTGGTTTATTGATGTAGTACCATAAATTATTTTTTGACCAAATGAACTAGATTTCATTCTCAATACCTCAATCTTTAAGAACCAAACAAAAATCAATGATTAAAATGAGGAGGGTAAATGAGTCAGGTCGAGCTAAGCACTTGAAGCATGAGTCTGGCTCAAGTGTGGCTTGTTAAAAAAGAGTGTAGTTTGAATATCTTAAAAATTAAGTAAAGCTTAGCGCTTGTTCAATATTGAATGAAAGCCCCAGTACATTAAAGTGTGTATCATATGATTCCATATCAAACACATAACTATTCACATATCAATGTCACAATTCACTGGTAGTTTAAAATGGGGTTTGTTATGATCATAAAATTAATCAAGTGATATGAACATAACAGGTTTTAATGAGGCATTTGACAGTTCACGAAAACGTAAAAGTTTAACTACAAAAACATGTCAATGTTTGCGAGGAGCTAGATATATTTTAAGACAGAAAATATACTTGTGCTGTAGTACGAGCTATTCCGTCCCACTTGTTATATGTACCTCTGCTATTCTCAGACCAATCACCAAAGTCCATCCTGCAGACGAAGAATCAATTTGTAAGCATTAGTGGCTGCTGAACCAAGTAAAAGTGTTACATCATGTAAGGAATTAAATTTAAAAAGAGAAGGAACTTGTCATTACCCTACTACAAAAAATGCATATCCATTCAAGTGATAGGTATGCATCTTGGTGTCATTGTTCTGCAGTATCATTTCCATAAATCCTCAATAACTTCCATTGATTACCGACGCTTCTGCCCGAGGAGGTCCCGGTTAGAGGATTTGAGGGAAAATCGAGCTTGTACACTTCCTTTAATTTGAATTGGTCAACAAGCCTGATTGGAGTGGTAGGATTTTTATAAGAGATTCCACTAAGTGTTGCTCACCGCTTGCCATCAATTTTCACTGGTGCCTTATTTTTTAATACATAAATCTCTGTCACATTGATTGAACCATATCTGAAAGATCCTTGTGGGTTTGGACGAGATCCACTTGCCGATACATTCCATCTACACAATTAACCACAAAATTGCAAAATGAGTCTTGAATTTTTTTCAACTATATCGAAACACAATGAAATATAATGTTATAGAATTGTAGCATAATGAGACCTGATGGATCTTGCTTGGTTCATTGAGTAAGTTTTGTCAAATTGATCATCCGGACCCGGTGGTAACGAATAATGCAAGCAAATTGAAGAGCCCCCTGTATGTTCCATACAGAATAGGTAGGGAAAGTATAAACAACCAAAACTCCAAAAATAAGGCTCCGGTGGATTTTATGTGTCCATTAATCAATTTAGAAGTGTCCCCATCAACAGTCGATACCTCCACGTATCTGAAAATATAAAAGATATCAAGTTTGCTATCAGACTAAGGAAACACATCACAACATATATACACCATAAGCTGGCATACAATATCTTCCTACCATTTCATTACTTCAAAAAGTAAACAATCGAGTAGATACATGGCTTGCAGACATTATAATGATATGAAAATATATGCAACGAATATATTATACTATGGATAGACATAATCTAATCAAACTAGAGGGAAAAGTTTCGATAGTAAGATGATCAGGCATATATCAATATGCATTTCAAATGCTATTAAATGTCAAATTGTAGTAATCAAATGAAAATACTTTATAGCTTTGAATTTAAATATAGCACCATTTTCCTGGACCCATTCCATTTGTAGCTCCATGCTTCCCACAAGCAACATCCACCTGATATGGAATAGAACAAATACAACTAGCTCGTAACTTCTAGATGAGTTAAAATAAAAAATAAAAACACCATACATAAATATACACACACCGCACTTTGAGGATCATGAAGCATGGAAAATGTGACATCGCAAGATGCTGCTACTTCCTCGGGAGATGATTTATATCTGCAGAACAGATTAGAATGTGAAGAACTAGTGAACATCATGTGCAACAATATTGCACATGGTTTCACATTCAGGTGGTCAAGGCATATTAATCATAAGTAAACTAATTACCCTTTTACAATGATCACCAACAGAATTTGAAGTATGTCTCTTGAAATTTACAAAATCAAACTCTTACTACTGAGTTGACACGCACAATGAAATTTGAATTAGAATCTACTGCTACTAGTACTATTATAAAAAATAAAAAATGCATTAGAGAAACTATTAGTAGGTTAATTAATAGAATAGTATGACAATATAAAGATATATACCCAACTTTGATGAGATTTTGTGCCATAGGGGAGCCCATGATTTCGAGTCCCAAAAAGCCAACACGTGGAGGTGTCTGAACCCCTGAAAGCTAGAGTGTATGTGTTTATTTAAATGTTGAGATGAATTGAAAACTGGCACTCCAGCTCCAATAACACAAATACCACATGCTTCGGCTCCGAACCTCATTATCAATCTGACCTTTGAGATCCTATCAATGAAAACTCTTCACATGGCTTAACCTAAGATGAATACATTACAGACTTAGCAGATTGTTTCCCTGACATAGATCCACAACAAGCTTTGTATTTCTTTTTTGAACCAAACGGGCATACCTTGTTTCGAGGAATCTTCCCGATAGAACGAGAAACAAGAACAACAAACCAAAATGTCAAAGGACAACATAGTATTAGAACAATTTTTGTGAATGCGAACAACATATTGATTTTGGATCACCTAACCAACTCAAAGGCAATTAAAACACCAACAAATCACAATACAAGAAGAAAAATAGAAAGAAAACCTTGTCATTTTGTTGTAATGTGATTTTATCATTGGTTTTCCTAGAGCTATTGTTTGGTTCATCATTAGTGTTGTCCTCTACGATGTTTTCTTTGTGCTTTTCACGATTCTCATTTACATCACAACCTGCACATTCCAAGAATTCGAGTTAAGAGTTGGAATATAAAGAGTAAACACAAGCATGAAAGAATCCTACCAAGATGTAATATGCTAAAGAGAACCAAATTAACAATTATGAACAGGAAAATATGATGGTTTGACTTTCAGAAAGTGCAAAATAAAATAACTAGCCATTTCCGTTAGTACTAGCCTGACTTTCAAGGCAATCAGAATTTGAAGAGCACTCTTCTGCTCCTTGTTCTGCTATTAACTAAAATCACATTACACCAGCCAGAACACTAAGAAATCACATTAACTAAAATTTAAGTTATTTATCTGACACACCACATTTGCAGTAATTTAATTTACTGGGCCAATTTAAAGCACTTATATTTCTTCAGGTTATGGATGGATAAGCTTAACCGAATTCATTCATGGTTTGAAGAATCAAACATAATCTCCACCAAATTCAATTACATTATTACATTCCACTTGTGTACAAGAAACACATCCCAGAAGAACCATCTTCTTCTTTTTGCATCTAATTTATTTTCAGGGCAAGAATTAAATAAAATCAAAGTAGAATACAAACGACAGACAATTATCAACTGCCTGACAAAAGGGTTTTATATGAACAAGTACTGAAAAATGACTAAATGAATAAACATAAACTATCTAGTTAATAATCTCATCTCATCAACACAAAGAGGAACAAAAAAAATTAACCAAAATAATGAGAATTCAATTCAATGAAATTTAGACTGAATGAACAGAACTGCAGAGAAACATCAAACAATTACCGTAGTAGTGTCTCTATCTATGAAGAATGAGTGTGTCCATACAAATCAAATGTTGCCCAAAGAGCATCAAGAGGACATGGTCGTTTAGAATCAAGTCTCAACCATGGTTTACCACTACCGGACCAATGTAGCAAACTAACCGGACCAGCATGCAAATCTCTACAACTACCCTTAACATTATCACCACCTAAACCATGTTGATTCCACCGTTGTCCTGCAAAAACCAAAAGAAACAGCGGAAGAGAACCAAGCTCGTAGATCCTTTCACTCTTCTGAATCTCCATCCATTTTTCTATCCTCTTCGTGTACCCTTCTTTCCTCCACCGTACCAGATCCATAACCATAACTCCCGTGTTAAATTAACAAACCTTTTTCCGATTCTCAAACGCCGCTGTAAACCGCGTCTCCGACCAAAACACCGCCGTGAAATACTTCGTGAAGTTAGCGTGACAATATTCCGGAGCCTGATAATCCAGTGAAGAGGTCTTGAAGGAAATGGATTTCGAGGAAATTGTGATGGAAGAACGATATTCATTTACTTGAGATGGAAGAACGATTTGAAACTTAATTTTTACGATTTTGTGAGACAATGAACGAAATTGAACAAAATTGGATGAACAAAATCGAATCGAAAGGAGAAGAAGAACGATTTGAGAGAAGATAAACGATTTTACGATTTGAGTGAAGAAGAGCTAAATTGAATTGCAGAAAATCGAATTGCTACGAGAGAGAAAAAGGCAGAAACTGAATCTGCTTAATTGTTATTTGTTATGAGAGAAATCCGATTGAACAAAAAATTGAAGAAGAATATGAATCGAAGAGGAAAGTCGAAGGAAATCGAATTGTTAAACCTAGCTAAATTGTAATCTAGAAGCAAAGAGATTTCACCCTAACTGGAATTGTGGAATCGAGAAGCGAAAATCGATTTCGGAGAGGGAAAATGGAAAAACGATTTCACCCTAACTGGAATTGTGGAAAAATTTCTGAGAGGGAAGTAAGGGAAATGGGTTTAATGAAACATGAGAGAAATGGGAAGAAAGGGAAAACCATTTTCTACTTGAGAAGATTTGTGTACATTTAATTTTTTTACAAAAGAGTATAATATTTTCAGAAACAGTGACACCCTAACTGTAGCTAAAAGTAACTTTAGTGACAGATAAAAAAACATCACAAAATCTGAGTGTCACAGTAGATACTTTTTTTTGTAGTGATATTAGCCTTCACAATATGATTTTAATCTCCTATTTTCTCTTATTCTTTCTTCAATGGAAACCCACAACTTTTTTTTGGTGTAAAACACTTAATAACTTAAATTATTATTCTACTATATGCATCAATATCCAAATTTAAAAGGCTTGGGTCTAGATGAATACTAATTGCATGCCGTTTCTTCCAATCAGGGGCAGTATATGTGTAGTCATAGTTACTTGATCAAATTATATGGGTACAGGGCATATATTCTTTTATTTCAAATTTTAGTAATACCTGGACGTATGATCAGATTATAGTAACACTAGGCATGTGTTCTTTATTCCAATTTTTAGTAATAATAGACCTGGGCATATGATTGAATTATATTACTGGACATATATTCTAAAATTAATCTACATCTAAAGAATTCATTTTATTTTAGTTATAATTAAAAGTTGTTTACAGTATTCATCAATTTAAATAAATACTATTAGTTTCACTACATATAGCATATTGCTTACCTATTTTAACACCCAGACTATAGATATACGCCGTATTTATTTAAATATGTGATTCTATTTTATTTTAATTAAAATTAGACATTTGTTTTATGTTAGTATATTAATATGTATATTTTGATGATATTAAATATATTTTTGGGTTATATTACAAATAGCAGATAATTTATTCATTTATTTTTAGTAAATAATTTATTTATCTATTGGAGCAAGTAATTAATTTGTATTTGGTTGTTGCGTTGATTTATTTTCTTTTGCGGACTATTAGAGATGGTGGTTGGCGAAAACACGACACGTTAAATAAGCGGATCGACTTCGTTGGGAAAAATATTCAACCAAGCTAAGGGGTGAGAAGAGGTACGATTTTATGAGTATAATATAACGTGGGATGAACAGAAATATCATAATTCTCGGCTATTCGTCCGAGGCTTACTCCGTAAGGTCGAGCCTTATTGAGTAATAATAATTAATTAATAACATATGAATGGTAATAGTGAGGAATAAAATATAATTTAGAAACTTATAGAATTGTCGTGAATTAATTTATATCAAGATTGCATGTTATTTAATTTTATGAAACCTTATGCTGACTGTTATTGTATGAATGATATGTATTTGAGTGCTCTTGTTTACTCTCTTGTGCTTTGCTTGCATTATGAAGTTTATTGTGAAATGCTTCTAGTAGTTAGTAATTCAGGATTTGTGTTAATTTATTTATGCTAACTCTTAGTTGGCAAGCTAGATTCTAGTATATTTTGAGGTTCTATTTGTACTATCTATTTCTCCAATTACACTTGTGGCAACAAAGCTCATTCTGAGTATTTGGCAAAGTTGGTGATTGAGCTGCCATTATTGATTTGATTCTTAATGTCAGGGATGTGGTCAATTATGAGTTATTGACATTTAATATCTTGAATGTCGATTGTTCCTTGTGTGATCAGGGGTGATGGTCATGGAAAAAAGATAACAACGTTGTTTCGTATAAATGCAAAGCATAATCCTTTCTAGAGTTGTATTTCTGCCATATCCTATCAGCTTTTTTAATGAAAAGATAAATTTAAATAAAAGAAGAAAACACAAAAGAATCTATGTGGATTGACTACGACATTATTTGAATGGTTTCTTGTTTGCAATAGGGATTGACTACGACATTATCGTGATTGACTAATATACATATAAAATGATGTAAATTCTGATGAATATTGTGAATTCAAACTGAGACTTGTTGAGTTGTGATAATCAAATAAGTATGAGATAGGTGTTGTAGGTTTTGGAGTGAGGACTATTTTGTCATCATATAGGGAGGGTCTGACAAACCTAGTGATTCGGGGAACTACAACCGAATGAGCTTGATCGTAGAGGACTACAGTCGAACTATAAGGTAAGACTGATAGACCTTAGGGATATCTCTGGTGGGGAATTCCTAAGTGGATTAGTGGGTTATTCCCTAAGGCCGGGAGCTACCGTGCAACACAAGAGTACCCAGACCATCGCGTATATATGTCTTGGGTTGAGTTGAGGGATCTATGAGGACTTGGCCATTCATGAATTGTCCGTCCACTCCTTTAGTGACATAGTATCAGGCCTTCTAGCCAAGTACTTCATAGTAGAATAGTACCAAATGATGAAGAAGAATAGAGTATAGGACATGCATAACATTTCATCCTTGCGATTGTTTTATTGTGATTGATTTAGATTAACCTTTGATATTATGTTCTTAAATGTTTATCATGTTTGTGCTAATTTTGCTACTTCTGTGTTCTCTTCGTTTATCTTATACTGTTACATGATTTTGAAACTCACCCCTCATTGTTTGTGTTTGGCGTTTGTGATGGACACAAATGAGCTGCAAGCTACAATGGATGACTAGTATCCTTAGAATGTTATAAGTTATCTTCAATTGAAGACTCTTATTATATGCATCATGTTAACATAAATTTTGAAGGTATTTTATTTTTGGAATTCCCGCTCTGATAGTGACACCGGGTCGGACTATATTTGCAATTATTACTAAATTTATTTACGTGTACTTCCTAGGGATTTTGTTGTCTAATATTATGACTTCGAGTTGTTATGTTCGATGGAAATTTTTGGATTAATGTGATTATGTGTTACTCGTTACCTTATAAAAATGTTTGAAAGTTTATATATTTTTCTTGAAAAATTTCAATATAGCAAAAAAAAAGAAAAAAAATTTAAATATTAATTTGGGGTTTAGGGTTTCACATTAGTGGTATCAGAGTTGGTTTGTCCAATCAGACCATAATGTGTTATGTGTTCGCTATGTTTCCCTGTGTGCTCTGTTATGTGTGTGTTGTTGTTGTGGTCGTTATTGTGTTAGTAGTGTAGAACAAAGTTAGTTCCCTTCTCTCTAAGTGTCTCACTATATTCAATTGGCATATCTGATTGATCTAGGTAGTGATGGCTAGTGGAAGGAATGACACTACGATAGCTGAGGCTCTAGAGTCCATGGCAAGGCTATCCAGGCTTTGGCTGAATCCCAAGCCGCTGCGCAAGCTGCTACTCAAGCTGCACAGGTTGTTGCTCAAGCTGTTGCTCAAGCTACTACTTACACTGGTGGTCAAGGAAATGTGCAAATAAATGAGTTCATGGTAATGGATCAATTCTACAAGGCTGACCCACCATCGTTTGAAGGTCACTATAATCCTTATGGAGCCCAGAAGTGGTTGCAAGAGATTGAGAAAATTTTCAGAGGAGTGGCATGTCTCGAAGGTCAAAAAGTGCTTTTGGGAACCTTTATGGTGACAGAAGAAGCTGAACATTGGTGGGATAATGCGCGTCAACGTTTAGATAATACAAGGACTGCAATTACTTGGGCTGTATTCAGAAACATGTTCCTAGTTAAGTATTTCCCTGAAGACATCCGCAATAGGAAGGAAATAGAATTTATCAAATTAGAAGAAAGGAATATGTCAGTGGTGGAGTATGCCGCTAAGTTTGAGGAGTTATCCAGGTACTATCCACTCTATGATGGAGAGGCAGGAGAAAAGTCTAAGTACATCAAGTTTGAAATGGGACTCAAACCAAAGATCAAGAAGCAGGTGGGAATGCAAGAGATCCGTGACTTTCCTACTCTAGTGAATAAGAGTAGACTTTATGATGAGAATAGTTGTGTTGAAAAGGCACATTACCAAAACACTGAACCATGAAGGACAAGAGGCCTTTGCATCATAATAGTGGAAAACCTTACTCTTTCCCTCTTAGTAAATCTAGTAGTCGTCTGAATTATCAACAACACAGTTCTTCAGCTGGAAGAGGAAATAGTAGTGGTAATGGAAAAGGAAACGAAAATAGTTATAGTTATAGAGTTGGTAGAGGAAACCCCAATGGAAGAGGAGTTAGTAACGAGAATAGCAACAACGGAGCCAAGTCTAGAGCAACAACAGTGGTAACAATGGTGATCCAGCTACTCCTATTCGATGCCACAAGTGTGGCAAACAAGTTCATATGGCATATGAGTGCAAGGATGCTGCAATTACTTGTTTTAATTGCCAACAACAGGGCCACATCAGCACCACATGCCCCTACCCAAAGAAGACTCCACAACATGGAAACCAGAGTTCCCAAGCCAACCGACCTAAATCTAATGGAAGAGTCTTTCCCCTCAGTGGTGCAGGAGCGTCTGAGAAAGACAACTTGATCCAAGGTACGTGTCTCATAAGTGATACTCTTTTATTTGTGATATTTGATTGCGGTGCCACTCTTTCCTTTGTGTCTCTTGATTGTGTTAGACGTTTAGGACTACATGTGTCTCGTTGTAGTATGATTTGGTTGTGAATATCCCAACTTGTAATTCTGTTGACACCTGTAGTGTTTGTCTTGATATTTCTAAACATGTGTATGAAAGGGACTTCCGAGTTGACTTAGTGTGTCTACCTTTGCGTCTAGTTGATATGATTCTCGGTATGGATTGGCTATCTACCAACCATGTCCGCGTAGATGTTTTTTAGTAAAACCATTGAATTCATGGAGCCAGAAGAGAGGGAGAAGCCTAGCAATATATCCGCCAACCAAGTGAAGGCACTCTTGAAAGAAGATGCCGAGTTATACATGATCCTAGCCTCATTGGAATTTGAAGAACAAGTGATAGTGCAAGATGTTTCTATTGTGTGTGAATTCCCTGAAGTATTCCCAGAAGATATCAATAGTTTGCCACCAGAGCGTGAGACGGAGTTTAGCATTGACCTTGTACCAGGTACTAGACCCATATCCATGGCACCGTATAGGATGTCTCCCTTAGAATTGTTTGAACTTAAGAAGCAATTGGAAGAACTTTTAGATATGCAATTTATAAGACCTAGTGTGTCACCGTGGGGTGCACCTGTGTTGTGGTTAAGAAAAAAGATGGCTCTATGAGGTTGTGTGTGAATTACCGCCAGCTTAATAAAGTGACAATCAAGAATAAATACCCTCTACCTAGGATAGATGACCTTATGGACCAATTGGGAGGATCCTACGTGTTTAGTAAGATCGACTTGAGATCAGGTTACCGTCAGATTCGAGTGAAACATTTTGATGTCCCTAAAACTGCCTTTAGGACCCGTTATGGCCATTATGAGTATTTGGTTATGCCTTTTGGTGTGACTAATGCACCAGCAGTGTTTACGGATTACATGAACCGAATCTTTCATCCTTACTTAGACTCATTTGTGATTGTGTTTATAGATGATATCTTAGTACTCTAAGACTAAGGAAGAGCATGGCGAACATTGAAGGATAGTCTTGCAAACCCTTAAGGAGAAATAATTATTTGCCAAGTTGTCTAAATGTGAATTTTGGTTAGAGGAAGTGAGTTTCCTAGGAAATGTAATTTCACGAGGTGGAATAGCTGTTGATCCTGCTAAGGTGGAGAGCGTCTTAGAATGGAAAGCACCTAAGTCAGTGACGGAGATTAGGAGTTTCCTAGGATTGGCAGGTTATCATCGTATGTCCATAGAAGGATTCTCCAAGTTGGCCTTACCATTAACTAAGTTGACCCGTAAAGGGACGTTGTTCGTGTGGGATGCCCATTGTGAGAATAGTTTCCTAGAGCTTAAGAAACGGTCGACCTCTGCACCGATCTTAGTGTTACCTAGGCCGAGTGAACCCTTTGTAGTATATTTTGACGCGTGTGGTTTAGGATTAGGTGGAGTACTTATGTAGGATGGGAAGGTTATAGCGTATGCTTCTAGGCAACTGAAGATTCATGAGAGGAACTACCCTACCCGCGACTTAGAACTAGCAGCAGTTGTCTTTGTACTTAAGATGTGGAGACATTATGTGTATGGATCTAGATTTGAAGTTTTCAGTGACCATAAGAGCCTTAAGTACTTTTTTGATTTTGAGCTTAACTATCACCTTGGGAAGGCCAATGTAGTGGCTGATACCTTGAGTAGGAAGACTTTGAGTGTCTCCGCTTTAATGGTCAAGCATAGTGAGTTGTTGGAACAATTTAGAGACCTTAGTGTAGTATGTGAAGTGACACCAAAAAGTATTAAATTGGGAATGTTGAAGGTAACTAATGGACTATTAGAAGAGGTTAAAAAGAGTTAGAACTTGGATTTACACCTTTTGGATAAGTTAGAGTTGATTAACCAAGCGAGAGAACCGAATTTTAAAATGGGTGTGGATGGAATTTTGAGATTTAAGGATAGAATTTGTGTACCCGATTTAGATGAGCTAGGAAAGTTGATCTTAGAGGAAGGACATAGGAGTTGTCTAAGTATTCACCTTGGAGCCACAAAGATGTATAAGGACATTAAGAAGATATTTTGTTGGCCTAGAATGAAAAAAGACGTTGTTGAGTTTGTGTACACTTGTTTGACCTGTTAAAAGTCTAAGGTAGAGCACTAGATACCTTTAGGCTTGATGCAACCTTTGAGTATTCCCGAATGGAAGTGAGATAACATCTGTATGGACTTTGTTGTAGGCTTACCCCGAACTCCAAACAGGTATGATATTATTTGGGTTATTGTGGATAGATTAACTAAATCTGCTCATTTTATTCCAATAAACATAACTTATTATATGGAAAAGTTAGTCGAGCTATACCTAAAGGAAATGGTGAAATTGCATGGAATCCACCAAGTATACTTTCAGATAGAGACCCTAGATTTACCTCTAAGTTTTGGGAAAGTTTACAGAGCACTTTAGGTAAGAAGCATAGGATGAGTTCAGCCTACCACCCACCAACAGATGGTCAAATTGAATGGACCAACCATTTTGGTTCTAAATTAATGTTGTTCGTCCAATAAGTGCATAAGTCTCAATGGATTAAGATTCAAGGTCATTTTGGTCTTTTCCTAGTTTATTCTAGTCCATTTTTGTTCTAACTGAATGTAATTCGTCCAATAAGTGTGTAAGTCTCAATAGGTTAAGATTTTAGGTCATTTTGGTCTTTATTAGGTTAATTCTAGTACGTTTTGGTTCTAAGGGGGTGTAGTTCGTCCAATAAGTGCATAAGTCTCAATGGATTAAGATTTTTTGTTATTTTACTCTTTACTAGTTTTATTCAAGTCCATTTTGGTTCTTAGTCAATATAGTTCGTCCATTAAGTGCACAAGTCTAAATAGATTAAATTTTGTTCATTTTAATCTTCACCTGGCTTATTCAAATCCATGTTGACTCTTAGTCAATGTAGTTCCTCTAGTAAGTACATAAGTCTTAATGGATTAAGATTTTAGGTCATTTTGGTATTTAATATGTTTATTCTAATCCATTTTTGTTCTTAGTCAATGTAGTTCGTCCAATAAGTGCACAAGTCTCAATGGATTAAGATTATTACGTCATTTTGGTCTTTACTAGGTTTATTCTAGTTCATTTTGGCTCTTAGTCAATGTACTGCGTCAAATAAGTGCAAAGTCTCAATAGATTATGGTTTTGGTCATTTTGGTCTTTATTAGGTTTATTCTAGTCCATTTTGGTTCTTAGTCATTGTAGTTTGTCCAATAAGTTCACAAACCTTAATAGATTAAGATTTTGTTCATTGGATCTTATTCAATGTAGTTTGTCCAATAAGTGAATAAGTGTCAATGGAGTAAGATTTAATTCATTTTGGTGTTTAATAGGTTTATTTTAATCCATTTTGGTTCTTAGGCAATTTAGTTAGTCCAATAAGTGCTTAAGTCTCAATGGATTAAGATTTTCGGTTATTTTAGTCTTTACTTGGTTTATTCTAGTCCATTTTAGTTCTTAGTCAGGGTAGTTCGTCCTATAAGTGCACAAGTCTCAATGAATTACGATTTTAGGTCATTTTGATCTTACCTAGGTTTATTCTAGTTCATTTTGGTTCTAAGTGAATGTAGTTTGTCCAATAAGTGCATAAGTCTCAATGGATTAGGATTTTAGGTCATTTTGGTCTACAATAGGTTTATTCTAGTCGATGTTGTTTCTAAGTCAATGTAGTTCTTCCAATAAGTGCGTAAGTCTCAATGAATTAAGATTTTAGGTCATTTTGGCCTTTACTAGGTTTATTCTAATCAATTTTTGTTTTTGCAATTTAGTTTGTCCAATAAGTACACAAGTCTCAACGGATTAAGATTTTAGCTCATTTTGGTCTTTACTAGGTTTATTCTAGTTGATTTTGGTTCTTGGTCAATATAGTTAGTCCAATAAGTGCATAAGTCGCAATAGATTAAGATTTAAAACCATTTTGTCTTTACTAGGTTTATTCTAGTCCATTTTGGTTCTTAGTCAATATAGTTCGTCCAATAATTGCATATGTCCCAATGGATTAAGATTTTGGCAGTTTTTGTCTTTACTAGGTTTATTTTAGTCCATTTTAGTTCTTAGTCATTGTAGTTTTTCCAATAAGTGCACAAGTCTCAATGGATTACGATTTAGTTAGTTTTAGTCTTTACTTGCTTTATTCTAGTCCATATTGGTTCTTAGTCAATGTAGTTCGTCCAATAAATGCATAAATCTCAATGGATTAAGATTTTAGGTAATATTTGCAACCACCGTATTTCACGTAGATTTGGTTCCTCGTAAACTTCCTCTTAAATATGTTTTTGTGAGAAAATTTAATGTATTTCCTAAGACAAGTTATTCTCAAATAGCGTGTTTTCTTGTAGTGATATCTAAATCTAGATTTTAAGTGTCATTGGTGTATCTTATTACTGAGTAGACTCATTATATGCTTACTAGTTTGCAAACTTCACTTTAGTTGGCTGCGCATAGCAGTTTCAGATAAATATGAAAAACTAACATATAATTGGCTCAAGCTAGCTTAATTCCCTCTTTATTATTGGTTTGGTGATTAGAAACACATAACAACACATGCAGATGGTGTTCGGGAGTTTCAGGAGCAGCAAAGGAGTAAACTTCCAGGATCCTTAAGAAATCTTGACCACATATCTCAACTCAAAACATTTAACTCTTATATGTCAATGTGGGACTCTTATACATCCAACATTTAACTCATTCTTAGTCAATGTGGGACTTAACCACTCACACTTGAACCCAACAATCTCCCCCTCAAGTGAGAGTCTCCCAAATCCTATATACTTGCATCGCCGTTATTATCAACGGGACCCGCCTCCTGACTATAACTCTAGAAAGACTTTCGATACAAAGATCCAACATCAGGATCCACTCCTACTGACCTACCAAATTGAACCATATCTCTAATATCGCTTGTTACGGAGTCCGAGGGAGCGTTAGGAGCAACAATGTGCTAAACGTCCAAGATCTCTATGTGACTTTGACACCACATCTCAACCCAAAACCTTAAGACATTAGGTATATGGGTCACTCTTATATATCCAATATTTAATTCATTTTTAGTCAATGTGGGACTTAACCACTCACACTTGAACCCAATACACGGTGTATTAGAAGATAATGCAATCTTACATAATCATTCTTAAGTGTCATTAACAAGCTAGGATAATAACTATAAAACGAAATGCAAATTCAACGATTTTCTACTATACGTTCTACAGGTACTCAAATATGTATTTTTTTGGATTCTAAATCTTCTCCTATTGTTATATATATATATATTTATTTATTTTTATATAAATATTTATTTGGATGAACTAAATATATTATATATTTTGAGATTTATATTATTCACAATTATCATTAGACAAAATATGCACACGATACATATTAATCACAACAAAACAATCACAAGAAAATGAAATATTATGCATGAGCTTAGATTCTACTTCACAATTTGGTACCACTCTAACTCTGAAGTACTTGGTTAGGAGGTTTGATATTATGCCACCACCTGATTGGACGGATAATATATAAAATAATATAATATATTTGTTATTTATATAACTCATTTAGTTAAATATGTACAAGAATAACACATCATAGAAAGTACACATACAAAGAAAATTAATCAACATATATTCTAAAATAATTTTAACACCAAATTAATTATTTAAAATTGTATTTCATTAATAAAATAGTTTATTATAAAATTAGGGTGTTACATGAGAAAATATCAGAGTCTAACAAGGCAGAGGAAAAATTATGTAATGCAACGAGACACTAGTTTAAAGGTTGTATAGTTGTGTATGACCGACAAAAGGGAATTTAAAGATGCAAAGAAAGAAAATTGTCTTTTGAGGATGGGTTAGATGAGGAGTGCACGGCTAAAATATTCATATCTCATCATAAAATGACTTTTACCTATTTTAATATTCATATCTGTTTGTCTCTTTAGATAACCACGGCTAAAATATTCATATCTCATCATAAAATCACTTTTACCTATTTTAATATTCATATCTGTTTGTCTCTTTAGATAACCGATCAAGTGTTTACCAACTTTTTATTACACTTTATTTTGTTTACAACCTTCCATGATAGATAGGGGAAAATCCAAAAACAATATAATTTTATTGAACAATGACATATTTAGTAGTAGAGATTATGAACCAATGACATGACAATATATTTAAGATTGTAATTGCAACATTTTTTAAGTTTTAGTCCTTTAATTTTTTTTTTTTACATTTAGTCCTGGAAAATTATAAAATTGTTGTTTTTAGTCCATCACGACAACTTCTTAGACTACATGGTATGATTTTATTGGGTCACATATTTAATAACTTTCTTCGTGTATCTAGAAAATGGTAATGATTCATACATTCTAACATTCTAGAGGCTATCATGTAAATTCTTATGAAGTACAATCATTGAAATGTCATTGTAACTACATAATGTATAGTCTACAAAACATCATCTGATGTACCAATACATAAAATAAATTACAACTTAAACAAAATATAACTACAGAGCTTTATCCTCTGAGCCCGAATCCCAACCTTAAGCCCTCTTATCTGTTATAATACATAAAAAATAGGGGTTTAGATAATAATCTCAGTGAAATTTTATAAAAAAAAAAAAAAAGAATGACGGTTTAAATAAGTTTCTTTAGATGCAATTCCAAGCATGACATGATTATGCAATTTTATTTAAGAAAAACAGTCCTTAATTTTTCTTTCATTTTCCTTAGAATATGGAAAATGCCTCCTCAATTATCTCAACGGTCACTACGATAATTGGGATCCTCTTTGTAAGGTAGGTCTTGGCCATGACCTCAACCGGCGTCCCAATTGTTCTTCCCTTACCTATGTTTTATTTTTGAAACAATCCTCAATGTCCCACCGTAACATTTTAAAACAATGCATGTTATGACATTATTTATATATATATATATATATATATATATATATATATATATATATATATATATATATATATATATATATATATATATATATTATACATACCTCATTATCACATTAATTACAATTAATTGATTAGCTTTAACATAATTAATTCAGAAATAGTATATAAAAGTTAGTGCCTGTCAAATATCAAAGAAAAGTTAAGTTAGAGGAAGTCAAGTCAGAGGAAAGACTGGATCAGAGGAAGTCAAATCTTTTGAAATACTTGATTAGAGAAAGTCAAGCCGGAGGAAAGACTCAATTAGAGGAAGTAATGTTAGAATCAGAATAGATTGTCTAGAGGGAAATTTCAGAGTGAGTCTATGTAACACCCCAAATTTTATAATAAATTATTTTATTAATTAAATATTATTTTAGATAATTAATCTGGTGTTAAAATTACTTTAGATATATGTTGATTAGTTTTATGATTAATTTTCTTTATATGTGTGTTTTTTATTATGTGTTAATTTGTACATATTTGACTAAATGAGTGATGTAATAATAAATATTATATTTTATTATTTTATATATTTTTCTAAAAATAATAGTATTTTAGTGTAAATATTTTAGAGAATAAGATTTAGGCGATTTTACGTGTATATGTGATTAGTAATTAATCTGATATTTTCTTGTGCGTTTGACTAATATTAAATATGTACTTAATCATATTTAATTAATTCTAAATATATTTTATTTTAATTATTTATTTTATAAATAATTATGTTGGGATAGTAGTAATATTTTGTTTGCTTTTCTTTATTTTTATATACTTGTTATGACATTGTGATTTTATATATATATATGTTTATTATGATTAAGTAATTAATATAAAATTTTAATGTTATATTTATTAATTTTATAATTTTAACTATTCTCTAATGATGGTATTATTATAATGTGAGTATTTTGAAAAATAAGTATAATTATAGTGATTACCTTGAATGTGAAAGTTTCGGTTATAAGTAATATTTTTTTTATTAAAGGTTAATTATTTTAATTACTCTAATTTATCATAAATTGTTCTGAAATATAAGTATTTTTTTGAAAATTAAATGATGTTTGGAGGAGTATTGAAAACGAGATAAAGTAACTATTAATTTTGTTTTAACAAAATAATAATAATAATAATAATAATAATAATAATAATAATAATAATAATAATAAAACATAAAATACATAAGGGGATCGATGGGCTTGGCCGCCCATGTGTGTGAACCCTAATTGTGTTAACAGAATAATATAATAATAATAAGGAAGGAGTTGTTCCCAGCCGCCGGAAAAGGAATAGGAAGGGAGTGTCACAACAAATAGTCGTCGGCACCGATAATGGATAACTGTTCCAGAAAGTTTTCTCCATTTTTGTCCAAATTTCAGTTTGTTGTTTCATTCATTTAGCTAGTCAATTAAACACATTTTTCTAGATTTTTAACCATTCCAATTTTTCTCTAAAATACTCAACTTCTCTGTTTGTGGAATTCGTTATTTTGCATCGTTCTTCTTCACCGTAAGTCCGATTTGAGTGAAACCAACGCCAAAACGATTGTGTGAAAAGTGGTTATATTATCCACTGATTGGTTTTCTGATTTATGGTAAGTTTCCTTGACCGAATTTCGAAATTAGTATTTAGAGTGTCTTCTCATAATTTATTTTTGATGTTTACCCATAAAATGTCGAGTTAGATCGATTGAAGGGCAAAAAATCATAGAACAAGGGTTGTTTGCTCGTGGAATCGTATTCGTGTGTAAAAGTGTCGATATAAGGTAAGGGGTGAGAAAGCGTTTGAATTCATGAGTATAATATATTTTGAGATGAAAGGGAAAACCGTATTTCCCAACGATTCATCCGGGACTCGCTACGTACGGCAGTAGCCCTTTGAGGGATAAATTAATGTGCAAATATGGAAATTGTGAGATTAAAATGTGGAATAGAAATATTTGTAAGGTGTTGATTGATTTAATTTCTTTAAATGTGTGGCATTGGATATTATTGTGATATTGGGTGTCGAATGAATTTTGTGTATATGTTTGATTAGATGAGTTTATGTGATGTGATAATAAAAGATGGATACATTGTGATAATTTTATGTGATGATGATGATGTATGATTAATAATTATGATGTTATAAATTGTGATAAGTTTATGTAATGAGTTTTTTCTTAATAATCTATTTACTATCTTAATCTTGTAAATATTTCTAAGGTAGTGAGAGAGGTTGTTACAACATATGCCACTATGAACGAAAGACAAAAAAATTTAAATTTATTTATAGAAAATAAATCCAAATAAAAAACTTACAAGAAGAAAAAAAACTTTAATTATAGAAATTAAAATAATACTTAAAGCAACCATTTAAATTAATGTATACTGATTATTAGACATAAGCGCACATTGCTCGTTAG
>JBBPBQ010000004.1:40005734-40078008 GCA_037974755.1 Cicer yamashitae
AATTTTTTTTTCAACTTTACTCTTATTATTATAATCAAAATTCTTTTTTATCCCTTATAATATAAAATAAATAATTTAAATAAATAATTTATATAATTTTAAATATTTTTTATACATAATAATTTAAAGTAAATAATTTAATTATTATAATTTAAAATATATAATCTAACAAAACCAATAAAACTATATTTGATCAATAATTAATTTATTTATTAAAATTTTAAATTAATTTACCTAATTAAATTTAAAAATAATTAATATTTTAAAGTAAATAATTTATTTATTTATTTTAAAATAAAAAAAAAATAATATATCAGATTGATACATTTTAAAATACTACTTGTAAAATATTTTAAGCATTAATTAATAAAATTTATTTTTAATTAAGAGTGTTCTTTTATGTCATTTTTCATTTTTAACTAATTAAACCGTTAATTTTATCAAACACTCAATTAGCTTAACAACCATCCGCTATAAGTCATCAACTAATTTGACCAATCAGAACCTTAATCTCACTCATTCTTAAAGGATTAAAAGGTGAAAAACTTTTTAACAAAATAATAATACTCTTTTTATTTTACCAGTTGTCTATTCCTCTTTTTTGTATCGTGTGAGACGTTCGAGTTTCACCCTATTTATCAAAAAATATTTCAACAAAAATGTTATTTCATCAATTTCTTTTTATCTTAAAATGTTTACCATAAAAAACCATTTTCTGTTACTCTTGTTTTCTTTTTTATTTTTGGTCATAACAAAATGTGCATACATGTTAGAGATAATGAAAAATACAAAAGTTTTTTTTGAAAAAGAATAATCTTTAAACTTTTAACGAGTTAAAAATATAAATTTACATTTTTATATTTGAATCACTAACATGTAACTTAGACATTACCTCAACAACATGTATAACTTTGTTTGATTTTTTTTTTTTTTTATAATCTTTCGCATCACGTCATCTCTCTCATTTATAATTACACTTTGTCTCTATTATTAACGTAATGATAACCTCTACGTCTCTAAGTTGAAAAAATAGCTGAAGAAACCGGAGAACTTGGGAAGCGAGCAACAAAGTATTATGTTACGTTTGTCTTCTCTTGCACTCTTCCACTTGTATGTTCCTCCATTAAACTGAATTTTTAGTATTATCTCTTTTGTTAAATACAATGATATGTTTTGATGGCTTAAATTATCAACACTGCTACAGGTTTTTGTTCAGGTAATCTCTTCTCTTTTGTTCTTATAGGTTCTTGTTGATTTTGTCAAATCTTTTACATCTTTTTTATCATGTCTTTTTTTATTTATGCTCTTCTTCTCCTCTAGTTCTCATTCCAGCCACATGTTTACTGGTTTTTTTTTTCTTTTTCTTTTTATTTATCGTTTTTTTCTTCTTCTTCTTCTTGTTACAGTTCCTTTGTTTTTTTAACATTTCATATTTGTATTCTTACATCTTGTTTTTTGTTAAGATTTTTGCATAATAATATTAACATGATTACTCCATTCATTCGTAGATAAAATGAAGTTGTCGTCAAATTCACTAGTTTATTGAATAGATAAAAGTGAACAATATCCATGAAAAAAATGTGCAAGAAAGTAATGTTGATAGTCAACAAAACTTGGAAATGAAGCTTGAATATGAGGCAATGGCCTACGAATTTCATAATGAATACAGTAAAAGAATTAGATTTGGTATTCGTCAAGAATATGCAAATAAAAGCAAAAAAGACGGGATTTTGACTTCAAGAAGATTCATATTCTTCAAAGAGGGGTATTCAAGGTGTTAACTAACGAGGTCACCCAGTAGAGGAGCCTAGAGCAAATACCAGAACATGATGTAAAGCATGTATGGTTATTTCACTTGATCGAAATATTGGGAAATATAAAGTTGTTGACTTTGTAGCTTAACATAATCACATTCTTCAGCCAAAAGATTATGTTCATATGATTGGTTCTCATCGACATATATATATCTTAGGCACAAGCATTACAAATTGTATTGGTAGAATATATGTGTAAGCAAATCGGTAGAATAGAGATTGTTGGTTTAACAAGACGAAAACTTAAGATTTATCTTCGAACCAAAAGGATGCAATCACTAAAGTACGGTGACTTAGGTGCTTTATTGATGAATTTCAAATAAGAAAGTGAAAACCCCTCATTCTATAAAATGAATTTCAAATGAATGTTGAAGAGAAAATAACAAATATATTTTGGGCAAATGCACAAATGATAAATGATTATGGGTACTTTGGAGATGTCATCACTTTTGACACCATATACAAGACAAATAAGGATTATCAACCATAGGGAGTTTTTGTTCGACTTAATAATCACAGGAAAACAATCATTTTTGGGGCCGCATTGCTATATGATGAAACAATTCCTTCTTTTCAGTGGTTATTTGAAACTTTTCTCAAAACAATTGGTGGAGAAAAGCCAAAAACCATACTAACATATGAAGATGCTATAATGGCTAAGGCTATTTCGTTAGTTGTGCAGAAACATTTCATGGATTGTACATTTGACATATAAGACAAAATGCTCTAAGGCATGTAAATCATCTATACCAAAAGAGTTCACAATTTTGCATAGATTTTGAAGCATGCATAGATCTACACGAAGAAGATGGTGAATTTTTGAATGCATGAAATTCTTTACTTTGTTGAGATTAATGTTTTGAAATATTTATGCCTAATGTTCGGAAAACATTCACTCCAGGTATGAGATCTACTCAATTAAGTGAGAGCCTTAATGCAAAATGGAAAAACTATTTGAAATCATATTTAAATTTAGTACAGTTTTTACATACTTTAAAAGGGTTGTAAGTGGAAAACCAAACAATGAGTTAGAAGTTGATTTTGAATCAAGACATGAGCTACCCAGATTGAAAATAAAGAAGGCTCGTACGCTAGTACAAGCCGAAATGTTTACACTCCAAAACTCTTTTTAGGAATTTCAAGAGGAATATAAGGAATATCCAGACAGTTACATAAAGGATTTGAAAGAAGGTTTGTATATTGTTACAAATTATGATAACACAAAGGAGATGATAGTAATGGGAAATCCTATGTATCAAAAAGTTTCTTGTGATTGTCGTAAACTTGAGACATATGGCATTTTATGCTATCATGCTTTGAAAGTTTTAGATGTCATAAATACTAAGTTAATTCTCCATTATATATTAAAATGATGGAAAAGAGATGCAAGTTTGGGAAGTAATCAAGATTGAAAAGTGAAACATGTTGAATTGGAAATAAAAGCTCATTTCATGAAGCGAGACAATGAATTATGTCTCAGATGATTAAATTGACCAACAAAGCTTCGAATCTCATGAAATTACACATTTTTGTCTAAAGTTTATGAAGAGTCCAACAAAATAATTGATGATATTTAGCCAAAAATTATGTCAATGGAGAATCAAGTGGAATGGTACATGTATCCATATCAATTGCAAATGATGAAATTGACAACAACGTGGACACTATTGGCATGGCAAAAGGCATTAAGAAGCAAAATTATTCACATCAGAATAAAAAACGACTTAAGTCTTGGGTTGAGAAATTAGCTAGGAAGAGAAATAAATACTCACAACAAAAAAAAAAATAGCAAGAAAATTTAGTGCAATCGTCACCGGTAAGTTTGTCATCAATGTATACAACTTTTTTACCATAACCTTTAGTTAACTTTTCTTATATTGTGCAACAACCATCGGATAGGAGCCAAGTTTTAAGTGAAGTTGACACTAGAATTCAACATCAAGCTACAACTCAAATGACACAATCAAGCCAATCAAGTCAAGTTGACAATGTAATTTAACATAAAACTACAACTCAAATGACATAATTAAGTCAAGTTGACACATTAAGACTTCACAACTTCTTTTAGACAATTTTTGTAAGTACAGATGTGCACGTAAGAGGGGGGTGAATTAGGTGTTTAGGAGTTTTCCTTATTTTCAGAATTTAAGTGATCGACTTTTGCGTTTAAGGATAATAAGTGAAAGAGTAAATGGCAGTAAAGAAATGAACACAGCAGATTTATCCTGGTTCCCCTTATGACTAAGGGTACGTCCAGTCCTCTTGCACCCCACAAGAGATTTCTTCACTATTGTTAGAAAATGTACAAGTCCCACCCTAGGACCTTTTCTACAAACTTCTAACAAATCTTCTAGGATAGCACCCTACTATCTTAGATAAAACTATTTAAAGAAAGTACTAATTTCTTTTTACAAACACTTGTAATTTGATAAGAGTATAGGAATAAGAAAGAGGTAGAATGATAACAATCCAAGATTGCTTCAAGTACTTTGAGAACCTTAGTTAAGGATATGAAAATGATATGCAAGTACTTGAATTTATGAAAAATGACTTTGAGAAAAATTGGAAAAGTTGTTCAAAGTCTTTAAAGTTGTGTAGTAGGATTGTTGTAGTTGAATATGAAGTTATGGTGTATTTATAGTCCATAAACATCTCTTCAGATTCATGGCCATTGATCCAAGAGGTTTGAGGAACAATTGCAATGATTTAGAGTCGATTCAGAACTGAAAAATTGCATTGTTTCCAGTTGTATTCGAATAAATGATGGTTGAATTCGAATACACCTCTTTGTAACGTTCAAATTTATTCAAATTTAACATTGTGTAGTCGAATACACATGTATGTAATCGAATATAGATTGATCAATTTTGCCACTGACTTGTTGGTTGTATTCGAATACATCAGGATGTAGTCGAATACAGATGAGAGGTTTTTGCTACTGACTTAGCAATTTTCATCTGTATTCGAATACACCTATGTTGTATTCGAATACACTTTTGTATTTTGTCAAAAATATGAATTCTAATATTTTGTAAATTTAATTTTTGACTTTCGAAAATATGTTTTATGCATATGCAAAGATGTGAGGTTCTCATTGTATTTGAGCTATGGTTTGCATTATTTACCTTTACATAAAAACATCTATTTATTAATTTATCAAATAGGATTTTTGTAGACTTCTTCTTTTTCAGCTTGTTGCTTTGATCATCATCACTGTTGGTCTTTTGTATCATCAAAAACATGTATTTCACATTCTCCCTCTTTTTGATTATGACAAAACCTTTTGTTGTAGTGGAGAGATTGCATCATATTAGAAATACTCCCCTGTAATGTATGCGTACTTCCTTGTTGATGGTGAGTGGGATGATCAAATGAATACATATGTTGAGGACCTATATTTATGTTTATAAACAACAAAGTACCATATTTTCTCCCCCTTTTGACATAATCAAAAAGAAGAAGACAAGCAGTAATATATAAAAAAAAAAAGTAATGAAACGGAAAAGATGCATAATAAGCCAAATATCGTCACATAAGAAACAAGCAAGTAGATAATGTCACATAATTCAAAATACAAAACCAAAATGTAACGGAAAGTTTCAAGGAAATCATCAAAACATTAAAAGAAGCAGGACCTAGAAAACAAAATGCCAACTATGCCTAGGAAACTAAATTCGAATCAGTGACGGCTAGGCGGGAGATGGAGATGATCAATTTTTTCGGTTAAGATACACATCTCGTGGATCATGCTGCTATGGTTGGTTGCGATGGTGGATTCGATAGCCTGAAAACGAGCATCGACAGAGGTGGTGAATCCGGAGAGGCAGGTCTGGAGGGAGTCAAGTTTGGCCATAATCATGCAATTAGACACATGATCATAATCAGACGCAGTATCTTCGTCATCATCATCTGTGGGGGCAACATCAGGGGCAGAAGTGCCGTCAGGAGCAGCAGCAGATGTTTGACCAAGGTCACTCATATGTATGTATTTCTGAAGCGGTTCACTCCAAACGATTTTCATGCTTGGAAAGACACTTAAATCGAGCAAATTGTCCTTAGTGATGGTATACAAAATTTCCTCAAAAAAGTCCACCCCGAAGTGTTCGAGAATGCGAGTGACCTCTTTGGCGTAAGGCAAACCAACAGCCTCTCTGGATGTAAACATGACTGATTTAACAAAATAAGCCCAGTTGAGGGGAAGGCCTTCAAACATGTAGTACATAATCTGGAGTTCAAACTCGGAAATCTGGGAGTAGTTACCAGCCTTAGGGACTAAAATGTAACTTAAGAAGTAATGGAGCAAACGATAATCAACAGTAAGATTTCCAACGCCATATCGTTGCTTCGCAAATTTTGAGCCTGCTTGAATTCTTTTTTGTTACATAGTTTGTTTGTCAAATTGACAAAGAGCCACATAGGCATCATATTTAGGAATACCAGACCATTGACACAAGTTAGTTGGACTAGTTTTCTGCCCTTCACAGGGAACTTTCAAAATTTCACCAATAATATGTAAGTCGAGTTCAATAGTTTTGCCCTTGACGCGAGATTTCAGCATTTTTCCATCCCTAGTCAAATTGCAATAAAAGACCCTAACTAAATCGGGATAGATAGGACCCTTGTATCCGATAAATTCTTTAACACGTTGAGCTTTAAGCAAAGCAGGAAATTTAAATGTAGAAAAAGAGACTAAAGTACCGATTTTGGGAATGATGAGCCGCTTGTCGGAGTAGATTGTGCGAAACCGAGCAATTTCGTTCGGTGTGTGTAAGAGACGAGACAAATCTGTGATATTGGTACTCTTTGTTTGTTTCCTTGAGGGACCCACTGAAGCATGCTTAGTTCTTGGCCCTCGTTTGTGTGCGTCCATGACAGTTGAAGAGGATTTTGACATTTTGAGAGAAATTGGGGTTTTAGGGTTTGGCTTCGCGAAATCTGAATGAAGGGAGGATATGAGTAGAATTCGATCGTGATTGGAAGTAAGAAGGATGGGGTAAGCAGTTTGTAAAGGAAGGAAATTGAAATTTAAGGAAGAGATGGTTGTATTCGAATGAGAGAGAGTGGATGTATTCGAATACCTAAGTTGAATGAATGGTGGAATAACTGACGCAACTTTAAATATGACAGAAAAACCCAAAGGTGTATTCGAATACACCTAGATGTAGTCGAATACAAATGTGTCTGGGGAATGTGTATTCGGCTACACTGAAATTGTATTCGAATACAAATCTGGAAAAATGTGTATTCGATTACCCAGACTTTGTATTCGGCTACAACTTCAAATTTTTAGAAACAAAAATGAATTTATCATACAGAGCATACCAAATACTTCATATAATCACAGATATAATGATAGGTAAAAATATTTGAGAATAATGACTTAATGCTATCAAGAGGAACCTTATAACTTTTGAATAACGATGACAAAGTACCTTGTATTTAAAGATCATTTTCACTTAAGATGCCGAGTTCGCGTCGAATTTTGTAAAAAGAGTCCTTAGGTTTAGTGAAGAAATCCGCCAATTGGTTATGAGTATCCACAAAGGTTACTTCAACATTTCCTTTAAGCACATGATCGCGCAGAAAATGATGTCGTATATCAATGTGTTTAGTCCGAAAGTGCATGATTGGATTCTTTGAAATATTGATCGCACTAGTGTTGTCGCATCGTAACGGAATGCATCCAAGATCAAGGCCATAATCATATAGTTGTTGCTTGAGCCACATAATTTGTGCACAACAACTTCCTGCTGCTATGTATTCGGCTTCAGCAGTACTAAGTGCAACACATGCTTGCTTCTTACATGACCATGATACGAGTGCATTTCCCAAAACATGACAAGTGCCGCTTGTGTTTTTACAGTCTGTTTTACATCCTGCATAATCTGAATCGGAATATCCAACGAGACTACAGATACTACCTTTCGGATACCATAGTCCTACCTTGATTGTTCCTTTCAAATATTTCATGATTCTTTTGACTGCTACAAGATGCGATTCTTTAGGATCCGCCTGAAATCTTGCACACAAACAGACACTAAACATAATATCTGGCCGAATGGCCGTTAGATATAATAGAGATCCAATCATACCTCGATATTTTGAAATGTCTATTGATATACCGGTTTCATCTTTATCAACATATGTTCCGGAACCCATGGGAGTTGCACTTTCCTTGCAATTTTCCATTTCAAATCTTTTTAGCAGTTCTTTGCAATATTTTGCTTGATTGATGAAGATGCCATGCTTGAGTTGTTTGATGTGAAGGCCAAGAAAATAGTTTAATTTTCCCATCATGGACATTTCAAATTCTCCTTGCATCATCAACGAGAATTCTTCACATATGTCATTGTTTGTTGATCCGAATATGATATCGTCAACATAGATTTGGACCAGCAAGGTGTGACCATTGTTTCTTTTAATAAATAGTGTCTTGTCGACTTTGCCTTTTTCAAATCCTCTTTCACACAGGAAAGCACTCAATCTGTCATACCAAGCTCTTGGTGCTTGTTTTAGACCATAGAGAGCTTTTCTTAATTTGAAAACATGTGTAGGATTCTTGAAGTCCTCAAAGCTGGGTGGCTGTTTGACATATACTTCTTCATTGATGTATCCATTGAGAAAGGCACTTTTCACATTCATCTGAAATAATTCAAAATTCATAGAGCAAGCATAAGCAAGTAGTAAACGTATTGCTTCTAACCTTGCGACTAGAGCAAATGTTTTGTCAAAATCAATCCCAAAATGGGCGACCAATCATGCCTTGTTGCGAACAACTATACCGTTTTCGTCAAGTTTATTCTTGAACACCCATTTTGTACCAATGATGTGTTTATTTCCCGGATTAGGAACAAGTTCCCATACTTCGCTTCTTTCGAATTGGTTAAGTTCTTCTTGCATGGCAAGTATCCATTGATGATCTTTTAGTGCGTCACCAATTTTGGAGGGTTCAATTTGAGAAACGAATGTCATGTTCAAGCACACATCTTGTAGTTTAAGTCTTGTTGTAACTCCGTTGTTGATATCACCAATAATGTTATCAATTGGGTGATCTCTA
This sequence comes from Cicer yamashitae, assembly GCA_037974755.1. NCBI lineage: Eukaryota > Viridiplantae > Streptophyta > Magnoliopsida > Fabales > Fabaceae > Cicer > Cicer yamashitae. The sequence goes on from JBBPBQ010000004.1 coordinate 40,014,606, forward strand.
TGGGTCCTCCATTCTTTAGGAAGATTATCATTTTCCTTTTCAATGTTGACTTCACTTTCTTGACTTGGTTGATCAATTTGATGCTCTTTACTTGTATCACTACTTTCATTGTCATCATCATCATAAGAAATAAATTTTTCCTCTTTCGAGGGGTTAGCTTCATCAAAAGTTACATGGATTGACTCTTCAACGATTAAAGTTCTTTTATTAAAAATTCTAAATGCTTTACTAGATAATGCGTAGCCAATAAAAATACCTTCATCTGCTTTTTCATCGAATTTTCCAAGGTTGTCTTTACCATTGTTTAGCACAAAACACTTGCATCCAAAGATGTGGAAGTGAGAGATATTGGGCTTTCTTCCTTTGTAGAGTTCATAAGGAGTTTTCTTAAGAATCGGCCGAATGTTTACTCTATTAGAAACATAGCATGCCGTGTTTACAGCATCTGCCCAAAAGTACTTTGGTAGACTTGAGTCGCTTAACATAGTCCTTGCGAGTTCCACCAAGGATCTGTTCTTTCTCTCAAAAACCCCATTTTGTTGAGGTGTTCTAGGTGCAGAAAAGTTGTGGAAAATTCCATTTTCTTCACAGAATTCTTCAAACAATGTGTTTTGAAATTCTCTTCCATGATCACTTCTAATTGATACAATTTTAGATGATTGCTCATTTTGGACTAGCTTGCATAGTTTTTAAATGCTTTAAAAGCTTCGTTTTTACTTGCCAAAAATAAGGTCCATGTGAACCTTGAGTAATCATCAACAATCACTAGTCCATATGAATTTCCACCAAGACTTTTGGTTCTTGATGGACCAAACAAATCCATATGTATTAATTGAAGTGGTCTTGTAGTTGATATAACATTTATAGGTTTGAAAGAAGTTTTTGTTTGTTTACCCTTTTGACAAGCGTCACATAATTTATCCTTTACCAATTTCATTTTTGGTAATCCAACAACAAGATCATGCTTGACTAGTTTGTTTAAATGATCCATGTGGATGTGTGCAATTCTTTTATGCCATAGCCATGCATCATTGTTGTCGCTTACCAAAAGACATTTCATTTCTAAGGATAAATCGTCAAGATTAAGTATAAAAATATTTTTGAAACGCTTACCGATAAATTGAATTTCATTCGTTGCTGCATTTTGAATGATGCACTCATCTTTGTTGAAGACTATCTTGTATCCTTTATCACATAGCTGGCTAATGCTTATGAGATTATGCTTTAGGCCTTCAACATATAAGACATCTTCAATTGAGGGGGAAGGTGATGTTCCAACTTTTCCAATACCTAAGATTTTTCCTTTGTTATTATCTCCATAGACTACATATCCTTTTGATTCAAGAGTCAAGGTTGAAAATTTCGTTATGTCACCCGTCATGTGTTTGGAGCATCCACTATCTAAGTACCATATATTTGAGGTACTTTGTGTGCATACCTACAAAATTGAAATCAAGTTTTATTAGCTACCTAATGTGCTTTGGGTCCTTGATGGTTAGTACCTTTCTTTACCCACAGGCATTAGGTGTGTGACCATGAAGACCACAATAGGTACAAGTAGGAGTAAATTTTATTTTTAATAGTATATGTATGAAATTTATTTTGAGTGACTTTCTCCTTATAAGAATGATCCTTTTGTAAAATTGTAATTTTTCTTTGATTAGATTGAGTACTTGCTTTGACAAAAATGGTCTTATTTGAACTTGGTTTGTCAAATTTAGAGAATCCAAGACCACTTTTATCGTTTGAGTATCTTTGCATGTTTAGAACATTTTCCAATCCTATTTGTCCTTTTTCATATCGTTTAATTACTCTATTTAATTGAACAATCTCGAACGAAAGGGAATCACATTTATTGCATGTAAAATTCTACTTTGATTTTTCAAAATCCTTTTCCATAATGTCAACTTTTTTCTTGAAGACTTGAGATTTGTCTCTTTTGTGTTGACACTATTTTAAACAGATTTTTACATTCAATAAGAAGTTCCTTAATGGCGTTTTGAGCGTCATTGTATTCTATAATTAATTCACTATTAGTTTTATGAAGAGAGTTTATGTTACTAACCTCTTCGTCATCATCTGATTGATGTGATGCCATTAGTGCAACATTAGCGCATTCCTCACTTTCTGTTTCTGATGATGAACTTACTTCGTTATCTTCCCGAGCTATGTATGCTTTCTTGAAGTCTTTCCTTTTACCGGCATTTTTCTTAATAAGGTTTGGACAGTCTGCTTTGATATGTCTTTGTTTTCCGCATTCAAAACACGTGAAGTTTAGATTTGAGGTAGAGCCATCTTTCTTTCTAAAATTCTTCTTTTTGAAATTTCTGTCATTTTTAAGAAACTTACCGAATTTCTTAACAAGGAAATTAATGTTTTCGTCTTCATCAAAAATTTCATCTCTGACTTGTTCCTTCGATTCGGTCTTTAGAGCAATATTTTTGTTCTTCTTTTCTTGAGTTTCATTTTGCTCCAATCTTCCAAGTTCAATTTCGTGTTCTTGGAGTTTTCCAAATAATGCAGAAAGTGACATCTTGGATAAGCTTTTCTTTTCTGATATTGCTGTCACCTTTGGTTGCCATGCCCTTGTTAGTGATCTTAATACTTTAAGATTTAGTTCATCGTTGGTGAAAATCTTTCCAAGAGCCGCCAAGTGATTTGTTAAGTGGGAGAATCTTTTCTGCATGTCTAAGATAGATTCTTTTGGCTGCATACGGAATAACTCATATTCTTGAGAAAGTGTATTAAGTTTAGATCTTTTTACCTCAAAGGTGCCTTCATGGGTTACTTCCAATGTGTGCCATATTTCTTTGGCGGTTTTACATTGAGACACGCGGAAAAATTCATCCATTCCTAGTGCTGATTGTAGAATGTTTTTAGCCTTTTTATCGAACATCACTTTTCTTTTATCGTCATCGGTCCAGGAATTCTTTATCTTAATTTCTTATTTGTTGTTGATGACTATTGTTGGAATGTAAGGACCATTTTCAACAGCATCCCATATGTCGTCTCTTTGTGCCTCAAGATACGCTTGCATACGTATCTTCCAAAAATCATAATGCTCGCCAACGAAGCATGGTGGTTTGTTACTGCTGCCACCATCTCTGAAAACAGGTTATGCGGAAGCCATGAGTTATTGATCGAGGAGTAAGTTACCTTGAACCTGCTTTGATGCCAATTGTAAGTACATATGTGCACCTAATAGGGGGGTGAATTAGGTGTTTAGGAGTTTTCCTTATTTTCAGAATTTAAGTGATCGATTTTTGCGTTTAAGGATAATAAGTGAAAGAGTAAATGGCAGTAAAGAAATGAACACAACAGATTTATCCTGGTTCCCCTTATGACTAAGGGTACATCCAGTCCTCTTGCACCCCACAAGAGATTTCTTCACTATTGTTAGAAAATGTACAAGTCCCACCCTAGGACCTTTGCTACAAACTTCTAACAAATCTTCTAGGATAGCACCCTACTATCTTAGATAAAACTATTTAAAGAAAGTACTACTTTCTTTTTACAAACACTTGTAATTTGATAAGAGTATAGGAATAAGAAAGAGGTAGAATGATAACAATCCAAGATTACTTCAAGTACTTTGAGAACCTTAGTTAAGGATATGAAAATGATATGCAAGTACTTGAATTTCTGAAAAATGACTTTGAGAAAAATTGAAAAGTTGTTCAAAGTCTTTAAAGTTGTGTAGTAGGATTATTGTAGTTGAATATGAAGTTATGGTGTATTTATAGTCCATAAACATCTCTTCAGATTCATGGCCATTGATCCAAGAGGTTTGAGGAACAATTGCAATGATTTAGAGTTGATTCAGAACTGAAAAATTGCATTGTTTCCAGTTGTATTCGAATACATGATGGTTGTATTCGAATACACCTCTTTGTAACGTTCAAATTTATTCAAATTTAACACTGTGTAGTCGAATACACATGTATGTAGTCGAATACAGATTGATCAATTTTGCTACAACTCAAATGACACAATCAAGCCAATCAAGTCAAGTTGACAATGTAATTTAACATAAAACTACAACTCAAATGACACAATTAAGTCAAGTTGACACATTAAGACTTCACAACTTCTTTTAGACAATTTTTATGGAACTTTTGTTATGAGGCATATTCTATACAGTAAAAATGTGATAGATTTTGCGTGTGCATCTTTCTGGTTCATGTTTACTGGTTTAATCATTTTCTATGTTTTGATTATTTTTACAAGTTTGCAATGATACTTTGACACTTTAATGGTTTATGTTATTGATTATTGCCAAAAAGTGAGGCCACAAAATTAGCTTACTTATTCAATGATAATTCAATCAACAAAGTTTATTTTATTAAAAAGTCTCAATAAAAAGATTGTTAAGTTAATGCAATAGGTGTTCAACTAAATTTGAACAAATGTAAAAAGTTTTATATCAATCAATTCCACACAATATTTATGTGAAGCTTGTAAAAATACATGTTTTTGATGATACAAAAGACCACCAGTGATGATGATCAAAGCAACAAGCTCAAAAAGAAGAAGTCTACAAAAATCCTATTTGATATATTAATAAATAGATGTTTTTATGTAAAGGTAAATGATGCAAACCATAGCTCAAATACAATGAGAACCTCGCATCTTTGCATATGCATAAAAAGTATTTTCGAAAGTCAAAAATTACTTTACAAAGTATTAGAATTAATATTTTTGACAAAATACAAAAGTGTATTCGAATACAACATAGGTGTATTCAAATACAGATGAAAATTGCTAAGTCAATAGCAAAAACATCTCATATGTATTCGACTACATCCTGATGTATTCGAATACAACCAACAAGTCAGTGGCAAAATTGATCAATCTGTATTCGACTACATACATGTGTATTCGACTACACAGTGTTAAATTTGAATCAATTTGAACGTTACAAAGAGGTGTATTTGAATACAACCATCATGTATTCGAATACAACTGGAAACAATGCAATTTTTCAGTTCTGAATCAACTCTAAATCATTGCAATTGTTCCTAAAACCTCATGGATCAACGGCCACGAATCTGAAGAGATGTTTATGGACTATAAATACACCATAACTTCAAATTCAACAACAACAATCCTACTACACAATTTTAAAGACTTTGAACAACTTTTCTGAATTTTTCTCAAAGTTATTTTTCATAAATTCAAGTACTAGCATATCATTTTCATATCTTTAACTGAGGTTCTCAAAGTACTTGAAGCAATCTTGGATTATATCATTCAACCTCCTTCTTATTCCTATACTCTTATCAAATCTCAAAGTGTTTGTAAAAAGAAAGTAGTACTTTCTATAAATAGTTTTATCTAAGATAGTAGGGTGCTATCCTAGAAGATTTGTTAGAAGTTTGTTGCAAAGGTCCTAGGGTGGGACTTGTACATTTTCTAACAATAGTGAAGAAATCTCTTGTGGTGTGCAAGAGGACTGGATGTACCCTTAGTCATAAGGGGAACCAAGATAAATTTACTGTGTTCATTTCTTTACTGCCATTTACTCCTTCACTTACTATCCTTAAACACAAAAATCGATCACTTAAATTCTGAAAATAAGGAAAACTCCTAAACACCTAATTCACCCCCCCTCTTAGGTGCATATCTATACTTACAATTGGTATCAGAGCAGGTTCAAGGTAACTTACTCCTCGATCAATAACTAATGGCTTCCGCACAACCTGTTTTCAGAGACGGTGGCAGCAGTAACAAACCACCATGCTTCGTTGGCGAGCATTACGATTTTTGGAAGATACGTATGCAAGCGTATCTTGAAGCACAAGGAGACGATATGTTGGATGCTGTTGAAAATGGTCCTTACATTCCAACAACAGTCATCAACAACAAAGAAGAAATTAAGATAAAGAATTCTTGGACCAATGACGATAAAAGAAAAGTGTTGTTCGATAAAAAGGCTAAAAATATTCTACAATCAGCACTAGGAATGGATGAATTTTTCCGCGTGTCTCACTGTAAAACAGCCAAAGAAAGTAACCCATGAAGGCACCGTTGAGGTAAAAAGATCCAAATTTAACACACTTTCTCAAGAATATGAGTTATTCCGCATGCAGCCAGGAGAATCTATCCTTGACATGCAGAAAAGATTCTCCCACTTAACAAATCACTTAACAGCTCTTTGAAAGATTTTCACCAACGATGAACTAAATCTTAAAGTATTAAGATCACTAACAAGGGCATGGCAACCAAAGGTGACAGCAATATCAGAAAAGAAAAGCTTATCCAAGATGTCACTTTCTGCATTATTTGGAAAACTCCAAGAACATGAAATTGAACTTGGAAGATTGGAACAAAATGAAACTCAAGAAAAGAAGAACAAAAATATTGCTCTAAAGACCGAATTGAAGGAACAAGTCAGAGATGAAATTTTTGATGAAGACGAAAACATTAATTTCCTTGTTAAGAAATTCGGTAAGTTTCTTAAAAATGACAGAAATTTCAAAAAGAAGAATTTCAGAAAGAAAGATGGGTCTACCTCCAACCAAAACTTCACATGTTTTGAATGCGGAAAACAAGGACATATTAAAGCAGACTCTCCAAATCTTCTCAAGAAAAATGCCGGTAAAAGGAAAGACTTCAAGAAAGCATATATAGCTTGGGAAGATAACGAAGTAAGTTCATCATCAGAAACAGAAAGTGAGGAATGAGCTAATGTTGCACTAATGGCATCACATCAATCAGATGATGACGAAGAGGTTAGTAACACAAACTCTCTTCATTATAATAAATCAAATAGTGAATTAATTATAGAATACAATGACGCTCAAAACGCCATTAAGGAACTTTTTATTGAATGTAAAAATATGTTTAAAATAGTGTCAACACAAAAGAGACAAATCTCAAGTCTTCAAGAAAAAGTTGACATTATGGAAAAAGATGCTGAAAAATCAAAGCAGAATTTTACATGCAATAAATGTGATTCCCTTTCATTCAAGATCGTTCAATTAAATAGAGTAATTGAACGATATGAAAAAGGACAAATAGGATTGGAAAATGTTTTAAACATGCAAAGATACTCAAACGATAAAAGTGGTCTTGGATTTTCTAAATTTGACAAACCAAGTTCAAATAAGACCATTTTTGTCAAAGCAAGTACTCAATCCAATCAAGGAAAAATTACAATTTTACAAAAAGATCATTCTTATAAGGAGAAAGTCACTCACAATAAATTTCACACATATACTAGTAAAAATAAATTTACTCTTACTTGTACCTATTGTGGTCTTCATGGTCACACACCTAATGCATGTCTTATAAGAAACATTAGTGTTCCTAAAGGGTTTTGCGTGTGGGTAAAGAAAGGTACTAACCATCAAGGACCCAAGGCACATTGGGTACCTAATAAAACTTGATTTCATTTTGTAGGTATGCACACAAAGTACCTCAAATATGTGGTACTTAGATAGTGGATGCTCCAAACACATGACGGGTGACATAACAAAATTTTCAACCTTGACTCTTGAATCAAAAGGATATGTAGTCTATGGAGATAATAATAAAGGAAAAATCTTAGGTATTGGAAAAGTTGGAAAAACACCTTCCCCCTCAATTGAAGATGTCTTATATGTTGAAGGCCTAAAGCATAATCTCATAAGCATTAGCCAGCTATGTGATAAAGGATACAAGATAGCATTCAACAAAGATGAGTGCATCATTCAAAATGCAGCAACAAATGAAATTCAATTTATCGGTAAACGTTTCAAAAATATTTTTATACTTAATCTTGACGATTTATCCTTAAGAATGAAATGCCTTTTGGTAAGCGACAACATTGATGCATGGCTATGGCATAAAAGAATTGCACATATCCACATGGGATCATTTAAACAAATTAGTCAAGCATGATCTTGTTGTTGGATTACCAAAAATGAAATTTGTAAAGGATAAATTATGTGACGCATGTCAAAAAGGTAAACAAACAAAAACTTCTTTCCAACCTATAAATGTTATCTCAACTATAAGACCACTTCAATTAATACATATGGATTTGTTTGGTCCATCAAGAACCAAAAGTCTTGGTGGAAATTCATATGGACTAGTGATTGTTGATGATTACTCAAGGTTCACATGGTCCTTATTCTTGGCAAGTAAAAACGAAGCTTTTAAAGCATTTAAAAACTATGCCAAGCTAGTCCAAAATGAACAATCATCCAAAATTGTATCAATTAGAAGTGATCATGGAAGAGAATTTCAAAATACCTTGTTTGAAGAATTCTGTGAAGAAAATGGAATTTTGCACAATTTTTCCGCACCTAGAACTCCTCAACAAAATGGGGTTGTTGAGAGAAAGAACAGATCCTTGGTAGAACTCGCAAGGACTATGCTAAGCGATTGAAATCTACCAAAGTACTTTTGGGCAGATGCTGTAAACACGGCATGCTATGTTACTAATAGAGTAAACATTCGGCCGATTTTTAAGAAAACTCCTTATGAACTCTACAAAGGAAGAAAGCCCATTATCTCTCACTTCCACATCTTTGGATGCAAGTGTTTTGTGCTAAACAACGGAAAAGACAACCTTGGAAAATTCGATGAAAAAGCAGATGAAGGTATTTTTATTGGCTATGCATTATCTAGTAAAGCATTTAGAATTTTCAATAAAAGAACTTTAATCGTTGAAGAATCAATACATGTAACTTTTGATTAAACTAACCCCTTGAAAGAGGACAAAGTTATTTCTTATGATGATGATGACAATGAAAGTAGTGATACAAGCAAAGAACATCAAATTGATCAACCGAGTCAAGAAAGTGAAGTCAACATTGAAAAGGAAAATAATAATCTTCCTAAAGAATGGAGGACCCATAGAGATCACCCAATTGACAACATCATTGGTGATATCAACACAGGAGTTACAACAAGACTTAAATTACAAGATGCATGTTTGAATATGGCATTCGTTTCTCAAATCGAACCCTCCAAAATTGGTGAAGCACTAAAAGATGATCAATGGATACTTGCCATGCAAGAAGAACTTAACCAATTCGAAAGAAGTAAAGTATGGGAACTTGTTCCTAATCCGGGAAACAAACACATCATTGGTACAAAATGGGTGTTTAAGAATAAACTTGACGAAAACGGTATAGTTGTTCGCAATAAGGTAAGATTGGTCGTCCAAGGATATAATCAAGAAGAAGGGATTGATTTTGACGAAACATTTGCTCCAGTCACAAGGTTAGAAGCAATACGTTTACTACTTGCTTATGCTTGCTATATGAACTTTGAATTATTTCAGATGGATGTGAAAAGTGCCTTTCTCAATGGATACATCAATGAAGAAGTATATGTTAAACAGCCACCCGGCTTTGAGGACTTCAAGAACCCTTCACATGTCTTCAAACTAGGAAAAGCTCTTTATGGTCTAAAACAAGCTCCAAGCGCTTGGTACGACAGATTGAGTGCTTTCTTATGTGAAAGAGGATTTGAAAAAGGCGATGTCGATAAAACATTATTTATTAAAAGAAATAATGGTCACACCTTGTTGGTTCAAATCTATGTTGATGATATCATATTCGGATCAACAAACAATGACATCTGTGAGGAATTCTCGTTGATGATGCAAGGAGAATTTGAAATGTCCATGATGGGAAAGTTAAACTACTTTCTTGGCCTTCACATCAAACAACTCAAGCATGGCATCTTCATCAATCAAGGTAAATATTGCAAAGAACTGCTAAAAAGATTTGAAATGGAAAACTGCAAGGAAAGTGCAACTCCCATGGGTTCCGGGACATATGTTGATAAAGATGAAACCGGTACGTCTATAGACATTTCAAAATATCGAGGTATGATTGGATCTCTATTATATCTAACGGCCAGTCGGCCAGATATTATGTTTAGTGTCTGTCTATGTGCTAGATTTCAGGCAGATCCGAAAGAATCACATCTTGTAGCCGTCAAAAGAATCATGAAATATTTGAAAGGAACAATCAATGTAGGACTATGGTATCCGAAAGGTAGCATCTGTAGTCTCGTTGGATATTCCGATTCAGATTATGCAGGATGTAAAACAGACCGTAAAAGCACAAGCAGCACTTGTCATGTCTTGGGAAATGCACTCGTATCATGGTCATGCAAAAAGCAATCATGTGTTGCACTCAGTACTGCTGAAGCCAAATACATAGCAGCAGGAAATTGTTGTGCACAAATTCTATGGCTCAAAAAACAACTATATGATTATGGACTTGATCTCGGATGCATTCCATTACGATGCGACAACACTAGTGCGATCAATATTTCAAAAAATCCAATCATGCACTCTCGGACTAAACACATTGATATACGACATCATTTTCTGCGCGATCATGTGCTTAAAGGAAATGTTGAAGTAACCTTTGTGGATACTCATAACCAATTGTCGGACATCTTCACTAAACCTAAGGACTCTTTTTACAAAATTCGACGCGAACTCGGCATCTTAAGTGAAAATGATCTTTAAATACAAGGTACTTTGTCATCGTTATTCAAAAGTTATAAGGTTCCTCTTGATAGCATTAAGTCATTATTATCAAATATGTTTACTTGTCATTATATTTGTGATTATATGCAGTATTTGGTAAGCTCTGTATGATAAATTGATTTCTGGTTCTAAAAATTTGAAGCTGTAGCCGAATACAAAGTCTGGGTAATCGAATACACGTTTCCAAATTTATTTGTATTCGGATACAATCAAAGTGTAATCGAATACATCTTTTACTAGAACCACTTGTATTCGAATACACTATAAGTGTATTCGACTGCATCTTCGCGATTTTCTGTCATATATAAAGCTGCGACAGTTCTTCTGACATTTGGTATTCGAATACACATTCCTCTTCCATTTCAACATCGAATACGCGAATCTCTCTCCCATTCAAAATCTTTTCCCCAACTCCTTCACTGATAAATTCATTTCTGGTTACGAATTTACAATTGGTTACGAATTCATTCCCTCTTTCAATCAAAATCAAACTTCTTCTCATCACTGTCTTTAGCTTTCACGAACCCAAACCCTAAAACCCCAAATTTCTCTCAAAATGTCAAAATCCTCTTCAACCGTCATGGACGCACGCAAACGAGGGCCAAGAACTAAGCATGCTTCAGTGGGTCCCTCAAGGAAACGAACAAAGAGTACCAATATCACGGATTTGTCTCGTCTCTTACACACACCGGACGAAATTGCTCGGTTCCGCACACTTTACTCCGACAAGAGGCTCATCATTCCCAAAATCGGTACTTTAGACTCTTTTTCTGCATTTAAATTTCCTGCTTTGCTTAAAGCTCAACGTATTGAGGAATTTATCGGATACAAGGGTCCTATCTATCCCGATTTAGTTAGGGTCTTTTATTGCAATTTGACTAGGGATGGAAAAATGCTGAAATCTCGCGTCAAGGGAAAAACTATTGAACTCGATTCACATATTATTGGTGACATTTTAAAAATTCCCTGTGAAGGACAGAAAACTAGTCCAACTAACCTGTGTAAATGGTCTGGTGTTTCTAAATATGATGCTTATGTGGCTCTTTGTCGATTTGACAAACAAACTATGGAACGCAAGAGAATTCAAGCAGGCTCAACATTTGCGAAGCAGCGATATGGCGTTGGAAATCTTACTATTGATTATCGTTTGCTCCATTACTTCTTAAGTTACATTTTGGTCCCTAAGGCTGGTAACTACTCCCAGATTTCCGAGTTTGAATTCCAGATTATGTACTACATGTTCGAAGGCCTTCCCCTCAATTGGGCTTATTTTGTTAAATCAGTTATGTTTACATCCAGAGAGGCTGTTGGTTTTCCGTACGCTAAGGAGGTCACTCGCATTCTCGAACACTTCGGGGTGGACTTCTCTGAGGAAGTTGTGTATACCATTACTAAGGACAATTTACTCGATTTAAGTGTCCTTCCAAGCATGAAAATCGTTTGGAATGAACCGCTTCAAAAATACATCCATATGAGTGACCTTGGTCAAACATCTGCTGCTGCTCTTGACGGCACTTCTGCCCCTACTGCTGCCCCTGCAGATGATGAGGACGAAGATATTGCGTCTGATGATGATCATGTGTCTAATCGCATGATTATGGTTAAACTTGACTCCCTTCAGACTTGCTTATCCGGATTCACCACGTCTGTCAATTCTCGTTTTCAAGCTATCGAATCCACCATCGCCACCAACCATAACAGCATGATCCACGAGATGTGTATCTTAGCCGACAAAATTGATCATCTCCATCTCCCGCCTGGCCATCACTGATTCGCCTTTAGTTTACTAGGCATAGTTGGCATTTTGTTGTCTAGGTCCTACTTCTTTTAATGTTTTGATGATTTCCTTGAAACTTCATGTTACATTTTGGTTTTGTATTTTGAATTCTGTGACATTATCTGCGTGCTTGTTTCTTATGTGACGATATTTGGTTTATTATGCATCTTTTCCATTTCAATTACTTGCTTGTTCTATATATTACTACTTGTCTTCTTCTTTTTGATCATGTCAAAAGGGGGAGAAAATATGGTACTTTGTTGTTTATAAACATAAAAATAGGTCCTCAACATATGTACTCATTTGATCATCCCACTCACCATCAACAAGGAAGTACGCATACATTACGGGGGAGTATTACTAATATGATGCAATCTCTCCACAACAACAAAAGGTTTTGTCATAATCAAAAAGGGGGAGAATGTAAAAATACATGTTTTTGATGATACAAAAGACCACCAGTGATGATGATCAAAGCAACAAGCTCAAAAAGAAGAAGTCTACAAAAATCCTATTTGATATATTAATAAATAGATGTTTCAATGTAAAGGTAAATGATGCAAACCATAGCTCAAATACAATGAGAACCTCACATCTTTGCATATGCATAAAAAGTATTTTCGAAAGTCAAAAATTACTTTACAAAGTATTAGAATTAATATTTTTGACAAAATACAAAAGTGTATTCGAATACAACATAGGTGTATATGAATACAGATGAAAGGTGCTAAGTCAGTAGCAAAAACATCTCATCTGTATTCGACTACATCCTGATGTATTCGAATACAACCAACAAGTCAGTGGCAAAATTGATCAATCTGTATTCGACTACATACATGTGTATTCGACTACACAGTGTTAAATTTGAATAAATTTGAACGTTACAAAGAGGTGTATTCGAATACAACCATCATGTATTCGAATACAACTGGAAACAATGCAATTTTTCAGTTCTGAATCAACTCTAAATCATTGCAATTGTTCCTCAAACCTCTTGGATCAATTGCCACGAATCTGAAGAGATGTTTATGGACTATAAATACACCATAACTTCAGATTCAACAACAACAATCCTACTACACAATTTTAAAGACTTTGAACAACTTTTCTGAATTTTTCTCAAAGTCATTTTTCATAAATTCAAGTACTAGCATATCATTTTCATATCTTTAACTGAGGTTCTCAAAGTACTTGAAGCAATCTTGGATTTGTTATCATTCAACCTCCTTCTTATTCCTATACTCTTATCAAATCTCAAAGTTTTGTAAAAAGAAAGTAGTACTTTCTTTAAATAGTTTTATCTAAGATAGTAGGGTGTTATCCTAGAAGATTTGTTAGAAGTTTGTAGCAAAGGTCATAGGGTGGGACTTGTACATTTTCTAACAATAGTGAAGAAATCTCTTGTGGTGTGCAAGAGGACTGGATGTACCCTTAGTCATAAGGGGAACCAGGATAAATTTACTGTGTTCATTTCTTTACTGCCATTTACTTCTTCCCTTACTATCCTTAAACACAAAAATCGATCACTTAAATTCTGAAAATAAGGAAAACTCCTAAACACCTAATTCACCCCCCCCCCCCTCTTAGGTGCATATCTATACTTACAAAGCTTTGTTACAATTACATAAGCCCCACTTCAACAATACATTAGCTCAATCATTTGTGCTTTGCAGTACAAAACTTAGAAATTTCATAACTAAAGAGGTATTAATTTCAAATTTCAATTACAATTGTGAGCATAATTTGTGCAATACAAAATCCAAATTACATGAAGATATCTGAGAGTACAAGTATAATTAAAAGGAAACTCATAATTCATATCAAAATGCCTTCGAATTTGGTTGAATCAATTCCATAGAACCAATTTGGTTGAACGAAAAGGAAACTCGTAAACTTAAGTGCAGAACCAATTCCACATAACCAAATTGGTTGAATCAAAATGCCATTCAATTTTCCGATTTCTTAGTATTGACGAAATTTGTTAAATATTAGCTTTTGAAATTTTAATTGGCCAATAAAATTGGTTAATCCAATTTCGTGCATCTGTATCAAAAGCTTAAATTCTTTTTATCTGCATCCATATGAAATGTTAAAAAAACAAAGTACCTGAAACAAAAAAAAATGATAAAATAAAAAGAAAAAAACATGTGACTATAATGAGAACCAGAAGAGAAGAACAATATAATTAAAAAAAAAAAAAACATGATAAAAAAGTTGTAAAAGATTTGACAAAATCAACAAGAACTTGTAAGAACAAAAGAGAAAGACTATTGGAACAAAGATCTATAGTTGTGTTGGTAGAGTAGGGTGCGGCGGAGGCGCAACGAAGAGGCGGTGCGAGGAGAGATATGCAGAGGTTATGTTTTGATGAGTTCCCTTTTTTTTAATTAATTAAAATTGTCTTTTCAGGTTTTAAATCTCAACCATTAAATTTTTTTTATTGTCATGTGTCGCACCTCTGAGAAATAAATTTGACATGAATTTGAGGATAAGAAATGGAGGAGAGTCGGACTCAACTTACGCACAGCAATGCCGAGAGACCAATCAAATTGTTGACAAAATTTGTAGAGCTCTTGTGGGCTTGTTTGTTTCAGATTTTTGTTGAAAATTTTATTTTTTTTCAACCAAAAATCATTTTCAATTGTTTTTATAGTGTTTGTTTAAAAAATATTAAGAAAACATTTTGTTAAAAAAATTATTTTTTCCGTATAAATGAAAAGCTAATTCTGGTAGCTTCTAAAGAATATTAATTACGATAGAAGAAAGTAACAAAAATTTTAGAAAACACATAACTTAATGGATCTGCGATGGAAAATGGCAAGACTACCCTTGCACTATTTCAAAAACTAAAAAATGCCCCTACTAGAATTTCTCTTTTCATTTGTCATTTGCGATCAACTCTGCAACATTTCCATTCCATGTGTGTACGGTTGCGTCCTCTCTTCTTTGCCATGCTCTTCTTCTTCTTCTTGTCACTGCGTTGTCTCTAATATAGGTTTTCTCCATATCATTCTTGCATTGATCTATATTTGTGGTCCAATTTAAATCTATATGAAAGATTTTTTATATTTTTAATTTTGATTGTTGAATGTTCCTTTAATTGAGAATGTAATTTTTTTATCTCTAGTTTTAAGGTTGCTAGTGTAAACTGAGATTTGAAACGATTTTTAGGTTCCTTTAATTTTTTTGTTATTTTTCAATTTCAATATTTAGGGTTTTTCTGTTCACCTTTTTAGTTGGTTTTTGGGTTTCAATGGAGTTATTGTTTAGTTTAAGTTATCTTCTCTTATTAGTGAAGACATATAGCTGAAATTAATTTAGATTGTTGAATGTTCTTGTTCTTCTCTTATTAGTGCTTAGAAATTAAAAAGGTTTATTTTCCCTAATATGTTGCATATCTTCCCTACTTTTCATATGTTGGTTTGAAATCATTTTTCTCTTGTTGCAACAAAAAATTATTAACAAGATAAAAAAAATAAAAAAATTATTAAAAAAATTAATGTATCTAATCTTAAATTTTAATTAGATATATTAACTTTTAATATATCATTTTTCCTTATATTTAATTATGGGGAGAATACTCAATTGTGCTAGCATGAATATGCAATATACTAGTATTATTATTGTTCAATATAGTCAGTTTACTTTTTGTATTAATCTTAGTTTCTATTCTTCCATTTGCGACTCCACTTTTTATTGAGTTTTTACTTTCTTTTTTCTAATTTTTCATTTAAATAGAAATATAAAAAACGATTATCTTTTTAAATATATAATTGATCCGAAGTAGCAAGTCGAAATCTTAAACTAACATTTTTATTGTGTAACTCTCTCAAAGAAATCAAACCCCAATTTTACTTCTTTATTGTTTTTATTTTTGGTATTGATCGAATCAGATATCTTTGAGAGACAAAGACGACTAAAGTTTAACTACATTGTTCCCTACAATATTATCTTTTAATTTATTTTGACTCCGTATGACTCCACATATCAACAAGTATTGTGAATAAATTAATATTATCAGAAAAATCTTATACATCTCAAGAAAGGATAAGAAAAATAATTAGAAGTTTACCTGGCACATAGGTGTATAGTCACAGCCATAACTCACTCTAATAGAGAGAGACTTCTTCTTCATTTAATACTTTCATCTATTCCTCAATATTTTATATCTCATTCTTATTTATATCTTTTTTTCTTTAAATCATTTCTCATTTTTTCCTTCATATTATTTATTAAATTTTTATTTTGTTTTAAATTTTATTTTTTATTATAATTTCGTTTTTATTATCTAATTGTTAATAATATTTTAATAATTATTTAATTATAAATCATTTTTATTTTTATTTAAATAATATTTCAAATATTTCAAAATTAATTTTTTAATATATTAATTACCGAGGACAATAGTTCCTCACGAATATGTTATTTTTTTTAATATTTTTTATTTTATTTACGGGTAAACTGTCACAAGTTTTATTTATTTAGTTTTTTAATACAAAAGTTTGCAAGGGCATTGTTCCTCGCAAATGTTTCTACAAAAAAGTCTGCCACAAATCAAATTAGTGGCTAAACATGTTCCTTGCAAATTTTTCTGCCTAACATCTACTCAGACTAATAATAGTTCAATCAAATCAAAATGACATAAAAGAATGCAGTTCACATAAAAAGTGGATGCATTTTTGCGGGGAACTTTGCGATGACATTGTTTCTAAGAAACTGTTTCCTTCGACATTTTTCCTCCGAAAATATTTGTGACCCATGTATTTCGGGTAGATTAGGTTCCTCGAAAACTTCTTCTAGAATATGTTTTTATGAGAAAATTTAATGTATTTCCTCAAACAAAAGTTATTTGCAAATAGTGTGTTTTCTTGTAATGATATCTAAATCTACATTATAAGTGTCATTTATAACCTCATTGGTGTATCTTATTGCTCAGTAGATTCATTATATGCTTATTAGTGTGCAAGCTTCACTTTAAAAGTTCCAGATTTTCACCATTCCACCATTCCATCATTTGAGTTTGTCAATACAGAAGTGAGTAAAATAAATTTCATTTTTTCCAGAAATTTTTTTTCAAGTTTTCCGGTACACAAGTTACACTCCGGAAAACTTGAAAAAAGTTTTCCGGTACAGAACACCATTTCCGAAATTTTTTTTTGAAATTTTTCGAAAGTACCGAAAAACTTTTTTGAACATTTCTGAAAGTTATCGGAAAACTTCAACCCACAAAAGTTCTCTTTAATTTTAATTTTTTTTAATTTTTTATTACTTTGTTATTTATTTTTTTCACTCTTTTTTTAAAAGATGTGTACCAGAAAACTTTTTCACTAGTTTTCCGGTACATGAGTTTCATGAATTTATTGATACATAATTTTTTAACCTTTTTAACTTTCTGTAACGGAAAACTTTAAAAAAGATTTCCGATAAATACCTTTTTAACCTTCTGTACCGGAAAACTTTAAACCTTTTAACCTTTTGTACGGAAATCTTATAAAAAGTTTTCCGGTAATTTCGGAAATCTTTTATGTACAGGAAAACTTGAATTATTTGGTAATTGGTAAAATAGTAAAAAAAAATCAAGAGTATATTTGGCATTTTTAAAAATTTGTGGAGTATAGGTACAAATGTGGAATATAGAGTAAAATTTTCTATATAATTTAAACTTAACTGTAACCGATACCCAACACATACATTAGTTATTAATAGCACCTACGGTGTAGATTAACACAACGCCCTGTAAAAGGTTTACATGGTTCGTCACATACAAAGTGTGCAAAGCAAAAGATAGTTTTTCCTATTATGCAAAACAAGAAGATAAGAGTGTTAATAAAAGGGGATGAAAAATTATGTATAAAGTAATAAAAGAAAATTGAAAATGATGAGAGAAATGGCTTACCGGAACTTACGCCATTTACAAAAAAAAATAGGAAAATTAAAATGATCTTAACATAAACAAATTTGGAAACTTCAGCCATGTTTTTTCTTCTTCTCCTTTTCTTATATCAAACATTAAAATTTTGTTCCATTTATAATTAATGTTTTTAGCACTTGAGGAAATGAAAGCAATCCTTCAGAATAGTAATATTATCATAAAATGTCTTTTACCTATATTCATGTGTTTTGTTTGTCCCTTTAGATCACTCAATTGAGGATCTGACATCAAAGGTGTTTAGCAACTTTTCTTTACACCTTATTTCTTTTACAACCTTTCATGATATAGGAAAACTCCAAAATAATATAATAATAGTATTCAACAACGACAAGCTTAGTCGTAGGAATTATATATTAACCAATGAGATGACAATATATTTACGCTTACATTAAAATCAAAGTTAAATGGATATCAAATATGAAAAAAAATGATTTAATTACATTGATTTTAGTAAAAAGTGCATTGAACTAAAATAATTTATGTTTAGGTACATTCATTAAGAAGTGCTTTTATTGTTATCAATTCTTGTTATTTGAATAACTTTTATTAAAATTGCTTAAGTGTATAATTACAAGAAGGGTTTGATTGTCTCTACTTAAAATTTAAGTTTATATATATGATATTATTCCCGGCAATTATATCATTGTTTGGTTTTTGTCCCCATAAGCAAATTCAAAATCTGTTGCTTTTACGTAATAACAACTTATTGGATCACATATAATGCCAGATCTAAAAGAAATAAATTTTATATTTGTAGGGACTTATTCTAATCAACAAAATTTACAGCTTCAATTACTATTAATTATTTATATAATATTTGACATTTTACATTTAAGTATGTTGGATGTCCGATACTAACTCATAATCACATTTAATAACTCCTATTTTTTAAAATTGTTAATATTATCTACTTGTATTTTTTAAAATTGTTATTATTATCAACGTCTTGATGCGGTAATATTATTAAAAAAAAATTCAGCCTAGGATTTAATTAACTTCTGAATTCGTCTTTGCTTATAAAGGCTAAAACAAAAAAAATTATTATAATTTTAAGGACTAAAATCATACTTAAATCTAAAATTTAAGTGTAGATGATCATTTAAATCAATGTATATTGATTATTTCTTTTATTTATATGATGTTTTTGCACTTTAATTTTTATTTAAAAAAATTAATGATTAATAAACATAATCACACATGGCTTGTTAGAAAAAAATAGGGTTCCATAAAAATGTAACTATTGTTACACAAGTAAAATGAATTAAATAAGGAACCAAATAAATCTATCCCAAAAAATTGTCACTTTGTCCTAAAAAAAGATAACTGTAAAAAAAAGTAAAGATAAAACGTAATTAAAAAAAAAAGAATAAATGAATTCTACTTATAAGGTTTTAGTTTATAGTAGAAGTTAAGAGTTTCATCTTCAAACTAAAATTGATTAAGGGCCTTGTATCGATTAGTTTTTTTTAAAGTCAACCTTAATAAATTATAGTCAACTCATGTTTACATATCGCAGATGCACGTATAAAGACTACAACATACACCAAACAAATAGTTATTCTATCTTCTCATTAGTGTCAATTTTTTTTAGTAGATTGCCTCCACCAAAGGTAATTCTTTTAGGCACGTAAGAAATTAAATGTAAATATCTCTTGATCGAGATTCAAATTCAAATTTTTTATATTATGAGAAAATAGTCTCTTCTACTAGACTTAATTTTGTTCGTTGTTCTCATTAATGTCTTATATATGACTCATATTGATTAACATTTACCGCAATGAGGTTAATTACACCAAGAAATAGGAAAATAAAGAGGATGACATATATAAACTTGAAATTTTTAGCTATGTTATTTCTTCTTTGTATCAGACAAACAAAAAACTGTTTTGATCACTTTAAATAGTAAAATATTCCCTTTGTATTACTTCAATTAATTTGATTAAATCAACATCAAATTCACAATCCTTTGAAGTAGCAATGTCGATTTACAAGGAAGGGGATTTGAATTGTAAATGTTCCTATTTAAAAATTCCAGAAAAAACTTAAGAATTTAACTCAAGATTGATCTTGGTTGTGAAAACAGAAAACCGAGAACGTTCTTGGTTTTAACTAGAAAACGGGGAATGTTCTTGGTTAGTTAAAATCAATAATTCAGTTTATGTATTTAACTTGATAATTAATCAAACTGAAAGTAAATAGATAAGGGAAGAGATACCACACAAGGATATATCTTGGTTCACCCAACTCGGGCAACGTTCAGTCCTCACAACTGTGAGATTTTCCACTAAGTGTTTAAAACAAATAACCTTCTTGGTTTTACAGCACCTAGCTTCAGATCAACCTTGATCTATTACAAAGTTAAAACCTTTCCACCCAGAAAGGAGTTCAATTAGGTCACCTATCAACCTTGATAGGATTTCTTACAATCTACCAAACTATACTAAACTCTTATAGTTTGAGTTTTACAATAATGATGAGATTGTTTTGTTAGAATCTGAAATATCCCAACTCTTGTTTGAGATCTGATTGTTTTGACAGAGAAATACAATAGAACGATTCTAGGAATCGAATGGGAAAAATCAGAACAGATTCAATGTATGTGAGTGAGAGAAATTCAAGTATGTAAGTGTATGTGATTGATGAATTTTCTTAGTACTTGAAGCTCATATTTTTCCTTGAGCCTGGTCTTCCTTTTGTAGGCTTTTAGGACATTTAATAATAGTCAAAAGAGCTGTTGGTAGTGCTCTGTCAGTTTTGACCAAAACTAATAAAAGTGAATAAAAATAATCAGCCATTTGAACAGTTTTGGGCCTTGCTTGACTAGGCTGTTTTAATCAAATTTGATCAGATTGCTTGCGTGTTTAATTATCCCTTAAACTTCAGATATATTTGTTGATGATATATCTTTGATCTGGAAACATGATTTTGTCCAAAACAGTTTGGAAAGTAATGAAGAACTTCTGTAGAAATAAGAGAATCGATTCTGCAGAAACGGAGATTGATCTTTGAAGCTTCATATGTAATTATTGATGTTACAGCTTCGATCTGGAGCCTTGATTCTGTCCAAAACAGTTTGGTGAATGATTATAAACCTTTGCATAAGTAAGGACATCAATGCTGAAATTCTGCAGAAACGGAGATTGATTCTACAGAAACGGAGATTGATAATCAATCTGGAGACTGGTCTGAACATTCTGCAGATTGATGTTAACATGCTGGATAATGATGTTAGCATGCTGGAGATTAATGTTAACATGCTGGAGAATGATGTTAGCATGCTGGAGATTAATATTAACATGCTGGAGAATGATCAGAATGCTGTCAAGAATGTTGACAGTCAAGTTCAGATCTGTTTGGTCTTGCTAGTTTGTGATATTCTCTCTTTGTGATTCGAATGCCTTCTTTGACTAGAATGATTTCTACTTGTTCCTTGCCATGTACTGATGAACTAGTATAAAATTCAGAGGCAAAAGCTTCGTTGAAATAGTGGAGATTGATTGGTCAAGAGGCTGTGACGATCATTCTTGAAACTGGAGAACATTCTCCGTTTTCCAGATTTTGTTGTTTCTTTGTCTGTTCAGTTTGAATCTGATTTCTTTACTTTGCTTGACTCCTATCTTTGAATTAATTAACTCAAAAGCACAAGTTAAATTAACATAACATTTATAATCATAATTAACATTCTTAATTAACTTTTTGTTTGTTTTCATCAAAACATTAAATTGAGATTTTGTCTCAACATCCTTCACATTTCAACCATATTCAACTACGATGCACAAATCAACATTTGAATGACACTTAATATGCAAAAATTAATCCAAGAACAACAATAAAATAACCAACAATCTAGAAAAAAGTAGCAACTAAATTAAACGTAAGAAAACAATAAATTTTAATAAAAAAAATCAACAACACAAAAACAACAACTCTAAGAAACAAAATAAATTACAAATTAACTTGAATTGCAAGAGGAAAAACCCTTATCTTCGACTCTTTCCATCCTAGCAACAACTCTAAGAAACGAAGATCAAAAGCACCTCCAGAGGAAGAATCAATGTTCTTCTTATTGTCTCACAAAAGTTAGGAAAAGAGACTAGAAAGTTCAATTTGATATGTGAATGATTGTGATGGTAGCGTGAAGATGATGATGAGTGGCTAGCGTTTTCTTCTTCCTTTTGTTTGTGATTGAATGATGGTAGTCTTAGGCAAATGGTAAGAATATGCGTAAGAAATGGAAGGGAAAGACACTAATATGTAAGCCAATATTTTTATTTTTATTTGTAAATTAACTTTAACTAGACAAAAAATGTTGTCTAGAATTCTCTTTGGTAATAAAAATAAAACCATTACTTGGTCAAAGAGATAGAGAGGTGTGAGATACAAAGGAAAAAAGAATATATGCCTTTTGTTCTCTTTTAAATGTTTTCCAACGCAAAAGTAAATGTATCAATTCAATTTGTAACCTTTCATTCAAAATGATATTAAATTGGTAAGGGAGAGAGATATAGTTAATCCATTTTAATTGGATTCAAGGACAAAATGAAGATAGACAATTAGTTGTAGTTTCTCATAAATAAAATGAACATGTAAGATGGAGAATCACAATTATATGTTCAATTTTAAGGGGACATTAAGAAAAGGTTTGAAATATTGGCAATAAAAATCATGATAAAAACATCACCTCAAATATATTATATAACACCAAATATTTTAAAGTGTAAAATAGATTTTTTTAATAAAAAATTGTGT
Source organism: Cicer yamashitae (assembly GCA_037974755.1). Lineage (NCBI taxonomy): Eukaryota > Viridiplantae > Streptophyta > Magnoliopsida > Fabales > Fabaceae > Cicer > Cicer yamashitae. The sequence goes on from JBBPBQ010000004.1 coordinate 40,037,559, forward strand.
TTTTTTTATACTTTTGTTATTTCTTTTTTAATTATATTGAAAATAAATAAGCTTACAATATCCGTGTATTAATATACTTGTTTTCTTTCAATGACCCGACAGATGGGTGTACGTCTAGTTTGAAACTAATCATATAGTGACTACGTCATATTTGTAAATGAAGTTTTGGACTTATAAGTAACATGCACTATTTTTTTTCAAAAAAAATTAGGAAAGAGGAAATTTGTAACGCTCCTGATTTTGATTTAAAGCATTACTTAAAAATATTTATTTTTTTTCAAAAAAAATGACTATATTTTTTTAAAAATAATTTACCATGTAATAGATAAAAGTTGCGCTAGAAAACAAATATACTTTATTATTGTTTTTGTAAATGAATGCAAATCAACTTACTAAATATTTTTTTATAAAAGCTAATTTACTAATTGTTAGAAAAAATTCATTTACGCACTAAAATAAAATAGATTCTTTTTAAGTGAAATTCACCAAAATAAGGTTAACTAAAATTAACGATGAAAATCTATTAAGCTTTAAAAATCCATTCTAATTATAGTTAACGACCACAAACAAATAAGCTTTAAAAATATGTTGCATCGATTTTTTTTATTAATACAAGGCGTTATTTTTAAATAAAAATCTCATTTTTTCCATGGGCGTGCACGACAAAAACATTATTCAATCGTGCATATTGTCAGTATATATCTTTAAGATCATTAGTTCCTAAATGTTGGTGTAAGGGTCACTTCCATTGTCCACATCAAATCAAACCAACCAATAAATTAAAAGCCATAAAATAAAAGTAAACAAATCTCTTCGCAATCAAATAATTAGATGAATTAAAGTAAACAAAAGAAAGTCCACAAAATTTATTTATTACTTTTTTTTAATCATAATTAATTAATTACTCAGCCATGAAAGTACACATAAAATTAAGCAAATATGAGCCACCTTAAAACACACAATCAAGTTTAAAAAGATTTATATATATGCATGCTCCTAGTAATTAAATGATCCGGATATAACCGGTCATAAAGGTGTCCACGCAGATAGTACACCTATTTCTATGGAGAAAGATAAACCAACTACAAAGGCATCCACAAAGATATACATGTCATGTCATGATGATGAATTTCAAAGTACATATTATCAGTTACTTAAGCAATCACATAGATAAAATCAGCCACATAGGCAACACAGAGTTAAAATCAAATATTCAATCACCAATAAAAATTTAACCATTTTACTATATATGTTCTCCAAAATCATATGTTCATACGCAACATTATAAAACCGAACATTTTTTCATCACGAATTGTATCTTTTTATTAACATATTAACGATCCAAGCTTTAATCACTTATGTCATAAATTCCTGGATTTCATATATACACATAGTCAAGATCACAATTTTATATAATAAATCATAAAAATCATCACTTTTATTATGTATATAAGAACACACACATGCACTTAAGTAAATATCATTAAATTATTTTCTTGAAATACAAATAGGACACTTTAGACTTTTTTCCTCCTATAATACAATGCAATCTCAATGAACTTCATTTAACTATAATTTCTTAACTTAATACAAAAAACTTACTAGTACTTATAAGATTTTAATACAAAAGTCGTTTCTAATTAAATAAGTAAAATACAACTCATTCTCATTTCTGGTATCACCTATTAGAGCTGAGCTTCTCCCAAACTTGAACTTCAAGACTCATTAACTTGTAATAAATGCGATTTCGCAAACGCATGGACAAACCAGCCAAACATAAACAACGAAGCAGGTGAGTTTCGAAATCATGTTGATAGTATAATATAAATAAGAAGAAAACACAAATAATCATAATAGACCGTATCATAACACATCATGATACATCAAAATATTCAAGAAAATAATATCATATTATAACATCAAAGTCACTCAACTAAAATCATTATCTCATTATAATATGCATCAAATTATCTAAGAGAAACTATTATCACTTTTGAAACACATTAATCACAACAAAGCAATCACAAGAAAATGCAATGTTATGCATGAGCTTAGACTCTAGTTCTTCATAATTTGGTACCATTCTAACTCTGAAGTACATGGTTAGGAGACTTGATACTATACCACGACGAAAGTGGACAGACAATTCAAATTGGCCATATCCTCATAGATCCCTTCAAGTCAACCTGAGATACATATATATGACGGTCGAGTTAAAGGTGTGTTGTATAGCAACTCTTGACATTTGGAGGGCTACCACATACTCATCACAATTTGGTAACATCTCAATCTTCAATCACAACCATCATCATATATTATTATGTCACACAATGCATTCAAAGTTTATAATCACGCCAAAAAATCTCATCAAATCAAGCAAAGGCACAAAATTCAATCAACATCCAATACCACACAATTATGGACAATTAAATCAATCAACACCTTATAAACATTTCTATTTCACATTTTAATCTCTTAATTCTCATTTTTTTCACATTAATTAATTTATCTCTCAAATGGTTATAGCCGTACATAGCGAGCCCCTGATGAATTGTTTAGAAATACGGTTTTTCCGTTCATCTCACAATATATTATACTCATGAATTCAAACGGTCTCTCACCTCTTACCTTGTTTCGATGCTTTAACACGCTAATCCGAGTCCACAAGAGAAAATCCTCTACTGCTTTGACTCCTTGTTCTCCAATTGATCAAACTCGACAATTTAGAGATAAATTTCAAAAATAAAATATGAGAACACACTCTAAAAGGGGTCAATATCAAAATTGAGTAAAGGAAACTTACCCCAAGTTAGAAAACTAAGCAGTTCATCATTTAGCCATTGTTCACACGGTCCTTTTGGCGTTGGTTTCTTTCAAATATGAATTATAGTGAAGGAAGACGATGCAAAATATTAAAACTCATAAATGGAGAAGTTGGAGACTTAATAGAAAGATGAGGAGGGCTAAAAATCTGAAAAAGAAGGTTACATTAACTAAATCAATGGAGGAAAGAACGTACTAAAATTTGGACAAAAACGGAAAAAGTTTTTTGGACAATCGTGGAATGCGAACATCGATTTTCTATTTTTATTGTCGGTACTATGTGCGCCTGCTCTTTTCTTCCATTTTCTTTCTATAGTAGCGCTACACTTTTTCTCTTACATATTAGGTTATTATTAACCTAACTCGATGAACCTAATTTTATTTTCTTACCATATATTTTTTTACACAAGACCCAATTAATCATACATTTTTTTTAATTTATTTATTTGCAATTAAAATAATATTTTTCAAAATATCAAATTAAAATATTATAGTTAAAATGAAAAAATAAATAAGTATATCAGTATTTTACATTAGCCACTAAATCAATTAAATATTTATAAAATAGGCACATCATAACAAGCACACATATGAAGAAAATTAAGCGCAATATTATTAACATTTCAAAACCAACATTTTACAAAATAGATTAACTAAAGTAATTAACTTTTTAAAAATATATCAATAATAACAAAACTATAATATTCAAAACTATTACTATACTTACTAATATATGCATTTTAAGACATTTTAACACCAAGAGCACGTTTTAACACTTCTATAGTAAAAATAAATACTCTAAAATATTCATGATATATTCAAAATAATTATTTATAAAATAATTAATTAAAATAAGAAATAGTTAGAAGTAATTAAAATATAATTGTGTGCATGTTTATCATTTAGTCAAATGCATATGAAAGTATTTTTACAATTATCAATGCACATATACACGTAAAATCACCAGAAATTTTATTCTCTAAAACACTCAGACTAAAATACTATTATTTTTAGAAATATTAATAAAATAATTAAATATAATATTTATAGTTTATACTACTCATTAAGTTAGATATGTATAAAATTATCACTGGTTGAGTATATTGATGTAGGACTGAGACTACTAGTGGATAGCAAGTCAGCCATAGATCTTGCCAAACATCTAGCGGCTCATGGCAGAAACAACATTTCATTTTGTAAGAGTTTGTGTGAATTGAGAAATTGGAGTTGGTGTATTGTAAGTCAGAAGAACAAGTGGCGGACCTGTTGACAAAGCTTTTGAAGGCTGTCACATTTAAAGATTTGAGGAAGAGACTTGGAATGGTAACTTTGACTAGCTTGAAATAAGGAGGAGTATTAGTGTGTGTATTTCAAGATAGTTAGGAATATTCAAAAAGCGAATTAGTGGTAGCTTGAGCAGCAAATAAGTATATTGGTGCAAGCTGACCTAGTGAATGAGTGGGCTCTCTAGCTCATGAGTCACCACTCAGCTAACTCATGAGCCATCAGTCAATGAAGTTTATAGTTACCAGTTAGTCAACTCATAGGTACACTGATATGAGCAGTGGCGGAGCTTAGTTATAAAAGGGAGAGACCACAACCACTCCAAAATTTTCTTCTTCGTTAAAAAAATAGGTATACCTACAATAATATTTATATATAATATATGATATATATATAACGAATGTCTCGTTAACAATGCTAAATTGTGAAGTAGCTTAGTGGTGACAGAGACTTTTATAAACCTTATGTCCCATGATAGTTTTTGTTATTTTATTTACCGCACTTTTAATTCATCTAAAAATTAGAATTACCACTACACCAAAATATGAATCATCATATTGACTTCTTATCGTTCCATTTTCTTAATTCTCTTCAATTATATTCTTTAACTTCAATTACAACAAAATTGATTTTTTATCATTCTATTTTCTTAATTCTCTCCAATTATACTCTTTAATTTCAATTACAACAAAATCGTGAAATCCAACATTATCTACCTATTTTTGTCTTAAAATCTCAATGAATTCTTGTTGTTCTTGCTTCAATTAAACAAAATTTACAGTTTTTTTTTATGTTTGTTAGTACTTGGTTAAAACACAAATGATACAAATTGGATTAAATCTAACATTACTTGGTTCAAACGTAATTCATACATGTTGTTACGGATTAATTTTTACCCACATATTCGTTCAGCAATATGCAGGTGCAGTAACAAGGCAAAAACATAATTACTAGAAAAGCATAATATTTACCACGAAAAGAGAATCTATTTTATTTTATAAAAAAATGATATATCAAGCGACAAAAATGTTTAGGACTGAAGCTAAGGGGTGTGCATAGTTCAAGAACCAAATTGAATTGCACCACATTGATAGTGCAGTTCAATTTTTAAAAACCACTTTAAAAAAACCAGTTAGTTTTTGAACCAGTTACAGTTCAATAAAACACAAATTAACAGGGAAATTGTCTAAAAAACGGCACAGTTAACGTGGATAGAATCAAACTAGGCAGATGAATCCATAACCTGAGAAATCAAGTAAAATTATCTATGCTTGCATAATTGATACAGATTAACAATTAAAAATAAAAATCGCGACAATTGAATCGTTTTATAGCTATGTTGTTAATCGTGGAAATTTAGCGGACAATCGCGGAAACGCGATGCGAAGTAGATATCTGTTACGAAGCAATTCTTTGATGTGTCGCCTTTAATCGCGATGGAATCACATCGTGGTGCATGGGGATGGAAAATACCAAAAAAAGAAATTAAAAATTGAAAAAGTAATATGAAAACTTGAACTTTTGAGACAGTTTATGGTGGCCGACGAAGAACTCCGATGAGATGAGTTCAGTGCGTCTGGAACTGGTCTCTGATTCAATAAGGGCAAAGTGTTAGTAGATGCTATTCAGTTTTGTTGTTTTAGGATTTTTAAAAATAATTTTATCATATTGAATACAAAAAGGTTTGAAAGTGGTTCAAACCGATTTTTTAAAAAGACGTTAGTTAATTGGACTTTTTAAAATATATGGTGCAGTTCATAAACCATTTAATTGGTTTGTTCTGGTGCACTGCAATCCGATTTATGAATACATTCCAATTAACTACATTTTTTATACACCCCTAAGTACAAATGTGGGGTATAGAGTAAAATTTTCTATATAATTTCAACTTAACTGAGACACATACATTAGTTATTAATAGCACCTACACTGTAGATTAACACAACGCCCTATTAAAGGTTTACATGGTTCGTCACATACAAAGTGTGCAAAGCAAAAGATAGATTTTCCTATGATGCAAAACAAGAAGATAAGAGTGTTAATAAAAGGGGATGAAAAATTATGTATAAAGTAAAAAAAGAAAATTGAAAATGATGAGAGAAATGGCTTACCGGAACTTACGCCATTTACAAGAAAAAATAGGAAAATTAAAATTATCTTAACATAAACAAATTTGAAAACTTCAGCCATGTTTTTTCTTCTTCTCCTTTTCTTATATCAAACATTAAAATTTTGTGTCCATTTATAATTAATGTTTTTAGCACTTGAGGAAATGAAAGCAATACTTCAGAATAGTAATATTATCATAAAATGTCTTTTACCTATATTCATGTGTTTTGTTTGTCCCTTTAGATCACTCAATTGAGGATCTGACATCAAAGGTGTTTAGCAACTTTTCATTACACCTTATTTCTTTTACAACCTTTCATGATATAGGAAAACTCCAAAATAATATAATAATAGTATTCAACAACGACAAGCTTAGTCGTAGGAATTATATATTAACCAATGAGATGACAATATATTGATGCTTACATTAAAATCAAAGTTAATGGGTATCAAATATGAAAAGAAAAAAAAAATGATTTAATTACATTGATTTTGGTAAAAAGTGCGTTGAACTAAAATAATTTATGTTTAGGTACATTCATCAAGAAGTGCTTTTATTGTTATCAATTCTTGTTATTTCAATAACTTTTATTAAAATTACTTGAGTGTATAATTACAAGAAGGGTTTGATTATCTGTACTTAAAATTTAAGTTTATATATGATATTATTCCCCGCAATTATATCATTGTTTGGCTTTTGTCCCCATAAGTGTTTCTATTTGGACTTGGTCCATGCAAATTCAAAATCTGTTGGTTTTACCCAATAACAACAACTTATTGGACCACATATAATGCCAGAACTAAAAGAAATAAATTTTATATTTGTAGGGACTTAATCTAATCAACAAAATTTACAGGCAAAGGATGGATCTAGGGGTATTAATGGTAAGCTTCGGTCCATCCCCCTCTCCCAAAATTCTAATAGCTTCAATTACTATTAATTATTTATATAATATTTGACATTTTACATTTAGATATGTTTGATGTTCGATACTAACTCATATAATCACATTTAATAACTCCTATTTTTTAAAATTGTTAATATTATGTATTTGTATTTTTTAAAATTGTTATTATTATCTACGTCTTAATAAATTTTTTTAAGATTTAATTAATTTCTGAATTCATCTTTGCTTATAAAGACTAAAACAAAAAAAATTATTATAATTTTAAGGACTAAAATTATACTTAAATCTAAAATTTAACTTTAGATGATCATTTAAATCAATGTATATTGATTATTTCTTTTATTCATATGATGTTTTTGCACGACATATTATTTCCATGGGCGTGCATGACAAAAACATTATTCAATCGTGCATATTGTCAGTATATATCTTTAAGATCATTAGTTCCTAAATGTTGGTGTAAGGGTCACTTTCATTGTCCACAGCAAATCAAACCAACCAATAAATTAAAAGCCACAAAATAAAAGTACACAAATCTCTTCGCAATCAAATAATTAGATGAATTAAAATAAACAAAAGAAAGTCCACAAAATTTATTTATTACTATTTTTTTAATCATAATTAATTAATTACTCAGCCATGAAAGTACACATAAAATTAAGCAAATATGAGCCACCTTAAAACACACAATTAAGTTTAAATAGATTTATATATGCATGCTCCTAGTAATTAAATGGTCCGGATATAACCGGTCATAAAGGTGTTCACGCAGATAGTACACCTATTTCTATGGAGAAAGATAAACCAACTACAAAGGCATTCACAAAGATATACATGTCATGTCATGATGATGAATTTCAAAGTACATATTATCAGCTACTTAGGCAATCACACAGATAAAATCAGCCACATAGGCAACACAGAGTTAAAGTCAAATATTCAATCACCAATAAAAATTTAACCTTTTTACTATATATGTTCTCCAAAATCATATGTTCATACGCAACATTATAAAACCGAACATTTTTTCATCACAAATTGTATCTTTTTACAAACATATGATCCAAGCTTTAATCACTTATGTCATAAATTCCAGTATTTCATATATACACATAGTCAAGATCACAATTTTATATAATAAATCATAAAAATCATCACTTAAGTAAATATCATTAAATTATTTTCTTGAAATACAAATAGGACACTTTAGACTTTTTTCCTCCTATAATACAATGCAATCTCAATGAACTTGATTTCACTATAATTTCATAACTTAATTCAAAAAACTTACTAGTACTTATAAGATTTTAATACCGAAGTCGTTTTTAACTTACTAGTACTATAAGTAAAATACAACTCATTCTCATTTCTGGAATCACCTATTAGAGCTAAGCTTTTTCCAAACTTGAACTTCAAGACTCATTAACCTGTAATAACTGCGATTTCGCAAACGCAGGGCCAAACCAGTCAAACATAAACAATGAAGCAGATGAGTTTCGAAATCATGTTGATATTATAATATAAATAAGAAGAAAACACAAATAATCATAATAGACCGTATCATAACACATCATGATACATCAAAATATCCAAGAAAATAATATCATATTATAACATCAAAGTCACTCAACTAAAATCATTATCTCATTATAATATGCATCAAATTATCTAAGAGAAACTATTATCACTTTTGAAACACATTAATCACAACAAAGCAATCACAAGAAAATGCAATGTTATGCATGAGTTTAGACTCTAGTTCTTCAATATTTGGTACCATTCTAACTCTGAAGTACAAGGTTAGGAGGCTTGATACTATATCACGACGAAAGTGGACAGACAATTCAAATTGGCCATATCCTCATAGATCCCTTCAAGTCAACCTGAGATACATATACATGACGGTCGAGCTAAAGAAGTGTTGTATAGCAACTCTTGACATATGGAGGGCTACCACATACTCATCACAATTTGGTAACATCTCAATCTTCAATCACCACCATTATCATATATTATTATGTCACACAATGCATTCAAAGTTTATAATCACGCCAAAAAATCTCATCAAATCAAGCAAAGGCACAAAATTCAATCAACATCCAATACCACACAATTATGGACAATTAAATCAATCAACACCTTATAAACATTTCTATTTCACATTTTAATCTCTTAATTCTCAATTTTTTCACATTAATTAATTTATCTCTCAAATGGCTATTGCCGTACATAGCGAGCCCCTGATGAATCGTTGAGAAATACGGTTTTCCCATTCATCTCACAATATATTATACTCATGAATTCAAACGGTCTCTCACCTCTTACCTTGTTTCGATGGTTTAACACGCTAATCCGAGTCCACAAGAGAAAATCCTCTACTGCTTTGACTCCTTGTTCTCCAATTGATCGAACTCGACAATTTAGAGATAAATTTCAAAAATAAAATATGAGAACACACTCTAAAAGGGGTCAATATCGAAATTGAGTAAAAGAAACTTACCCTAAGTTAGAAAACTAAGCAGTTCATCATTTAGTCATTGTTCACACGGTCGTTTTGGCGTTGGTTTCTTTCAAATATGAATTATAGTGAAGGAAGACGATGCAAAATATTGAAACTCATAATTGGAGAAGTTGGAGACTTAATAGAAAGATGAGGAGGGCTAAAAATCTGAAAAAGAAGGTTACAATAACTAAATCAATGGAGGAAAGAGCGTACAAGAATTTAGACAAAAAAGGAAAAAGTTTTTTGGACAACGTGGGATGCCAAAGTCGATTTTCTATTTTTATTGTCGGTACTATGTGTGCCTACTCTTTTCTTCCATTTTCTTTCTATTGTAGCGCTACACTTTTTCTCTTACATATTAGGTTATTATTAACCTAACTCGATGAACCTAATTTTATTTTCTTACCGTATATTTTTTTACACAAGACCCAATTAATCATACATTTTTTTTAATTTATTTATTTGCAATTAAAATAATATTTTCCAAAATATCAAATTAAAATATTATAGTTAAAATGAAAAAATAAATAAGTATATCAATATTTTACATTAGCCACTAAATCAATTAAATATTTATAAAATCGGCACATCATAACAAGCACACATATGAAGAAAATTAAGCGCAATATTATTAACATTTCAAAACCAATATTTTACAAAATAGATTAACTAAACTAATTAACTTTTTAAAAATATATCAATAATAACAAAACTCTAATATTCAAAACTATTACTATACTTACTAATATATGCATTTTAAGACATTTTAACACCAAGAGCACGTTTTAACACTTCTATAGTAAAAATAAGTACTCTAAAATATTCACGTTATATTCAAAATAATTATTTATAAAATAATTAATTAAAATAAGAAATAGTTAGAAGTAATTAAAATATAATTGTGTGCACGTTTATCATTTAGTCAAATGCATATGAAAGTATTTTTACAATTATCAATGCACATATATACGTAAAATCACCAGAAATTTTATTCTCTAAAACACTCAGACTAAAATACTATTATTTTTAGAAATATTAATAAAATAATTAAATATAATATTTATAGTTTATACTACTCATTAAGTTAGATATGTATAAAATTATCACACTACAACAAACACATATAAGTACAATTAATCACAAAGAAGGAGATAATAGTGGCCTTATCATAATGTGAAGTTGAGTACATTGCAACATCAATTAATGCTTATCAAACTTAGTGGTTGAGTATGTTGATGTAGGGGTGAGACTACTAGTGGATAGCAAGTCAGCCATAGATCTTGCCAAACATCTAGCGGCTCATGGCAGAAACAACATTTCATTTTGTAAGAGTTTGTGTGAATAATGAGAAGTTGGAGTTGGTGTATTGTAAGTCAGAAGAACAAGTGGCGGACCTGTTGACAAAGCCTTTGAAGGCTGTCACATTTGAAGATTTGAGGAAGAGACTTGTAATGGTAACTTTGACTAGCTTGAAATAAGGAGTATTAGTGTATGTATTTCAAGATAGTTAGGAATATTCAAAAAGTGAATTAGTGGTAGCTTGAGCAGCAAATAAGTATATTGGTGCAAGCTGACCTAGTGAATGAGTGGGCTCATGAGTCACCAGTCAGCTAGCTCATGAAGTCACCAGTCAGCTAACTCATGAGCCATCAGTCAATGAAGCTTATAGTTACCAGTTAGTCAACTCATAGGTACGCTGACATGAACAGTAGCGGAGCTTAGTTATAAAATGGAGAGACCACAACCACCCCAAAATTTTCTTCTTCAGTAAAGATAGGTATACTTACAATAATATTTACATATAATATATGATATATATATAACGAATGTCTCGTTAACAATGTTAAATTGTGGAGTAGCTTAGTGGTGACAGAGACTTTTATAAACTTTATGTCCCATGTTGGTTTTTGTTATTTTATTTATCACAGTTTTAATTCATCTAAAAATTAGAATTACCACTACACCAAAATATGAATCATTATATTGACTTCTTATCGTTCCATTTTCTTAATTGTCTCCAATTATATTCTTTAACTTCAATTACAACAAAATTGATTTTTTATCATTCTATTTTCTTAATTCTGTCCAATTATACTCTTTAATTTCAATTACAACAAAATCGTGAAATCCAACATTATCTGTCGATTTTTGTTTTAAAATCTCAATGAATTCTTGTTGTTCTTGCTTCAATTAAACAAAATTTACAGTTTTGTTTTATGTTTGTTAGTACTTGGGTAAAACACAAATGATACAAATTGGATTAAATCTAACATTACTTGGTTCAAACGTAATTCATACATGTTGTTACGGATTAATTTTTACCCATATATTCGTTCAGCAATATGCAGGTGCAGTAACAAGGCAAAAACATAGATACTAGAAAAGCATAATATTTACAACGAAAAGAGAATCTATTTTTTTCTATAAAAAAATGATATATGAAGCGACAAAAATGTTTAGGACTGAGGCTAGGGGTGTGCATAGTTCAAAAATCAAATTGAATTGCACCATATTAATTGTAGTTCAGTTTTTAAAAACTACTTTAAAAAAAAACGAGTTATTTTTTGAATCAATTACAGTTCAGTTCTAAATCGGTTTAAAACCCGTTAATAATTATAAACCAGTTTAGTATGTTTGAACCGGTTTGAAATTGGTTTTTATTAAAACCAATTTGAACCAAAAACAATAAAACACAAATTAACAGGGAAATTGTCTAAAAAACGGCAAAGTTAACGTGGATAGAATCAAACTAGGCAGATGAATCCATAAACTGAGAAATCAAGTAAAATTATCTATGCTTGCTTAATTGATACAGATTAACAATTAAAAATAAAAATCGCCACAATTGAATCGTTTTATAGCTATGTTGTTAATCGTGGCAATTTAGCGCACAATCGCGGAAACGCGATGCGAAGTAGATATCTGTTACGAAGCAATTCTCTGATGTGTCGCCTTTAATCGCGACGGAATCACATCGTGGCGCATGGGGATGGAAAATACCAAAAAAAGAAATTAAAAATTGAAAAAGTAATATGAAAACCTGAACTTTTGAGATAGTTTATGGTGGCCGACGAAGAACTCCGACGAGTGAGTTCAGTGCGTCTGGAACTGGTCTCTGATTCAATAAGGGCAAAAGCGTCAGTAGATGCTATTCAGTTTTGTTGTTTTAGGATTTTTAAAAATAATTTTATGATATTGAACACAAAAAGGTTTGAAAGTGGTTCAAACCGGTTTTTTAAAAAGAGTTTAGTTAACTCGACTTTTTAAAATATATGGTGGAGTTCATAAACCATTTAATTGGTTTGGCCTTTTCTGGTGCAGTGCAATCCGATTTACGAATGCAATCCAATTAACTACAGTTTTTGCACACCCCTAAGTACAAATGTGAGGTATAGAGTAAGATTTTCTATATAATTTCAACTTAACTGTAACCATTACCCAACACATACATTAGTTATTAATAGCACCTACACTGTAGATGAACACAACGCCCTATTAAAGGTTTACATGGTTCGTCACATACATAGTGTGCAAAGCAAAAGATAGTTTTTCCTATGATGCAAAACAAGAAGATAAGAGTGTTATTAAAAGGGGATGAAAAATAATGTATAAAGTAAAAAAAGAAAATTGAAAATGATGAGAGAAATGGCTTACCGGAACTTACGCCATTTACAAGAAAAAATAGGAAAATTAAAATGATCTTAACATAAACAAATTTGAAAACTTCAGCCATGTTTTTTCTTCTTCTCCTTTTCTTATATCAAACATTCTAATTTTGTGTCCATTTATAATTAATGTTTTTAGCACTTGAGGAAATGAAAGCAATCCTTCAGAATAGTAATATTATCATAAAATGTCTTTTACCTATAATCATGTGTTTTGTTTGTCCCTTTAGATCACTCAATTGAGGATCTAACATCAAAGGTGTTTAGCAACTTTTCATTACACCTTATTTCTTTTACAACCTTTCATGATATAGGAAAACTCCAAAATAATATAATAATAGTATTCAACAACGACAAGCTTAGTCGTAGGAATTATATATTAACCAATGAGATGACAATATATTTATGCTTACATTAAAATCAAAGTTAATGGGTATCAAATATGAAAAGAAATTGATTTAATTAAATTGATTTTAGTAAAAAGTGCGTTCAACTAAAATAATTTATTTTTAGGTACATTCATCAAAAAGTGCTTTTATTGTTATCAATTCTTGTTATTTGAATAATTTTTATTAAAACTGCTTGAGTGTATAATTACAAGAAGGGTTTGATTATCTCTACTTAAAATTTAAGTTTATATATGATATTATTCCCCGCAATTATATCATTATTTGGTTTTTGTTCCTATAAGTGTTTCTATTTGGACTAGGTCCATGCAAATTCAAAATATGTTACTTTTACGCAATAGGAACAACTTATTGGACCACACATAATGCCAGAACTAAAAGAAATAAATTTTATATTTGTAGGGACTTAATCTAATCAACAAAATTTACAGGGAAGGATGGATCTAGGGGTATTAATGGTAAGCTTCATCCCGTCCCCCTCTCCCAAAATTTTAATGGCTTCAATTACTATTAATTATTTATATAATATTTGACATTTTACATTTAAGGTATGTTAAATATGTTTGATGTCCGATACTAACTCATATAATCACATTTAATAACTATTTTTTAAAATTGTTAATATTATCTACTTGTATTTTTTTAAATTGTTATTATTATCTACGTCTTGATGCGGTAATATTATTAATAAATTTTTCAGCCTAAGATTAAATTAATTTCTAAATTCGTCTGTGTTTATAAAGACTAAAACAAAAAAAATTATTATAATTTTAAGGACTAAAATCATACTTAAATCTAAAATTTAACTTTACGATGATCATTTAAATCAATGTATATTGATTATTTCTTTTATTCGTATGATGTTTTTGCACTTTAATTTTTATTTAAAAAAATTAATGATTAATAAATATAATCACACATGGTTTGTTAGAAAAAAAATAGGATTCCATAAAAATGTAACTATTGTTACACAAGTAAAATGAATTAAATAAGGAACCAAATAAATCTATCCCAAAAAATTGTCACTTTGTCCTAAAAAAATATATCTGTAAAAATAAGGAAAGATAAAACGTAATTAAAAAAAAGAATAAATGAATTCTACTTATAAGAATGAGAATTGGTTTTAGTTTATAGTAGAAGTTAGGAGTTCCATCTTCAAACTAAAATTGATTAAGGGCCTTGAATCGATTAGTTTTTCTTAAAGTTAACCTTAATAAATTATAGTCAACTCATGTTTACATATCGCTGACGCACGTATAAAAACTACAACATACACCAAACAAATACTTATTCTACCTTCTCATTAGTGTCTATTTGTTTTTAGTAGATTGCCTCCACCAAAGGTAGTTTTTTTTAGGCACGTAAGAAATTAAATGTAAATATCTCTCGATCGAGATTCGAATCCAAATTTTTTATATTATGAGAGAATAGTCTCTTCTACTAGACTTAATTTTATTCGTTGTTCTCGTTAATGTCTTATATATTATTCATATTGATTAACATTTACCGCAATGAAGTTAATTACACCAAAAAATAGGAAAATAAAGAGGATGACATATATAAACTTGAAAGTTTTAGCTATGTTATTTCTTTTTTGTATCAAACAAACAAAAAACTGTTTTGATCACTTTAAATAGTAAAATATTCCCTTTGTATTACTTCAACTAATTTGATTAAATCAACATCAAATTCACAATCCTTCACATTTCAACCATATTCAACTACGATGCACAAATCAACATTTGAATGACACTTAATATGCAAAAATTAATCCAAGAACAACAATAAAATAACCAACAATCTAGAAAAAAGTAGCAACTAAATTAAAGGTAAGAAAACAATAAATTTTAATAAAAAAATTAGCAACACAAAAACAACAACTCTAAGAAACAAAATAAATTAAGAAATTAACTTGAATTGCAGGAGGAAAAACCTTTACCTTCGACTCTTTCCATCCTAGCAACAACTCTAAGAAACGAGGACCAAAAGCACCTCCAGAGGAAGAATCAATGTTCTTTTTATTGTCTCACAAAAGTTAGGAAAAGAGACTAGAAAGTTCAATTTGATATGTGAATGATTGTGATGGTAGCGTGAAGATGATGATGAGTGGCTAGCGTTTTCTTCTTCCTTTTGTTTGTGATTGAATGATGGTAGTCTTAGGCAAATGGTAAGAATAGGCATAAGAAATGGAAGGGAAAGACACTAATATGTAAGCCAATATTTTTATTTTTATTTGTAAATTAACTTTAACTAGACAAAAAAGGTTGTCTAGAATTCTCTTTGGGAATAAAAATAAAACCATTACTTGGTCAAAGAGATAGAGAGGTGTGAGATACAAAGGAAAAAAGTCTTTTAAATGTTTTCCAACGCAAAAATAAATGTAGCAATTCAATTTGTAACCTTTCATTGAAAATGATATTAAATTGGTAAGGGAGAGATATATAGTTAATCCATTTTAATTGGATTCAAGGACAAAATCAAGATAGACAATTAGTTGTAGTTTCTCATAAATAAAATTAACATGTAAGAGGGAGAATCACAATTATATGTTCAATTTTAAGGTGACATTAAGAAAAGGTTTGAAATATTGGCAATAAAAATCATGATAAAAACATCACCTCAAATATATTATATAACACGAAATATTTTAAAGTGCAAAATAGATTTTTTTTTATAAAAAATTGTGTTTTTTTCTACTTTTGTTATTTCTTTTTTAATTGTATTGAAAAAAATAATTTATCATGTAATAGATAAAAGTTGCGCTAGAAAATAAATATACTTTATTATTGTTTTTGTAAATGAATGCAAATCAACTTAATAAATATTTTTTTATAAAAGCTAATTTACTAATTGTTAGAAAAAATTCATTTACACACTAAAATAAAATAAATTTTTTTTAAGTGAAATTCACCAAAATAAGATTAACTAAAATTAACGATGAAAATCTATTAAGCTTTAAAAATCCATTCTAATTATAGTTAACGACGACAAGCAAATAAGCTTTAAAAATATGTTGCATCAGTTTTTTTTATTAATACAAGGCGATATTTTTAAATAAAAATTTCATTTTTTCCTTGGGCGTGCACGTCAAAAACATTATTCAATCGTGCATATGTCAGTATTAAATATTCTTCAAATCTTCTTCATATCTTTATTAAATGTAGATCAAATATTCTTCAAATCTTCTTCAAATCTTCTTCAAAACTTGACCATATTTTCTTTTCAACTTGGTCAAAGATTTTCTTCAATTATAAATTTGAATCAAATCTTATTTTAGATTTTTATCAGTTATACCTTTGAATCAAATCTTATTTAAGGTTTCTTCAATTATAAATTTGAATTAAATCTTATTTTAGATTTTCTTCAAAAACATGAATCTTCTTTCATACTATTTGAAGTCAAATATATTGTTCTCATAAAATACTTTTGTTAACATCAAAACACAATATGTAAAACCAACTTGGTTCCAACATGAAGTACATGGTTAGGAGGCTTGATACTATACCACGACGAAAGTGGACAGACAATTCAAATTGGCCATATCCTCATAGATCCCTTCAAGTCAACCTGAGATACATATACATGACGGTCGAGCTAAAGGTGTGTTGTATAGCAACTCTTAACATTTGGAAGGCTACCACATACTCATCACAATTTGATAACATCTCAATCTTCAATCACCACCATCATCATATATTATTATGCCACACAATGCATTCAAAGTTTATAATCACGCCAAAAAATCTCATCAAATCAAGCAAAGGCACAAAATTCAATCAACATCCAATACCACACAATTATGGACAATTAAATCAATCAACACCTTATAAATATTTTTATTTCACATTTTAATCTCATAATTCTTATTTTTCACATTAATTAATTTATCTCTCAATGGGCTATTGCCGTACATAGCGAGCCCTTGATGAATCGTTGAGAAATACGGTTTTCCCGTTCATCTCACAATATATTATACTCATGAATTCAAACGGTCTCTCACCCCTTACCTTGTTTCGATGCTTTAACACGCTAATCCGAGTCCACAAGAGAAAATCCTCTACTGCTTTGACTCCTTGTTCTCCAATTGATCGAACTCGACAATTTAGAGATAAATTTCAAAAATAAAATATGAGAACACACTCTAAAAGGGGTCAATATCGAAATTGAGTAAAGGAAACTTACCCCAAGTTAGAAAACTAATCAGTTCATCATTTAGCCATTGTTCGCACAGTCGTTTTGGCGTTGGTTTCTTTCAAATATGAGTTATAGTGAAGGAAGACGATGCAAAATATTGAAACTCATAAATGGAGAAGTTGGAGACTTAATAGAAAGATGAGGAGGGCTAAAAATCTGAAAAAGAAGGTTAAATTAACTAAATCAATGGAAGAAAGAACGTACTAAAATTTGGACAAATATGGAAAAAGTTTTTTGAACAATCGTGGGATGCCGACATCGATTTTCATTTGAATTGTCGGTACTATGTGCGCCTGCTCTTTTCTTCCATTTTATTTCTATTGTAGCGCTACACTTTTTCTCTTACATATTAGGCTATTATTAACCTAACTCGATGAACCTAATTTTATTTTCTTACCGTATATTTTTTTTACATAAGACCCAATTAATCATACATTTATTTTAATTTATTTATTTGCAATTAAAATAATATTTTCCAAAATATCAAATTAAAATATTATAGTTAAAATGAAAAAATAAATAAGTATATCAGTATTTTACATTAGCCACTAAATCAATTAAAATAGGCACATCATAACAAGCACACATATGAAGAAAATTAAGCGCAATATTATTAACATTTCAAAACCAATATTTTACAAAATAGATTAATTAAAGTAATTAACTTTTTAAAAATATATCAATAATAACAAAACTCTAATATTCAAAAATATTACTATACTTACTCATATATGCATTTTAAGACATTTTAACACCAAGAGCATATTTTAACACTTCTATAGTAAAAATAAATACTCTAAAATATTCACGATATATTCAAAATAATTATTTATAAAATAATTAATTAAAATAAGAAATAGTTAAAAGTAATTAAAATATAATTGTGTGCACGTTTATCATTTAGTCAAATGCATATGAAAGTATTTTTACAATTATCAATGCACATATACACGTTAAATCACCAGAAATTTTATTCTCTACAACACTCAGACTAAAATACTGTTATTTTTAGAAATATTAATAAAATAATTAAATATAATATTTATAGTTTATACTACTCATTAAGTTAGATATGTATAAAATTATCACACTACAACAAACACATATAAGTACAATTAATCACAAAGAAGGAGATAATGGTGGCTTATCATCATGTGAAGTTGAGTACATTGCAACATCAATTACTGCTTTTCAAACTTAGTGGTTGAGTATGTTGATGTAGGGGTGAGACTACTAGTGGATAGCAAGTCAGCCATAGATCTTGCCAAACATCTAGCGGCTCATGGCAGAAACAACATTTCATTTTGTAAGAGTTTGTGTGAATAATGAGAAGTTGGAGTTGGTGTATTGTAAGTCAAAAGAACAAGTGGCGGACCTGTTGACAAAGCCTTTGAAGGCTGTCACATTTGAAGATTTGAGGAAGAGACTTGGAATGGTAACTTTGACTAGCTTGAAATAAGGAGGAGTATTAGTGTATGTATTTCAAGATAGTTAGGAATATTCAAAAAGTGAATTAGTGGTAGCTTGAGCAGCAAATAAGTATATTGGTGCAAGCTGACCTAGTGAATGAGTGAGTGGGCTCATGAGTCACCAGTCAGCTAGCTCATGAAGTCACCAGTCAGCTAACTCATGAGCCATCAGTCAATGAAGCTTATAGTTACCAGTTAGTCAACTCATAGGTACGCTGACATGAGCAATAGCGGAGCTTAGTTCTAAAATAGAGAGACCACAACCACCCCAAAGTTTTCTTCTTCAATAAAAATATGTGTACCTATAATAATATTTATATATAATATATGATATATATATATATAACGAATGTCTCATTAACAATGTTAAATTGTGGAGTAGCTTAGTGGTGACATATATTTTTATAAACCTTATGTCCCACGATGGTTTTTGTTATTTTATTTACTGCACTTTTAATTCATCTAAAAATTAGAATTACCACTGCACAAATATATGAATCATCATATTGACTTCTTATCGTTCCATTTTCTTAATTCTCTCCCATTATATTCTTTAACTTCAATTACAACAAAATTGATTTTTTATTATTCTATTTTCTTAATTCTCTCCAATTATACTCTTTAATTTCAATTACAACAAAATCGTGAAATCCAACATTATCTACCTATTTTTGTTTTAAAATCTCAATGAATTGTTGTTGTTCTTGCTTCAATTAAACAAAATTTACAGTTTCGTTTTATGTTTGTTAGTACTTGGTTAAAACACAAATGATACAAATTGGATTAAACCTAACATTACAATTGGTTCAAACGTAATTCATACATGTTACGGATTAATTTTTACCCATATATTCGTTCAGCAATATGCAGGTGCAGTAACAAGGCAAAAACATAAATACTAGAAAAGCATCAATATTTACAAAGAAAAGAGAATCGATTTTTTTCTATAAAAAAATCACATATGAAGCGACAAAAATGTTTAGGACTGAGGCGTTCTGCTTTTGCTCGCGTTTCTTTCTTTATTTTCAATTGTTTTCTTCAAATTTCGTCCTCGAGTGATTACAAAGAACGTTGCACAAAAGTGGCACAACAAGAAACCGACGGTGGCTCTCCTATAGGTGGATATTTGCTAACTCTTTTTTTTAAAGTCGTCTAAGATTTTTAGGAAATAAAAAAATATCATTATTACTAATTAAAAAATATCATTTAATACTAATAACTTGCCTAAATTACTTGGGATTTATATATTTATATAAAAAAAACCTTAACAAATTAAATCAAAATCATTTCTAAAATATAGAAAAAAATCTAATTATTTGTTTATTTTAATTTCATTTTCGTTTTCCCTTTTTCTAATATAAAATTTGTATTTTTTTTTATACCAAAATAAAATTCGCCACATGTGTTATTTATATATTTTTATTTTTATTATTTTATGAATATTTTTCAAATTATTAGATAAAATTAGGTGTCTACTTGTGCAATTAAATTTTTGACATACTTCAGAAAGTTCAATTCTAAACATGAACAAAGTTGAGATTGTTAATATATAAAGTGAATGGAATGATGATATGAATATTTCTTTTTTAGCAAGAATAAAGGCGTTGCATTAACCGCTCAAACAAAAGGAATAAGTGTCTTAAAGGATCATGAAGAATTTTCAAGTCTTTCATAACTATAATATGGAATAAAGGTGCAAAGAATATTCTCATCAATAAATCTCATTCAAAAGGTATCAATAACTAATTTCTCATACATTCTGTATAGTTTAGAAGTAACACAAGCAAATTAGAAGCTTAAATCTAAGCCTTATTAAGATTAATCAATAACTTTATGAACTTTTAGAAGGTTTGTGTAAAACTGTAAAAGCAAAAGTGCAACAGAAAAGTGGTTAACGTACTGAACTATATAGCATTGTTCAAATTAATAAACTCAATCAACATGGAAAGGTGTGACGAGTCCCACGTTTTATCTCTCTTCCACTTAAAACTTTGAATGTTCATAAGATTTTCAAGTAAATATTTACTTAGTTGTTACCATGCTTTGGGACACGAGCCCAACGGTCAAATGAATGCCAACAACATAAACACGAAAGCTACAAAGCCTCTATATATAGAGAAGACATCAAAACTTAAAGAGCTTACATTAAGAACTCAACTTACTTACCAAAAAGTGCAAAACTTGATTAAAAGCTCCAAAACACTCAAGGTCTATATTGTATATGTAGAAATAAGTTTCTAAGAGTGTAATATCAGTCTCATCTCATTCTAAGTTGAGAAATCACGATATTAAACAAAGATTCATTTGTAAACATTCTAAAGCCATCTTTAAAGTTCTGAAAGTGATTCATGTACTGTTTAAAGAATTGTACATTCTTTAGTGACTTAAAAGAAAGGTTGTAAGACTGCTATAGATTATAGGTTGTGAAAATGTCTCAAGTGCCAGAAGTGTAAGCTGTAGGAGTTGAGAAGGTTTCTCAGGCATCTGGTGGAAAATCTCACAAAGCGTGACGATTGGATGTAGCACAAGTTGAGTGAGCTAGTATAAATCTTGTATGTGATTCTATTTCCCTATGTCTTTACTTTCAATATTAAGAGTTTACTTAACACACACAAAAAAATTTCTTAAGCACAGATTACTCTAAAGGGTCACAATTCAAACCCTCTTCTGTAACACCCTAAACCCCAAAATAGTATATGATAACCTATACCATATTTAAAAAAAAAAATTGCAGCGGATAAATAAAAACTCTTTCAAAGGAAAAAGAAACTTTTACAATTTATTTAGGATATCACATTTTTCAAAATTCAAAAGGAACACTTTCAACTTTTTCTTTTATCCTACAATACATGACAATCTCCATAAACTTGACTTAACTAGAATTTCTTAATTTAATTCCAAAAACTTAATAGTATTTATAAGATTTTCATACAAAAAACCATTTCTAGTTAAATAAATAAAAATACAACTTATGTCTCTCATTCCCGGTATCAACTATCAGAGCGGGTCTTTTCCCAAACTTGAACTTCAAGACTCACTAACCTGTAATAACTACGATTTCGCAAACGCAAGGTCAAGTCAGTCAAATACAAACAACAAAGGCGGTGCGTTTCGAAATCATGTTGATAGTGTAAAATATGTAAGAAGAACATGCAATTAATCAGAAATAAACCGTATCGTTACACAAACATTCTTCAAGGAAAAACATCACATTATAAAGTCAAAATCACTCAAGGAAAGTCAATTATAATATCAAATCATCTAAGTGAAATTATTATTGCATACGATACATATTAATCACAACAAAACAATCACAAGAAAATGCAACGTTATGCATGAGCTTAGACTTTACTTCACAATTTGGTACCATTCTAACTCTAAAGTATTTGGTTAGGAGACTTGATACTATGTCACCACCCAAGTGGACGGATAACTCAAATTGGCCATGTCCTCGTAGATCCCTTCAACTCAACCCGAGACACATATACACGACAGTCGAGATAAACGTGTGTTGCATGGTAGCTCCTGACATTTGGAATACTACCTCCAAGTCACGTAGGAATTCTCGACCCGAATACCTCCAAGGTCTAACAATCTTTCATTAAGCCTCAACAGTAGACCGCCACGATCAGGTTCATTCATTTGTACTTCCCCGAAATCACTAAGCTTGTCAGGCCCTACCTACATGATGACAAAATAATCTCCACTTTAAAAATTCTCATCAACTTCAAATATTTCCAACATCTCTTTTCTCCCCTCGTTAGCCTAGACTACTCCATTAAGAGCATCATCTTTAGTACATGTTGGAATCATCACTGTTTCATATATTATGGGGTTACTTCAATATTCTCATCACAAGTTTAGAACATAATTATCATTAATCATACATCATCATGATTATCATATAAACTCATCACAAATTTAGAACATCACACAAACTCGTCTAATCAAACATATGCACATAATTTCATTCGACATCCAACGTCACAATAATATCAAATATCATATACCCCACAATTATCGAAAATTAAATCAATCAATACCTTATAAACATTTCTATTTCACATTTTAATCTCACAATTCTCATATTTTCACATTAATTAATTTATCTCTCAAAGGGCTACTATCGTACGTAGCGAACTCTTGATGAATCGTTGAGAAATACGGTTTTTCCGTTCATCTAACATTATAATATACTCATGAATTTCAACGCTCTCTCACTCCTTACCTTGATCTAACGCTTTCATAAGATATAAGGATTAGAATAATTTTCAGCAACCATGACATGTCGACAATGCGCAACGAACAAGTCCAAAAGCATCGACGAATTTGCAGAGTCAATGAAACATGACTGATAAAGTCAGTGTTACATAATTAATAAAAATATTAGAAGAAGAAACATATTCAAAACAATGTGAAACATGTTATCAAAAAAGGCCTCATAGACACGTTGGAGCGCCGATAGGGTTTGACGTTAACATCACCGAAACACGCAAATGAATAGTGCTTCTTAAAGGTTTCAAAGAGAGGAATTCCAAAAACAATGTCATTTTTTCAGGACGATGAATGTGCTGGCCCGAATTCGATAAAAAAATCGCAACGAGGGTGGAAACCCATATTTTTTAAATGTAATGGTTGGTGATTTCAAGCATAGGTAATGGAAGAAGGTGTTTCGTAGAGTCTAAATATGGTCTCGATTTTTGTTGGTGATAATCGTGATGGCTAAAATCTTGATCAAATGGTGGCGTGTGTGAAGAAGATGGATTCTAGTTCCTTTTTTTACTCTATTATTATTATTATTATTATTATTATTATTATTATTATTATTATTATTATTATTATTATTATTATTATTATTATTATTATTATTATTATTATTATGTTAAATACAATTAGAAGGCCAAGTCCATTTGTCCTTATTTATTTTATGTCTTACTATTACTAATATTTCACAACTAGTATATTATAAATTAGAGTAATTAAAATAATTAACTTTTTAGAATATATATATTATTAATAACTAAAACTGTCATATTTAAAATAGTCACTATAATTATACTTATTTTTCAAAATGTTCACTAAAATACTATCCTCGTTAGAGAATAGTCGAAATTATAAAATAAATAAATATAACATCAACATTTTATATTAATTACTAAATCATAATAAATATATATAAAATCACCATGTCATAACAAGTATACAAAAATAAAGGAAATCAAACACGATATTACTACTATCTCAAGATAATTATGTGTAAAATAAATAATTAAAATAAGATATATTTAGAAATATTAAATATAATTATGTGCACATTTAACATTAGTCAAACACACAAGAAAATATCACGTTAACTACGAACGTTCATATACAAGTAGAATTGCCTAAAATCTTATTCTTTAAAATATGTACAATAAAATAATATTATTTTTAGAAAAATATATAAAATAATAAAATATAATATTTTTTATTTATATCACTTATTTAGTCAAATATGTACAAGATTACCACATCATAAAAAGCACCCATATAACTAAAATTAGTCACAAAATTTATCAGCATATATTCTAAAATAATTTTAACATCAAATTAATTATTTAAAATCCTATTTAATTAATAAAATAGTTTATTATAGAATTTGAGGTGTTATACCTTCCTTATGAGACAAGTATGCATGGAAGTATAATTATTATGTGCATGTACATTCATTATGTAGAATGGTATTAATACGTAATAATTGAATATGTAATACACATTGTTAGATAAGTTCGTAATATGACGAAAACAAGTTTAAATGTAATTATGTGATTAAATGTTGATAAATGATTATACATGATTATGTGAACACATGACAATGTTCTATGTGACAAGTATTCTAAATATACTAACATGAACTATACACACCTATTATACACACCCATACAACCACTACAGGTATATAACATAAATGAAATGTTGAAGTTCTCAAAATGTGATGTAATGATTTTGAGATTCTGAAGTCCTTCAATTCTAACTTACATTAGGGTTATTTGCAAAACTGATTTTACTACAAATCAAATTTGCTTTAAATTACATGTTCGTAAAAATAATAGTATTTGAAAATATTTTTTATTAATTTTTAATTCATTCGCAAAATTTTGTAATTTTAGATGTCTTTATTTGTTACTTGGGTAGAGAATGTCATATCCATCATATGGTCTTTATTTATCGAAATAGAAAATTATAATTATGCGGTGACATTGTTATATCTATATCCTATAAAAGAAAACATATGTGACTACATTAGTGTAGTATTTCAATTTTGTCTAACTAATTAAAAATAATTCAAAAAAGTAATAATATGTATTACCGTTTTTTTCCTGACCCATTTTATTATAATTTATCAAATTTTATATTTGCCATTATTTTATATATTTCTCTTCATGAAAATTTAAAAAAATAAAAATGTAAAGATGTATATATTTCTGCATTTATAATCATTAATACAAAAAAGAATATATATATATATATATATAATGGAAATAAAAATAATATATCTAAAGGTAATAAAGGATGCGCATTTTGTCTCATCATCTCATGAAACCACAATTATAAAACATTAGAGTAAATAATACAAAATGAGATACTGAGTTAATTAATTAATAAAATAAATTCTCATTGTCCTCTCGGGTTGTAATGATGCAAAGAGAAGAAGACAAAACTTTGAGTTTGAAACAAAAGCATGAAGACAACATTCTGCAGAATTATAAACACATGTAGAGAGAAACATTACCTCATCGAAAACCTGCTTTATTTCTCAAACATAAAAAGAGAATAAACACACTAAGAAAAAAATAAATTTTTTTAAAAAAAATGTGAATGCATCAGACATGTAGAATAACTCAGATTATGAACAAAGAAAATAAAACATAAAGAAGCAAACTAATGGGGAAGCACAAAGACAGGAAAGCAACTAAACAATTGAAAAACTCTATAAATACATCTTCATTTGTTTTTAAAGGGAGACGATTTTTGGAGGGGAAATCTGATATTAATTCTACTTATAAAAAAAAAAACACATATAAAGAAGGGGAAGAGGAAGAAAACAAAGGAAGTATGGGTAACGAAATAGCAAATAGAAAAAGTCAAGCTATTTTTTTTCTCTTGTACAATAAATTTGTTTGTTATAAAAATGTAAAGTTTTGATTTGTAAGAGTAAAAATAAGATAACATTATGAATGAAAAATAAAAAATAAGACTAGAAAACACAAACCTTCGACGATGTAGTCATTGTCGCCGTCGCCGCCGAAATGGCGTCCATGCCTTTTGGCGTTGCCGCGCTTAGACCTAATCTCTTCCACTCTTTCTGGGTCTCATCTCTTCTCTCGGCCTCTTTCTACATTTTAATCTTTTTCTCCTTCTTTCTCTCTCTTTTTTTTTTTTTTTTCTCTTTCTTTCTTTGTTTTTCTTTCTCTCCAATACTTTCCTGTTTGCGTTTTCTTCAAACACCCCAGCGGCCGCCCCACTTCTTTTTGAAGTGTGCATCCAGGGTTTTAGTGTCACATCTTTTTTTTAACTTTTTTTTTTTTTGTTATCTTAAACTTAGGTGTAATTGGGCATAAAAAAAACGAAAAAAACAAAACTTATTTATTTGGGAGTTGAGCCCATTTAGTTATTTTTTTTAAATTTCAAAATTAATTTGCTTCATAACTAAAAATCAAATTTCATAAAAAAACACAAACAAATATTTCATTAAAGATTAACTAAATTTGACATCTTTTTCATCTTTGAATTGTTAGAACACAAGTGTTACAATTTGATAGTTCTAATTTTTTTTTCAAATAAATTAATCTAAAATCAACTTTTAAATTTGATTAATTAGATGTGACATCTTTTTGATCTTTGAGTTGTTAAGACACAAGTTGTACAACTTGGTGGTTTTAAACTCATATCTAAACAAAAAAATAATGTAAAATATTCTTAAAATAATTAATTAGATGAGACTTTTTTTTATTTCCTGAGTTTTTGAGACACAAGTTGTATAGCTTTATAGTCATAAAACTCGAATTTCAAAATAATTATTCAAATCAAACAAACTCAATTTTTTTTCTTTCGTCAAAACATTTTTTTTTATATATAGTAAAATAAATTTTCTTTAAAAACAATCAACACATCTGCATTTTCAACCCAAGAACTACGTAGCTTTGATTTCTCTATCGCATCAGGAGATACGTAAGAGCAAGATCACACTTTTGTCAAGCACATTAAAAAAAAAATCTTTTTTTTTTTCTTCCTCTCTTTCTTTAGCACACATTTGTTTCAAAATCACATCCGAAAAATAATTGATATTCATATTTAATAATAAGGAGAATTAAATATATTTAAGTTAATATTAATTTTGCACAATTAATTATAGGTAACCGTATTTTAACGGATGTCGTAGGGTACTAATACCTTCCCTACACATAATCGACTTCCGAACACAAAATTTGGTTTCAAATACTTTTTTTTAAGGTTTCCCAACGTTTTTCTCTATTTTAAATAAACTTTGGTGGCGACTCCATTGAATTCAAGAAATACTCGAAATTTTAGGCCTCCGCAACTAGCATGATAAAATTAAGGATTAAAAAAGTTTTTAGTCTGTATAAAATTTTGAAATTTCGTTTTTAGTATGACACCCTAAACCCAAAATAACATATATAATAACTTATACTAGATTTTTTGAGCAAAGTTTGCAGCGGATGAAGAAAATCTGTTTTCAAAAAAATAAAAACTTTTATAACTAATTTATGATATCACGTTTCTCAAAAATCAAAAGAAACATTTTAAACTTTTTTTCTTCTATAAAACAGGCAATCTCCATAAAATTGATTTAATTAGAATTTCTTAATTTAATTCCAAAAAACTTATTAGTAATTAGAAGGTTTTGATACAAAATGTCGTTTCTAATTAAATAAGTAAGAGTAAAATACAATTTACTACTCTTATTTCTGGTATCACCTATCAGATCGGGGTTTCTCTCTAACTTTAACTTCAAGACTCATTAACTTGTAATAACTGCAATTTTGCAAACGCATAGCGTTTCAGCAAGTGTACTGAATCGTTGCAAGTAATAACAAAACGGTAGTACCGAGTGTCGAACTCAAGGATTGCGTTTTACTATCGAATTATATTTAATTACTAAAATTGAAAAAAAAGTTCCCAAATTGATTGAAGTAATATTTGAAATTAACAACAGTAATAAAATTGATCCTTTATAATGAGAAAAATGTCAGGGATGAGTCTCACTTCGAATCCAACCTTGGTGTCTAATTTTTTTCTAGTTACTAAATTCCTTTATTGAATTATTACCGAATTCTCGTTATTATTCTTGCACTAATGTCTTAGTGACAGAACCTTTAATTCCAAAGTAACCCCTAATTCCTAAGTGGATTTAAGATTAGAATTAAGCCTTACCGTACAGGAATTATCTTGTTAAACTATTGCCTTTGCAACTAATTTAATGGGTTTCATGACTTCCATCTATCCCTAGACTACAAATTCATGAATTTCTCATCTCAAGCATTCGTAAAGTCCACTTTCGTTTCAAAATACGAATCGTACAACATTTTAATGTTGATCAAGCAATAAAAAGCATTAAGCACAGAGATGAGAAAAATAATTCAATAAACTCATTCATATAACTAGAAATCAAATAAAAAAAATAAGGGTTTCATCTTGTTACACTCATCCCTAACAAATAGGATTTAGTTACTCATGACAGAGATAGAAAAGATAGAGATTATAGAATTACAAGAAAGATTTATGAATGATTCTTGATAAAACTGCTCCAATGGTGTTAGCAACAGCCTTCTTTGAGTTTCTCTGCTAGGGCACAAGTCTCTCCACTTCCCAATAGCCAAAAAAATACCTAAAAAGTGATAAAAACACGTTTTTATATGTTTTGCTGCGCGTCGCACGCTCCAGGCACGCAACGGCAGTGGCGTTAGCGCGTAATGCGCTCCAGGCGCGCTTCAAGCGCAAAGCATCTTCTGCCTGACGTTTATTGCAATGTTCTCCTATTTTGAGTCCGGATTGAGTTTTGGTGTCTTCATGAAAGTTGTAGATATGGATCTTTGTTTTCATTTGCACTTGGTTTGACTTCAATTGCACATCTAAAACTCCAGATATAGCTGAAATACTCCACATAGGTCATATTGATTTCTCACCAAAATTTAGCACTGCACTAAAACAAAGAAACAACAGAAAACTACGAAAAATATCTACTTAATCAAGGAAATAAGAACACAAATATTTCATTAAATCAAAGAACCACTACGCGAAAAAATGCATATTACAGCGCTTTCTTAAGCTATTTACAGCGCTTAGCGCTGTAGTTACCAGCGCTGTAAAAAGATACAACAACGCTTTTGTTTAAAAAAAAAGCGCTGTAAAGGGTGGATATATTGCGCGCTTGTTATACGCCTTTTACAGCGCTTTTTCACAAAAGCGCTGTAGAAGGTGCACTTATATAGATGATTTGTTATGCACCTTTTACAGCGCTTTTTCACAAAAGCACTGTAAAAGGTGCACTTATATAGGTACATTCTAATGCACCTATTACAGCGCTTTTCCAAAAAGCGTTGTAGTAGGTGCATTCAATAGATGCATTATTATGCACTATTATGCACCTATTACAGCACTTCTTCAAAAAAGCGCTGTAAAAGGTGTTTTTTTTTTTTTTTTAGTTTTATTAAATAATATGATGTAAATTTTAAAAAGCGCTTTTTTTAAAAGCGTTGTCTTTTAATCCAGAATCGGTTCACAATTTTTATTCCAAAATCATTTTCACCTAGAATCATTTCACAATCAGTCAGTAGTACACAACAACAACAAAACAACACTAAAATACAAGAATCAGTACACAACAACAGATTCACTATATTTTAAAATGCACAAATATTCACAACAATCAGTTCATAATTACATATTCACAACAACTTAGAACTACATATTCACAACAATTAGTTCATAATTACATATTCACAACAGCTCAGAACTACATATTCACACAACTACCTATTCATATAACTATTAGATATTCACTATATTTTTATACAACTACTCATATTCACAACCTAGTATATACACAAACAGCACAGAACTATCATATCCCTTGCAGCTTGCCATTTCCTAGCAAATCAAATAATATTCATTTCAAGCACATACTGACACCAGTCTTCCTTTATCTCTGTTAGTTCTTCTTCAGAATACGATGGACTGGAATTGTCAAAGTACTGATATAAAAATTGAACATAAATAAGTTAGAATCAAATATAAACATAGTTTATATATGAAAATCAAATAACTAAAATACCGTACCGTTTCTGGGATTATAATTTGATTCTTATCAACAATCTCCTTCATGAATCGCAATACATAGTACCCACAGTCGATGTTGTTAGTTTGACGAGGGCACTATAAAATAAAACATATAAGTCAATAATTATTTAATTGTGCATTGATTGTAAGTGAAATGTAAAAGCATATATTTCAAACCTTTATTGGAATTCATGTGATGTTATTTGACTTTAGCTTCGACACTGTCGCACCTCTTTGAGCTCGAAAAACTTGTAAAGCACTATCGAATAAATAAATGTGGTTATTATAGCATTAACAAACACATTATTTATATATATATATATATATATATGTAAAAAATAAACGAATATTACTTACGTGTCGAACAAAGTCTTTATCTCGGGACGATTGTTGTAATGGCCGTGCAATGGATCTAGGTAGTATATAACTTCAGAGGTCGCATTGATTGCAATTAGCACCCAATGTGCCCTACAACAACAAAAATTTAGTTTAAAATGTTGAGACCTCAGGAAGACTGTTGAGACCAACGTTGCAAAAAAGGTAGTATATTAAGTAATTAATTACCTCAGGAAGACTGTTGAGACCAACGTTGCAACTTGCGTTTTCACTCTCAATGTGAATTTCACGTTAGGGCTGGTCCGCAAGTTGCTTGTCTTTGTTTGTCTTCACCAAGAGGGCCACCTGCTCCGTTAATACTTTAATCTTCTCTAATACTTCCTCGTTAGATGGATTTTGGCGCTTCTCTTGTGAAAAATAACTTCTAGGAGTTACGCCAAATCCTTTCCCCCTAACGCGGCCGGAATATTCAGGAACATTAAACACTTTACCTAATATGTCCCTGCAACTTGCCTTGTTGTCCTCTTGATTTTCCGATTCAAGATTCGCCTAAAATACACATAGGATTAAAAAGATAAGTTAAATAACATTTTTAAAATACAATATTAAAAAATATTAAACTGATAAATATACTTACACAAAGTTCTATTACTTTTTGTACATTTTCGTTATCAACCACTCCGTCTTTATTTACACGAACTTCCTTCCACAATACATGACGACCCAACGGTTGATCGGATTGGGTGTCTTGTAGCTATTATCGTTAAGATCATAAACAAAATATTAGTTAGATAGTATAGTTTATAATATACCACATTAATTAAATAAAAGTGATGAGGAATAACTTACAAGTTTTTGCTCTAGACGAGCATATCCCATACGAGATTTCTTGTATGGGTGGGGAATAATTTTTGCCCTCTCGCGATTTGCCTTACTAATATTCTAAATAAAAGAAATAACAATCTAGTAAAAATTTAAAATATGCTATGAATATGAATAATAAAACAAAAATGCTAATAAATTAATCACTTACAACAAATGCGGGGTCGAAACATTTTGATACAAATGCGCTCCATTCCTCATTTGATATATAATGTTTATATATTTTGGGAGCTTCCGCATTCGTATTTCCTTCACGGTCTTTTAAGTAGCAATTAGAGAGGTGAGATCTAAAGCCCCAGTGTATTTTCCCGGCAACTCTGAGCACATAGCTCTTTCTCACCTCATCAAGAACAAAAGCTGACTGCAAACCAAATAAATATATAGTTTGAGTAAAATACTTCAAAGCAGTATGTAAAAATTTATTAGTAATAGGGTGGAGTAAAAAAATTACCTGTATATCAGCCCACAATACATCTTTGGCATCCTTCAATACCTTATCTCTCCAATCATCTATTGTGATTGGTATATTATGACGAACAACAGCTCCAATATAACTAACAAACATGGAACTGTTGGGGTCAATTGGTTGACCACTCTCATTCCATCCAACCTAATAAACTCATATAGTAAGTACCTCAAATTATAAACAGCAAACAAGGTAAACAGCAAACAAAGTATCGTATAAACAGCAGAAACAGAAAATAACAAACAAAGCATACCTCAAATTTTTGCCCAGTACTTCTTGCTTTTATAACATTTTGCATTATTGTTGCACCACGTTTGACTTCATTTTCGTAAGTCTTAGTGTTGCCAACTTCTTCATTTTGACAATCTAACTCCTTGTTAGTATCCATTTATCTACAACATGCAGTTCAACATCAACATGCAGTTCAATTCAGTTCAACATCAACATGCAGTTCAGTTCAGTCTAAGTACGTAGCAAAATAAGTTAACATGCATTTTAGTGAAACAAAAAACTAATAAATACAATACCTGAAATAGCTATTTTTAATGCTTAGGGTTACGGGTTCACAGACGAACGGCGCAGAAGACGATGAAAACGAGGACGAACGGTTACGAACGATCGTAGGGTTACGGGGTTCACAAACGAAAACGAGGATGAAAACGGGATTACTTGATGTTTATGATGTTTACATACGATCGTAGGTGTAGGATGAGAGTAAGTAATGAGGAAGAAACAAGGAAAACTGAAACTTATCGTAGGGTTCGTAGGGTTCGCAATGAGAAGGAGAACGCAGAGGAAACTGAAAAATTTACGTAATGAACATGAAGCTGAAGAGGTTTACTGTTATATATAAAAACCTATCACAGCGCTTTTTCCAAAAACCGCTGTAATAGGTCTCATCATTTTATTTTTTAAAAGCCTACTACAGCACTTTTTTATAAGCCTTTTAAAGCGCTTGTGAAAAAGCGCTGTAAAAGACCTCCTTATTTTTATTTTTTTTAAAAGCCTTTTACAACGCTTCTACAGAAAGCGCTGTAAAATGCCTCTTTGTTTTATTATATGCAAACGCTGTGTGACCCTTTTACAGCGCTTATGAAGCAAGCGCTGTAAAAGACCTCCTTAATTTATTTTTTAAAACCCTATTACAGCGCTTGTTTAGAAAAGCGCTGTAATAGGGTTTTATATATCAAATGCCTCTTTGTTTTATCATGTCCAAAGGTTGTGTGAACCTTTTACAGCGCTTGTGCAGAAAGCGCTGTAAAAGACCTCCTTATTTCATTTTTTTAACCCTATTACAGCGCTTTTCTAAAAAAAGCGCTGTAATAGGGTTTTATATATGAAATGACTCTTTATTTTATCATGTCCAAAGGTTGTGTGAACCTTTTACAGCGCTTATGAGGAAAGCGCTGTAAAAGGGTTCCTTAAATTATTTTTTCATGAGCCGTCTAATAATTTATTTTCTTCCAAATTAGTTAAATTATTTTTTCATAAGCCCTGTAATAATTTATTGTAACATAAGCCCTGTTTGAACATAAGCCCTGTTAAATTAGTTAAATTATTTCTTCCAAATTAGTTCAATCATAAGCCCTGTTTGAACTTGAACTGATCAGGTCAAGTTCAAATTGTTCAAGCTAAATTACCTTATCAGGTCAAGTTCAGTATACAATTACATACAGTATAAGCAGAAAATTACAAATTAACATTTCAAGCTAAATACCAAAATGCTCAATTAATTATGGCAGATCAAACAATTAAATTACACATGAACTCAGTTCAAATTACATGGATTAAAAAATTAAACGCATTAAGATGCCCTTCTTCTTTTCTTGGTGGGATTCACATTTGTTTGTCCATTAATGATACGAAACGATGGATTAATCCAAATTCCCTCATCATGATCATCTCTAAGATATAAACCATCATCAGTTGAACCAATTTCATGTGTTGTGATGGCTCATATGTATCTGTGTCGAAATCAGTTGAAACATATGTATCTGTGCGAGTGTTTCCATTGATTTTCTCACCATGTCTTATCCAACATGTATAGCTTTGATCAATTCCATACCATACTAAATGTCCTTCCAATTCATCTGCTCTAATGCGTTTTCGAAAACAACATTTTAAACAAGGACAAACGACTCTATTTGGATCTTTTGCATTCATCACTGCAAACTCAATAAACTCCTTCACTCCATTTTCATACTCTTTTGTCAATCGATTGACAGACATCCAATTCCGGTCCATTTATATGACCTATATATATAAATGCAGTTACACAATAAGCATGATTTCAAGTCTGATATATATGACCTATATATTGATAATACACATATCTTATAATATTGGTCCAAGATTAATTGATTTCAAAACAGAACATATATATCATGAGAACATATCTAATATCATGTAACAATTTATCAGTTTGAATTAGTGACAACAACAAATAAATAAAATAAAGTACCTAAGACAACGTTGATGATCAATTTGTTTTAAAGGAGGAAGAAGGTAAATCAATTTATAGATGGGCGCACATGAGGGTTCGCAGGGGAGGGGAGATGAGAGTTCGTAGGGTTTGGACAACGTATTAAATTTGTTTTAAATTTGTTTTTATTTACTTAAAGTGAATGTTTTGTATTTAAAATGAATGATTTTACAGCGCTTGTTTAAAAAGCGCTCTAATAGGTCCTATAAAAATGTGAAAGGGCAAGCGTATTACAGCGCTTGTACCAAAAGCGCTGTAATAGGTCATTTGATTATGAGAAAGCGCAAGGCTTTTACAGCGCTTACACAAGAAGTGCTTTAAAAGCTATGTAACATAAGGTGGGAGCGCTACATTTTACAGCGCTTGTGTTTAAAGCGCTCACAAAGCGTTGTAAAAGGCTATGTGAGAGCGCTTGAATTTACAGTGCTTTCTAAAAAAACGCTGTAAAAGAGTTGTAAACATTATGTGCAAGCGTATGTGACCCTATATGACCCTACTACAGCGCTTTTGTTAAAGCGCTTGTAAAAAAAGCGCTGTTGTAGCCTCCATTAATTTTAAAAAATTATACAACAGCGCTTGTATTTAATAAGCGCTGTAAAAGACGCGCTATAAAATGTCATTTTTGGCGTAGTGAAATAAAATCAACAAAATATATCAAATAACTCCTTAAAAAAACTAATGAATAAAAGATAAATAAGACTAAAAACAATGAAAACTATGCATATGATGAAGAGTCATCACCAGTCAAACACAAATAACGAATGAGGTGTGTTTTGAAATCATATTAACAGTATAATATAAGTAAGAAGAACACGTAGTTAATCATAAATAAACTGTATCATTACACAGACATTCTTCAAGGAAAAACATCACATTATAAAGTCCAAACCACTCAAGGAAAATCAATACATTTCACTATAACATCAAATCGTCTAAGATAAATTATTATCGCACACGATACATATTAATCACAACAAAACAATCACAAGAAAATGCAATGCTATGCATGAGCTTTGACTCTACTTCACAATGTGGTACCATTCTAACTCTGAAGTTCTTGGTTATGAGGCTTAATACTATGTCACCACCTAGGTGGACGGACAATTCAAATTGGCTTTGTCCTCATAGATTCCCTCAACTCAATCCGAGACACATATATGTGATAGTCGAGGTAAACGTGTGTGGTGTGGTAGCTCCCGACATTTAGAGTGCTACCTCCAAGTCACCTAGGAACTCCCCACCTGAATACCTCCAAGGTCTAACAATCTTGCCTTAAGGCTCAACAGTAGACCGCCACAATCAAGCTCAATTCAGTTGTACTTCCCCGAAATCACTAGACTTGTCAGACCCTACCTACATTATGACAAAATAATCTCAACTTCAAAAAATCT
Organism: Cicer yamashitae; assembly: GCA_037974755.1. Lineage (NCBI taxonomy): Eukaryota > Viridiplantae > Streptophyta > Magnoliopsida > Fabales > Fabaceae > Cicer > Cicer yamashitae. The sequence goes on from JBBPBQ010000004.1 coordinate 40,073,818, forward strand.
CAATATCTATTTTCTCCCCTTGTTGGCCTATGATACTCCATTAAGATCGTCATCTCAAAAACAAATTGGAATCACCACTATTTCATCAACTACGGGGTTACTTCAATATTCTCATCACAAATTTATAACATCACTATCATTAATCATACATCCTCATCATCATCACCACATAAACTCATCACAAATTTATAGCATCACTATCATTAATCATACATCATCACATAAACTTATCACAAATTTATAACATCACAATTATTAATCATACATCATCATCATCACATGAAGTTATCATAATGCAACCATCTTTTATTATCACATCACATAAACTCATCTAATCAAGCATTTACATAAAGGCCATTCGACACCCGATATCACAATAATATCAAATACCACACATTTAAAGAAATTAAATCAATCAACACCTTACAAATATTTATTTTCCACATTTTAATATCACAATTTCCATATTTGCATATTAATTAATTTATCTCTCAAATGGTTATTGTCATACGTAGCGAGCCCCAAATGAATCGTTGGCAAATACGGTTTATCCATTCATCTCGCAATATATTATACTCATGAATTCAAACGCTCTTTCACCCCTTACCTTATTTCGACGCTTTCACACATGAATACAAGTCGACAAGCAAAAGTATTTTTCTTTGACTCTTTGTCCTTCAATTGATCTAACTCGACCGTTTATGGGTAAACATCAACAACAAATTATGATAACACACTCTAAAATGGTCATTTTTGAAATTGTGTCGAATAAACTTACCCAAAATTGGAAAATAATCAGTGGACAATATAGCCACTATTTACACGGTTGCTTTGGCGTTGGTTTCACTCAAATCCGACTTACGGTGAAGAAGAATGGTGCAAAATAAGGAATTCCATAGACGGAGAAGTCGGATATTTTAGAGAAAAATTGGAATAGTTAAAAATCTGAGAAACTAACTAAAAGAATGAAACAACATACTGAAATTTGGACGAAAATGGAGAAAGTTATCGATCACTGGTGCCAAACGATAATCCTATTGTTCCTATTCATGTACGGCTCATGCTAATTAGGTTTTACATATATATGGGTCTAACCCTTAAAACACATTTTAATCTTTTCTTTTATTTTTTTTAAAAATAAAACCAACAATTACCAAAACTAATTTTTCAACACAATTTCATTACTAAAGTATTACTAATATTTCAAAACTAATATTTTATAAAAAAAATTAATTAAAGTAATTACTCTTTTAAAATACATTAATAACTAAAACTCTCATATTCAAAATAATAACAAAAATTATTATTATTATTATTATTATTATTATTATTATTATTATTATTATTATTATTATTATTATATTTTACAAAATAATCACATAAAAATACCATCATCTTTATAGAATATCAAAACGATAGAATAAATAAATATAACATCAACAATTTATATCGATTACTGAATCATAATAAATACGTATAAAATCATGATCCCATAGCAACTATAAAAATAAAGAAAATCAACGTCAATATTACTAATATCTCAAGATAATTATTTATAAAATAAATAACTAAAAATAGAAAATAGTTCTAAATAATTAAGATATAACTATAAGCACACTTAACATCAGTCAAACACACATCAAAATATCACGTTAATTACTCACGCGTAGACACATGTAAAATCGACAATCTTATTCTTTAAAATATTATACTAAAATACTATTATTTTAAAAAATATATATATAAAACAATAAAATATAATATTTGTTATTTATATTATTCATGTAGTCCAATATGTATAAAACTAGCTAATTGTAGGAAGCACTCATATAACAAAATTAATCAACATATATTCTAAAATAATTTAAGGTCAAATTAATTATTTAAAATCCTATATATTTACATTTTATAAATATTAATTATTGACCCCAAATTTTATAAATATTAATTATTGACTCCAAATTTTATAAATATTAATTTTAACGTCAAATTAATTATTTAACACCCCAAATTTTATAATAAATTATTTTATTAGTTAAATAAGATTTTAACTAATTAATTTGATGTTAAAATTATTTTAGAATATATGTTGATAAATTTTGTGACTAATTTACGTCGTATGAATGTTTTCTACGATGTGCTAATCTTGTACATATTTGACTAAATAAGTGATATAAATAACAAATATTATATATTATTACTTTATATATTTTTCTATAAATAATAGTATTTTAGTGTACATATTTTAAAGTATAAGATTTTAGGTGATTCTACTTGTATATGTGCGTTCGTTGTTAATGTGATATTTTCTTATATGTTTGACTAATGTTAAGTGTGCACATAATTATATTTAATTATTTCTAAATATATCTTATTTTACAAATAATTATCTTGAGATATTAATAATATTTATATTGATTTTATTTATTTTTATATAGTTGCTATGGTATGATAATTTTATACATATTTATTTTGATTGAGTAATTAATATAAACTGTAGATGTTATATTTATTTATTTTATCATTTCAACTATTCTATAAAGATGATGTATTTTTATGTGATTATTTTGAAAAATGCTATAGTAATAATTATAGTGATTATTTTGAATATGAGAATTCTGGTTAAAATTAGATTTATCTATGTTAAGGAAAAATAATATTATGTCAAAATGAGTATTTTGGAGAAATTTTTTCTAGTGTGGATCAGTAAAATAAATTATTTATTTAATAATGACTTTTAGAAATACTAGAAAATAAATTTTGGACCAGACGACTGTTTACACACCTATTTTCTACTTCTGCATATTAATTTGGACTATTATTAGTTGGGCTTTTCTTTCCAACACTTGCGAGTTGCTCATTACACCCTTATTTCTGTCTTAGACTTGACTACCCTGTGTTGGACCTTACAAATTGTTTTACTCTTGTACCTGTACATGTACTATCTGCACCCCTCCATCTGCAATTAAAAAACGAAAAAACAAACTAACGCGCAACCAGATCGCAGCAAACCATTTTTCTCTCAAATTCACTCCCACCAATTCTTTGCCATATGAATCGAGCCCAACCTCTATCCCACACAAGATCACCCTAAATCTATTTTTGGCATCAATTTTATCAATCGTGACTCCGTTTTATAAAGAGTAAAATATGTGATATTTTTTTTAGAGAGTAAAAACAAAATTTCAGAATTTTATAGAGACAAAAAACTTATTTAACCCTAAAATTAATATGCTTCAGAATGTGTCAAGAAAATTAAAAGATAATGAAATTTTGGGCTTATAAGTAATTGGTTGCAATGATGTCTTATATCCGCATACCAAATACATTGATTATTAATACAACACCCTATTCTAGGGTAACATACTGCACCACATCGAGCGTCTGTAGTGCAATAGATACATTCTCCTGTGATGCAAAATAAGAAAAGAAGAGTGTTAATAAAATGGGATGAAAATTATGTATAAGCTAAAGAAGAAAATTAAAAATGATGAGAGAAAGGGCTTACCAGAACTGTTTACGCCATTTACAAGAAAAAATAGAAAAATAAAGATTATCATAACATAAATAAATTTGAGAATTTCAGCCATATTTTTTCTCCTTTTCGTGTATCAAACATTAAATTTTTGTATCAATTTATAATAAATTTGTTTATCACTTATGGAGATGCAAGCAACCCTTCATAGTAGTATTGTCATCATAACATGTGTTTTGCCTATATTCATGGGTTGTGTTTGTCCCTTTAGAACCCTCAATTGAGAATCTAACACAAACTAAAATATAACCTTTCAATGTGAATTTTTATAAAGTTTGAAAGTGATATTTATGTGATGTATAAATATATCAATCTAACCAGAAAAAAGTTTTAATATTTGTATGTTTGTAAGTTTATAAAACTAATTTTTTGTGTAAAAATAATAATAAAATAGAAATGGAAATAATTGAAAAGTTTGTAATAAAAAATGAGTTATTTTCACTTTAAAAAATATGATTAAAAAAACATGAGTGATTGTTTGTATACTTTTGTTTTGTTTTTAACATTCAATCATTATTGAATAATTTCTTCCTCTAAAAAGTAAAATATTTGTTTTGTAAACATTGATTTAATATATATATTTGTAAGCATTGGTTTTTATATAACCATTATTTTTATTTTTGTGTTACTTTTTATCTTGAATGTACTATTATTTT
>JBBPBQ010000004.1:40078229-40129435 GCA_037974755.1 Cicer yamashitae
AATTGAATGCACTATAAAAGTAGAATATTTGTTTTGTAAGCATTGATTTAATATATATTTGTAAGCATTAGTTTTTATATGATCATTATTTTTATTCTTAATTATTTTCTTTTTATCTTGAATGTACTATTATTTCTTTTTTCTTTATTGACTAATTGAATGCACTATAATTTCTTGTATTTTATGTTTTGTGTCTCATTTCCACTTAAACTATGAATAACTAATTCTTAATTTGAGGTGTTATGTCATGTGTTTCTTTGAAAAATATTTTGATGATAACTTTTCTAAAGAATGTTTCTAATGAAGAAATTATAAGTACTATTTTTCACGACAAAAACACGAAAGAATGTTGGAAATGATAAGACGTGTGACTATTTGATTTTGATTATTTTTGTTATGAAATGAAACTATGCTCTGATTTATGTCTATTCAATCTATAAGTCAAATAGTTTGGAATGAATGTCTTTATTTTTATGAACAATTTTTATAGATAAATATTTTCTTTTGTATTGGAGGAATAGAATATATATCCGAGCACAACCCGAGCACTAATAAGAAAGAATGTACACCAATTTTATATTACTTTGAAAATATTCATTGCACAATTTTATATTTTTATTATTTTTAAAAAAATATCCTATCCTATTCTTTTGTTTTTTTGCAAAGACTTGCTAATTTAAATGAGTTTGTTTGATTCATTATTTTTTATTTATCTTAATTTAAAATTCATTGAATTGTTGGTGCATAAATTTTTTTATTGATTGTTCAGATATGATGATTATATTTTTATATATTTTGTGGTAATTTATGGTTGCTACATTTTAATTATTAAAATATTATGATATATTTATATGCAATGAATTAAAAAATTAACTGACAAGTAAATCAAGCTTGTAATAAGAGTTGTATTTTTGTTGTTGGTTTATAACCATAGTTATATAGACAAAGAAGAAATAAATTATAAATATGCCACATAATATTATTGAATGATGTTGCATAATTAGTTTTCTATGACATATATGATGAACATGACATGTCAACATAATAATTTAGGAGTTTGTTTTAATATATTAAATATTAATGATGATATCAATATTGATGATGTTTACCAACATTTCATTGCACTTTATTTCTATTACAATCTTTCATAATAGATAGAAAAAACCCCCAAAATATTATAATACTATTAACCAACAACAAATTTAGTAATAAAAGTTATGAACCAATGAGATGACAATATATTGTTGTTTGTAGTCCCTTCAATTATAATATTTTCTTGTTTCGGTCTTTATAAATTTTTTTATTGCATTCAGTCCTTGAAAATTCTAAAACTTTTGCTTTTAGTTCATGACGACAATTTATTGGACTTACGACAATTTATTGGACTTGTGGCATGATTTTATTAGGTCACGTATGCTGTCAGAAACTAAAAACAAAAAAACAAAAACAAAAAACACTTAAATCTGAAGGAACTGAATTCAAATAAAAAATTTACAAGAATTAAAACAAAAAACATTATAATTGTAATGACTAAAATTATATTTGAAGCAAAAATTTAACTTTAGATAGCCATTTAAATCAATGTATACGGATTATTAGACATAAACACACATATTTTTTATCAAAAAGACATAAGTGCGCATATGATTAGAAAAAACATAGTTCCATAAAAAAATGTACGCAAATAAAATAAAATACAATAAAGAACAAGATAGATCTATAAATAAAAATTTATCACATGGGCAAATGTTAATAAATTAATAGTAAATGTTAGTTTTATTGAGTTTGAATTTGAGCCCTCCTACATATAACTCATTCGATGTCCCTTAACTCACTAGATATCCGGCAGAAAAAGGAAAGAGAGAAAATGTAATTGCAAAAAAAAAAAACATTTAATTAAACTAAAATTGATTCTAGGCCTTGAATGGATTAGTTTTTCTCAAAGCCAAACATAAATTACAGTCAACTCATGTTTACATGTTGCAAATGCCCGTTCGTACACCAAACAAATCCATTCCTTAATCCTAGTCTTTTTTTTTTGTTGACATTTTTCGATTATCAAGTTTGAACTTATTTGATTTTGTTATCCCTATTATATATACCCTTATCTCTCACTTCCTCCTTTTCATCCATTTAATCTCTCTACTTTTTAAAGGATTAAAAGAAAGAAAACTTTTCAACAAAATTATATTATGATATTTTTATTTTACCACTAATGTCTTCCACTTTTTCACTATGGTGTTAAATGTTTGACTTTCACCCCACTTGTCAAAAAAAATTCCAACAAAAATATTATTCTGCCCATTTTTTTTAATCTTAATATGTTTACAACAAAAAAATGTTTTCATGATACGTCAACATGTATAACTTAGTTTGATATTTCATTTTTAAAAGTTAACATAGTTTAGTAACTACTTATAGGTATTGATATAAATTCGGTAGTTTGCTTCAAGCTCTGTTTTACAAAAATAACTGATAGCAAATAAACTAGATGATAACGAATGACTTTATAGCGGATAAGTTAGTTGTTAGTGGATACTATTAGAAATTTCAAGTCACACATCAAATATTTAAATGTGTTAGGGAAGTTAAGTTAATTATCCAATTTAAAGTGAACTATTTCATATAAAGTTTATTGTTAAGCACATAATAGTTATAAAAAAATATAAGTGTAGATATCATAGGTGTTATTTCTATTTTTATGATGAGAAAAAATAGAAAAAATAAAATTTGGATTGTCATAGTTCTTTATGAAAGGGCATATGTGTTAACTATAAATAAATGATTATGGTCTTCAATTGAAGATAAAACAAATCATAATTCTCTTCATCCCATTAAAGAAGATAGTAAGGCCAAACCTAAGGAATCTATGGTTGGAAGATCACTTACCTTATAACTCAGAACACTATTTTTATCAAGACTTCACGGATTCTTCATATACGTTTTCTGCATTCATTATCTTGAATTGACGTGGAATTATAGTAAATAGTTTTATTTTGTAAACATGTTTCTTGTTAATGTTGAGTTGGTTGGTTTATATACATGTTAATTAGGAATAAGTAATTCTTTTAATATTATTCCAATAGATCGCTGATAAACTAGGTGATTTAATTTGAACTGTTTGGTAAAATTAACGGTTGAACTAACTAAAAAAAAAAGTATAAAATGACGTAAAAAAATATTTTAAATTAATAGTTAAAAAAATTCAATTAACACAAAGCGGGCAATAATGTCAGAAATAATGAAATGGTCTATGTTATAAGTTCAAATGCTACTTCAAATAGTTAATCAAAGACTGAAATTGTAACATCCCCCATATTTAAATTTGTTAAAATAAAGATTTATTAAACTTTAACATATTATTTTAGAAATACTAAACTTTGGTTAAAATAGAAATGGGCAAGAGGTAATATGTTGATTGTCCAAGGGTCAAAAAGGAAATTTACTACTCATTTCCCTCACTTGTTTTCCTTTCCGGGGAAAAGATTTGTATCACTCATTTTTCCTCAGCTGAAAAACTTGAAAAACACTAACACGGTATTGTCCATTATCCCTGAAGTAGCAATATCAATCACAAGGAAGAGGTGTTTGAATTGTGATCCCTTTTTAAAACCCAAAACGTTCTTGGTTACTCATAAAAAACCCAAAACGTTCTTGGTTAGTTAAAAATAAATGAAACATATTATTTCTACGTATTTGGTGATAGTGAATGGGAAATAATAAAGGATAGGGATAAGAGAATCACACAATGATGTATCTTGGTTCACCCAAGGTGGGCTACGTCCAGTCCTCACAATTTGTGAGTTTTTCCACTAATGTGCTTCACACAAGAACGTTCTTACTGTCACACGATCTTTCTTGATCAGTTACAACATTCACCTTTCAATCTTGACAAGATTTTTACAGTTACCTTTCAGTTCATAAAAGGATTTTTACAAGTTAGCTTTTAATCACAAAAAGGATTTTTACCATACACTCAAACTATATTTGAGAAATAGACTTGAGTTTCAAATGGAATTATGAAATAAGGTAGTAGAATCAGAATCTACTCAAATGTTTTTTTATTGATGATCAGCAATAACTCAATAAAGTGATCATTGAATATAGTATAAGAGAACTGGAGCTTTTGCTTGATTGAAGAGTTTTGTTTGCTTGAGTATGATTGTTTTAGTAATGAATTAATTGCACTAAAAACTCTTGCTATTGTCTTCTACTTGATGTTCTTTTTATAGACATGGAGAAGGTTTGAGAAGCCTCATTATAGTCGTTGTTGATCCTTACAAGAGGCACTTTTTAAGAGAGATAGTTAATAGATATGTGCTCTATTTAATCCAGAACGTTCTTGATCATTGTTAATAGACATGTGCTCTAGTTAATAGACACGTGCGTTAACTAGACCTTTGGGCTTGATCATTGTTCTAAATAGCCTTGCTATTCGTTTATCTTAAGATCTGGACTTTGGAAAATGATTCATTTTACTCTTGTCCTTAAAATGGACTATCCAGAATGATACTATTATAAATCAGAATGATCTTGTTTTTCTCATACTGATATTCTCATAAACCAGAATGATCTCGTTTACCCAGAATGATCTTGTAATGAATTTCTAGTTTAGTTCAGGCATGGTTAACTTTGATTTATATCATGGTGTGATCATTGATTGTTGTATAATTACTTGATCACCTATATTTGAATATAAACACTCAAAACACAAGTTAAATAGCAACACAATCAAAATCATGATTAGAGATTAATTAACTTGTTTGTTTATCTTCAAAACACTTGATTTGGGATTTTGTCTCAACAATCTCCCTTTTTTGATCATGACAAACATGTTAATTAGATATTAATTTTGATGTCATTTTAAATATGATACTATACAAAGTGCATTTGTTAAAAAGCTCCCCCTCAATTTATGATTCTAATAATAGATAAATTTGAACCAAAATATATCTTCTTCATTAATAATAAAAGGAGTGTTCATACATATGGTTCAAAACAAAAACAAAAATTAAAACAAAGAAGTACATAATGAGATAAAAAATACTTCTTAAATCTAATAACTATTTATCCCTCTTTGTCATAGCAAAAAGTGATGGGAGGAACACTAAGAGAAGGCAAGTTTAAAATTATAATGATGGAGAAGACCCACCAGAGAGTGTTACAAGAGGAAGGGATGAAGGTCTACATCCATATGCTGATGAGCTAGAAAATGAGCAACTGTAGTGTAGGAGGAAGAGAGTGTTACAAAAGCTGAGCTAATGGAAGGAAGGATACTGGACATAGACTGTACTTGAGGGACCGAGGAACCATAAAGATCGATATGATCCATATCTGGAAAGGCAAGGTATTGGTTAATTCCAAACAGAGAGGATATGGTTTTTTGTGGAGAGACAAAGACCAGAGACATGTGAGAGGTTCTTTTAAAGTGAATTTATGAACAAAGATGGCTCTAAAGAATAGGATTTTGAAGGGAGTGAGGTATTGGGATACCAAAAGTGTGAGCGTTTTGTTTAATCGGAGAACGTTCTTGAGGAATGTTGATGCCAAAGTTCTCTGTGTTTGGATTTAAGGATGTTTTCCTCTCATAACGCTTTCTTTTGTTGGAACCAAGAGAAAAGGGAGTTTGATTTTGATGGATGTTCAAAGTTGGTGGGATGGATCAATCTTTCTCCATGTGTGAGATGTTTTTGGAAGAGAATTTTGAAGATGTTTTTTTCATTTTTTAGAGGGACGTTGAAATATTTGAAAATTTTGGTAAGAACCATACCATATGGAACGATATTTCTTTTGTAATCGCGATTGGTGGAAGATGTCATGTTTTGTACGATAATGTCAGGAAGGTTGAGTTTTTGGCATGGAGGAGATGATAAATGATTAAGGCATCATTGTCAGAGACATACTTGTGACTACCACAATGTGGAAGAATGTAATGCCAACTGATATTGTTGAATATGTAATGCCTGGAATGAAGAGTTCATTAAAGACTATGTCTTTGTTGACATTTAGAGTAGAATACCAATCTTTGCCAAAGATGGTTGGCCCTTCTGTTTGCATATGCAGAATCTCAGCCAAGATTGTAGGAGTCAGGGAGACTTCAACCCCTTTTAGAGTAGTGACAAGCAGAGCTTTGTCAAGGAATGTTTGTGTTTTGCAGTAAAATGTGTGAATGACATCAGGATAGTAGGAATCTGAGATTTCTAGGAACTCAGACTATCCAAGGGCATCAGTGTGTTGTTCGATTTGGATTCCTTCAAAATGAAGGTTATCAAACACAAAGATCCTTCCTACCCCAATGGGTCTTTTAGCCCATTTGTCTTGATAGATTTGTTGGTATTTAGTTGAAAGTAATGGTGGTATAAGGATTTTGGATAATGTTTTGTTAAGAGGTTTGGGCTGGGTTTTAGGTTTACAAGAAGATCGTTCTGAAGGAGTTGATTTGGATGGAGAACGTTCTGGTAGACTTGTTTTAGGTGGAGAATGTTATGTGTTTTTGATCTTCTGTGCAGGCTGTTTAGATAGTTGTTTCAATTTTTCTTTTGTTAGAAACTAAGATAAAGTGGGGATGATTTTTTTGATTTTGAGGGTGACATTGTTGGTGTTTGTTAAGGAAAGGATTTGGATTTTGTTTGTGGTGATCTTGAAATAGTGGAAACACGTTTTTTCAGATTTTGATGGTGAAGTTGAGGGTTTTGTGGTTTTTGGTGTTGAAGTAGAGGGTTTTGTTGATTTTGATGGTGATTTAGAAGAAGGAGTAGAACGTTTGAGTGGAGGAGGGGAACCAGATTCATCATCAATAATGGTGTAGATGATTATGTCAACATTTTTGGATTGTTTGGAGGTACCAACTCCAGCCATGATTCTCATTGATCTCCGTTTAGATGGTGGATTGTCTGATTGGGTTTTTTAATTTTTTTATGGAGGTGTGGTGGCACTTGACTTGTGTTTGGGAGGATACATTGGAAGAGAGGAGGAAGTACGGGGGTGAGAGGGGCTAGTGAAATATGTAGTGGACTAGTCTTAGGGGATGATGAGAGATAGTCAGAAAAGGTGTTTTCTGATGGAGAAAGTTTTGGAGGGGTAGGTCGTGGTGGTGGAGATGGTGATCGAGAAGAAGATGGTGAGGGAGATGGGGTTCTTGGAGTTGGATTTTTTCTTGTAGAAGCTTTGGTGCGGGACATATTTCTGAGAGAAGAAGAAATGAAGAAGACTGGAACCAGAGTTTGCAGAAGATGAGAGTACAGAGGTTTTGATGAAAGAGGGAAAGGCATATTTTTTGGAAGAGATGAGGGAGAGAGTGACACGCATGGGTATAAAGGAGTGGGTGGTTGAGAAGTGAATAGGGATATTGGGAAGGAGGAAAGTAGGTTATGATGAGGCTATGGTAGCCGTTTTTCGAAGGAACGAAAAGGCCATGACTTTCCTTTTTGTGCAAAATAAAAATTTGAATTTTTTAAACTTTTACTTTGGGCACGACACAGAGACTGATGTGAAGAGGAAGGGATGGAGAACATTCTTCGTATTGGCCAAAACGATCTAGTCATGTTTTGCAAATGAGATAGTTTCGATTTTTAATGATTTTTAATTTTTTCTTTAATAAAATTAAAAATATCTTCAACAAGAGGTTTAGTAAAGATGTCAACAAGTTGATTTTTGGTGTCAAAAAATAGTAATTCAACTTCCTTTTTGTTAACACGATCTCTAATAAAATGGTGTTTTATTTCAATGTGTTTTGATCTTAAATGTTGAATGGGTTTTTTGACAGATTTATTGCAGTTGTATTATCACAATAAATTGGAACATTTGTATAACTTACAGAGAAATCTTCAAGTTGGTTTTTGATCCACAAGGCTTAAGAGCAACAATTTGCAGCTAAGACATATTCCGCTTTAGTTATTGATAAGGCAATTGTGTTTTGCTGTCTACATGACCAACTTAATAGAGCTTCTCCAAGAAACTGAAATGCACCACTTGTGCTTTTTCTTTCAATTTTATCCCCAGCATCATAGTAGGCTGGAAGATCAAAATGAGTTCCTTTGCTATACCAAATGCCAAGATCAGTGGTACAAACAAGGTAACGAAAAATTCTTTTTACGGCAGATAAATGAAATTCTTTAGCAAAAGATTGAAATCAAGCACATAATCCTACTGCAAAAACATTATCTGGCCTACTTGCAGTTAAGTACAGCAATGAATATGACACCCTAAACCCCAAATTAATATTTTTGAATTTTTACATTGAGTAATGAAATTCCTCAAGAAAAGAATATAAACTTTCAAATATATTTACAAGATAAAGAGCATCACGTAATCACTTAACTCGTCACATTAAGAGACCTGATACTATGCCAGTACAGGAGTGGACAGATAATTCATAAATGGCCAGTTCCTCATAGATCCCCTCAACTCAACCCGAGATACATATATGCGACTATCGAAGTACTCTTGTGTTGCACAGTAGCTCTCGGCCTTAGGAATAACCCACTAATCCACTTAGGAATTTCCCACCAGAAATAGAGATCAAAAGTAAATAAAAATTTTAAGAAATAAACTTTAAAGATCGTATTTTTGTAGCAATTTAAAATATATTTAATTCAAAAAAATTCACATCATTTTATTATATTATAAAAAATAAAAAATTTGAGTCTCTTACCAATTAAACTATGTGCTATTAAAAGTCCATTAATGGACCTAATTATTAATGTAATGATGCATTTCCAAATTGATAAAATAACATAAGAAACTTGAAACTTGAAACTTGGGAAGCTGGAACGAAACAACAAAGTATTATGTTATGTTTCTCATCTCTTGCACTCTTTCACTTGTACCTTCCTCCATTAAATTGAATTTTTAGTATTCTCTTTTATTAAATACAATAATACATTTTGTTGTCTTAAATTATCAATTTGAGATATTTTTTGTTGAAATTTGGCAATGGGGTTATTTTAGTTAGAATTATCAAGAATGTTTTTCTTATTTCATTCGCATATTGTCTTTAAATATACACAAGGATGGATCAATTTGATCCTCCAATTATGCAGACAATAATTACATGAGTAATAAAAATAAATAGCGTCATTGAATGAAATAAAACCATAAACCATTACAATAAAGGGAGTTATGAGATAGCAAAGAGTCAAGAGATGGTGTCTTGACCCTTTCTCTAATTTTCCCCCTCAAATTAATGGTGCAAGAGTCACCTCAAGTTTGTCTCTCAACATGTTGAACCTTGTGTGAGTGAGCGGCTTGGTCAAGCAATTTGCTAACTGATCAGTTGAAGGCACATATGCCACAATGATTTCATTTTGCAAGATTTGATCATGTATGTAATGAACATTGATCTCAATGTGTTTGGATCTGGTATGCATGACTGGATTAGAGGCCAGTGCCTTGGCTCTCAAGTTATCACACCATAAGATTTGCTTCCTAGGTAATAGTAATTTTAGTTCACATAGGAGGGATCTGATCCAAGCTATCTCAACTGCAAGATCAGCTGTAGCATGATATTCAGTCTATGTGCTGATTCTAGACACAACCTTTTGTTTTCTTGAGAGCCAAGAAATCAATGACTCTCCTAGAAATACATATTGCCCTGCCATGGATTTCCTGTCATCCACACTTGTGGCCCAGTTAACATCTAAGAACCATGCTAAATCTAAATCAGTAGATGGCTTGATGTGTAAGTAGAAGTTGACTTTTCCTTTGAGATATCTTAGTATCCTCTTTATCCCTTGCCAGTGATTTGTGCTAGGAGAGCTCATGTATTGGCTGAGTTTGTTGACTGCAAAGGCAATATCAAGCCTTGTATTTGTCAAATATTATAGTGCACCTATGGCCAACCTGTACTTGGTTGGTTCAGCCATTGGTTCTCCTTCATTTGTGAATTGTCTTCCTGTTATCATAGGTGTTGGATAGGTTGATGCTTTCTCCATTTTGAATTTCTTGAGTATATCACCTATGTATTTTGATTGCCTCAGATACATTCCATTTGCATCTCTTTGAACTTCAATACCCAGAAAGTAGTGTAGATAACCAAGATCCTTTAGGAAGAACACAATGTTGAGTTGCTTAATGAAAGACTCTAGGAACTTGGTGTTGCTGCCTATCACAAATATGTCATCCACATAAATTAGAAGAAATGTAGTGTGATTTGTGTCTCTATGCATGAGGAGAGATGAGTCATTTTGGTGTTCTGAAAGCCCCAGTTTATTAGGGCATTTTTCAAGCAATCAAACCAGGCCTTGGGAGTCGGATTAATGCCATAGATTGCTTTTGATAGTTTGGATATGTGATCAGCCTTGGTCGAGCCTGAATATCCTTTTGGTTGATGCTTAAAGACAGTTGCCTTAAGATAACTATTAAGAAATGCATTGTTTATATCTAGTGGCCTTACTTCCAATTGAAGTGCACAACAATGGATAAGATGATTCTCATTGTACTGGATTTGACAACAGGACTAAAGGTTTCCTTATAGTCAAGGCCAGTTGTTTGTTGGAAGTCTTTAGCAACTAGTGTTGCTTTCCTCCTCTCTATTGAGCCATTTGCCTTATACTTTGTTTGGAACACCCATTTTGAGTCAATAATGTTTTTATGGCCTTCATATGGCACTAATGTTCAAGTTCTATTGGACATTAGAGCATTGAATTATGTGTCCATTTCTTCTTTCCATTGGGGCCTGCTGAGAACTTCTCTGATGTCATTTGGCTCTTTGTCTTTTGTTTGTGCTTCTGTCAGCCCTATATATGGTTTTTTTGGCTTGTAAATCCCATATTTGCTTCTGGTGTGCATCTGATGTGTGTTGGTGTTGTTATTCTGATTGCTTGCTCCAACTTCAGGTTCAATTTGCCTGTTTCTCTCCACTATGTCAATTAAACCATTGTTGTCTTCTTCTTCTCTAATTGTAGTGCTCTCATCAGTGTCAGACACTCTCTCACTAGAATCTTGCTGATCTTCACTAGATTGGTTGGTGCTTGAGGTGTTTGAGGCTTCTTCTTCATGAATATTTTAGTCATTTTCTAGATCACCAATGTTGTTGTTTGTGCCACCTGCAGGATCAAGAGAAACAAGGTAGATACATTTTGATTTAGATTTTTCAATGGATTTCTTGTGTCAAGAAATCCATCATGAAAAGGAAAATGTTCTTCACTGAACACTACATGTCTTGAGACAAAGATTCTTCCATGTGAGTTTATTCACTCGTAACCTTTGTGTGAGTTGTTATATCCCAAGAATACAACTTGGTTGTGTGGAATTGAAGTTTATGATTATTGTAAGGTTTGAGGCAAGGATAACAGGCACGGCCAAAAGTTTGAGGATACGATAATCTAGTTCCTTTTTGTTGATCAGAACATAAGGACAAGCATTTTGATCAATGGATGAAGACAATCTATTTATCAGATAAACAATTGTGGAGAAAGCTCCCCACCAATAACATAGGAGAATTTTGGCTTGAGCCAACATGGTTAGGCCTAGTTCAAAAATATGTATGTATTTTCTCTTAGCTCTACCATTTTGCTGAGAGGTATAGGGAAATGACATTCTAAATTGAATGCCTATTTCTAAGGAAACCTTTTGTACATGTTTAAATTCACCACCACCATCACATTTAACAATTTTTATCATTTTATTAAATTGATTCTCTACCATGTTTTTGAATTGGATAAAAGCATATATGGTTTCAGACTTTTGTTTCAAAGGATAAATCCTTGTGAATCTACTGAAATCATCAATAAAGTGGACATAATATTTAAAACCATAATTTGATATTATTGGTGCAGGACCCCGTACATCAGTGTGAATCAACTCTAGAGGTTCTTGAGCATGAGAACTAGATGACTTAAAGGGAAACCTGTGTAGTTTACCAAATTGACATGCCTCACAAAACTGAAATGTATCACTAGGTGAAGTCTTCACATTACAATGTTTCAACACTTTATCTAGGACTTTATTGTTAGGGTGTCCAAGCTTTTTGTGCTAACTTTCTTTGACAAACATGTAGGTACATGAGTCTTTATTTGATTGGGGGTTGGCATTTGTAACTTGATACAAACCTTCTTTAAGTCTCCCTTTTAGAAGAGCATTCCCTGTCAACTTGTCCTTCATAGAGCAACATTCAGTATCAAACTCAACAATGATATTATTTTCAGCAGCTAACTTAGATACACTTAGTAAATTCTTGGTGATTTCAGGTACATATAGGACATTATGCAGGTTTATGTTCTTAAGTTTCGTTGAACCTGAAGCAAATTTTTTTAACTTCTCACCATTACCAATCATTAAGGAATTCTTACCATTGTGCTTAGTGAGATCTTGAAACTTGTCAGGTTGGTGAGTCACATGGTTGCTAGCACCACCTTCAAAATACCATTCATAGTCTTGTCCATTGTAAGATGAAGTTATGAATGCACTGCTATTTGTTCCTTTTGCTGATTGGTTAGTTCCTGAGTAGGACTTATCAAAATGATAGTAACATTGTATAGCAGTGTGACCAACTTTGGTGCATACCTAACAGATTGGTTTGGTCATTCTTCCCTTTCCTCTGCCACATCTCATGCTCTCTAAAGTGTGATCATTTCCAATTTCCATGCGTGGGAAACTCCTCTGAATTCAGTCTTGTTTGCAAAGTTGGCATATGCATTCAATGTAAGAGTGGTGAGATTGTTCAACTGTTCCAACCTGCTTGCAATGGTTAGAAGTTGAGCCTATAGATCAACCCAGCTGAGATTAGTCTCATCAGATAGTTTGAAAATTACTGGATCGTAATCAGAATCCAAGCCATTTAGTGTATGAATCATCAAACCGGACTTTGACATAGGTGATCCTGCAAGCTTTAGTTTGTCAGCAAGATTCTTCATTTTGACAAGATACCCTCCATCTTCAACTCCCTTTTTCGAGTGCTATGAAATTCAGATTTTAGGTACATGATGTGAAACTTTTTGTGAGCATCAACAAGACTTTGCACTTCATCCCACAATTGCTTGGATGTTTCTCTATGTAGTAGTTGCGTGGCAATGTTTATTGTCATGGAGTTTAACAACCATCTTAACAATTTCTGATCTTGTGCTTGCCATTCTTCAAACTCTGGATTGGTTTGCTTGCTTCTGTCTACAATGGTGATGAATTGTTCAAAGCACTTTTTGGTTCTCAGCATGTAGTAGTCGAGCCTGCAACCTCTGATGACTGGTAGAACCAGTGACTTCCGCAAGGGATAGTTGTCTTTGTCCAACTTGACAAAAACAGTTGATGGGAGGTCATTTTTATGTTTTGTACCTACAGTGGATGACATGGTTGAATTGGATTGATGGATCAAGAGCCTTCAAGCTTAAGCGCTCTGATACCAGGTTAGAATTATCAAGAATGTTCTTCTTATTTCATTCACATACTTTCTTTAAATATACACAAGGATGTATCAATTTGATCCTCCAATTATGTAGACAATAATTACATGAGTAATGAAAATAAATAGGGTCATTTAATGAAATAAAACCATAAACCATTACGGTAAAGGGAGTTATGAGGTAGCAAAGAGTCAAAGGATCGTGTCTTGATCCTTTCTCTAATTATTTTGGAGGCTTTAATTTATATGTTGTTTTCAATTTACTACGGTTTATTGTTAGTTTGAAGTAATTAAATCAAGTTTAGAAATAAAAAATAGAAAAGTTTAGACATAGTAAGTTGTAATACATTTCAATGTTAAAAAATATACAATTGGACAACATAGTAGCACCGCCTATACTATACAAGTGTACTACCGATTTCGGTTGTATGGTTGGGGATATGAGGTGTTGAAGTTCAAAGATGATGTCATGAGTGATTGTTAATGAGAACTGCATTACACAAAAAACAAAGAGAGTTTGACGATATGAGACGATAAGTGACTCAAAACATAGATTGCTAAATTTTAAAAATGGTTAATTAGATATTGGTAGTCCCAAAATGGTTAGGCATGGTTTCAACAGCAAAAAAATGATAAGCGCATGTTTTGGTGCTTTTTGTTTAATTGATTGTCAGACTAAATAGCAGCCCTTTTGTGATGCGGATCCCTAAAACTTGTACACATAGGCTTTGGCTTTAGATCTTTTAAGGTAAATAAAGTGTAAAGTGAGAAAATCAAAGTTTGTTATTCTAACAAGTGTATGATTGATTATGATGTAATTACAATATTTATTTTTGATTTATAATTAATTGTTTGAAATTATTCACTTTACTCTTTAAAATGAATTATTTACTTTAGAGTAGTCGGATTCCAACAACACCATGTCGAGACCAATCACTCTTTTCATAAATTTTGTAGACCTCTCTTGTTTTATTGCTGCAAATAATCACTAACTAGATAAAATAATAATATAATATTTTAAAATGAAATATAAATAAAAAATTATTGAAAAAATTAAAATTTTTAATTATGATATATCTATTTTTCAAATATTATTTTTGTTTATATTTAATTATAAAGAGAGTACACAATTGTGCGTTTGCATGAATATATAATATACTAGTAATATCGTCATTCAATATAGTGAGTCTACTTTATTAATTTGTAGTTTGATTCTTCCATAGGGGTGTACGTGGGTTGGGTTGGGCCGGTTTTGACAAAACCTGATACCCGACCTGATCGATTATCTTTGGGTTGGGTTAAATTTTAAACCTGTATTTTTTTCATTTAACCCGAACCGAACCGACCCGATCAAGAACGGGTTGGGTTGGCGGGTTATACATAAATAATAAACAGTTTTTTATTTTACGGGAAAATATATTGAATGAAAATATATTTAATACTTGAAGTCATCAACCTCTCACACAAAAAATATAAATCCCACAATCTTCAAATACATAAATAAATTCAACAACAGTAAATCAATAAAATATGAAAATTCATCAATTCTAAGCAATGTCAACTTCAAGTACAAGCACTTAACAAGTTCTTCAAAGTCTGTAAGGAAACAATTGGGAATATGCAAAAACAAATATTAATAATAAAAGTGAGGAGAAAACAGCTAGCATTGCTACTTGGTCCACCACATTACTTTCATCATTACACATAACCCATCAACCATTTTTGTTTACTAAACTACCATAATTTTTTAATAGTAGTGCTTCATTTGTTTATAGTTAGAGTACTTACTATTTTCAAATAAAATACTAAAAAAAAGTGTTTAATAGATTTAAATGTAAAAAATATTAAACTAAATTCATCATAAGCTTTTGCATAAGCATCAGTTTTGCTCATAAATAGTATTTTAACTCAAATGAATAGTATTTAACTAAAAAAATTTAAACTCAAATCATTATAAGCATAAGCATAAGCTTTTCGTTCATACTTTTATTATGTAAAACTATAACAAAATATAACATTTAAATAAATAGTATTTAACTCAAAAATTAAATTGCTCTATTGAACGAAACAATTCAAAAATTAGATACGAATTTTATGAGTAGGCATGTACGAGATTACAATGCCAAAACAAATTAAACGCTAAACTGCGAGAAAAATTCAGTATTTAGCCTGCACGCATGAACACCTTGCATCAGCATTCATATAAAAATCAGTTATTAATAATATTTTATTATAACTAATTCGTAAAAAAATAGCACTTGCGTAACAAAAGAAGAAGGTGGACGGCGACGCGACCTCAAGAAGTTTAGAAGAAGGTGGACGCAGAAAGTGGATGAAGGCAGTTGAAAATATGAAGAAGAAGAGAAATGAAATGGGCTGCTGGGGCTGCCAAAAAAAATTTTAAAAAAAAAATATAACTAGTTACCGGGTCGGGTCTACGGGTTCAAATTGTTAAACCCACTACCCGAACCAAATATAAGCGGGTTTCAACGGGTTGGGTTGAGTTGGACCCGAAAGTGACCGGTTACGGGTAAAAATCGGGTTGGATTGAGTTGGGTGATCGGGTTGGTGGGTCGACCCGCACCCATGTACACCCCTACTTCCATTTGCGCTTTTTATTGAGTTTTTACTTTCTTTTTATTGAATTTTTAATTTTTCATTCAAAAAGAAATAGCTATCCTAAATTAACCGTTTTGTGAATATATGCTTTAAAATACAAGATGGGGTCAATTATAATACCTACATGTCATAGTGGTAGCGACCACAATAATGGCGGCAACCCACAACGCAAATCGGCGATAATAGTTGTATACAAAATTTGTAAAAGTGATCATGAGTCGTGCGTGGACTTGTGGTTCTAGAGAATTATTATCTCGAATAGAGTTAAGTCAACCATTCATTTATTCTCACTATTAATTGAGTTAATGAATGTATTTAATCTTTAATTAGTTCTGTATTTGAGAAAATTGTGAATAATAAGGTCGAAATAATGTGTCATAGGAGGTGGCCTGACACCCATACCAGTTGAAATAGAATCATTGGAAAATTTAGAGAAGAAATTTGATTAGGAAAAACAATTTGGAGAGAAACTAGATTAGGGGAAAAATAACTATGAGAAGAAGAAAGGCTAATGAAGGAGAAATTAGGGAAAAAGGAGATATGATTTTAAAATTTGAAGATTTTTTATTCTAATAGATAATATTCTTTTGGTATAACCGTCACTTTAGTCTAACTACATCAGCTATATATATATGATGGTGAGTTTAAAATGTCTATGTCATTAAGTTAATCCCATTATCGTCAAAGACTAAAATAATCAATATCTTAAAAATTAAATGACGTATTCGAATTTTCGAAAACCAATATGACATTGCTCTATATTTTTAGTAGCCAAAATGCACCTCTTTATTATGTTACTTTCTCAAAGTGTCATTTTACTATGCATCATTAATTATATCTTTCTAGTTTTGCTCTTGTTAGTTATATGAGAAATGTAATTATATGAGACATGAAATTTATAATCTTAAAATTCGAACTATTTAAATAACAAATATAATTTGTGACTGCGAATAAACTTGATCCAACATTTTGCTAAAAGATTAATCCGATATAATATAGTTGTGAACGTCTATGTAGAAGCTTGTCTAGAATCGCGTTCGTGGAATATAGTTGTAAAAAATTATGTTTTGTTGTTTTTTATTTTCACGGTGGAATGTGCATCAAAACATACGCGCTAAACAAAATAAAAAATTGTGTAAGAAAATGACATGGTCCCACTTCATTTGTTTGTTCTCAATCACTTCATCACATTACTAAGTAATTACTTCAATTTTTTGTCACATGATGTAAAATATGACTTCTCACCATCTAGAATTTATTAGACTTTTTATATTCCATATTATTGTATGCCGCTCATGATTCTATACACAATATAAGTTTGTCGAATATAAAATATTGAATACAATTTTATATCAATAAAATATATTAAATAATGTTCCATTCATTTGTTTCTTTTCACTTTTACTTGTGCCCAACCTCTATGTCAAACCTACATATTTTATTGGTTGAGTTTAAATATGAGTGATTAAATCTCATATCGATTATAAATGAGTTAAATATTAAATATATAAAATATGTGATTCGTATATTTAATATTTTAAGATTTTAAATTGAGATGTAGTGTCAAATTCTCTTGTAGATCTTGAAATATTTGACTTGGTGTTGCTCTCGTGTCCCCGATCTTTCCAACAAGTGATATTAGAGCTTTGGTTCGACTTGATGGAGAAAAGTGAGTGGATCCTGGCGTGGGATCCTTGTATCAAAAGTCTTCTTGACAGTGTAGTTAGAAGATGAAAAACTCATATATCTAATGCCTTAAAGTTTTTTGTTGAAATGTGATGACAAAATCTCTTGTACATTCTGAAACATTTAGCCAATTGTTGCTCTCGCGCTCACTAACACTCTCCAACAATCAATATAATTGATTCCTCAATCCTGTAATATGATAAATTGTAACACGAGACCAATATTTCTTGAAAATTGCTAAATATTTTTCTTGACAGTTTCGCGAATCCAACTCTCGTGATATACAACAAAGCTCATGTTTCTTTGAGAAAGATAAAGACCCATGAGTGAGGTGCTCACAATTTTATCATTCACATTCCAAACATGCAAGTAAGTTATTCAGTGATCAGGGTTCCTACCTAAAATAAACACTTTAAATAAAGGTAATAATATCATTTAGAAAATAAATTTATTTTAAAATTTGTAACATTTTCTTATAAAAGGGATAAAAAAATTTCAATTTTTTTTTAATTCTCTAGTTTATAGATGAATAAGACCTTGATAATTTAGAGTTCGACCAGAATATAAGTAAAATTAACTAATAATTATTTCATTTGAAATTCGAATTCTTCCAAACAATTCGTCGAAAATTTCTCTTATAACAAAGATAGGAGATAATAATTAGAAACATGTGAAAAAATACAAATTAAATCCATAATAATAATAATATCTCTTAAAAATAAGGAATAATAATAATAAGAGATGCAACATTTGCTAAAAATAATCAGATGCAACATTTGGTAAATAATAAATACAATATATATAGCATTTTGCTTATAAAGAAACAGATGTAACATACCGGTGCGGTGACTATAGAATGGAATAAGAAAAAGCAAAAAGTTCACTAAGAAAAAGACATAATCTCATATGCATTAAAAGTTGCTTACTCTTTTGTATGCACGTTTTGTCAACTCTGAATATATCACATTACCTCTTCGCCTTTATTTATTAAGAAAAAGTAACAAGTAAAAAAATTAATATATTTAATTTAGTGTATTCATTATAGAATAAAATATAAATATAAATAAAAATTAAAAAATTGACATATTTTTATTTAATTTTTTATTTATATTTTATTTGATGGCAGTAGAAATCAAATAAGAGCACTGTTATTTTTCCACACAAAACTTTGACACTGTATCAAACTTCATATAAAATACAACATGAATGAATAAGTGTTATATAAAAAGTTAAAACCATATAAATATAAGTGTTGATGTGAAATAATGTGTCAAACAAAATATTTTATATCAAACTAACCTCATTATTACATTATTTTATTTCTCATGTTACATCTAGACCGAACCTCCCCATCATATCTAATCTTCAATCTAACTATTCCTATCCATCTGAACAGAACATAGAAGAGAGAGAAAGAAAGAAACTTGAAGAAAAAGGAAAAGAAAAAAAGGATCAGTGTTTCTTCTCTTGTTTGTAAGGTCCAGCTTCTTTTGCTTTCAATTTCTGCATAGTATTAAAAAAAAAATTAAAATTTCTGAAATAAAGCAATAAGACTCTTTTCATTACAGATCTTGTTCTCTTTCTTCTGATCTCTCTGTTTCATCTTTTATGCAAAAAAAAAAAATATAAAGTAAAATAAAATACACGTGTTCTTATTTATTTATTAAAAAAATATTTGTTTTGAAGTTCATGTTTTTTTTCCGACATGGAGATTCTTCTGGGAGCTTGAGATAAGGAAAAAGTTGAAAACTTTGATAAAGGGGTAATTTTGTTCTAATCTTGTGATTAGTTATTCTTGTTGTTGTTTTTGTTTCCTTTTTACTTGTTGATTTGTCTAATGATAGATTTTTGTTGTAAGGAAATTGTGGTTATACTTTTATTTGGTGAATTTTTGTTACTGTAATGATGGGAATGCATTTTTATTTGAAGGAAGAAAAGTATACTTCTTTTGCCTGAAAAATGATTAATCAGTTGTATGAAATTAATTTAATTTTCTAAAGCTAAATTCATATTTTTCTTTGGATGTTATTTACATGAATATTATTAGCTGATGCTGTCTTAATTATAATGTATAATTTATCATTCTTAATTAGAAAGAATCATATGCTTCTGTAATTGTGAAGTTTTCTATTTTACTTTTACTTTTATTTTGAATAACACACAAAGAGATACATAAACATTCATCTTTGGTTTGAACCCTTTATTTGGACATGCTTCTTTAATGTTATTGTTTGATAATGGTTGCATGTTTCCACACTGTTGATTCTAGTTCCATAAATTACTAGTTAAGGCAACATAGCATCTATACACTGAAGCACTGACACAGACACCAAAGATGATATTGACACATAGACACTGGTAATAATATGAGAAAATGGAAGTGATTGAATGAAACCAGATGTGTATATCAGTTATTACTGAGTATATATTCATATCGAATGCTTGTTTATTTAGTTATTATTATCTCTTGGCAGAAGCTGAATTTTCAGAACTAAATTATGCTTCCTTTATCACATTGTTTAACAACTTTTAAATTTCACCACATAGCTCAGGGACAAGAAGGAACTTTTTTCTTTTTTGGTTATTACTAATTGTGGATTTGTTTATTTAAATTAAGGAGCAAGCAAAGAGTGGATTAAAGATGGGTTGTTTATGCGATTTTTGCGGAGAGCGGAGATCCTTGGTGTACTGCCGCTCTGATGCTGCATCCTTATGTCTGTCATGTGATCGAAATGTTCATTCTGCTAATGCACTTTCAAAGCGTCATTCAAGAACACTTGTATGTGAGAGGTGTAATTTACAACCTGCACATGTGAGGTGTGATGAAGAGAAAGTTTCACTTTGTCAGAATTGTGATTGGTTGGCTCATGGTACTGATCCATCTTCTTCAACACACAAGAGGCAATCAATGAATTGCTACTGCGGTTGTCCTTCAGCTGCCGAGCTTTCTTCAATATGGTCCTTTTTCTCAGACATCCCTTCTATGGGCGAAGCATGTGAGCAGCAACTCCGTTTGATGAGCATTAGTGAGAAGAACGGCGAAAGTGCTTCAGTTCCTCCAGAAAGACAGTGTGTGTCTGTTATAGCTCAAGTGGCCGATCTTCCCAACAGGGATAAATCTAAAGTCGGCACATCTCCAATACCTGAGTCCAGCTCAGAACCTCGTATTCTGGACAAGGCGCCTGAGCCTTCGAATGAATGTATGCCCAAGGTATAGCCTCATGATTTCATTTTCATTCCATGTCCTGTAATTGCTATCTGTTTGATGCACAACTGCACAATAAATGAAATTGCAAGCTTGTGAGGAATGAGTTATTTCTTCTGTGTCAGTTGTTTAATGGTTTTCAATGTATATATCTAAGTAGTTTCTTGTCAAATGATTCTTTTGCCCTCTGTACCTATTACAACCAGTTTGCATTAGTTTTGCACCAATGTTTTTTTGTGTCTGTATTTTGTTTTTACAGAATTTTCAGCATTCCTGATTTATTAGCATATATTTGGTCACACGTTTGAGTCTTCAATCTCACATCCCAAACTATTTCCTCTGCAATTTTGTCTATGCTAAAAAACTAAGCTTCTGCGTGAACGTGATTTTTCACCATGATGTTGGTGAACGTGTCGCAGAACCATACATATGCTAGTGCCTAGTAGGTTGAACTTCAAAGCAGGAATTGGTGACCTTGCTTGTTAGTAACTTAGTACCTTCAGTGCATAGTAGCCAATTTGATTCAAAAAAGTACTTAATTTTCGGGTGAATGGGAGGCTGCAAGTTTTGTTTAGATGGTGCTGAAAATATTTTAAATGTTCCACTATATAATAAACATGAATTTCGTTAGGCTGCTGTAGTTTTTGTAACTATAGTCTTGTTAAGATCTGTATTGACACGTGATCGCAAATTGCAGTCCTTTGGATTTGATGATAGGTGAAATGAAATGGTAATTGGTTCGCAAAAGATATGTATATTTTTCCTTGTCGCTTATTTACACGGATAATTTTGCTTTATCTAGACGGGTTGGACATCTATGGTTTTTTCTCTTTCACTGTCTCAATCAGTTTAAAATTTTCATAATGCAGCTTGATGACAGTAGATGGCATAATGGTATGTTTGCAAAGATGCAATAGCCTTGCAGCTGCCATGCATCAATCGTCACATGTTAACAACAATGACATCATACATAATTTTCTCTCTTTTATCTTGTTTAGTGAGATGAGTTACGCAATTTTTATCTTTCTTATTTAACCTCTCATGATGAATCCGCAGTTACTATGTCCAAGTAAAAAATCTCCTGCACTATGTGAAGATGATAATCTGTATGATGATTTCAACGTAGACGAGATGGATCTTGAACTTGAGAACTATAAAGAACTGTTTGGCATTGCTCTCAGTCACACTGATGATTTTTTGGAAAAGGGCGGTATTGATAGCTTATTTGAGACAATAGACATGTATGCTAGTGCCGGTGATTCAAATTGTCAGGGTGCTGTTGCTGCTGAGGTACTCAAATCTCATCATCCTTCGTCAGCTATAAGCTTGGTTTATTTTTTATTATTCAAGCATCATCTGTTACATTACATTTCACATATCTGAGTTATGTATCCTGTTAGCTATTGTTTCTCTATGCACTTTAGAGCTGCACGCCTGGGAATTCTGAAAATTTTCAAAACATTGTTTTTCAGGGTATCTGGAAATGCATTGTCTCTAGTTAGTTTCTATCTTTCTCTATCACAATTAAAAAGGAAAATCCATAATCATTCCAGCCACCCACCTACAAAGTAAAAAATGTTAACATTGTTAAAAAGTAAACGAGCCCAAAATTTGTTTAATATGTTGTATCAAATACCTTCCTATCCAAGGAAGTGCTAGCTTTTTGTCTCAATTAATTCAGCAATATAATATCTTAATGTTTTTAAGTTGAAGATGATTATTGCAAGGTAGGATCAACTTGTTGGCTTTATTATCAGCATCATTGTCATCGTCATATTGTTAACTATATAGTTAGGGCCTGTTAGGATTGACTTATTTGTTGTGAGACTGTTTGGAAAGCTTATTGAAACAGCTTATGATATTCTCATAAGCTGTTTTCATCTAATTTTCACAAGCTCTCGAGAATAGCTTATGAAAACAACTTATACTTTAACAATTTGAATTTATTTTATCTTTTGTGTAGAAATAACTTATATATAAGCACTTATTGATAAGCGTTTATGCTATAAACGTTTGATAAGTTGTTTATCCAAACAGGGTTTTAATTTGTAGTATGGCCAAACCAATAATGGAAACAATCAAATTGCTGATGGTTAGTCATGATTACCCGGACTCTGAATTTACAAGAAATTTTGCAGCAGAAATAACAGTGAATTATTTCAGCCAAAAATAAAACAAATACATACGGTGCATGCATTTAAGTGCAAGTACGAGTTTCACTTAACAAGGTTTGCATGTTTACAATGTGAAAGTCATATTAGACAATAGATAGACCATTTAGCTTCCTTTGGGGTTCGAGATTCTGAGTTTAAAGGTTTTGCGTTTCTGTTTCATACTTATTATCATATCTAATCTTCTGTTTTTAGGGGTCATCAGCTGGGTTTGTTGGTGCTATCCAACCGGCATGCAGCAACACAGCATCTGCAGATTCAATATTAAGTACTAAAACTGAACCGATTCTTAATTTTACGGCAAGGCAATCCCAATCAAACATTTCATTTTCCGGCGGTACCAAAGATGCTAGTGCTGGTTACTCTCAAGACTGTGGCGGTTCTGCAATGCATGTCTCGGGGGAGCCTCCCTGGCGTGTTCCTTTCGCTGAGAGTTCTATTCATTCTGTTAATCGCAGCAATGCTGTCATGCGTTATAAGGAAAAGAAAAAGAATCGAAAGTAAGTTGACTGTATTCTTACTATGTATATAATTGTGTTCCTCTAATTTTACTGTCATGCATTATTGTATCAATGAACAAAATGAGTGCATATTGATAGTATAATTTACGATATACGTAACGTGATCAGCCAAATAGGGATATCCTGTTGTCGACATTTATTTAGTTTCAGTGTGCTATCGAGAAAAACAAATATTAGCAAATAGTAATTAGATTTATTTCTAATCTCAAAGCTTGGTTGCTATATAGGTGATTTGACCTCAGTTGTGATTATCCTTTTAGGTTTGATAAGAAAGTAAGATATGCTTCTCGGAAGGCTAGGGCCGATGTCAGAAAACGTGTGAAGGGCCGGTTCGTCAAAGCTGGTGAATTATACAACTATGACCCTTTGAACGAAACCAGAAGCTTCTGAGTGTACACTTCTTTTAACCCTGTTTCGCGAAAGGAAAGAAACACTCTCAGCAAAAGATATCATTTATTTAAAAACGGATGAACTTTAATTCATTCTTTCTCCATGCAATGACAAACTGTCTGACTTTATCACAGGAGCCTATATTTTCTTCAAGAGAAAGAAGGTTGTTAAGGAATGAATTGAAGGTATACGCTTGGGGGATCGTGTGTCGTTCATCGCAAAGGATATCCAAGTTGTGATGTCGGCTAACATGTCACAAGGTGTCTTGAATTTCAACTCCCTATTCAATGAAAATCATACTTCTTGATTCTATTCTAAATCACAGTTCATTGTTAGTCATTTTGGCCGCGATCGTTTGTCATTTATGTTAATTTTGAACTAATGTAAGTGAATGTATGTAGAACTGTTGTAGAATGTAATGTTTGGTCCTGTTACACTGCATAGAATATAAATACATGTACATGGAGTTGTAATTGTTCAATAGTTAGTTAGATATGACAATTGTAAATTTGAAGGTTATATATTGAATAGGATGTCAATTATCATAATGATAGGTTGAACATGTATCATGTATTGATAGGAGTTTTGTTTGTATTGTTTACTTCCATTGTAAGCCCTTTCTTGATCGAAACTTGTGTGACTATATGTAAGAGATTTATGTATATGTTAAAGTATGAATTCTCTTATATGTGTTTTTATCTTCATTCAGTATTTGTTGTTATTTTTATGATCTATTTTATTTTTCTTATGAATATTAAGATTAATGCCTTATCTAATTTTTAAAAAATTCTTTTTAATTAAATAAGTAGTTATACGCAAGTCTTAGAAGGTGTAATCTTGATAAAAGTTGTGATTAAGGGTAGGAATAGGTTGGGCCGAGTTAGACTTGAGCTTGACCTATAAAAAAATTCAAGACATTAGCCTGGCTTGTGGCCTGTCATAGGTTTACTTTTTAGGTATGAGTTTAGCTTTGATAGAATCTGATATGGCCTGTTATTCTACTTAAAAGCCTATTACATTTTAACATTTTTGAATAAGTAATCAAACATATATTTAAATAGATTAACGAGTTAATATGTTAATAAAATTAAGTTTTATTTTGATATTTAACATCACATTTTGAAGAATATGACTTTATGTACATTATACTTAAATTATATTTTATAATAATACATTTAAATATGTCAAAAACTAAATGATGTTAATATTCGTAAATTACTAAAAGTTGAATATATAACAAAACGATCAAAATTTAATATAATAATTATAGTAGTAAAAAAATATTATTTATATTTAATTAAATAGGTCGGTTTAATAAGCTTAAATGATTTATTATGTGACCCGTAGTCTGACCTTTTTAATTAAATAGTTTTTTTAGAAGTTTTGACCTTATTTGTTTAAGAAAAAAAAGTCTGACTTGCCCTAGGCCGTAGGCTCCTATCGGTCGACCTGACCTATTCTCATACTTAATTGTAACATTGACATAGCATTAAGAAAGTCTAGGTTCGATCTTTGCTACTAACAAGTTTTCCACTCCTAACCAACTAATCTATTCATAACAAAAAAATAGTTATACACAAGACATTTTGATGTTTAATTTGTTTTTTAACTGGTAAAAGTTCTGTTCGAACAATTTATAAGTTTTTAATTGTTTTCATTTACTTATTTCTGTTTCAATCAAATTATGTTTTTTTAATAAAATTTTATGTGTTAACTTCATAAAAAAGTTGGTATTATAATATTCATTTAGACAAGGAAATTTTGTCAAAATATACTTCATAAATTTTGCGACTATCCAATGGTTATTAACATTAAACAATATGTGAAGCGGGTTATCATATAGTCGAAAGTTCAACTATTTGTATTAATACAATAATAATTCAACTATTTGTGTTGGTAAAAATAAATATTCGACTACTGTCAAACAAAAGAAAGATCAGTTATCTGTGTCAACTATAATTGATTTTTGGTTATCATATTCTATTATATTCTATTACAGAACAAAAGAAAGAATATTTTATATGAATTTGAACAAAACAAATATACAAAAGGATTAAAAAAAAACTTATAGGGTCACTTCTTAACAACAAACTTTTAAGGGACTTATTTTATTTTATTTTAATAAAAAAAGATAGAGTATATTAGAAGGTCAAAAAATATTAAACTAAGCCTATTATCTGATCAAAAAATCTAAGAGCTCATTATAACTTATAGTATGGTACTAATACATATCCAACAATAATATTTTAAAGTGCATCAAATTTAAACCTTGTGACCAATTAATTATAAGATAACTAACTTTCAATATAATTTTAAAAATTAATAGAGTCAATATATTAATTTTTCCCAGATTGACGGCCGCCTCTCCCAAATAATAACCATAGGTTATTTTCTTCTTCCTCTATTAGAGATGGATGGTTTAAGACTATTTTTTTTTTAGTATACAATCACTCTTCTAAATCGTTTTTTCCCTTTATTTTATTTAAATAAATAGTTGACATATTTTTTGTTTTGATTTCATGAGTGTGATGTTTTGGTTTTTCCTTCTTGGTACAATGCTTTTTTCTATCTTGATGCAGAGTAGCTCTAATTGTTTACATATTTCAATCAATGATTTTTGCATCTTCAACATTATAAATAGAGACATATGCATTTTTGAAACCTGAATTTTGTCATATTTGTAGACATGTTGCTTTTTTGTGTGCTATTTATGCTTTTAACTTAAGTGCAATGAATTTGTTAGTAAATTTATCTTTTTTTTAGGATTTAAATTGGATGCAGTTCGACTGCATGCAGCCACACAATTTCGATCTCGATCATTCGATTAAGATTGAATGACTCAAATTTAAAGAGGTTTTAGTTTTTTCTGAAACAAAAATTCTTACCTTAGAAATCTGAAATCAGACCGCTGAAATGGTGTGACCACAAAGATTATAAATGTACATTTTTTTCGCGCTATAAAAGTAACAACATTGGAATAACTTTAGAGCGGAGAGGACATTCCTTTCCCTCCTTGTCTTTCGGACACATACTGTTTCTAGCCTCTCAATTGAGACTTTTTCTCCAAACAAACAAAAAACAACAAACTTTTTTACTTCCCATTTCTCTTTCTCACCTCAAAATTTACACACACAAATTCCCTCTGAAAAAAAAGACCAACATCATCACCATTGCAGATTCATCAAACCTCGTCATATCACTCAAAGAAATCCAACATCTTTTCACCTTTCAAAAATTCCAAAAGGGTCAAATAGTGCTGAATTTTTCTTCTTTTTTCAAAAGGGTTATCCATAGTTTCATTCATTTCTCATCAAACAATCCATAATGAGAAATGAAAAATGACCAAGATGGAATTTTTGTTACAACAAGGACAATAGAACATGAATCCTTATTTTGATGCCCAAAGGGGTTCCAAATTTTGAATCTTTTTTTATGATTTGATCTTGTTAGATAGAAAAAATAAATAAATTAATGGCTTTTCGTGCCTTTAGATCACAATCAGTGTCAACATCACAAGGATCATATAATTTAGCAGAGAAAACAACAGAAGAGCCTGTTCCAAGCAAAGTTGCACAAAGCACTGTTACATGTTTCTATCAAGCCAATGTAGCTGGATTTTGGAGAAATGTATCTGTTTTATGGTGTAAAAATCTTATGAACCATTCCTTACACATCACGGTCGATAGTGTAGGAGGCGAGTCGCAATTCAGCTGCAAAATCGACGTGAAGCCTTGGCATTTTTGGAGCAAAAAAGGGTACAAAACATTTGAGGTTGAAGGGAACCAAGTTGAAGTTTATTGGGATCTTCGGTCAGCGAAATTCACAGGTAGTCCCGAGCCTAGTAGCGATTACTACGTAGCGTTAGTTTCTGACGAAGAAGTCATGTTGTTATTGGGAGATTACAAGAAGAAAGCTTACAAAAGAACAAAATCTAGACCAGCCCTTGTCGACGCCATGTTACTTGTGAAGAAAGAAAACGTTTTCGCGAAGAAAAGTTTCGCTACAAAGGCAAGGTTTGATGAGAAGAGAAAAGAGAGTGAGATTGTTGTGGAGAGTTTAACTGGTGCTACTATTGATCCTGAGATGTGGATTAGCATAGATGGTGTTGTGTTGCTTCATGTCAAGAATTTGCAGTGGAAATTTAGAGGGAATCAAACTGTTATGGTTAATAGACAACCTGTGCAAGTGTTTTGGGATGTTCATGATTGGTTGTTTAGTGGTTCTGGTTCAGGACCTGGACTTTTCATTTTCAAACCAGGGCCAACAGAAGCTGAAAATGAAAAAGAAGGTGGTAGTGCTGTTGAAGGTTGTGAAAGTGATGATGGTAGTGTTGGTTATCATTCAACTCTTAATATTGCTACTTTTGAGTTTTGTCTTGTTCTCTATGCTTATAAGATTGAGTAATAGAGAGAAAAGAGACCAAAGTGTATCACGAAATAGTTTCATGATTTTTAGTAGTTAGTTGCATTTTTTGAGTATGTTGGAATGGATGTTGTTACTGCTACTATTGTGAAGCCAATTGATTTTTTTTGTAAATTTAATTGGAAGACTTTGTTATTTGAAAAATAGAATACAAAGATTGATATTTGCAGGGTTTCTTTTTCTCTTCTTTGAATTTTTATGCTACGATTGCATGCAATCTGTTCATCATTTTTCTGAACCTTTGACTCTTCACTAGATCGTAACTATGAAACACCGTCACTGACATTGACACTATTAATAATTTAAGAAAATAAAAGTGATTGAATATAACTATATGCGTCAATGTCATATCTTATCTGACACCAAACATACCTTTAGTTTGAAGTGTCGGTGCTACATAGAATCCTTCTATACCAAGGGTTTTGTATACGAAACTTACTACATTTGTAATGACCAGTCAGTAGTAAGTATCACAAAATTTAGCATTACGAGTTAAATAAACATAAAGTTTATAATTTTCTTTGTTAGAAATGTGTTTGCAACAAATGTAGTTGATAGGTGATACCATATTAGCAAGTCTTTCATTGGAAACACTAATTAACCTAAACTCAAATGATCAAGAATATAACTTTCAAATTATCTTCTCTTCTAATGCCCAATTGCATATACATTTTGCAAGTAAATTTATATGTAAATTATTTTTTTATAAATATAAATATTCAAATAGCAGTCATCTCGTCACATGCTATTCAACTATCCCAATTTCAGGGCCGGCCACTCGGTAGTTAATTTCAACTTGTTCCATCCACTGCTCTATTTAATAAATATCATTGCTCTATTTAAAAATTTCAAACATATAATGAACAAAAAATTTCAAATAATAAACAAATTTCATTAATGAATATGATTAGGTGCTGAGGAAAATTTGTAGCTATCATCATCTTCAATACCAAATACCATATGCTTATTTTTTTCTCTTTGAGGAAAATTTTCAGATTGATGAGAAGGTAAGGTAGGAAGAGGAGTGCTTTCATCTTTAAAATTTTTTCTGATACCCCACAAAAGCTCTGCACAATTCTTCATAGGTGGCCTTGATTGTTTGGAAGGTGCAAGGCATTGAAAAGCTAGCTTGAAAACCTTCTTCACTGCTTTGATGGAGGCTGGACTTCTTCTCAGTCTTGGATCCATGGCAAACACAGCATCACCTTTCTTCAACATCTTCATTGCCTGCATGCATACATGCAAATTATGTTAGTCTAAAATTCAATTCAACGTAGCCATTCTTTGAAGGTTAACTTCTACTAGTTTCAATGTCACATCTTTTTAAAATACAAGGAAAAGGGTAGTGCTTATGTATCGCCGACACTTCAGATTGAAAATGTGTCTGAATATCTGATACGAGTCGGCAACACTTGTGATTACGTACAATCACTTCTACTTTCTCAAATTATTACCAGTGTCATGTTTGATATCCGTGTTGTGTCCAATAAGTAAGGAAAAGGGTAGTGCCTATGTATCACCAACACTTTAGATGGAAAGTGTGCTAGTGTCTGACACCGACACAACACTGACATTTATGATTACTTACAATCAGCTTATATTTTCTCAGTCACCGAAAGAGTAGCCTAGTGGTTTAGCTAGAGACGTCGAAGGAGTTATATGCAAGAGGTTCAGAGTTCAATCCCTAGCACTAACATTTCTCCCTCCCCTAACATATATACTAACTACAGTAACATTCACCTATATCCATGAGACTTAGTTTTTGGAATCTATGAATTTGTTGACTTTGCACTTAAAAATCCAAATTAATGTTGAAAGATCAATATCAATCTTGACTAATTCATACTGCCACATCTTTCAAAAGATGAAGGAAAATAAATCAACCTATGACATGGTCTTTCTTGTACAATCCAATAAGTACAATATGCATGCTTATAATAATTTGGATGGTGCACAAAATTCATTTCACACTTTCTAATTTTTTTACTAAAATTTTGTTAACATTCACAAATAATTGAAACAAAAACAGCTTATTCTAAAGTGATGCATTCATGTAGTAAAAATACTATTCTAATTTTTTTGTCTAATGCTTTGGGAAGATTTGACATGCATACCCATCTGATTGTCACTCTCTCATCAATTGGTTTCTTCGGTTCTATCGGATGTCGTCCTGTCATCATTTCAACAAGCAATACACCAAATGAATAAACATCACTCTTTTCTGTGAGTTGATAAG
This sequence comes from Cicer yamashitae, assembly GCA_037974755.1. Classification (NCBI taxonomy): domain Eukaryota; kingdom Viridiplantae; phylum Streptophyta; class Magnoliopsida; order Fabales; family Fabaceae; genus Cicer; species Cicer yamashitae. The sequence goes on from JBBPBQ010000004.1 coordinate 40,108,816, forward strand.
TTCTCAAGTACTCAGGATCCATATAACCAGCTGTTCCTTTAACTTGTGTTGAAATATGAGTTGCACCAGGATCATCAGACAACCTTGCAAAACCAAAGTCTGCCACTTTAGCCCTTAGATTCTCACTAATTAAGATGTTTGATGCTTTGATGTCTCTGTGTATAATTGGATTATCTGTCAATTAAACAACACAAAATTCAGATATTCAAATGCTTTTACCATTATATTGACAATCTATGATGCACAAATACGATACGAGTATCAGATATGATACATATTGAATATGTTGCAACATATTATTTCATTTCTAATTCAGATCTTTGTGACATACCTGTGTACATATGAAGATAAGTTATTGCATGAGCTACATCAATTGCGATGTCTAAACGCTCACCGATTTCTAGTCCATCACCGCGGACACCTGCATTAACAAGTGAAGGTAGTTAGATATTTTATTTGGCGAGTATGTTGTAACAATTTTTACATTATTCTTGACTGCCCAATTATTAGTGAATATGAGCCATAATCAACAATGAAAAATAGGAAGCTTAACATTTTCATAACAAAGACTTGGTTCTTGTTCCTAAACTTAGAATATACTAGATTATTATCATACATTTTATTGGCTGCAGTATACGAAATCTAATTAAATTCCTTTTTCATGTAATAAATGACTAATAATAAAACAAGACTTACCATCTAAATGTTCTCTAAGATTTCCATTACCAACATACTCAACAACAATAAGCTTTTCATCTCTATGCTCCAAATATCCATATAACCTCACAAGATTTAGGTGCTCAATTTTTGATAAAGTGTAAATTTCATTCTTGAACTCATATAGGTGACTCTGCAGTGCTTCCTGTAAAATAAAAAACTTCCCTTCATTGGAAAAATTCCACAAAATAAAAACACTCTAATAATATGTGCTTGCAAAAGTTCTTTAGTATCTAATTAATAAGCATATTTTCAATTTTCATCACCTAGAGTCACAAAGTGAAAAATTTCTTAAAATGTTATGTAGATTGAAAAATGTGAAAAGATGAATGCTATCAAACTGGATCCTCTACAACTGCAGTAGTTGTAGAGAATCCAGGTTCACTAAGCTATACCTTCTTGGCACGCTTCACGGCGACAATAGTTCCATCGTTAAGCTTTCCTTTATAGACAATTCCAAATCCACCTTCCCCAATTTGATTATTGGGAGAGAATTTTGCAGTTGACTTGTAAATTTCATCAAAAGTGAAGTTCCCAATTCCAAGTTGTCCACTTGTAGTACTAGATGATGCATAGGAAGAAGAAAATTTCCATTGTGATGAATTTTTGTTGTTACTTTCAGATGATAAATCAGTTGAAGCTGCAAATTTAGACACAAACACTCTTACTCAATTTGGGAAAATTTCAACTTAGAAGAATATTGCAAAAGCATTCATCACTACATATTTAAATGACTTTTCATGCAAATACTTTTTTCCATGATCAAATCATAGTTTTACATAAAGGGTTGACCATAAGCTTTTTTTGGTCTTAATCCTCCTTCTAGAGGAAAAGGCTTTGGTACTATGAAGTTTGGTCAAAAGATAAGTAATGTCTAGTCAATAATGTTTCAGCTAGGGTTCAAACTCAAGTATTCCAATCGATTCGACCTTAACTGAAGCTCATAAATCACTAAAGCCAAAGCACTTGTTAAAGGTTGACCATAAGCTATCACAACAAAAACATTTCAAATAACAGATAAAGCAAAAACTTTTATTTTTCTTTTTCATTATACTTACATGATACAACCAATCTAGCTTTTGATGTATGCTTTCTATCATCACTTCCAATAATAACTTTTGAAGCTGTTTTTCTTTTGCCACTGAGAATTAAAGCAAAAACATCTGCACATTTCTTGAGAGCAGACTTGAAACTTTTCAGTGCTGAATGAGTCTTAGGATTTTGCCTCTTTGTGGAATCAGTTCCTATATCATCTTGAAAATTAGCATTCTTTTTTCTTTGACTAGATTGATGCAAATTGGTGCTTGATGATTTCTTCATTTGCATATGCCAAAGCTGTTGAAGGTTCAAAGATCATTTCTTGTAGTAAAAATTTAAGAAAATTCTATATGAATATCATGTGATATAATTCCATTTATTCTTTTTCTTCCCATATAATTTATTTCTATAAGACCATTTCCTCAAAGAGATTTTGTTCAGTCCAACGAAAATGAGTTGCTTGCTATACTAGTTTTTAATTTTAATTTTTATGTAACATTTTATAAGTCAAAGTCATACCAATATTTATAGCTTTTGGCCCCATGGTGGATTATAACAGCTGTATTATCTTTGATTGCCCAATTTTAGTAGAAACAAAATATGTTTTTTTTTCTACCTTTTATTCCATTATAGTGCTATTTTTCAAAAACACCTAACATAGGCTCTATTCATTCTACCAGATTGAATATAAAATTTTTGGTAAAATTAGCATTAAATCAACTGATACATAAAAAAAATGAAATAACATGTCTATACTTTTTATGAATTATATTTAATACATATTATTTATTTCAAAATTGTTATCAATTTTAATATTTTAATTTATTTCAAAAAAAATTAGCATTTTAAAACAATTCATTCCCATTTTTTAATAATGTTAGCAAATGAAATGATATAATTTTATAAAACATGTTTATATATTGTAAATTTTTATTTTTATTTTAGAGATTAAATATAGTCTATTCACTATACTTTTGTGATAGAATTGTTAAGTATTTTTTTTTTAATGAGAAACATAAATTTAATTAAAATAGTAAGAAAAAAAATTAAGTTATAATTTAGTGTGGTAAGTTTTCTTACCTGAAACCTCTATTTTTGTGAAATAATTTCATAAAATAAAAACATTCGGGGAGTAAAATGAGATTAAATTGATTTTTTACTTGTTTTAAAAATGTTATCACTTAAATCTTAAAATCACAAAAATAAGTTTAACAATTTTTGTTTTTGTTTTAATACTAACACATGACCATTAGTGGACATTGGTCACCACTCCGACCACTATCAGCCACCCTTCTGGCCACCACTCCGACCACTGTCGTCCACCACTTTCACTATTGATCACTGACCACAACTTCAATTACCACCTTCGATCACCACTGCCACCATCGATCATCAATCACCACTTTGATAGTCGTCAATTGTCACCTCAGACAACCACAACTTTCGATCACTATTCTTAAAATTATATTACTAAATAAATAATATTATTTTTAAAATATTTTTATGATGTATTTAGTATAAAAAAAATATGTTTTTAATATAAAATTAAAACTCATAACTAAAACTCAGATGATGAAACTCATAACTCAGGTGATGAAGGCTCTGCTTTGCTCTTTAATTGGCAGTGAACATGAAACTCTTTGCACCTTGTTAATGTCCTCTTAAATATTTTTATAATTTTGAATGTTTCAACCTCCAGTCCGCATCACCACATTTTTTAGATTTTGCCGATTTTGTGTCATGTGTAAGCCCTCGTGGTTTTTTCATTTGTGAAAATGTGTCTCAATAGATTAACGCGTATGTGTGTTTATAAACCACCCTTAGCCTCGACTCCCAAGAAATTTGCGACTTTTTGGTGTACTAGATAAGTATCCCCTAGTCGAGGCTAGGGGGCTAAAGGGTCTGTAAGTTCCCGTGTGTGGCTGAGACCTTCGTGGGTTTGTTACCGTAGACGGCACCAATGATCCAGAGTGGTCCTGAGTCTGTAGCTAGAAAGGTGGAGATGAGACAACGATGGTAGTCACTCCTCCACGAGGGGTGTACTTGTACACATTATGAAAATCAAGTAAGTTTGTATTTGAGAGCAGGGGATTTTTAGGGTTAGAAAATTGTGTACCTTCAACCTATGTCAAATGTCCTTTTATAGGATGCTTTTGAAGATTTTTGGGGTTTTTTCATTTCTAAAAGAAGTCTGTTAGGATTATGTGCAGTGTGATCGGTGATTCACAGATCTTCGTTTGATCTCAAACGCATGTCCATGATGATGGATGATAATTGTTGCCATTTTGTGGCTAAGATCGAGATATGAGAGTCATTATTGTCATCGAGTGGCCTTGTAAGGAGATCTAGGTGAGTATTGATGGTCATTCACCTCGAGTTCTTTTGAGTATAAAGTTACGTCCTAATTCAAGAATATCTCATGTTCAAATGTAAATTGGATTAGGTTACGCTTAGGGTTGGCCTATAACTAAAATCAAGGCTGAATTATTTAGCTAGGGGGTGCTATGCTCTAAACATTAAGATTTTAATATTACTGTGTTTGCAAATTATGAATTTAGGCAACTTTATATCATTGGTTGCACCGGTGTATCATTAAATGTATTGTTCCTGTATTTTCTTTGTCCCTTGCAAGCTATTATGACCGAATATTCCTAATATTTATTAAAGATATAGTCAAATAGCTATATATACATATATATATATATATATATATATATATATATATATATATATATATATATATTATGAAACTAGACGAAAACTATTTTTACTGAATAATACCTCGTATAAAAGTGAATTGAATTACAAAGTATCATCTCAATCTCTTTATATGCATAGCGTGAGAAGGGATGAGATGATGTGTAACTAATGTAACTAAAATAACTAACTAATAATAACCTAAGGCAAATGTCCTATAAGATAATACAAGCAAGCTCACAGTTATTTTGATTAACAAGTAACTGACAAGCTGACTGGGAGATTAGGTGACTGATGGAGCTTATAGGCCCGGACTTCCACAAGGCAAAAACAATTGCAACCTCCATCGAGACCCACCAACCATCGTTATCAATTGCGAGCTTCAGCAGATAAGAACAAATGGACAATCATGATGGGACTACCAACGCATCTCAAGAACAAAAGGAAAAAATATATATAGGTTTTGAGATTTTTTTACCCAAGTTTTAGTTTATCTGTCACCAAATATTAGAATATTTAATGTTTGATATTAAAATTTTGTGATTCTAAAGATTCAATATTTAGATTCAAACACGGTTTCTAAAAATATTAAGATGTCCTAGACATCAGCAAAACTTTTAAGTTTTGCATTTCCGATCTCTTTTGATTTGTTATAATTTTTATTAAATCAATTTTTTCATATCTTTATAAGAGTTTGAAATATTTATCATTATTTTTTGGGTAAAATATCGTTTTATAGTCTCTAAATGTGTGTAGATATGTTACAAAAAATGTTTCAAAATTATAAAAACATATATACCTTTACAATATTGCATCTTCCTATAATCTCTTAGAAAATTTTGGAATTTTTTTAGTCTCAAATATAAGAAAAAATACTAGTTTCATATATTTAATTCTTAAATGTCCATGTATCCTTTTATTTTTACTAAAATCCATTCAATGTTCATATTACCGAGTGTGAAAACATTTCATGTCAAAGTTGTTTTAAGAAAAAACTTTTAAGGCTAAAACATTAAATAAGTCTCAACCTAATAATATCGACATTTATTAGTTGAGATAGAGTTTAAAGACTTCTTCAATGTGTCTTTTGTTTATCAATTTAGTCATTAAATATGTTTTTGATTGTTGACTTAGTTTATAAAATTACTAGCAAAAAAAATATTTAATTATAGGTTTGCAATTTTAATATGTTTAATAATATAGTGACAACATCTCACACATTTAATAATTAAAATGAATGTTTAGTCAAAAAACAATTATTCTTGTATATTTTAATAAACAACCAATTTGGTCTCTAAATTTGTCTAACACTAATATCCGAATATATCAAAATTACAAATACACATCTAATATATATTTTATTAGTAATTTTATAGATTAGGTTACCCAACAAAAAACATATATAATGATTAAATTAAATAATTAAAAACACATTCAAATACTATAATAATTAAAAATATATTTATTTAAATATATTTTTATAATTTTAATGCGTTCAAAAATTATTGTCCCAACATGTTTTTCAAAAAATATTTTTGCTGATTTTATTCCACATCTGTGATGCCAGGTCATAGTTGTTGGACATCATTAACAAATTGGCGCCGGCATACCTCCAACGTGGTTCCTTGGTCAATGCCATTAAATCAAAAAGTCCAAGACTAAACTTATAATTCTTATGATAATTTAGATTAAATCGCATGATTAAGAAAATTAGTTGTAGTTTTAAAATAATTGTTAATTTTGATTGTTTTACTATTTTATTCTTGAAAAAAAATATCAGTTTATGATTATTATAGTATTTATTACAGATTACAAAAATGGATATGATATAATTAGAAATAAATTTGTAAAAAATAATTAATGCAATTAAAAAAATTAAAGAGATTTTATAAAAATGGAGAAAAAATATAACAAGATAGTTTTACATTTAGAAATAGAGGTAGAATTTACAAGGCTCTATTTTTTTCATTGTTTTACTCTCTTCTATTAAGAGTGGAAATATACCGAGACGAGTTAAACTTTATAATTTTTAAGTTTGATTTGTAAAAAAAAATTAAACTCTAAGTTTGTCTTGTGGTCTTATATACGTTTTTCTAGGTTTGAGTCCGATATTTATAAAAGTTTTGTATGATCTATTAACTTATTTAAAAACATATTTCATATGACCCTTTTAAATAAGTAATTAAATATATTTTTTTAATAAATTAACAAGTTAATATGTTAATGAAATTAAATATTTTTTTTAGATTTAATATAACATTTTAAGAATTTGACTCTATATGATCATATTTCAATTCTATTTTGTATAACATATTTAAACATGTCAAAAACTAATGTAGTATAATACGATTAAATCACTAAAAAGTTAGCAAATTTATAATTTAACTTAGAGTTCAACATCTAATATACATTATATATATATTTATACAGTAATAAAAAATATTATTCATATTTATTTAATTAGGCCTATCTAGTAGGTCAAAAAGGCTTTGTCTATGACATATAGTTTGATATTTTTAACTAAATAGGTTTTTAAAAAAACTTATTGACCTTGTCTATCTAAAAAATGTTTGGGCTGGCCTGGCCTGGGTTTGTCGTAGGCCCATGTACTCGGCTTGGTCTATTTTCACTTTACCTCCCATCTTAAATATATTACCTCTATTTTTTAATTGTCAATTTTTTGTTTTTTTTTTTTTACTTTTTACACGTACTAAAAAAATTAATAAAATTTGTTCCTTTTGATTTAATGTTATTATTTATCCTTTTCATGTAATGTCCTTAATTATTTATTGTCTCATATTATATATTTCTCTCTACGATAAATAATTAAATCTATTATTGAAAAATTGATAATTAATAATACTTAAATAAGAAGAAGAAAATTCTATAAATATGACATTATAAAAATTTTAAATAAATAAAAGATATATTTTATCATAGAAAACTTTTTTTTGTTGACTCAACTTTCAACTTTTTTTTGTTATTTAGAATTAAATGGAATATATTAGAAGAGTATATTAGAAGGTGGCAATTAACCTGGTGAAGTTATTTGATGTTATTAATCACCATGGTAAAAATATAAAATATTGGCTATTCTAATGCCATTTTCAATAGGGAATACCTAATGGATAAGTATTGCTACCAAATACATATTTCTATATTGAAGAATAAAATAAGAGTATTTATTAGAGAGCCTTCAATAAACACTTGGGATCACATGTTTTTAATATTAAAATAAATGAATAATGTTAAAATGTAATAAAGTAAAGTTATTGTTGATATTTATATAGTAAATTTTTTGAAGTGCTGGATTGAATCCTTATTAAATACTTAAGTATTAATATTTCTTTTATTTAACTATTTGGTTCTTAACAAAATTGGGCCTTAGTAATTCAGATTTTGATCGGAGTAAAATCTGATAAAAAATTATTTCAGCTATATTCGAATTTGGGTTCTCCTAAAAGATTGTCATTAATCACTTGAGTTCAATTACTTGGTTAAGTACTAATTTTTTTGACTCAAAGTACTGACATTAAAAAATTATAGGTTAAATTACACTTTTAACATTTATGTTTAATCCAGTTTTTGAGTAGGTTATTTATGTTTCTTTTTCTTTCAATTAAGTCTTTTAAGTGGCACATATTTTACAACGTTAGTTTTTATATTATTATCCGTTTGAAAAAACGTCATTTTCCATTAGTTTAAAAAAATGTCATGTGGTCGCTGACGTGTATATAATGGTGTTGATGTGGCAAAAAAATATTATTTTTTATAAAAAAAAAAGTAATAAAAGTTCTTAGAATTTTACCAACCAAGAAAAATGAAACACATCGCCGTACCGTCCTTCAAGTTTCTCATTTTCTAGATCCATCCTTTATATTTTTTAATTTTCTCGAATTGATCCTCTTTAAGGTATATTTCGTTTGAATTGTTAGTAATTTTTTTCTCTTCATCATTTTCCACCATAAACCTATTGTTTCAGGCCGAGATTCATATTCAAATTTTTGGATATTTTTTGTTTTAATTTCTAATTTTCTTTATTTTTTAAGTTTGTGGTGAAGATGAAAATTTTAATTTGTGTTGATGGTAAAGGAAGAACATGTATCTTATAACCTTAAACCTCTTTCAATTATGATCGGAGATGTTTCAAGAAAACCTCCATAATAACAAAAAGAAAATCAACAACTAATACGTGCAACTTATAAAAAAAATTTCTTAAGACCCAAAAAAAAAAAGTTTCTTGAAACTTCCATGACATTTAAACCAGAAAAAATCATTTGAAACCCATAAAAGCAAAAACAAATTCTATTGTAGTTTGTGCAAAAAAAAACATTTTGAAAAATGTTAAAAATGAGTTGAACAACTCATTTATTTTTAGTAAACTCATGTGAATTTCTTTTTATTTACAACTCATTTTTTAATTTTTTTAATGATAGATTTCTTATTTTGATTTTTCTCTAATTCATATAATCGACGTTTTTGTGTTTTTTTATTAGAAATACTAATTTTGAGTTTTATATTTTTTTAAATGGTGAAGAGAAAAATTATGAAGAAGAAAAAGATGAAAATTAGACATCAGCGAAATCTAGGTTAAATTTACGAACATTAGTGTGTTTCTCCAAAATTGAAAAGTTCAATTTAAAATTTGTTTACTTTTATAATTTGTCACGTCAAAATCGTTATGTACTTGTCAATATCGTAATAATCATATGACGTTTTTCTAACAAAACTAACATTACAAAGAATGTCACTTAAATGATCTAATTAAAAAGAGAAAAAAAAATATTAAAAAAATTATGTAAAAACGAGATCAAACATTAAGCACTAAAGACACAATTTAACCAAAATTATAAAATGAACCACTTAAGTACTCAATGAAAGATCTAATGAATGCTGTAATATACCCAGTTTTCCGATAAAATTAATATACATACCTAGTTAATAGATTACAAAAATATATTTTTAGAAGTGATATTTTAAGAAGTTCTCTCATATTGGATGGATAAGAAAATGATGGGTTTTTCTAGATTTAGAACTAGTATAAGTAGGTGGCTTGTCTTCTGTTCATTTATTTCGTGACATGCATCAGCTTTAATTTTGCCTTGAAAGTCGAGATACATTTCGCTGATATTTTTTCGAACAGCAATATAAATTTATATAAATATATATATTAAATAAAACTATAATGTATATATAAATATAATAACTACAAATATTTATTTTATTAAAATATTTGTACAATAACCTAAATAAACTATTTTACTTATCAATTGAAATTTCGTGCAACTGAAATAGTAAAAAGAATACACAATTATTCTTAAATACCTTACAATTTTTTCAATTGAGTTCAAACTCACATCATGGATCCCTCTTTCTCCACATATTGTCTGTGAAGTTTTGTTATTTTAAACACAAAAGGAAAAATCTTTACACAAAATTTTAAACACTTATCTTTTTTTTACTAAAATTATAGACACTAATCTTATGAAATAACTTATTTGATAGTTGATTTTCTTTTTCATAAATATTTTTTTATATGTATTTATCAAGATAAACTCTAAACCAAATAATTAAGAAATGTGAGTATATACCACTCTTGTTTGTACAACATGTTGATAGCTACTAAAATGTCCATTCATAGAGTTTAGTCCATTTTGTTTAGAAACAAAGAGCATACATGATACTATTTTTTTGTTTTTTTATAAGCAAAATATATTAATTGAGGTATAAAAGATTTCCAAACTTATTATATTATATATAGAATAAGTATTAGCCATTTTAGATACAACTCAAATAATTAGAGCACTAAAGAGGAAAACAAAAACTAGTTTTGATTTTGTTTCCAGCCAATAAACCAAGAACAAGAGTGGATTAGCCCAACTACAACGGGGTAGTTTGAAGCTGATTGACAATAACCTGATTTATGCATTTGTGGAAAGATGGCACTCAGAGACCTCGTCATTTCACATGTCATTTGGTAAAATGACGATAATTTTGGATGATGTTGTCAATCGGTTAGGCATTCATATTAGGGGTAAGTTTTACAGTCTACCACCTGACCTAGATAGAGTAATGGTATGTAATCTTGCCATAACTTTATTAGGGGTGTCTCCTGAAGAGATATGGGAAGAAACCAAAAAAAACAAGGGGTGCGCACTACAAATTAGATTGGTTGAAAGAGATCTTCAAAAGACAGTGTGCAGCAGAGCGATTTGATTGTGCTGCTAAGGCATATCTGCTGAATCTGGTAGGGAGTACTATTTTTGCGAATAAAAGTCATACATTAATTGATGCGAAATATCTCCCCTTATTCAGAGATTTGGAAGGTACAAGTAGATATTCCTGGGGTAGTGTTGCACTCGTAGTCCTTTATGACTACCTCTATGATACTAGCTGTTATGACACCAAACAATTAGGTGGATATATGTCGCTGCTGCAGGTATTAAATATTTATGGTTATTATTAATTTTTATGATTTTTATTTATGAATTTGTTATGTTTATCATTAATTTATTTATTTTTATTTGCAATAGTGTTGGATATACGAATATTTTCCACATATTTGTAAAAGAGGTGATCAAGGTGCTGATGTTGAGTGCATTACCAGAATGAACAGATGGAGTTATAAATAAGGCAAACACAAAATCCTTGAGTACAGACAGATGATTGATGCATTGACATTTGTTGATGTCATATGGAGACCGTGGGAGAATCATAGGGATGTCATTTCCTGTTATACACTGGCCACCTCCGATTATGCAGCACTATAGTGACGTATTTTCCTGAGAGGTGTCTGAGACAATTTGGATACATCCAACATATTCCACCGCCCCCACATCCACTTTTTTTTCTAGATTATCCGAGGTAGATGTCAAATGGATGGGATATTTGAGCCATGTCACCGAACTGCATCACAGGATACGTCTAGCTACATATCCATTTGAGTGTCATGATGGATATTTGGAGTGGTTCTATAGGGTATCTCATCCATTTTTAGTGCGACCAAATGGTGTACCCCAAAACTTGTTATCTTCAAAGAATCTCTGATTTCTCTAATGCGTCCTGGGAACAATCTATCATATGGACTTATATGAGAAGCAATCTTCTGGTCCAAACTATGGCAGACCAAAGACCAAGACTCTTCATCGTGTCCAAGCAATGATGCAATAACGTGATAGCCACAATTTTCATTTGCTATCACATTAAATATGTCATCAATGTATGGTTGAATAACATAAGGAAATTGTCTCAAAAACAAATGTATCGAGGATTAAGATGATTGCGAGGGTTGTTTCTTTGATGAATGAGAATGTCTCTTCTTTGATGATTGAGATGGTTGTGAATCATGGTCTTCACAATATATTGCATTAACATGCTCAAAGTAAGAAAGGTCTCGATATACATCATATTCATCCGACTTCTTACCCTTACTCTTCTTCACCCGTCCTTTGGTTTTAACTTTTTCATGTGGTGGACACATTGAACTTGTAGTTGGAAAAGCAAGTTCACATACCTTACTCTTCAACAATCTTTTTCCTATAACATCAAGTGACGGAAAGCGTTTCCATAAGGCATTCATCTCATTAGACATATCCAACTCTGATCCATCTTATGTGTCTTTGGTTAGATCACATTCCATGCTTAATTTCATCCATTGAATATGCACATCATCTAGAGGAATTGATTCACCCATCAATTTATATTGTGTCAATTCACAAGCACAAGGTAACCCGTATGTTCTTTTGAGAGAGCACCCATATACAGATTTGTCGCTACCCATCCACTCAACTTTCTCGTATTCTACAGCAATTTGTCTTTGAGCTTTTCTTGATACGAATATATCCAAACACTGATAAAATGGATTGTTGTGTTCATGCGCTTTATCATAGAAATATTTCTGAAACGAGACCCTGATTTTTTTAAGTTGCAACCTTATCATGTTGTTCATAGACTCCCATCATTTACACATGTCATCCATGCTATGTTCCAACATTAACTTCCGTTTCCAATGAGCTGACTCAACCCTATCATCACATGTAAATTGTCACCATGGAGCAATCCAACAATATATAGTAAAATTACAAATTAGAAGTTTTGTAGTGACATGACATACCTGTTAGTCGTTGTGTTCCTCAAATGTATCACTCGATTTGTCCATGCTTCAACAAACCTTTGCTTATGAGGAGTCAACCAAGTTTCTTTCACATAATCAACAAACACTTTATTATCGACACATGATTGCTCAAACATGTGCAAACGCGTGATATACTCTTTTTCATCACTACAATACTTAATGTATTTCCACATATTTAATATTAACTCTTTTCTATCCTTTAAGACATGTTGCTTGCATTTTGCTCCAACATTTTTGTTGATGTGAAATCGACAAAACAAATTAACAGCATGTGGAAATACAATATCTACTGCTTTCATTAAAGCAAGATCTATGTCGGTCACAATTACGTGAGAAAATTTGTTTTGTGTAACAAACAGTTCTCTTAACTTCTCTAATGTCCAACAAAAGTTTTCTTCACACTCACATTTCAAATAAGTAAATCCAACTACAAATGTCTTCTCTATTGATATCATACCAACAATTTCAAGTAATGACATTCTGTATTTATTGGTTTTGTAGGTGTTGTCCATAATCAACATGATAGGAAACAAGTTCAACAACTTCACTAAATCTGGGTAGGCCCAAAAAATATCTCTCATAACATCTGAGTCTTCCCACTTTCTATTCCAACACACATATTTTGTATCTTCAATTAACTTGAATAAATGTTGCATCTTTGTCCTATTACCTCTCACGTGCAATCGTATCATACTCCTCTGTTTATATATTTGTGATATTTGAGTAACATTATTCGTATCTCGGTCTTGCCATGAGAGTAATATGTGCCTCAGTGCAACATTATATTTTGTTAAGTCATGAACATGTTTTTTGTCTTCTTCATCTAAACGTCCAATAAATGTATGTCCCTCTAAAATATGAGGTAATTCATGGTTGTGAACTCCACAAATTACTTTAATTGTCCATCATAAACCATCTTTTAATGATTTTGATCTAAGCTTGAAAGGACAACCACACTTTTTTGTTGAACTTCGAGTTAAACTATCAACATGTTTGTATTTTCTTCCTTTGTCACAACCTAATATTAATTTATTCCTCATCTTCCTCTCTCTTGTCTCTTTATCTGATTTAGTAATGATAACGGTCCCTTTATTTTTTATACCAAATTCTCTAGTCCAATTCACAACAGTTTTCCGTGTATCAAATATCTGAAATATAATATAAAACAAATTATAATATATTTTTACAATATTAATTATAATTAATATTTTTACAATAATATATTTTCACAAATAATATATTTTTACAATATTAATATTAATTATAATTATTCATACGTGATCTGTGTCAAATACGTTGGTAGTATCGATGCATGTTTTATCACATAATAGTAGCGATTTATCCATATCTATTAAATTTTATATAATTAAAAACAAAAAAAATTGGTGTGTACTAGAAAACTATTTTTGCACAAGTTTTCCGGTAAAATCATCTTAACCGGAAAACTTGTGAAAAAAGTTTTTCGGTAGTATTGACTTTCAACCTTTTGTACCGAAAAACTTTAAAAAATATTTTCGGTAATATTGATTTTAATCCTTTTGTACCGGAAAACTTTTAAAAACATTTCCGGTATACACATTTGAAAACTTCTGTACCGAAAATCTTTTAAAAAGTTTTCCGAAAAACTTTTACGCACCGGAAAATTTTAACTGCTCTGTCTGGAAATGTTTAAATGGTAAAAAAAAAAATGAATTTGAGTTGGTAAAATAGTAAAAAAGTTAAGGGTAAATTTGGCATTTTTAAAAATTTGTGGGGGTATAGGTACAATTGAGAGGTATAGGGTATAATTTTCCCAACTGGCCTATAAAATCACATAGCTCATAGTAGTTGGGTTGAGTTTATTAATTTGTAATTGTAGCCCGATAAGAAACGAATTAGCCCTAATTTAGCTCATTTATCAATTAAGAGGTAGCTTCGGATTGATCAATTAAGAGGTGTATTTTGACAATATAAAAACAGCTCCAAATTGGGTAATGTGAAGGTGCTGATTGGGGACTTTTGATAATATAGAGGGGTGGGAAAAGAAGTCATATGTATGTAATTGACATGTTGAGCTAGAGTGGGCCTGACCCGCGTGACACCTCAAAATTGCAAACATATCTCTAGTGCCTCTTTTGTTAGTAATTTTATAAATTAAATTGACCATCGAAAAAATACATTCGAAAACTCAAGTGACTACCGAAAAACAAATTTGATGACCAAAATGACGAGACACTTGTAGATATATTTTCAATGTTGATACATTCAGAGTCTATAAAACCTCGCCAATTTCTTTTCTTTCATATTACAATTAATAAATGTTAAAAAAAAAAAAAAAAAAAGATTCAAACAATATTCTATGGTTGTCAAAATTCAAGTCCTTCCCTCTTTGATTTACTTCTGTATATTTCCTTCTTTTCTTTCATATTTTATTCATCAAATTCAAAATTACACATAAATTACAATTTATAATTTACACGTTAATGCAATGGAAAATGAGATTGGCGGACACACGTCTTAACGCTAATTAAGAGACAAAAAATAATTCGTTAATCATAACTTGTTACAATATCAAATAATTAAATAACCGTCGTTGATTTAAAAACTATACAATACAATGTGACAGATTGAATGACATTTTACATTGTGAGTGCACTACCTTTACAATCAAAATATTAATACATTAACACAAACAAAATGCATTATAATATTATAATTCTATTAATTTCCGAACAGATACGGATATGCATATATATACATATCATTACATTTACCTTTATATTATTAACTAACCAATAGTCAAAATATCTATTTATTTTATCCACAAGGACCCATGAAACTACTCATATTATGCCTATCACATATTTTATTCTCGAATAACCGCGGTTTTTATTTTCCAACCCTACCTCTAATTGTTTGCTAATAAGGAAGGAAGGAGGTCGGATTTCAAATCAAATTAAATTGAGAGGGGGAAGTTAAAAATCACTTCTCAAAGTGTGCTTGGAAAAATAGAGGTAATTGGAATTGATTTAAGAAGTTGATATATATATATAATATATATATATATATATATATATATTTCAATTTGCACTAATCAAAATTTGAACCTTGAATCAAATAGTTAAGGAATCCAAATATTAATATTAATCATTTACATAATATATTTAATTGCACCTCCAAATAATAGTGAAGATTTTCATTTAACTTCCTCCGGTGAAAATTCCACGGGAGAGTATCGGTTCCCATTGCAGGATAGGCAACATGGTGCAAAAGCAAGAAATATTAAAATTGAAAAAAAAAAAGGATAAATAGTAAAATGTGTTTTTTTATTTTTTAAATAAAAGAATTGCAATCTGCCATTATTCATCAGAAAGTTCATTACAATAAAAACCATTTCTATTACCATTACCATTACTCGCACCACCTAAAGATTTACTTTTGGGTTTTGATGATTTGCTAGCTTTTGAGGATTTCTTGACTTTTTCTGCCTGCAACTCCAACACCTTCTCTGAAGGTTTTCGCTTTCTTTTACTTCGTGTTCCCCCAGCATCATCTATAAATAATGTTGAAGCCAATATGTAAAAAATGTAAACACAGTAGTACCATTTTTAAATAACAGTGTCAACGTATTTGAGAGATGCAAATTCTGAGAACAATGTGTAGAAGAAACCTAAACTCAAAATATCCGACTCTTCTAAAGTAAACAACTCACTTTAGAGAGTAAAATGGAAAATACCAATTTTGTTGATATTTATATGCACGTACATAACAAATTACATGTGCTTGAAATTTCTACTTTCTTACAAACTAATTACTTTGGAGGAGTAAAATCCGTCAAATAAAAGCCCCAAGAAATAAAATGGCTGCCAAAGTTATTCCATTGTGCATTTTAAAAATTGGGATTCTTAAGCATGCAAATATTCTTTTTCTTTTTTTCAATTATCAAAATGCAAAAACCATGTTAGAAACATATTGTGCAACACATGAAAGTACCTTTAACTGGACTTGAGGCGTGATTCGTTAAATGTCCATTTGGTTTTGCATCTTCTGAAAGTGGGGATCCAGAGTTATTACTGTCCACTAGCTTTGAAGAGTCTAAGACCTTGTTCTGCTGTTCAGGAACATCGCGACTGGGAGTTGCTGGCAGGAAACATAACTCGTCTTGAGACATATCAGAGTCGCTGAAAGTAGTATCCTTCTCCACCGTCACAATGTCAATTTCCTCATCTTCATTAACATCAAATACTTTTACCTACAAGCATATAAACATGGGATCAAAAATTGGGCTGTCGTGAAAGAAATATACGACATGCATGACCATCTAATGCTCTCATACCTTCTCGGTCTCAGGAATCAAATCAAATTCATCTTCACGCTCCACATACTCCTCATTTTCCTCAAGCTCTTTGAAATCAGGAGCGAAAGCACTCCAGTTCTCAGTGTAATCTTTCGTCCAGATATAAACTGTGCCATTCAAAGAAACAGATACCACAATCGGACGTACAGGATGCCACACTAAATCGGTAATAGCTTCCTTAGGCCCTTCGAGGATTTTCACAAGACGTCCAGCTCTATCCCATATGTAAATCTTGTGCTCTCCTTTGCTAGCAGATCCACCAATAACCCACTCACCATCACCACTGAAACACGGTGCTTTCCAGTGCACCTTTGTGATTGAATCTTGAAACTCCCGGAATAGAGTTAAACATTGTGATCCTACAGCCTTCAACTTTTCAACACCAGTTAGATCACTGAGGTTCTCATTCAGTTCATGAAGTGCTCTAACTTCGTCTTTCAGGGGAAGAAGATTTTCATAGATCCTGATTATTCGATCATTTGAGTTCGTCAGAAGATACTGTCCATTCCTGTTGAATACAATGTTCTTCACTACAGAACCACCAGAGATAGGAACCATGGCACAGACCTCACCATCTTTAGAGTCAATTACAAGAATTTCCCCTTTTGAGTTTCCCACATAAACCAAGTTGCCATACTTACTAAAACATGCAGCAGTAGGTGTAAAGGAGGTACTTCCATCGGAACACTTGTTACGCGAGGCAGGGTTTGGTCCATTTGAATTGTCTGAGACAAAAACTTTAAGAGAAGTTGTATGTCCTGTGTTTAAGTCAACAATCATCGGAGTAGATGAGAGAGGACATGTCAAGCAGAGAGACGGTGTTGAGGAACCTGGATGTAGACGAGCTTGTAGAGGGGTTTGTTGCAAAACTATTCTTGTTATCCTCTTACCACTCATAACATCCCACAGTGATAGCGACTTGTCAGTAGCAGACGCAAGTATTTGATTACCACCCTTTGACCAACAAATACTGGTTACGGGAGAAGAACATTCTTTATCTCGAAGCTCTTTAGCAATGCCCCTAGTTTCAAAATCCCAGATAACGCAACTTCCATCATTGCACCCAGCTGATTCAATTGATCAAATCAAGCACCAAGGGTGAGAATGTTGACACAATGTATAATACCATGAATAATTCATAAAGGTTCAACACTTGCTATAATATTAATCCAATCGACACATTCAAATAAATAGGCACACAGAACACAAAAGTCTATGCTTCAAATATAAAAAAGAACTGCAATATAAACCAGAAAGAAATATATTATTAATAATTTCTCTTGGAATCTAATACGAAAAAGAAACAAAATTATGTAAATAATTTTCTTGGAACCTAATTAGCATTGCCATATAGCCAACCCCATATAGGGGAAAGGCTTGTTTTTGTTGTAGAGAAATTAAATATTGAGTATCAGTTGCACAGGAAATCTGTTTAATTTCATGATGGTATACCAGTGTTTCTTCTCACTTGAATAGCAAAGCAAATCCATCAATACAATTAAGGGAAAGTTATCCATTATAATTTATATAGATGAAATCAACACCAATCTAGAATAACCCAGTGGTTTTGCGATCAAATATTGACTTCTATGGTAGCCAGAGAAACAGAACAATGCTTGCCAATTTGCCCGAACTACAATTGAGATGCAGCAGAGGAAAGAAACCACTGAAACTAAGACCAGGCAGGGAAATTTTCCACTGGCCAGTTGGCACAGCGGATAAGGGTTTTTCGGTGGAAACATGCCTAAATACCAACATGAAAACAGATAGTATGCTAAATTCTGCATCAAGTATAGCCATAATTACAAGGAAACTAACCTGCAATCAACTCCTAACATTAATTTTAGTCTAACCAACCGACCTTAATGTCATAAACACAACAATTACCAAGACATTCAAAAGATATTCCAATAGACCAAATAGTTCATATCATGTCTCTCCATAACCCAAGAAATAACTAACAAATAAGCAAAGTAACAACTAAACACATGATTGAGCATCATTTGCGTACAAAGTCAGGTTACATTCAATACACACAAAAATTACCAGCTGCTCTATTTGCACGAACAGAATACCAAAATACGCTGGGCATCAACTTCAAACCAAGTCAAGCTGCTATAAAATAACCAGACTATCATCTTCTTAGGTACAACAAGCAACCCATTATTCTAAATTTCTAATTTACTAAACCATTATTATTTGCAAATATTAACACCCACTTAAAATTTTTGGAAATAAACAATGTGAACTTAAGATCTATGAAGCACGGATACTGACAAAGAACCAGACAGCAATTTTGTCAATTGCACCGCTATGCTAAAGTGCTATAATGTCGCAATAGCAACTATTTGACAACACGCTGTACTAAATAGCATATTGCAAAACATAGTGTTTTGTGCAAATTCCACTATGTTATAGCGTTATAGTGCCACTTTAGCAATTATTTGACAACACTTCCAGACACACCACTAACACTAACAAGTTGACATAGATAAAATTTTGAGAAAATAAATTATTTGAATGTAATCAAGGTGTCAATGTCGAACACTGAGACACGTCTTTGGTCAGAGGTGTAAGTGTTACCGAGCTTAAGATTGAAGACGTGTATGGTGTTCGACCTCAACACATGTGATTACAATCAATTACGTCGATATTCTCAGATAATTACCAGAATCTACCAGCGTCTTGTTTTGTGTCTGTATATAAATTGCATAAGTATAAGAAATCATGAAAAGAAAAGGGAAATTAATAGTTACCAGCAAGAAGGGTACCGCGACGATTGAAAGCAATACATTTCATAACCCCATGTTCCAAATATTCTTCTATCACTTCCGGGAAATCTCCCTGCAACGGATCTTCAATACGCCACAACATGATATATTATAAATAATCATAATGTCAGAACTTAGAATCAAAATAAGAATAAAAACAATACGAAATTAAATTAAATTGACGTATAAACATTAGGGCAATGGTTTTTATTTTAATGGATATTAGCGTGACAATTATGTGAACGGAATGAAGGTGCATGAAAGGGATGGGAGATAGAGAAATCGGAAAAAGAAAAGTAGAAAACAAACCGATAATGGATGCGTTCATGGTTAGAGGAAGGTAGAGGAGAATGAATGAAGAAAAGTGAAGGAGAAAAAACGGAGGGAAGAGATGAGAGAACAGTGAAGAGAGGGAAAGCGGAAGCAGGAATTATGAGAAATTGAATATAATAAAGTCCAATCCAAATTACGTAATTTATAGAGTTTAGAGTTATGAGAAATGTGGTTTTCAGAGAGAAAAAAGAATAGACTATAACTTTATAACATTATTTTATTATATCATTTTTTTTTTACTAATATCATACTATATTTTTGGTATATATCTTATAATGAGATGTATAATATATATATATATATATATATATATTATATTTAAATAATAAATGTTGATATTAGTTAATTATAGTAGAATTTAATATTTCTTCTAAAATTAAAAAAAATAACAAAATCACCTTTGTGATATAATTATATATTTTTTCCAAATTAATTAATTTGTAATATATTTAACTTTTATAAATAAATAAATACATAAAAAGTAATTAATTTGAAAAAATCCATTGACTCTAATAAACAAACAATTTCAATTTAAAAATCACGATTAACTAAATAATTTTATTATATATATTAAAAAAACTAAATATAGATATG
>JBBPBQ010000004.1:40130264-40254473 GCA_037974755.1 Cicer yamashitae
TTTTTGTACCGATACATGTTGTTTCTTTACTTTTCTTATAGCTAATAATTAAAGAAAATAAATGAAAAAATTAATCTCTTATTTCTGTTATAGATACAAGATTCAATTTATTATAATTAACAATGACTAAATAAAATTGATTTTGGTAATAAATTGTAGTACTTTAATTTTGTGTATTTTCAAGTGAAATGTATACTATCAATAGTACAATGAATATTTCTAAGAATATTTTTTATATATGTTGTATATTTTATCAGTGATAAATATTTATTTTGTATTTTTTTATGTATTAGTGAAAAATATTTATTACGTATTTGTATGTATCAGTAATAAACATTTGTCTTGTGATTTTTTATATTTATCATGGACAAATATTTGTCTGGTGTTTTTTTTAATTAATTATAAATATTTATCCCACATATTTTTTACTATTTATATGTGACAAATATTTGACATGTGTTTTATCATGCGTCTGTTATAAATATTTATCACATATGTTTTTTAATATTTATCAATGACAATTATTTGTCCCATTTTTTGTGTCAGTGGAAAATATTTGTCTCGTGATTTTTTATATTTATCACTAATAAAGATTTGTCATGTGTTTTTCTATGCATCAATTATAAATATTTATCCTTTTTTTTTTACTATTTATCAGTGACAAATATTTGTGTTGTGTTTTTTTATGTATAAATAGAAAATATTTGTCTTGTGATTCTTTATATTTATCACTAACAAATAGTTGTTTGTGTTTTTTTATACATCCGTTATAAATATTTATCTAGTTTTTGTTTAATATTTACCAATAACAAATATTTGTCCCGTGTGTTTTTTTTATGTATTAGTGGCTAATGTATGTCCCTGTGATTTTTTTTATAATTTATCATTGATAAATAGTTGTCGGATTTTTTATTTTTTTTGACGAAGTAGGAGGTCGCATCCCAGATATTAAACCATGTATAAGGTTTTAATTTTTTTTATTTTTCATTTTAACAATTGAGTAATTGTTAATTTAATAAATAAAAAATAATAAAAATATTTTTTAAAAAATAAAATTATATTAATAAAATCAAATAAAATACATTAAATTGAAGAAAAAAAATGCGGTTGAGTAGATGTGCCGAAACAAATAACGTGTTATATTATTTTAACAAATCCCTCTTATTTTGTAGATAAATTTATATTATTTTAACAACACTCTCATAATACTCTGCAGATAAATTAGCAACTTAATTCTATCTTGTTAACAATTTCCTCTTATTTTTTCTCCGGATCTAATAAATAAAAACAAAAATAATTATAATTATAATTATGATAAAAAGAAAGTAAATTATATTAATAAAATCAAACAAAATACATTAAGTTGCTAATTTATCAAAATCCAAGAAAAGGGCGACCAATTGGTCATTTCACAGTCAACCTTTAGCATGCTCTAACATAAAATATGACTATTGGAGTCTTATACCTGGTGTGTACAACGTGGAAACAGTATTACAAGTCTACGACAAAAAGTTCCAACCTATATCAAACAAATGATATTGGTCATAATATGAAGGTGTTAAGGTGTGTCATAATCCTCAAATGCGCAGAGTCAAGAAAAGTTGCCCAAAGAGTAAACGCATTAGAACATAAATGGACACTACAAAATAGAATTAAGTTGCTAATTTATCTGTAAATTAGGAGCAGTTGTTAAAATAATATAAATTTAGCTACAAATTAAGAAGGAGTTGTTAAAATAATATAACACGTTATTTGTTTTGGCACATCTACTCAACCGCATTTAACAATTACTCAATTGTTAAACTGAAAAATAAAAAAGTTAAAACCTTATACATGGTCGCATCCCCCGGATACAACTTCATACTGCATCAAAAAAAATTATCCTTCAAGTGGTAGCAGGACTGGAATGCGACCTTCTGAAGGGGTGAAAAAATAGGGTTTTTTGGTATATATTTTTGAAGGTGGGTATATTGGTGAGTTTTTTTTAAAAATAGGGATATATAAATTAAAAATCCATAGTTGTCTCGTGTTTTTTTATGTATCAATGGCAAATATTTATCCCGTGATTTTTTATATTTATCATTGACAAATATATGTCACATCTTATTTTTATGTATCAATTATAAATATTTATCCAATGTTTTTTTAATATGTATTAGTGATAAATATTTTTCCTAATTTTTTATATGTATCAATGACAAATGTTTATCATGTGATTTTTTATATTTATCACTTACAAATAGTTGTTTGTGTCTTTTTATGCATCTGTTATAAATATTTATCTCGCATTTTTTAAATATTCATCAATAATAAATATTTATCTCATATTTTTTATGTATTAGTGACTAATATTTGTCATGTAATTTTTTTATATTTATTACTGATACATATTTGTTTCATATTTTTGTATGCATCCATTATAAATATTTATTTCATATTTTTATATTTATTAATCACACATTTGACTTCAAATAATCTCTTAATAACAATTTTAACTATGGCAGTTATGTATTGTACGCATATTTCACTCTTAACTTATAGGTAGATAAGCAAAGCAATTGGTTGAATATCCTACTTTTTTTTTTCAAAAGCTGCAAATTGTCCCACTGCAAAAATGATATATAGAAATGCCCTACTTTTTAGCCCAACCTCAGGATGCGACTTACTGAAGGTTTTTTTTTTGTTCTAATAGGAGGTCGCATGTACTAGGCCTAATTTTTTTTTTTTGGTTCCATTTGATTTATTGGTATAATTATTATTTAATTAATTATAAATAATTAAAATATTTAAAAAATCAAAATACTAATACTAATAATAATATAAAATAAATTATTAAATAATAATAATAATTTTAATAATATTATTAATTTTAATAATAATAATAATAGTGACTTATTGTTAATTTTAATTAATTATAAATAATTAAAATAATTAAAAAATCAAAATACTAATAATAAATTAAAATACATTATTAAATAATAATAATAATAATAATAATAATAATTTTAATAATAATAATAATAAAAAGAAAATTATATTAATAAACTAAAATAAAAATACATTAAATTGAAAGAAAAAAAATACATTAATTTAAAGAAAAAATACATTAATTGAAAAAAAAAAATATGAAATTTAAATTAATTATTTCCATCTAAATATCCTCCAGTTCCACATCTACGCGGTCGTCGAACTCGTCTAGCCCTTTGTACGGCTTGAAGTTGTTGTGGTTGATCATCAATTTGATCATTATCCTCGTTATAATCTGTATGTGGATTAGAACCACTACCCCCTGCTTCCGTGTAATTTTGAGTTTCGGCGTTATACATGGAATCAAAAGCAGCATAAGCCAACTCAGGAGTTGTGCATTGAGTACCAAACAAATTATAGAAAATTTCAATCCCTAGTTGATGAACGGGGTTGATATTGGTGGCACTGAAGGAACGTAGTACTAAGTCGGTATATCTGCAAATTAATGTAGATGTGGTGGTGATGATAAATACGGTGTTTGGTGCATGATATGTTGTTGTGGGGTTGAGTGAACATCATTAATGTATTTTTTTCTTTCAATTTAATGTATTTTTATTTTAGTTTATTAATATAATTTTCTTTTTATTATTATTATTAAAAAATTATTATTATTTAATAATGTATTTTAATTTATTATTAGTATTTTGATTTTTTAATTATTTTAATTATTTATAATTAATTAAAATTAACAATAAGTCACTAATATTATTATTATTATTAAAATTATTATTTTTATTATTTAATAATGTATTTTATTTTATTATTAGTATTTTGATTTTTTAAATATTTTAATTATTTATAATTAATTAAATAATAATTATACCAATAAATAAAATGGAACAAAAAAAAAATTAGGCCTAGTACATGGTCGGATGCGACCTCCTATTAGAACAAAAAAAAACCTTCAGCAAGTCGCATCCTCAGGTTGCGATCAACAACTGGACTAAAAAGTATGATATTTCTATAAATAATTTTTGCAGTGGAACAATTTGAAGCTTTTAAAAAAAAAAGTATGAAAAAATTCCTATATCTTTACTTGTATAGACCAAACTAAAAAAAAGAAAAAGCAAACACTAAAACCTACAAATAAATAAAAAAAGATGGATGATGTAAAGTGTTGACACAATCTATCGCTAGAAATATTTGTTTTCTCTTTCTAAGGAGCCTCAAACAGTTAAAATAACTCTTTAGAAGGTAAAAATGTATAGCTAAGAGAATGGAGAAATAAAGAAAATACACAACTGGCATTTTAATATCTATTATAAACCAAATAAAGTCAT
Source organism: Cicer yamashitae (assembly GCA_037974755.1). Lineage (NCBI taxonomy): Eukaryota > Viridiplantae > Streptophyta > Magnoliopsida > Fabales > Fabaceae > Cicer > Cicer yamashitae. Next base: position 40,134,572 of record JBBPBQ010000004.1, read on the forward strand.
ATATTTGAAAAATGTTTGAAACCAAAATCCATTAAAAATAAAAGACAAATGAACAAACCTCTTAAGCATTACCACTTGAAAGAAAAAAGAGAAAATACATCTACCAAATGGAAATCAAAATTGGAAGATGAATTTTACTTGATTGTTGAAATGGAGGAAGAAGAGTTGTGAATTTGATGGTGTGAATGAAGGACTAAGAAGTGATTTTATGAGGTTGCAGAGGAGGAAGATGACTAAGAGAAAAAAGAATAAAATGAACATAAATGAAGTTGGAAGTAGATGGTGAAAAATATGAGAAGGATAGAGATGGCAAGAAAAGAATGAAGTTGGAGTTAGATGGGCGAAAAAGATGGAAGAAGGACTGCGAACTTGAGAGAAAAAACGGTGAGTTTTTTTTTTTTTTTTGGAATGATTTGACATGAAAAAAGTAAAATTTACTGTTTTGGGAGCAGAAAAATGACACTTTCAGCCGTGGTTGCAGTTTTCACTGTGCAATTACTTTGTTCACCCCTATTTTAGGATAAAATTACTCAGAACACTTTTGTATTTTTGCTAGGGCTGGACAACCGGTCGGGTATGGACGGATTTGGGTCTAAATATCCAATTCAGTCCAAATTGCGGTGGATAATTTCAGTCTCAATTTTGACCGTTTTTTAAATCGGGTTTGTCGGTATTCGGATTAAGGTTTGGTTGGTTTTGCGGGTTGGATGAACTGGTTTCAATTTGTATGGACTTTGAAAACTTTGGAGTACAATTAACAACAATTTTATCTATAAAGATTTCTCATAAAACACTAATTTACATTTTTATTTGTATGGATCATAAGACAGTTTAACTAAAGGCCCATTTTTTACAACACTAGTTTACATCAAACATTCTTCAAAATAAAAATTGACCTATAAACATAAATGATCAATGGAACATATTAACAGGGCCATCAATTAAGAACATATTAGGTCTTTCATTTTTGGTAACAAACTTAAATAATATATAATAAATTCATGTTGTTCAGGATTTCATCCAAATCAAAAGCTTGCCAACATCGTCTAGAATGAGTCATAAACTTTATAATTACAATCATATGGAAAAATAATTATATATTACAGTCATCTAGAAGTATTTAAATAATTATATATTCCAATTCAAATATATTAATAAAAATAGTAAAACAATATTTTGGAACTTGATGAGCAGTATGCATATGGTTGATGCTGCAGCAGCGGTACGTATAACAAAAATGTAATTAATTTCATAAGAATATCAAGAATATAACCTAATGATAAAATAAAGTAGAATACATCAACATAAATATATAAAGTTTAAATTATAACCTTGAAATTTGACTCCCCAAATGTGAGATAACCATTTCAAGGTTGAAAATGAACCACTGCCAAGTCTCTTGCCACTAATTTATTGGAAAAATAAAAGCTTGAGTACAACATAATCAATTCATAGCCAATTAAGTTCTCCTTATATCAGTTTAAATACTAAATACAACCTAACCAGTTCATAACCAATTAAGTTCCCATTCTATCTTTAAATACAATATAACTAACCAGTTCATAACCAATTAAGTTCTCACTCTATCAATTTAAATACAACATAACCGGTTTATATTATAATCTAAACTACTAAGTATAGCTGAACAATAATACTAATTACTAAGTTAACAATAATACAAGTTTCAATAAGTTAAAAATAATATCAAATTCAGACTAAGTATTAAGTTAATAATAAAAGTTTCAATTACAAACTTAACTAAAATTTAATGATACATAAAAAAAATATCAAGGCAGTAACTTACCATTTCACATGTGGAAACATGAGTAAATTTGTGTGGTTCCCAATAGTGATGTTCATTTAAAAGTTGGTGACAATCAAATACAAAGTTAGTACCCTATAATTCATAAATTTCAGTAAATATAACTCAATAAGTCAAACATACAGAAACCTACCAATTATCAAACATGAACCACACATACAGAAATTGTTGGCAGCAACCATCCCAACAAACATCAACAAATCATGTTCAAAATGATGCCACGCAAGCACAGTTTTCAGCCAAAACATCATCCTCAAAATACAGACATGTGTTGTGCAAGTATAAGTCATATATGACTTCAAAAAACTCAAAAAGTCTGAAACCTAGAGGTAATTAAATAAAACTGAATTAACATTATTGTTAGGTTCATTATTAAAGCTCACTTACATACTATATAAATAAAACTTAGGTATAATTTTTCTTACTTAAAAAACTTAAATAAGCCCAGGCCCAGGAGCAACTGCTCCGCCAATAATACACTTTTGCCTTCCACCACTAGTTATTAAGCCTTGTTGAAGTTCTACAATGAATAAACAGTTTAAATTAAAAGTTAATTTACAATAACAAGAAATAGTCTAATTAAACAAGTACATATATAGATTACACAACCTGTCACAACATTGTTAGATATCTCAAAATCTTCTATCAAAGTAAGGTCTTTAAAGTATGAGAAAGAGGGCTTCAACCAATTCTGAGTGCATATCAAAGCTTCTATCATTTTTGGGCTCAAGGAGCTCCTATATGTGTCTAAAACCCTCCCACCTATGCTGAATGGACTATCTGAAGCTACAGTTGACACCGGTGCGGCCAGAATTTCTCTTACCATTGCTGCCAAAATAGGGTAACGAGTAGTGTTTTGCTTCCACCAAATCAAAATGTCAAATTTCTCACCATATACTGAACAAGCGTCACTTAAGTACCTCTCAAGTTCGTTTTGCTTATCAATAGAATATTTTTCTTTTAAGTGTTGTTTAAAGGCACCTATGCAAAAAATGATGGATTTTTAGGGGGGTAGATTGTTCAACAGGGGAAATGTTTCCAAATCGGACAACAACAGATACAACACTGCGATCATGGCCAGATTTGTACCAATTGTACAATTTCATTAAACTACCCTTAACATTTTCAGCCTTCACCTTACCAACGTCCTCACCGTACATGTTATTAAAAGTCCACTCAATATACCTCAATTTATAACGAGGGTCACATATCACTCCAAAATAAATAAATAAATGGTTGATTTTTTCAATGTCACCCCAATATTTATCATATTTTTCCTTCATATATGAACCCATTATAGCCACAATAGTATTCAGGTTCATTGATGTTTTGTCAAGCTCACATTGAATAGAAGCCAAGTTATGAAAAGCTGTGTGCAGAGACACTTGTTGCGACGATGAAAAAACATTTGTTGCTTCAAAGAAAATCTTTAAAAAAACCCACAAATGCTCGAACTCTTTCCCAATCATCAGAAGTAGGAGGACCAACAACCCCAAACCAAGTCAAATACCCAGAATCCTCACCCTCTAATTTATCAAAAGCTGCTTAATACTTTTCAGCAGCTTCCAACATCATGTATGTTGAATTCCACCTTGTGGAAACATCAAGACTAAGAAGTTTTTTTACATGTTATATTACAAATATCAATGCATTCCTTAAACTTCAAAGCTCTTTGTGGAGAAGAACGAACAACCCTAAATGCATTGCGAATGCTACGAATAGATAAATCTTGTGCTGTTAACCCATCTTGAACTACTAGATTCAAGATATGGGCACAACACCTCATATGAAAATAATCCCCTTCACCCATCAGTCCATTGTTGTTCTTAAGTCTCTTGTTCAAATAAGATACAACCACATCATTGGATGATACGTTGTCAACGGTAATTGTAGACACATTTTTAAGACCCCATTCCATCAACACCTCTTCAACTTCCCTACCAATAGTGTCCCCTTTGTGATTTGGCACTAAACTAAAGCTTATAATGTGTTTTTGATAGTTCCATTCTTTATCAATGAAATGAGCGGTAAGGGTCATATAATCCAGATTTTGAATGGAAGCCCAACAGTCCGTAGTAAGAGCTACTCTACTGCAGTCAAATTTGAAATAAACCTTAAGCTTCAATTTTTCAGCAACATATAGTTGAAAACAATCCATAGCAATAGTCATCCTTGAAGGGACGATGGTCATTTGTGGCTACAACTGTCTACATAATTGTTTAAAACCCTCACATTCAATCACTCTAAACGAATGTTCATAACAAAAAGGACAATGGCATTCCTACATGCTTGGGCATTGAATCTTTGGCTTGATGGAACCAAACTACCACCATCACCAAAAGAAAGGTTTGTTTGAGTGGGGTCATTAAGAATGTGGGCTGGATTACTTTTGCATTTCTTAGAGTGAGCTTCCATGTTCGAGGTTTTTTAGAATGACAAAGGTATCTTTGGTGACAATGTTTACAAGCAGCAGTAGGGATAGGCTCATCGGTAGAATGTTAAAGTCCAACCAAACCTTAGAGCTTCTCCTAGGACCATTAGCATTGAGTTTTCTTTTTTTACTACCCATAGGAAGATAAGGAAGCCCATCTGCAGCAATAGCTGCTTGTGTTGGTTGAGAATTCTCCACTACTGAAATATTTTAAGAGTATAATTATTAATTTTTTTTAAAAATTTAAAGTGTAGTTTTTAATTAGTAATATTTTTTTTATATAGTTAAACTATTTAAACTTTTTTAGATAGTTAGAATGTTTAATTAATAAGTAGTAATAGATTGCTTGACATATTACATAAAAACTAATTAAGCATGAGAATACATAAAACTTAGGCATAAATGATATGTACTAATTAAACCAAAAGAGTTGCAAGTATACATATGAAGCATACAAAGTAAATAAGCAAGAAGTTCGCATACAAATTAAGGATAATAGATACATACTAATTAAGAATAAAATAGTTGCAAGCATACATATTAAGCATGAAACATGCATACATACAAATTAAAGATAAAAGAATATATACTAATTAAGCATCAAATAGTTGCAAATATAGATACTAACTAAACAAGAAGCATACATACAAATTAAACATAAAAGAAACATACTCATTAAACATAAAATATTTGCAAGCATGTTTACATACTAAGCATACAACAGTTTGCATGTTAAACAATTAACATGAAGCATACATATTAAGCATATAACAGTTGGAAATTTAACATATAACACTTACAAGCATACATATTAAGCATTAGTGTACATAATTAAGCATAACAAACTCACAGTGATGATGCTCCATTACTCCTTGTTGTCCTCCATACAAAGTAATTAAGCAAGAAGTACCCATACAAATTAAGGATAATAGATAAATACTAATTAAGAGTAAAATAGTTGCAAGCATACATACATATTAAGCATGAAACATGCATACATACAAATTAAAGATAAAAGAATATATACTAATTAAACATCAAATAGTTGCAAATCTAGATAATAATTAAACAAGAAGCATACATACAAATTAAATATAAAAGAAACATACTCATTAAACATAAAATATTTGCAAGCATGCTTACATACTAAGCATATAACAGTTGAAAATTTAACATATAACACTTATAAGCATACATATTAAGCATCAATGTACATAATTAAGCATAACAAACTCACAATGATGATGCTCCATTACTCCTTGTTGTCCTCCATACAAAGTAATTAAGCAAGAAGTACCTACACAAATTAAGGATAATAGATACATACTAATTAAGAATAAAATAGTTGCAAGCATACATATTAAGCATGAAACATGCATACATACAAATTAAAGATAAAAGAATATATACTAATTAAACATCAAATAGTTGCAAATTTAGATACTAATTAAACAATAAGCATACATACAAATTAAACATAAAAAAAACATATTCATTTAACATAAAATATTTGCAAGCATGCTTACATACTAAGTATACAACAGTTTGCATGTTAAACAATTAACATGGAGCATAAATACTAAGCATATAACAGTTGGAAATTTAACATATAACACTTACAAGCATACATATTAAGCATTAGTGTACATAATTAAGCATAACATACTCACAGTGATGATGCTCCATTACTCCTTGTTGTCCTCCATACAAAGTAATTAAGCAAGAAGTACCAATACAAATTAAGGATAATAGATACATATTAATTAACAATAAAATAGTTGCAAGCATACATATTAAGCATGAAATATGCATATAAACAAATTAAAGATAAAAGAATATATACTAATCACTACAAGAAAAAAAATAGTTTGCGGCGGTTATAACCGCCTCCAAAATATGATTGCGACGGTTCTGCAACCGTCGCAGATTCGTGAGTCGCGAGGCTAGTTTGCGACGGTTCTAAAAACCGTCGTTACAACCGTCGGTAACTTTTGCGACAGTTTTGAACCGCCTCAAAAAATAGTTTGCGACAGTTATCAACCGTTGCTATATTTATTTGGAGGCAGTTTTGAACCGTCGCAAACCTAATAATTTAAAATAAAAAAAATGATATAATTTTTTCCTATTTTTTATAAATTAAAATAAAAATATTCATAAATATCATCCACATAATTTAAATACATAATTATATAACTATTGTACCTAAATCCAATTTATATAATTTTTTTTAAAAGAGATAACATCAATTCATACATTGAAATTAACTAAAACAATAAATAAAGTAGTTTAAATATGCAAAACATTAGTGGAGTGGTTAAACATTACAAAACAACTCCATCAAACATAGAAGTTCATCCAAATATCTAATTAGTCCCTAATGATGTTCCACGATCATCGGGTTGGTGGCTAGACTCAGATGAACGTCTACCATCTATTGGTGATTCTATGTATGTTGCCTGAAAAAAAAGTATTTAATAACCTCAATGAATATTGATAAATATTGCCAAGTACTAATTAACAGAATCATTACACAATTGATATTTTTAACCAAGGACAAATAGTTCACACATGATTTTTTAAATAGGTTTGCTATAAAAATGTTTTACCTGTTTTTGCATTTGAAATATGATACGGTTCAAACAAACACATGAACTAAAAATTAAATTCTCAATCGAATTTATCTAAAAGTATTTAATATGTCTAATATTCTGAATTGAATGTATTTAATATTCTCGCCATATATTGTTCTGTATAACACATAACAAATTAAGCATGAACAAAATCACTTGCTTAAACAATAAACTCAACTAGAATCAACAAAATTCAACAATGCAGTAACAAGATTCTTGAAACCATACCTTGAGTGGGAAAACACTATTACAAGGCACAAATGCTACATGCTATGAATCAAACAAACAAACACCTAAACTAAAAATTCAATTTCTAAATCGAAATAATCTATAAGTATCTGATATTCTGAATCGAATGTATAACACTGGAACAAATAAAGCAAGAAAATATCACTTGCTGAAACAATAAACTAAATCAGAATCAACACCATCTAGGCAGCAGGTGAACAGAAAGACTCTTTAAGAAAAAGTATAACTAATTCAAAAAGGAAAACACTAAGCAGTAAGAACAAATTATCAATTACCTCTTTAATCAGTAAAAGCTCTTCTTTAGTATATCGCACACGCTCACGGCCCTCAAACTGTGAATCTCCGACCTATAATGCCAGAAGTAGAAGATGTAACCAAACCCCACAATCAGAATCTTTAAAGCAAGTAAGCAGTAACTGTGAAAACTTAGCTCATATTCTATAAAGCAAGTAAGCAACAAGTAATCCAAACAAATGACAGTATACAATAGCAGTAATCCAAACAGAAAATAAACATTATTATTTTTTAAGTTGGATTTAATTCAACTTTACAAAATCGAATTATAACGTGGGGATGAGTTGGACCTAATTCAACCTTACAAAGATATCATTTAAAACGATTTAATAAGGTGAAGAATCTCCCATTAATAACCCATTCCTACTATATCTTATTCAATTCAACATGGGAATGTTAACAAATATATCATATCATACACAAAAGTAGCTAATAATTCCAACCAATATATAATTTAATCAAAACAACACCAACCAAATTAAATAATACACTTACCCAAATAGACCTGCTTCCCACAATCCCTGCACTCAAAAGTCACAAACAGAAAAGCAACAAAGTCAGTGAAATGAGACCACCAAACAATTTATGACAGCAACAACATTAATTAGCTAATGCATTCTTTATATTAGAATAAGATATATAAAATAATATATATCTGTTTTGTTAATATAATATATATCATATACCATACCATATATGTGATTCCCAACTTAAACATTCTCACCTATCAAATGACAGTATACAACTTGAAAACAATTCTGATTTTTCGTCAATATCCAAACATAAATTATTTAATTCTCAACTCACTTTCAACCAAATTCAATTTTATAAAATCAATTTTGTCAAAAGAAATTTTTATCACCACGTAACCAAACGCAACCTTTATATTCATCGCCGTGCAACAAAAATCATTTATTTGAAAAAGAATAAAAAGTACCAGCAATACCAGCTGCATCCTTGCCAACTTCACAAATGGAATAACCATTAAATAGAGACATGAATCGCTAAACAATACCCAATTCAGCACAAACAAATCGCAGAAAAGAGAACATAAATGGAAGAGAATATAAATATCAGAAAACAGAAAATAAGTTGAAATAGATATAATACACAGAAAACTAAAAGTACCTCGTCGTTCGGTAACACTACAGGCGACGGTTCTCCTCATGTTTCATAGAATTGGCATTCGAAGCAAAAAATCAGCACCAATTGGAACAGTGTAATCAAAACGCTAACAACAGAAAGGAAATCGTACCATTGGTTGCAACGAATGGAGATTGTAACGCCCCAGATTTTTTGATCCAAAACGTTACTTGAAAACATATTGATTATAAAGATTTACGACAATTCTTTTTTTATTTTTTTATTTTTTTTATCTAACTACCTAACATTTATTCATGCAAATAAATAGTAACAACCACGTTTATTTAATTTTATTAAGAAAATGTTTATTCAAGGCTATAACAAGAAAACAATAATTCCTAACGGAAGGGAACCCACTTCCGCATTTTTAAAATCCTAGTGCATTTTAAAAGTTGATTAAAAATAAACTTAGAAGTATCGCGACAATCCTATCATTACAAAATTATATTGAAAACCCATTTTTTTCCCAGTTCGTCGCACATTAATACTCATCAACTACACTTGAATCTCCTCGAACTCATTAGTACCTAAAATGTTGTTGTAAGGGTCAGTTTTATTCCATCATCCACATCAAACCAAAGTTAAACATATAGAAGAATAACACAAAATATATAAAAGTAAAACTTCCAATTTAAAAGAAAAATACACAAACCAATAAATTGCATAACAAAAATATATACATGATGCATGCTCTTAAAACTATATGATCTGGATATACCTGCCACTAAGGCAACTTCCACACAGAAAAATCACCTATACCAATGGGGAAAATCTGCCACTGAGGCAACTTCCACACAGATCACCCATACCAATGGGGAAAAACCTGCCACTAAGGCAACTTCCACGAAGATGCATATGCCATGACATGATATGATGATATATTATCAAAGAGATATATTTCCACACAGCCCACTAAGAATCATGTCATAAGCATTCAAATCACTTTTCAAAATCATCATCTTATTCACATATCACTAAGATCACATATCCATGAACAAATAATCATGAAAATCATAACTTCCACCACATACACACAAAAATCAAGACTTGGTATCATACACACCATAAAAATTAACACGTTAACATATATAACAATAAGATTCAACTCCAACTCATACATCATCATAAAACTTTGTCACATATTACATACAAATTCAACTCTTCCTTCATATTCATTATAAAAATTAAAACTTTATTATATATAACATAAAATTCATACTTTACTTCATATTCGCCATAAAAATCAAAACTTCATCACATATAACATCAAAATTCATACTTTACTTCCAAAAATCATATATTATATAATAAACTTAACACAAAGGATTGGGGGTTTCATTATTTTAATTCATTAGTCTACATATTATTCCTTTCAAAAAGCAAGCAATCACAATTATTAATTTCATGCCATCCAACCAACGGTCTAACTATAATTTGTGTGGGGAAAAGCCCTTACCTTGGCCGTTTTTCTTCCTAGTACAAATCTCTAAGCCCCACGAAGTTGTTCACAAGGAAAAGAAGTTCCAAGCTTTTGATGCACGAAGAAAAAGAGGTGATGGTGATGGTGGCTAGGATTTTGGTATTCTTTACAGAATCTTGTTTGTAAAGGGTTTGTGAAATAGGGTTTGTGATTGTGGCTAAGGTTTCAGTATTCTTTTCTATTTAAAGTGAATATTATTGGGTAGATAGTGTTGGGCCTGAATAAGGAATAGAAGGGAGAAAATATTATTATAATTCTTATTATTATTATTATTATTATTAGTTAACCTTCATCAATTATTAGTTAACCTTCATAAAAAACAAGGCATAAACTCCCAACCCAACTTCCTACTCATTCAAATGGGCCGTGTGATACCAAGCCACAACCCTTAGCCCAAATTCTTCTTGCCTTAGAAATAAAAATACATCTACTAAATAATTCTTACTAAAAACTTTACTACAATAAGGCAAACAAGGCGAATAATTACCACACCTAATTTAATATTGGAAAATATATTTATAGATCCAAATTATTTTAATTAATAATTTTAGAGGATGTTACAGAGATCGAATTGAAAGGTAACAAGAATATTATATGTCTGAATGATAAAACAAAAATAAGAATATTAAACTATTAGTTATTTGAGAATAAAGTGAGTCAAATGATTTGGAAAGATTGTTGAATAAAGAATGAGTATATGAACATGTATTGGTTTGTATTTGAAACACTTTTTAAAGAAATATATACAATAAAAAAAAACAGAAATCAAGAAAACAGGACACACAAAAGCTTCGTGCAGTCTATGTTTGCCATCAAGTTTCTTCTTTGAGGCACTTTGACAAACACTTTGTGAGCGAATATTTTGACATATAATATATGATTCACATCAACCAATAGTTTTGATTCTTCATTTTATAACATTTAATTCATCTAATTTAATAAAAAGATAAAATATATAAACTTAACATAACACATAAAGAAGAAGAAGAAGAAGAAGAAGAAGAAGAAGAAGAAGAAGAAGAAGAAGAAGAAGAAGAAGCAGAAGAAGAAGAAGAAGAAGAAGAAGAAAAAGTTATTATGAACAAAAATAATATGCAGAAAAACAAACTATAAAGTTAACAAAAAAACAAAAGCTAGGAGGAGAAGATGGATCGAAAGATAAGTAATAGAGAGGAGAAACATCAGTTTAATATGCTACCATAACTTACCTACAAACATCCATGAATCATGTAAACATAAAATAAAAATGAAATAAGAAATGAATCTAGAAAATCAAGACCAATACCTACACTTTTGTTTGTTTGAGATGGAGGTGGTCGCGAATGGGGAGGAATCTGAGATGGAGGATGGAACACGATTTGGGGGAAATCAATCTGAGATGGAGATTGAAGGTTAGGTTGCGAATTTGGGGAAAATGAAAATGAAACAAGGGCGCTAAGGGTTTAGGAGGGAACTGAACACGTTTGGGAATCGGGGGTTTTTGAAGCGCAAAAATGAGAAACCTGGCGGCGGTTGGGAAAAAATGTCGCAGCAACCGTCGCAATCATAGATCAAGGGCGATTTTCCTGCAACCGCCGCAACCTAAGTGTCGCAATTTTTAGAATTTCTTGCAGTGAATTAAACATCAAATAGTTGCAAATCTAGATACTAATTAAACAAGAAGCATACATACAAATTAAACATAAAAGAAACATACTCATTAAACATAAAATATTTGCAAGCATGCTTACATACTAAGCATATAACAGTTTGCATATTAAACAATTAACATGAAGCATACATACTAAACATATAACAGTTGAAAATTTAACATATAACACTTACAATCATACATATTAAGCATCAGTGTACATAATTAAGCATAACAAACTCACAGTGATGATGCTCCATTACTCTTTGTTGTCCTCCATACAAAGTAATTAAGCAAGAAGTACCCATACAAATTAAGGATAATAGATAAATACTAATTAAGAATAAAATAGTTGCAAGCATACATATTAAGCATGAAACATGCATACATACAAATTAAAGATAAAAGAATATGTACTAATTAAACATCAAATAGTTGCAAATCTAGATACTAATTAAACAAGAAGCATACATACAAATTAAACATAAAAGAAACATACTCATTAAACATAAATTATTTGCAAGCATGCTTACATACTAAGCATATAATAGTTTGCATATTAAACAATTAACATGAAGCATACATACTAAGCATACAACAGTTGGAAATTTAACATATAACACTTACAATCATACATATTAAGCATCAGTATACATAATTAAGCATAACAAACTCACAGTGATAATGTTCAATTACTCCTTGTTGTCCTCCTTGACTGCTACCCTCTCCTTGCTCCATCTTTTAAAGCTAGAACCACACTAATAAAACCAGAATTAAACACAAACCCTCAAAATAAAAACCAACCAACCAAAATAAAAACCAAACAGCAAAAAACATATAACAATAAAAAACTAATAAAATAAACAAACATGATAAAAAAAAATTCAGTTAGTTAAAAACAAACTACAAAGAAGAAAGCTTGAAGTCCAAAAACACACACAATCACAATAATGTAAGTTAAAAACCTAACAAGAATTAAAACAAAATAACAAAAATGATGAGAATAAAAAAAATTAAGAACACAAACATGTTAAAAAATACAGTTAGTTAACAAACAGCAAAAACATAAAATAGAATTAATAACCAACCAGAAAAAACTAAACAACAAAAACAATAATAAAAAAAAAACTAATATGAAAACTTAAACACGTTAAAAAATACTGTTAGTTAACAAACAAACTAGACAGAAAACATTCATTGTTAAACCCCCCTCATATAACAGTAAATAAAAAAAAAATTGACAAGAATCAAAATCAAACAACACAACAATATGAATAAAAGAACTAACCAAAAACACAAACTAGATAAAAAAAAGTAAGTTAATTAAAAACAAACTAGATTGAAAAAGCTTGACGTCTAAAAATAGGAACCCTAATCTTAAAAATTTTTAAAATTGAAAACATTTAAATAAAATAAATATAAACTGAAACAAATAAGATGGTTGTGTCTCTGGCTTTAATGATAAGTTACGTGCAGTTGCATTTCCTAGTGACATCCCTTGGAAAAAGAAACTTAAGCATACGAATACACTTGAAAAAATAGTATCATACATTACATTCAACTATATGTTAGAACTTAGTAGCATAACATTTACAAAAGAAAGTAACATACAATACATTTATAAAAAACAGAAGCAAACATTAAGACAAAAACATAAACATGCATTACATTAATAAAAAAGAGAAGAATGCTTTAGAAATAACAAACAGAAGCATAAATAACAAAAACTGAAATTGAAAAATAAGCATACACTCATAGTGCTCTTGCTCTTGCTCTATACCTCCTCCACTAATGAAGGGTTGATAACCTTAAACATAGAACAAACCCCAACCAAATTACATTAAATAAATCAAACCAAATTATGCATAAAAACCTAACATTAACTAAAATCTTTTTAAATATATACACATATAAATGGAAAATAAAACCTTCAAGAAAAACCCTAAGTTAAACACATTGAACCCAACTTAACAAAAACATAAAGAAATCATAAAAGACCCAAAAGATAAAACTTTCAGAAACCCTAAAAGACCCATTATATAATAAACTTTCAGAAATCAAACCCAAAACAAAAACAAAACTTTAACAGATTCAAAATGTCACAAATAATAAAACTGAAAACAAATTCAAAAACCCTAAAATACCCATTATACAATCAACCCTAACCTTTTTGTTCTTGCTCACAGTGATGACGACCTTCCAACACAGAAAAAAATGGCATGCTCAGTAGATTCAGTACCTTAACATAGATGAAAAAATGAAGTTATTTATTCAAACCCAGATCGTAAGAGAAATGAAAAATCTAACAAAAAACTTAGTGTGCTTTGAATAAGTAAAAACACGTGTTAAATGTAAATATGCAAGAAGACTTATGTTTTTGATGATGACAAAAGACCAAGTATAGTGATCAAGTTGCAAGCTCAAAGAGAAGTCAACAATCAAGTCAACTATTGTCAATATGCTAGAAGACTTATGATTTAAGGTACTTGATGCAATCTAATAATATATTTCAAATGCATATGAGAACCTTCTATTTTAGCATATGCATCAAAAGAATTTTCAAAATGTCAAAATGCATGAACAATGTTTGAAAATCAAATTTTTGACAAAAATCAAAGTTGTATTCGACTACAGCATCTTGTAGCCGAATACAAATACCAAGTCAGTAGCTAAACTGCACTTTTGTATTCAACTACAACATGATGTAGCCGAATACAAATACCAAGTCAGTGGCAAAATTCAGTCATCTGTATTCGACTACAAGGATGTGTATTCGAATACAAGCTTAAAATTTTCAAATAAAACTGAACGTTACAGAGGTGTATTCGACTACACTCATGCTGTAGCCGAATACAACTACGAAGCAATACAATTTTTCAGTTCAGAGTCAACCTAGATCATTGCATATGTTCATCAAACCTCTAGGAACGATTGCCACTGATTTGAAGTGATGTTTAAGGAGTATAAATACTTATTAGTTTCAGATTTAACTTAAGAACTTGAACATCAATCTTAGAACAACTTTGATCAAACTTTCTAAAATATTTTGAAGTGTTCAAAGTCTTACTTTCATATTTCAAGTACATATTTTACATTGTCATATCATTGAGCAAGGTTCTCTACTGTACTTGAAATTATATTAGATTGTTATTAGTATACAAGAAAGCATCAACTGTTATATCTTATTGATTTCAGTCAAAATCATTGTAGCAAAAAATCATTCAAGTTATTGTGTAAAGTGAGAAAGTGGTGTGCTTTCTTCAAGTGTTGTAATCTAGGATAGTGGTGTGCTATCTTAGGGAGATTGTTTGAAGTGTATAACAGAGGTCATAGAGTTGGACTTGTACTTATTCTAACAATAGTGGAAAATCTCTTGTGGCGTGCAAGAGGACTGGACGTACCCTTGGTTGTAAGAGGAACCAGGATAAAATCTTTGTGTTCTTTATTTTTCTGCCATTTACATTTTGCTATACTCTAAACATAGTCAGAAAAATAATCCACTAAGTCTCTAAAAACCAGAAAATTTCTAAACACCTAATTCACCCCCTCTTAGGTGTGCCTTTGTACTAACATTAAAAACCCTAACTAAGATCGTTAAAAACAAAAACAAGGAACTCAGATCATGTTGCATGTACCTATGTGCGTTTGCGAAACATCTTTTCTCTATTTATAGTTGAAGAGAAGAAAAAAAAAGAAGGAGGGTATTAATGTCGACGGAACCAATGGCTAAGTTTTTGTTTAGTTAGAAACATAAATGATGGAGGTGTGTTGAGGCTTTGCGCAGGAAGAACCGGTGGTGGTGGTTTCGAAACAGAAACACTGAAGTTGGTGGTGGTGGCTTCGAAGCAGAAATGATGGAGGTGGTGGTGGTTTATTGTTGAATGTTGAGTGAGCTGTGAGTGTATGAGTTGTGAGTGAGAGTGATGAGATGAAAATTTTAGGGTTTCTTGTGGGTGAGAGTGAAGACTAAGGAAGTAAGGACGGAAAAGTAGGTTTACTGGATTTGGGCCTTTTTTTATGCATTGGGGAAAACCTCTCAGTTTTTTGGACAACAACCTAGTATTTTAAAATATAATATTATTAATTTGAGTCGGGCGGGTTCGGGTATCCGTGGTCCAAAAGTCCTTAACCGAACCCGCCCGTTATAAACCACACGAACCCGTTTTCTTTGACCCACATACCCGCTCTTGCCCGCCCGTTAGAGAAATTGGGTCGTGGGAGGTTTGGTTTATTTCGGGCTGCAGGTTTTTGTCCGGTCCTAATTTTTGCTATATTTTAGATTTCTTAGATTTATAGTAGAAGAATACTATTCTCAAAACTTGGGAGGCCATAAAATTGAGAAGGATACTTTAAATGACGTAACATATGATATAATGATATAGAGTGATTAACATCTATAAAATTAGAATAAAACGTTATAAAAACTTAATTTTCAATTTCATAAATTTTTCATATTTTTAATTTAATTAATGACATATGAATAATTAATGCATTTAAATGGTTCTATATTGTATGTTTTAATTCAAAAATCTGAGAGAGAGACCAAAACTGCAATTAAGTCTTAAAATTTTGATGGATCCCATCAAATTTAAATAAGACCTACATAATTTAGTAGGATCCATGTGAATTTTAAAGAGCATGTTGAAATATGTATTAAATAATGTATTGTTAACACTTCTCTTGTGAGGAATCTTAAGCGTACTTTCTATGCTAGACACGGACTTTGATATCTAGTTTTGAAGATTGTTTGGCATGTTGGTGTTCCATGGTGTCGATTGAGAGTGAATTATTGAAGTGGTTTTTTCTTCCACATTCTAAAAGAACTTCCAAAATACACCTATAAATTAGTTATTGCATGTTTTTTTTTAAAATACATTTTTAAATTGATGAATTTTTTTTATTTTTTATTTTTATTTTTTATGGTTGTCCAACTTATCTATGAAGGATGTGTGGGCTCTAATCCTAATTGGTATGTGGCATATGAAAGACTAGCATGTGCGTGTGGTTCATATTTTTTGTAGTTGACTGAGTTGACCACTACGCTCATTCATTATCAATTGTTGGGGCTTCAAAGTGCAATGCCTGCATTTGGATTGTTTGGTATTAATATGTTGAGTGTTCATACATCTAAAAGTGGAAAATTATTCGCCTTACCTTACCGTTATACTCTTACCCTACAAATCTTCTAATAATCTAAATTTGTCTCGGCTTTAAAAAAATTAAAAAGTAAAAATTATATATTTTAAAATATAAATTTGTAATGGAAAACTTAAAACAAATTTACTAGATCAATAAATTTTCAATAGTACCAAAAATATGTTTACCGATTTGGATTCGTTTTATGTTTTTATTTTAAAGAAAAATGAGAGATAAAGTTGTAGTTTGTATAAAATATAGAGAAATTGGTATAATTTTAAAGAGAATTTCTATAATACATTAATCAATTTAACATATTATGTATTTAATTTACTGTTAGTACTATTTTTTAGATATGTTATTGCTCTTTTTAGAATTGTGAATTTTTAAATTTTAGAATTTTGAAGTTAATATTGCAGATATTTTTTAATCGTAGACCTTTATTAATCATTGATTGTTTTAAAAAATTCGGATATATTTTGTATTTATTTTAAAAATACCAATTATTTATTATATTTAATTAAATAATAATTGCCATTGAATTGCTTTGTTTGAATGTTAGAAAAAAAAAGAAAAAATAGATGATATTTAAAAAAAATCATTTAGAGATATTTACATGAAAAAGGAGCACATTGTCTCATTTTTAATTATTGTCAAGGACAAAGTTGTCTCGGTTTAATTATTGTTAGGTATTTAATTGTTCTTTTTTTTTTGTTGATGATCTATATGGAGACTAAATTGTTTTGATTTAAATTTTTTAGAACTAAATTTTTTTTTATTTTTTTTAGGAACTAAATTGGATCTTTCAATTTTTCTCATAGATCAAAATGGGTCTTCACTCATAAATAAATGTTATTTTTTTTTGGCGAAATATATTATGTGGTATTTAAGTTTCACAAAAATAACATATTAGTATCATAGATCAAAATGGGTCTTCACTCATAAGTTAGTCATTTATTTTTTGTTTTATCAAATTAGTCCTTTGTGTTTTTAAATGTTTACACTATTAATCTTAACTTTAAACTAGCTAAATTAAAACCATTCTTTCAATTTTTTTATAATAAACTCGTGTAATTCTTAAGAGGTTTAGATTGATATATCTTGAACGATCCGAGTTAAGATGGGTAATAGAAAAATTGACTGAAAATATAAACAAAAGTCAAGGACTTTTATTTATATTTAAGACCAAAATAATATTGTTAATGTGGATTTTTTTTATAATGGAGGAAAATAAAAAAAGTACTAAGACACGACAATAGAGGAACAAACTCTCCTTGAGTCTTCATAAAAAAGTAAACTAATACTAGCAAGAATAACATATGGTCAAACAAGAGAGAAATCCACATCATGGCTCCTTAGAGCTAGAGTATTAGCACATGAATTAGCTTTAAGATGGATGTGGTTAACTTCAACTATCCAACCTACGAGGTTGATAAGATAAATGACCCTATTAAGAAGAAGTTGAAGATGGATGAGGGGAGTTATTACGATTATGTATCATATTAGCAACATGAGTATAATTCATCCCAAGAATGACATGAATTAGTTTCATTTCTCTGACCAATTGAATACCATGATTGATGCTCTATAACTCCGCAAGAAGAGTGTTTCCACTTCCAAGTTTTCGTCTAAAACCTTTAACCAATTGACCATGGTGGTTTCTATTGAGACCGCCACAAATTGCTTGCATATGCATATAAGAACCATCAATATTAATTTTAGCAAAACTAGGAGAAGGTTTGGTATGACGGATTATGTACCTTTGAGAACTCGTGTCATGAGAAGTAAGAGGTGACTTGATCTCTTTCACAATTTGGTACCCCATGTTATTGAAAACACCAAGTTGTTTCAATCATTCCAAAGAGCCCAAACCGAAACACCAAAAAAATAGTCCATTTGGGGATGTTTGCTCCAATGTTGTCACTAGTGATGTTCCTCCGGCTAAATATACCAGCCAAAGCTAAATAATTTGACTCAATTGTCTAATGTGATAAATTGATTCCAATGTTGTTGAACATCCTCACAATTTCCAAGCATGTGCATGTTTGTTTCAAGTTGAGACCGGTGACGTGGGCACAAATCACCATGTGTCATTTTGCGATGGATTTTTTACTACATTTGTTAGCAAGGACCATGCGCAAGCTTTCAAAGAATTGCACAAATTCGAGCTGATGCCTTCGAATGCTAAGCTTGATCTAACAAAAGGTGCAAATGAGTATTATCATTATTAAAACCATTTATACTTTTGTAAGCTGATTTTAAGCTAAAGTTTCCATCAATAAATTAGTCCCAATTAGGACTATCTGTGTCAAACTTGTAAAACTGCAATCAAACTACAAATAAAATAAGGGACGTGTTTGTTTTTTTGAAAAGAATCAGGGAGGTGGTTAATAATCATATTTCAATTCCAGTCATCATTAATTACATAATTGACCACAGAGAAATCGGTTCCCCAAGAGAATGAAGGTCGAATACTGGTCAACGAGGACACCAGAATTTAGAATCCATTAGTGTCTCAAAATGAGTTCTATGACCATCATTTATCATCCATCTTGTGAATTTTTTGTGACTGAATTGTTAGTGGACTGATAATAGTTTAAACAGACACTATTTTAAATTCTGTAAAAGACAAGGCCATTTCGGTAATTCAAAACTAATACACCATCCTAACAACCCCGGTGGTCTCTCAGTCACGGAAAAACACGTCCACCGTCACAACTAACTCCGTCTGAAACACCACGTCGATGTCCTCCGCCATCATTTTCGGCGGAGCCACCGCCGTAAAACCACCAACATTACCCGAAAAACACCGTGCTGTAGTCGCCAAGTTCTACTCACCCAAACCCAACCTCACCAGTTGGAAATTTCAAAACAGAATCCAATATCCCAATGGCTCAGCTTCACTCCGCTCTCTTCTCCGCCTTCGTGTTTCTTCCAACAACACACAGTTCAACTCAGTGCCCGAAAACAACAGCAACCAACAGCAACAACAACCGAGTTTTACTGAATTCATCACTTCGGAACGAGTCAAAGTGGTGGCTATGCTCGCTCTAGCTCTAGCTCTCTGCAACGCCGATCGTGTTGTCATGTCCGTCGCCATCGTTCCTCTATCGCTTGCAAACGGTTGGAGCCGCTCTTTCTCTGGAATCGTTCAGGTGTGTTTCTCTTACACACACACACCAAGTGTTTGATGAATTGACTGTGCTATTGTTTTTGTTGTTTTCTGATGATTTGGTGGTTTTTGATGCAGTCTTCTTTTCTTTGGGGGTATTTGATTTCGCCTATAGGTGGAGGAATGTTGGTGGATAACTATGGTGGCAAAGTGGTTATGGCTTGGGGTGTGACATTGTGGTCATTTGCTACTTTTCTTACTCCTTGGGCTGCAGAGACCTCCCTTTTGGCTCTACTTGCTGTCCGTGCTTTGCTTGGTGTGGCTGAAGGTGTGGCTCTTCCTTCCATGAATAACATGGTGGCCAGGTATTCTTATTTTGGTTGTGTTGTAGCAAAATTTGACCAATGACAGGAGTAGGGTTTTAGAGATCAAGTCTAGCCATTGTGTGTTTTGTCTTTCCATGGATTGCTATCGGTCCCGCCTTTAAACTGTGTTAGATGCGAGGCTCATTAATGTGCTGCTATGGTTAAATATATTGCCTTGATTTCTAATGGTATTGGTTAAGGGGTATTAAGGCTCAACTATGTAGTGGTTAGTAATTTCCTATAAATTTGTCTG
The DNA here is from genome assembly GCA_037974755.1 of Cicer yamashitae. Taxonomy (NCBI): domain Eukaryota; kingdom Viridiplantae; phylum Streptophyta; class Magnoliopsida; order Fabales; family Fabaceae; genus Cicer; species Cicer yamashitae. Next base: position 40,155,117 of record JBBPBQ010000004.1, read on the forward strand.
CGCTTGGTTTTTTCCCTTGTGCCTGGATCCAGTTAGTTGCGCGTTTGACAGATCATATCTCAGATGGTCTACTGTCATTGGAGCTCTAAACCTGAAATGTGAAAGAGCTCAAAGTAGGACTTGGGGTTAGACGGGTATATCTTGGACATGCCCAGTTGGTTTGCACAGTTTTAAAGTTTGAAATGGTAACTATAATTTTTCAATATGATTTCTGTTGTGGACTTATGGCTTATATGTGTTTTTATTATATGACATAACATGCTCTTTGGTTATTGCTACTGTATGAAGTTGATGGATCAAGAAAAGGCTGATGGTTGAAATATATAATGACTTTTGGTTGTTCTATTTAGATGGTTTCCTCAAACTGAACGGGCAAGGGCTGTTGGAATTTCGATGGCTGGATTTCAGCTTGGATGTGCAATAGGGCTCACACTTTCTCCCATTCTCATGTCGCAAGGCGGTATATTTGGTCCGTTTGTGATTTTTGGTTTGTCTGGTTTTCTTTGGGTGTTGGTGTGGTTGTCAGCAACATCAAGCACTCCTGACCGAAGTCCTCAGATATCAAAATATGAGCTGGAGTATATATTGAATAAAAAGCAAAAGTCTTTTCCAGTGGAGGCAAAGAAAGTTAAAGTTTTCCCTCCTTTCAGACGCTTGCTTTCAAAAATGCCAACATGGTCTCTAATTGTTGCAAACGCCATGCATAGCTGGGTAATGCTTCACATTCATCGCACCTGTTTATTTTTTGTTGATGATGTTTGTAACTGAAGCTGACAATAGTCATAATTGATAGCGAATTGCCACTTGTTATGCCCCAACTGGATTCACTTATCTTATTGCATGAGGTATTCCTCACCTTCTATACCCACTTCTCGAATAGAAAAATATAATGGATGTTACTCAAAAGCAACACAGGGATCGGTATCATGCAGTGTTGCAATTATTATTCATGTGAATTCATGTTTGTTTCCATTTTTAACTTTACTTTTCCCTTATTTTGCAGGGGTTTTTTGTTGTTCTTTCTTGGATGCCCATATACTTCAACTCAGTAAGGCTTATTCTATATAGCTTTGTGATTGTAAAGTTTCAAGCAATAAATTTTTTAGAAATTAACACATAAACCATATATAAATGAAATCCCATTATAGGTATATCATGTGGATCTCAGGCATGCGGCATGGTTTAGTGCTGTTCCATGGGTTGTGATGGCTATCATGAATTACCTTGCTGGCTTTTGGTCAGATATGATGATACAAAATGGTACAAGTGTCACTTTGACTCGTAAGATTATGCAGGTATGTCACATACGCTGGAAAAAAAGAGAGGATGTGGAGTTCAAATTTTCTTGATCAGAGGAATTGTTAAATTGTCAGTTACAGACTTTATGTCTAGTCTCATTAAAAATGATATTTCTTTCCTGTTTTAAATTTGTAATGTTATGAGTGTGACAAACTGTACTCGGTATCTTTGAGAGAATTTGAGATAGAGACAAATGTGTGGGCTATATATGGATCTGGAATTGAATAACTACAATGAGTGGTAATTTGCTCCTTATGCATAAATATCAGCTTTGTTACCATCTCAATTCTTCAAATATCATCCTTCTGGCTTAATCCGTCAAACTTTTAATTTTGTCTTTATTTAAATTTGATCTTTTAAGTTTAAGAGCATTGAGAAATAAGGAGTTAAAGTGTCAGTCTGCCTTGCTGTTGGTGTCTAATTAGGTGCTTTCGAAACATGAAAGCACTTGGTTGAGTATTTTGAAGTGGGGATAGATAATGTTACAATTTTTAGTCCTTGGGTTTGAACATGGACAATGATGTCTTCTCATTCGTGTAACTACACTTACTAGGGGAAGGCTTTGATTGTTATTGTTCTGGTTTTCATTACTCATTTTTCAGTCTGGTTTTAATTCCTCTCACTGTGTATTAGTTTTAATGAATAATGCTAATTCTGCACTTTCACTGCAGTCCATTGGTTTTGTTGGTCCTGGACTTAGCCTAATTGGTTTAGCAACGGCAAAAAACCCCTCGGTTGCTTCTGCTTGGCTTACGTTAGCCTTTGGCTTGAAATCTTTTGGTCACTCTGGTTTTCTTGTGAATCTTCAGGTTTCTTCTGATTTCAGTCATGTTATGCACACACACACACACATTTATATATATGTATATAAATATATAAATTTCCTTATAAGTTTTGTCACTCTAATTTATATTCATTTTAATTTTTATCACAGGAGATTGCACCACAGTATTCTGGTGTTTTACATGGTATGATTTCCACTCTATCTTGTAAACCTCCTGATAGTGTATACAGTTTAGCTTTCAAAATGCATATTTAATAATGACATGGATTGAACATTTTTCATCGGTAAATATATTTGAAATTGTTGAGTCTGTATTATGTTATCTCTGTGTGGGAGGTCATAAAAGATAAAATCTGGTAGGTATATTTTGGGTCTAGACTTTGGTGATTCCATTAACTAGTGTAGGAACTAAATTGGAGAGCTTCTATGTTGGACTTTTACCTATTTGAATATAATTGGCCAAGTTGTTTGTGCTATGGTGGTATAAACACCTAGCGACACCCTTCATGGAATTTTATGAAACTTGGGATGATACGACACGATGGAATTTACCTATTGGAATTGACTATTAAATTTAATGAAACTTTTACTGCTTGGTAGGGCCAACGTATGAGTATGGATAAAATAGGGTGAAATATGTGCAAAATTTTGTAAGAGCTGAGAAAATACTTGTCTTTATTCCTAGACTAAGAATTCTAACGATGAATACTTTTTTCATTCCTTGTTCTAGGAATGGCAAATACTGCTGGAACACTTGCTGCTATAATTGGAACAGTTGGAGCTGGCTTTTTTGTGGAGCTGGTGGGATCGTTCCGAGGATTTCTGTTACTTACATCACTCTTATATTTTCTTGCTGCCCTTTTCTACTGCCTATTCTCCACTGGAGAAAGAGTAAATTTTGATGATCCTGGTGAGTACCAATGTACAGTATGCCTACCTTTAAACTGGAAAATTTATCTAGAAACATACACAAGCAATACTAGTCTCAGACTTGTGTATACTGGCATTCTTGGTGTTTTATGAATGGTCTAGCAAGCACTGCTCAACAACTTTTGCAGAATCTATTATTTAGGGGCTTATCAATAATATTTTTGGTTACGTGAATAATTCAAATTAAAATATAAAGCCATGTGATTTTGAAGTGACATTTAATTCAACCCATTTATGCGTGTTTATATGATAAAGATTTTCTCTCTTATATCTCATAATAAACAACCCCTAATATGCTGTGCATTGCAATTGTATTTTTAAATTCAGGTAAAATATAAATTGAAAGATAAAAAATATTTGAGAAAAATATTTAAAATTATAAAAACAATATACACAAAGATTACAAAATAAAACAATATACACAATCATCTCAAATACAAATTAAAACTAAAGGTATGATTAAAAAATAAAAAATGAAGAAAGTATGCATAATTAATATAAAAATCATGAAAATGGAAACTTTGCAACTATAACAGAAGACTCTTTAATTCCATATCATGAGTCTACTCTATTTATAAGATGTCCAGAACATACATTAGATTTCATATCTTATTTCTATCATGTTCTAATATGTTTGTCAAGCATTACCTACATTAAGTGGAACTATGAAAAACCAAAATGTTCAGTTTTATGCTATCCATGTGTGAAATGTTACTTGAGAGATTTAATAAGCCTCATACATATGTTTTACGTAATATTCTTGTTATGCTAAAAAATGCTTTACATTGATTTCTATTTCACGTTGTTATAGTTGTTTGACTCCTGTTTTTTTTTCTAAACTGCTGATGAAATGTATCTCTAACTCTCTGTACAGTTTGCTGACGAGTACCGGAAGCTAAATAGAGTTCTACTGTATAGCTCAATTACTTGTATATGAGAGGAGATTAAGTGAAGAATGACCAAGATGGTTTACATTTTCTTACTGTCATGTTCTTTGCCTCAAAAACAACAAATTGTCATTTCTGTATAAGAGACACCAACCATCTATTGGGTGTAAAATTGATGTACAGTTTTTTCTTACGTGCATTGCGGGTCTCTCTTCTACATACATTTGGAATTTTCAGTGTTGTAACCTGTGGAGAAAAAAAAAGCAGCAAGAACAAGGACAAAATATGGGGTGGCCGGGTGGTACAAGGTGCACCCCTCTTAAAGGGGTGCAACGATGTGCCTTAAAGATTTATTTTTATATCCCCAGTCTCCCTGTTCTAATGTCTCTGCTCCCTTTTTCTCCACCCTTTCTAGAATATTGCACTCAACCAATTGCAATTGCAAGTTGGAGGGAACTTCTTGTTGAAGGAAAAGCAATTTGTGTAGTTTGATGCAGCTGTGTCAAACCTGGAGGCAATAATGGGTTGACTCACATAAATGGTGGCGTGGTTAGGTGTTAGTCATTGTCACTTTCAGGCGAATATGAAAGATTAACTTGGCCAGTTGGCCTTCACTTTGTTATGGTGTTGGAAGAATCAACCTTGAGGGTGATCATCTTAGTTGTTAGGGTTTTCATTAGCCTTAGGTAAAATAGTAATCGCTTTTTCACCATCCTAAACCATACAGAAATCCTAAGTTTGATTGAATTAATTTTTAGGGTTGGTTTCTTGCAAAAGAACTTGGTGATTATCATTTAGAGATTTTTAAGAATATTATAATCTAATTTTTATTTGTTTTCAATTATATAAAAACTAAATTTTTCTCTGAGGAAAAGTGACTTTAACTTGTTCCAAAACAACCTCGGGTAAATTTTTTTTCTCCAAACGAGCCATGTAATGGGTGGCAGAAGATTATTGCATTGGGTTAAGAACAATTATCAAAATGATTTGTATATTATATTTAAAATTTTAAAGTATTAGATACACAGTTTTTATTTTATATATATATATATATATATATATATATATGTTTTTTAATATTGATTTTTTTTATCAAATGTAAAACTCTTAATAATTATTGAAACACTAAATAATATACTTATTTTTTCATTTTAGTCATTGGTAGAGATTTCGAGTTGGAACTCAAACTACTGCAAAAAAAATATTGAATATAACGATGTCGATGATATCAATTGTATCAGGTCTTACAAACTATTCAACACAATTTTATATGAAAATTTACCAACATAATTCATTTTATTATTAAAACATAACTCAGTTGGCCAAACATAACTCAGTTGGCCAAACATAACTCACCCTTTGATTTAATTAAATTATCTTGCAGTTAAAAAGACTAGATTTTACAAAATGGATTTATTTAAAATTAATTTTTATCATGACAAATCTAATCACATCAATAAACTATTTCCATAAACTCCCAAAATGATTCTTCATCCCTCTACCGTTGTTTTTCCTTTTTTACTAACAAAGTATAAAATACAGTATCAGACTCTGACTTTCACTTCCACGTATCAAAAATGGACTTCAGATAAAATAACACTACCAAAAGTCAACTTTGGATAAAATGCGTGGGGACGCTTCAGCAACTTGGAACTCCGACAATGTGATAGAAGTATTAGATATTCAAGCCCAATAGGGCCCAAATCAAACTCAATCGAAATAGCAACGGTGAAACAAACCAACAGAAAAATGATGAAGACGAGGGAGATCCTGCAGCGGAGGCTGAGCGAACAAGAATCAGAAGCCGTATCACGAATCCAATCTGTTCCTTCCATCAGAACCGGCGATAACTCAAGCTTCTACGAACACTTCATTTTAACTGGCATCAAAGTTGACCAAGTCCAACCTGGTTTCGTCTCATGTTCGTTCAAAGTCCCTCCTCGCCTCACCGTAACTAACTCACCTCAACCCTTTCTCCTTCATTTCATCATTATTTCTTTTCATTTTATTCTAACAACTTTCATTTCTACCATGCTTCCACCTTCAAACATTGTTCTTCTCTTTGATTCTTTAAAAAAAAAAATTAAATCCATTCCTAGAAATTGTAATTTATAAAAACTTGTTTATAGATAATGAGTGAGAAAGCATGGTGAAAGTGAAAATTGCTAATTAAGGAAAATTCATACACATATCCATATCAACTTGTAAGTATGTATTGTATATATTCTTTATCATGGTAATTGTGAAACTTGGCATTTATGTTTTTTTTTTAAACAATTAAGGAAAATTGTCAATTTGAAAACAGTTTTTGTGTGGAAGCCTACATGAATAGAGTTTTCTCCTTAGTTTAGAGTGTGAGAGGTCATACAATCTTACTTGGATGTTCAAGATTAAACATAAGTAAAACTAGTCATGATTAATCTATATAGGATTGAATGGTCAAAATTTGTTCCTTTCACCCCTTACATGTTGGTATCAATATCATGGAGTAAAATCACATGTTTTTTTTTCCTTGTTAGATTTTATTTAGGTGTTATCACATTTAAGGGGTACAGGGAAAGGGGGTCTAAAAATGGAAACTGGTGAATTTAATTTCTGGTATATGTATGTATGTGTATTACTTACTATAACTATAATGATCTTTGTTTGTACTTGTAGTTTGTGTAACATGTTGGCTTTGCTTCTCTTACAGGACAGCAATGGGAAATTAGCTAATGGTGCAATTGCAACTCTTGTGGATGAGGTTGGAGGTGCTGTTATCCATGAAGAAGGTCTCCCCATGAATTTTTCAGTTGACATGTCTATTTCTTTTCTTTCAACTGCTCATGTTAATGTAAGTCTGTCATAACATCTTTTTTTAAACATGTGTTTTTTTTATTTTGAATTTGATTCATGCTTTGAAGTCTTGGTTATACTAATTTTCCAGTTTGAGCTTGGTTATGCTTAAAATAGTGAAAGATAGATTAAAGGAAGGAAATCAACAATTGATGTGTATCAAACCCTACTTTCTATCTGGATACAATTATTCTATTTATTCATTGTATTTGTTGGAAACTATGTAGCAGATATACACTTCAAATTGAAGGGATGTTCGGTGTCGGACATGACACATCAACAACACCAACACGTGTGATTGCATTCAATCACTTCTATTTTCTCAAATTATTGTCAGTGTTAGTGTTGTGTCCTGTCTTGTGTCGGTTGTGTCCATGCATCTTATCAACCAAGTCCACACTTAGTGCACTAGTTTCTATATGAATAGCATTAGAAAGTTTGTAAATTGATGATTCTGAAATATCATTAAGATTATTCACTTGTATAGCTATTAGCTGCAAAGTAATCCCTTAAAGATATACTAATATACTATCCAATAGTGCAGTTATTTCCTTCCAAATAATTCTCAGCCCGTCTCTTTTCTTCTACCTTGTGCATCAACATGTATTCTTGCAATATTATGAACCTTAACGTATACTTTTGCATACTTAAAATGGTCTATGTGTTATATCTATGCATTTAATTTATTGCAGGATGAACTAGAAATTACTTCTAGGCTGTTAGGAAGGAAAGGAGGTTATTCTGGAACAATTGTTCTCCTAAAAAATAAAGCTACTGGAGAATTGATAGCAGAAGGCCGGCATTCGCTATTTGGTAGACATAATAGCAAAATGTAATTCTTTATTATATGGTATATGTACATAAGTATATGCAAAAATATCAGGGTTTTCTTTTGGAAACAGATTTGGGTATCTGTCATTAGCTGCATAAGTTCTTGGTAATAACATAATTTGATATTTTGTACCTCAACAAGTGAAAACAAATAAAGAAATGAAATTCCAGCTGCGATGATGGTGGGTTTAATGTATATTTGGATTCATTTTTGTAAAGATTTATTTTAGAAGTATAAAATTGATTTGATTTTGACATTTGTTGTTCTCAAGAGAATTGCTTTTTACTCTAGAATTGATTCTAGTTCAAATATATTGTTCAATTCATTTTACAATTAATTCACATTTAATTAAATTCAAATTTTGTCATTGCCGGAACTAACACACCCAATTAGTTAACATGGGCATAAAATTGCTTATCATATGATTCTCTATTGCTACCTGAGATTTCAAGTTTCTGTTAGGTTTAATTTGAGGAGAGAAGGATACAGTTCTTTATTTGTCATGGAGGTTGATTTTCTAATGATAAGTGAAAATAACATCACAGTTCACACCAGCTTGAGCTGAGATTAACAAAAGAAGAAATTTCAGTCCTTAAAATTAGGTTGGAAAGGGTAGGGATGAATTTTTAGTGCAAAACACTGGGTTTTGATAATTTTTATTTTAAATTCAAATATTTAACAAAACATTAGTTTATTTTTTATTTTATTTTATTTTACTGTCACAATAAATGAATCCATTTTTCTATAACAATTTAAATTGAATGAACCGTGTTTTTATAGGAATCAACATCATATTCAAAGATTAAATGTGATTTAAAAGCTAAATTAAAAACCTATTTTATGATATGACTTTTAAATGAATCTTAAGTTTATGCGTTAACTAAGACAACCCCTACATATTTGAGATGAGGAAGTGTTGAATCAAAACTTAATGACCACCTTTTTTTTTCAGAGTTGATATGTGCAAGAAAATAGGATCTAGATCATTGATATTTTCAAGGTTGGGAAAACCACGAGTGACGATTAACTTAGGACTTGTTTGATTCACATCTCAAAAACTCTATTTTAGTATTTTAAAATTTAAAAACTAAAAAACTTGTTTGAATTACTTGTTTTTAAAAACTGTTTTGTAAAACTATTTTTAATATTATATGTTTTAAAACTAAAAAAGTAAAACAGTTTAACGGTGTTTTACTTTTTTATTTTTTCAATTTTTTTATTTCTCTAGTAAAAAACTGTTTTAAAAAATTACAATTGCCAAACAGATTTTTTAAAATTTCTTTTTTTAAAAACAATTTTCTAAAATTTATTTTTAAAATAGTTTTCAAAAATTAAAAAGTAAAACACAATCAAACAAGCCTTACTTGAGCTCAAATGGATTAAAAATTAAAATCCCTAACAAAACGACTCTTTTTCTTTTCCTTCTTTTCTTCCCTACTCTGTTTTTTTTTCATTGAAAATTTTGCTATTTTTTTTCTTTATGAAACTCATACTCAGTTATACTTTCTATTTTCTTGCTTTTCTATTTTTTTTTATCTTTCTTTTCTGTTTATTCGTATATACCTCTTTATTTATTTATTTATTTATTTATTTACTTTTTTTTTTTATGTTTTGCTGCCGTAAAATGCCATCAACAACACTGGTTGTCCAACAAATTGATACCAAATACAACTCTCAAACCTCAAAGCCAAAAGGGTGCTTGTGCTTAGGTTGACCGAGTGATCCAACAAATTGGTACCAAATACAGCCCCAAACATCAAGGCCGTAGTGCGTAAGCACTTAAAATGCCTAAGTGGTCCGGCAGATTGATTCTGAACATGAGCAAAAGTTTTCTATGAAACTAGTGAAGATCTCGTGCAAGATTGTGAGAATGTGAAGGAAAAATGCCAAAAAATAGTGTGGTAGAAACTCATTGATATAAATAGAAAGAAATTACTAGTAGCACAATAGCAGAAAACAAGATATAACAGTATCAATGGAGTAAATGAATATGTATATTAATGATAAATGAAAATAAGAGCAGTGAACCAATACAAAAGGATAATTCCAGAGCCTAGCTCCACTTGAGAATAACTATTCTCCTAAAACACTAATAAGCTAATGATTACTTTCCTTCCCCACTCCCTCACATCCCCTTCTTTACATATACCCCCTACCAGAATCACATGGAACCTACCGCCACCTCATTAACCAACTTCTCCTTCTCTCTCTTGGCCCACTACTGCCACCTCATTAACCAACTTCTCCTTCTCTCTCTTGGCCCACTTTCTTTCTCCTAGAATAAACCTTCCATATAACAAGCCTCTTTGCAGCTAGGCCTACCCCTGTTTCAGACCCATTATTAATGTTCCTATCACTCATCCTGAATTTTCACCTCCATTTTCAGATTGTAGTGGAACTATGTATTAAAGTATAAAATTATAATGCCTTACAACTTGGCGACAAACCAACAATACCCAAAGATATATATACTTCCATTTCCCCATAGACAATTTTCCAATAAATGTTTTTATGTTCTTCAAGAATATACAGCAAAAAAACGAAATATAACTTATCCAGTTAAAACAACGTTTGAGAAACTACATATAAAATTTATAATTAATGTAACCAATACTAGCCATTACCAGCTACCAAAAGGTGATTAAAGTTCAGTAAAACAGATCATAACAATGAAGTTGATGGGTATTGGGGAAAATAAACAAAACCCAGTATGTGTAATCAGTTTCATCACTATCTTCCATACAAACAGCTGCAAATCATGCAAGTAGAATTGACAGTGGGGACTGCATGTTTGAATGGAGAACGCCTATGTCGGTAGAACTTGGTCACACATGGAGCTCTTATAACCTGATGAAGACAAGCTTCACAAATGCGGAAGAGTATTATAATGGCTGCAAAGTAATATAATAAACCAGAATTTGAGATCCTATCCTACTTAAAAGGGTCAAGGTCTAAAATAAAATAAAAACTAAACATGAGAAATTTTCTACTGCAAGTAAACTTCCCTTGACACATAGTGTACTACTACTATATCTTCAGATAGCCCATGCATGAATCCACCCTGCTATAAAATTCCTACACCCTGCAATCTGCATTGAGTTAAAAATATATGCAGTTTTTCTATACTTGACATTATATTTTGAGACAGTACACATTTAATTTTGCTTAATTTTAACTTATTTATTCATGAAGCAAAAACAGTTTATCTGGAATACCGGCAGCTGTATTATTACAAAACAAACTACTCCAAATACATAAACAAGCTTGGGTAAATGGCTAATGCGCTTATGATCTTTACACACAAAGAAACAATCATCCTCTTGACAATGATATGTTGCACTCCCATTGCTTAAAGGTGCACAAATGAAGCCAAATTCAATAATGGAAAATACAATATCAGATACAAAATTAACATATAAATAATACCCCAAATCAAAAAACAACAAACTCATTAGTCTTTTCAATATAATACCATGATTTATTGAAAACATGACATTCTATATTTACCACTACAAATGAAGTGTTTTTCCCCCAACATGGGATAAATCAATCCAATGCACTCATTCTACTTCAAATCCCTTTTCCTGAAGCTCAGCAATAACTTCATTCCTCATCCTGAACCAAAGCTTCTGAGCCTCCTGCTCAAACTTCTTATTCTTAAGCTCCTTCTTATAATCACTTTCATCCATATCATTCTCCACCATCCCTTTAGGTCCAATAGTTGTTCCAATCATTCCACCCCTTTTAACAAACTCCTCCATAGCTTCTTCGTCTCCAGGCCACGGAAACTCACGCCGCTCGTACAAATGAGCCATCTCCCTCTCTTCCTTTGGCTTCGGCTTCAGCGTCCACCAGCCCAACGGCGATGTCTCGTTGTATAACCAAGCTGCACCCATCACTGCATAGGTGCATATCAAAGCCTTCCCAATTTGTTTCCAGAAGTAGTAGTTATTTGGTCCTAGACCTATTTTCTTCAGAAAATATTGGGCATGTTGTAAACCTGCATTAAGATGCAGCAAAAGTTCAATAAAAAGTTGAAGATTGTTGTGTCAAACAATTCATCAAACATCTTGTGTGCAAGGTTGGATTGTGTGAAAGTAAGTGTTAATGGTTTAACTTTAAACACAGAATTTTGATGATGTGAATGGTTATGTTAATTTTCTGGGTAGTTAGAAAGGTACCTGTTTTGGGTTCCGGTGTTCCGAAGCGTTTACGAGGCATCGGAAATGTGAAGTGAGATTCCGATGAATATGGAATGGAATGATGATGGTGTTTCTGTTTGTGTTGTTTTATTTTTTTTTTTTGCCGGTAATGGTTCGTGTGTTAGTATTTGCAGTTTGGGTTTACTGTATTCGTTCTGTTGTGGGCCAGTATTGGCCCAAATCTAATTAAATAATTAAAAATTGTTGATCATATCCCTAGAGTTTCTATTGAACCCCTAGAATTACATGTAGAATGACAACATTATAAAACTTAAATCCATGTAAGAGTTTAATTCTATGCACTATTAATCAATCATAACCGTTAAATCATTATAAATTTTTTACGTTTATCATAATTACCATGTATACCTCTTTAATTATACTCAAAATACTTACTTTTACATTGCTTTTAAAGACTATAAAAACATTTTTTTTTTCTTTCAAAAAACAAAAGAAAACAGACAACCGGAAAACTTAAATGAAGTTCTCTTGAACACAACAAATTTTGTTTTTATAACGAAAAATTTGTATTAAAAAACTTAAATTTAAAATTTTCATTGTGTTTTGGACAACTTTAGTTTTTTGAAATAGATTTGTAATTTAAAAAAATTTTAATTGAGTTTTTTCGAACACATTTATACTTCAATAATTTTTCAATAATTTTTAAATTGTGTTTTTTGAAAAACATTTGTGTTCTTGAAAATTTAAATTTTTATTTGACTTGAAGTCCAAACACATGTTAGTATATATACCATGTGATCCGACCTCAAGTCACATTTTTATATGTATTGTTTTCCTTAATAAAAGACGTCTCGATAGGTATTGGTGTACCGGAACAATAGTCTCGATTTTAGGCTAAGTGATTAAAGGGTTGGTTAGCCCTCATGTGTGGCTTAGACCTTCGTTTCTTGCAGACTGCGCCAATAATTTGATTCAGACTTAAGGTGACGCGTCAATGTTCCAACCTTAAGCCACATTTCCGAGGTATTATCCGATTTAGATCTTGTGCATAAACCCTTACAATTTTATCCTTAGTAAAAGTATTTTGGTAGATAGTGAAGTGTGAGTGTTCTATATAAACTATTCGTAACTTCGATTCCTAAGCAATGTGAGATTTTTTAGTGTACTAAAACACATTGAATTGAATAGTGGTTTTGTTTTGTTAACATGTAGATATGTTTTAATATTTCATATTTGATGCTCACTCTCAATATATATGCTGACTCATATTCACAAAATTGACTTGTAAGGTGAAAGATGTCACCTCTCTTTATAAAGTTTTATAGAGCTCAATTATTATCAAGGTGAAATTTGAATTTTTTCCCATACCATGCAAAAACGGTTTTACTCTGGGCACGTATAAAAATTTTAAAATCAATAACTATAGAATCACTTTTACTTATCACAAAAGTGAAACTAAACATGCATCAATCTTATTGAATTTGAATATCAAGTTAAAGCATGTCAATCCGAAATATCCTGACACATGTGCATGTTTATAAAACGAAGCAAGATTTGCAAGAAGTAATAATGAAGTCTTTATACATTGATTTTGACAATAGTTCATGATGTAATACAAGGTAGAAAACAAGAACTAGGAATAATACTTATTATGTGCAGTGTACTTCGAATAGCCCATCTTATTGCAACACCAGAAAATTACACTATAATACATAAAGTGCATAATAATATCATAGTGACACCGTAATTTTGTTAAAATTCTAAAATGTAAATTATGACAAAGTAACGATGGCATGATGTGATTCTACCAAGTTCACTGTCAATTCAAATATATACTGAACTCAAATTTCAAAGAAGAGTTCCAACTGGTTTTTTATATGTATAAAACCTTGAAACAACAAGAAATGCAACAAAATTCACTACACTCAACCCTGCCAAAAGCCAGAAAAAACAATCAAGTCTACCATAGTTTAAATTATCAGGCAACCAACCAGGGCCACCATTCAAAGTAGTGACCTTAGTCACAACAGTCACAAGCAAAGAACTCAAGTACTGTCCAAGGGCAACAGTAAGCAATGAAAGAGCAGAACACAAACTCCTCATTGCATCAGGTGCTTGTTCATAGAAGAATTCCAATTGACCAATGAATGTAAAAACTTCAGCACAACCTATGATAAAATAAGGTGGAACTTGCCAAAATATTGACATAGGAACTTCCTTAAAATCATAGTAATTGTGTCTTTTCACCATTCTAAGTCTAAAATACTCCAATGTTAATGCATATAGCATTGAAAATATTGATATGAAGAGACCTATTCCCATTCTTTGAAGCTGAGTTAGTCCATTTTTGTGGCCACTAAATTTTCTAGCTATTGGAACAATGATTCTATCATAGATTGGGACCCAAAAGATGACACTAAGTGTATCAAAGATTGAAAGAGAAGCTGGTGGGATTTGAAAGTTGGAGTTTCCTATGTGAGTGTTCATGGTTTCTCCTTGGAGTACAAAGTAGTTGCTCATTTGACCATAGACTGTTGCAAATATGATGCCTGTTGCCCATATTGGAAGTAATCTTATGATTGCTTTTAGCTCTTCTACTTGTGTTATAGTGCAAACTCTCCATGGGTTTGTTGAGTCCTTTGCATTGTCTGGATTTTCTAGGACTGCTGCTTTGTCAAAAAATCTGTTTGTCACAAGTAGAAAGTGTGAATATAAAGTAGACAATGCAATACTATATTGTCTTTTGTGACTCAAATAAGGGTAGGTCTAGTAGGTTAAAAGATACATTTTTTATAATTGTTTTATGATTTGTGTTAGATAATGAAACTTGATAGGGTGTGGAAGTGTCATATGTGGTTTACGGTGGACTGACGTCTAAAAATCGCTCAAGACTTCAACGAAGACGGAGATCACCGCTTTTAAGTAGAAGTTTAGATCCTCCATGCCCTTACGACTGAGACAACAACCTTGTCCATGTTGATTCAATAAAAACAAGAGAAAACAAATATAAGTTGAATTTTAAGGTACCAATATTTGTTTTTGCCAAACCAACACCGATTAGGTCACCGTCTCAGTCGTGAGGACAAGATACCATGAGTTTCAATTTACTAGTAGCAACAACATCGGTTAGCCGTAGACTATATAAGACACTTATCGACCCTAGAAGCCACCTTAGATAATACTTAATATGCTTTTATTTATTTAGTCCCACATTGATTGACAATGGATTAAGTAAAGACAATGTCAATGTAGATACTCATGTATTTAATGGTTTAGGTTTTGAGTCAAGATATGATGTAAGTTCATTTTCGTGGTCTCTCACTTCAACTCATTGATTAGATCTCCTTCCGATTCATTCTATGATCCCCCTCTCGTCTTACACAAGTTCTACTAAATAATATGATGTAAGTTCATTTTCGTGGTCTCTCACTTCAACTCATTGATTAGATCTCCTTCAGATTCATTCTATGAGCCCCTTCTCTTCTTACACAAGTTCTACTAAATAATTAACACGAGTCCACTATTTATTATTAGGATAGACATGCTATTTTATCTAATAAGAAATTGATGAAATAATTTGCATAAATTTTCATTTTTTTAAAACAGACAAATGCTAGTAAATTAATTGTTTACGTTAATTTACCTTAATCCATTTGAGCGCTCCAGCTTGCGGCTTCCTTGGATAGAAGACACTGTCTCATCTGTTTCAAACAAGAGAGACTTATCATCAGGCACTTCAACATCATACTTTCTTACAGATGCCACTATCACCTGACAAATGCGCGTAACGGGACTACCTCCCGGCTTCTGATTCCGATACAATCTTGTGCCTGAAAAGAAACTTACCACTGCAATCGCCATGGCCACAGCAGGAATCCCAAATCCCAATCCCCAACTCACATTGTCTTGTATCCATACCAATAAAGAAGCAGCAATAAGAGCACCAATATTGATTGAAAAGTAAAACCAATTGAAGAAAGAGCTCTTGTGTTCCTTCTCAACTTCATCAGCATCATCAAACTGATCAGCTCCAAATGATGAGACACATGGCTTGATTCCACCAGTGCCAAGAGCTATAAGATAAAGAGCTACAAAACACATAGCACTTTGTTCATGAGTAGCATGGCAATCATCTTTTGCATAGCAGGTTGGTTTTAGGCCAGACACTGATGCAGATAATGTTAAGAGTGTCATTCCCTATCAAGGAAGTGAAAAGTTTTTTCAGATATTACGAATCAGGAAGATAGACCTTGATTAAAGTGCTGAGTTTCAATTGACTTATAAATTGCTTATCTTGACTTATCTACTAACATAAGTACTTTGCAGGATGTTTGGCGGAGCTTATGAAAATAGTTTTTGATATTCATAAACTATTTTATCTAATTGCATTAAACTTTATAAGATAACTTACAAAAACAGCTTATAGTTTGTACGAACCATGTTTTCTTTTTGTCTATAGATATAATTTATATATAAACACTTACATGGTAAGCGGTTATCCTCTTAGGGCTTGATTAAGTTGTTTATCTAAAGAGATTCAAAATTAGTTTGTAGAAATGATTGTTGATTGTCTAATCAATGAAACAATATTTTTCTTTCTTCCAAGCGAGCCTAATTGGCACTCCGCAAACTCTACCTGATGGAAATGCGAACTCTACCTGATGGAAGCCTCGTGCATTAGGCCGCCCCTACTATTGAAGCTTCAAATTTTTCTAAATCAAGTAAAGATTAAAAGAACAATACTCACAATAACATAAACTATTGAAAAGCAAAAAATGGTCCAAAATCTTCCAAGATAGGCATCAGCCACAAAAGCTCCTATCAATGGAGTGATGTAGCATGTTCCACCCCAATCAGCAGCATTCTTGGAAGCTGTAGCACTGTGTTGATGCAGTTGATACTTAAAGTAACGCACTAGATTTGTGCTCATTCCATAGAAAGCCAATCTCTCACAACATTCATTTCCTGTGAATTCAATAAGTATTTACTAATTAATAATACCTTAGCACATAAAACATAGTGTTGAAGTATCATAGTTTTAAATTACAATTGCAATCGCAATTACGGTTACGCTATGAAATGGAAATGCGAACTATTCTATTGCTATAAAATACACGTAAATGCAACCGATATAGCCGCATTGTAGTTGTGATGCCGTTGCACACTATGAAGCATGGATACTTATACAAACACCGGTAATAATTTGAGAAAATAAATTAATTGAATGTAATCATGGTGTCGGTGTTGGACACACCCATATATTTGACACCGGGACACTAAAACTGTTATATTGCATCCGCAATTGTGGTTACGGATTGCAATTTAAAATTATGTGAAGAATAATGATACACAATAGTTACCTAAAATAAAGGGGCATGCTCTCCATGTTCCAGTTTTCTTTTTGTTAGCTGGATTACCAAGGTAATCTACTGTTCCATCTTTTGTGCAAACATCATCCTCAGCCATTGCAACAAAGTAACCTAAGAAATTAATGAAATTAAATTTGGTCACTGTTTTGACTAATGCATGCAACTAAGCAAGTAATCAAGGTCAATTATATAGGACCTCAAAATTTCTATTACAGAAAATTAGAACTATTAATTAAATTAAAATTCAGATTGAATTGCAAGACTATGAATTTTTTGTTAAATTACAGATCACTTTGAGATGGATGAGGTTGGAGCCTGGAGGTGTCACCCAAAAGCAGAGCAGGCCTTAGATTCTAACTTCAAATTATGCATGCTATAATGATGGCTAAAATTTTAGAAAAAATAATTGTGTATTGGTGTGAGACAAGGATGACGTTGTGTTCAAGGACTTTGCCTCTGTTTATCATATTTATATAATTAACCAAAGTTTCATAACAAAATTAAACTCTTTGCAAAACAATAACAAAGCCAAGGACAATTTGAAATTAACAGTCTTGTATTGTTACAAGGTAATTAATTAATGTAAAAAAAAAATCTAAAACTAATAATTTATGTCTTTCGATAATAATTTAGTGTGCGGAGTAAGGGTGGCATAGGGAGGGCAGGATGACTATAGTATCCTTCTCCATAAAAAATATGCTCCAAAACAATTCAATCAAAATACAATTTAAAAATATTTCAAAACAATTGATAAAATATTATAAATGATAATATCTAGCCAAAAAAAACTTCTAAAATATCAAAAAGTATATATTAAAATAACCATAAAAATATAAATGTAAATAAAGATATATGTAATAAAGATATAAATAACTATATATATAGGGCCCGGTGATACTAAAGTGTAGCACATTTGTCCCCTCAATTTTACATGTAGATATTCGAGTTTATACATGTATTTATAATGCAAATTTTTATTCTATTTATTGTGGTTTATAGGGTCGGAGTTAAATTGTCATCCCTAGTATAGAGTGCAATGATAGATTATTAAATTTTAAATAAAATAAAAAGTAAGTTAATGTTCCTGTTAGTCTTTATAATTGAGACAATGACTAGATCGATGTCAGTTTGATAAAAATAGGAAAAACAAATGTGTCTTTAAAAACTCAATTCGTTTAATCGACATCAATTAGATCACTGTCTCAGACAAAAAAATTAAAAAAGTCGTTAACTTATACTTATGAAGACTATCGTTGATCATCATTAAAATTTTATATAAGTTTTAAACAATGATCCATGATAGACCATGTATAAGGCAGACCCACTTTAGAAGTTCAAATTAACCATTTACCTCTGTCTCACATCATTGAAATAACAAACAAAAGAACACATCCAGGACAATTTTATTATCTTACTGGATATATAAAACCACCAACAACATAAAAATTTCATTTTATCTTATTATCTAATTCCCAGACAATTTTAGTAAAGAAAAATACAAGCAAACCTAATAATAGATTAATATATAGAAGCTCATCCAAACCGTGTCTTTCAGTTTTTCCGGCTTATATATTTCATATATTTTATGGCGCAAAAAACATCTTAATTAATTTTGGTGCAATTGTTTCAATTCGCTAGTGTTGTCCCACAAACAAACCCTCCAATAGATACTACTTGTCACAACAAAATTTATAATTAATTAGATTAATGTTTGTTTGCTCTATTAGTGGCCTTAAACATTTTGCCACTACGATACAAACTATTTTATATATTATATATATTTACAAAATTGGATTCTATCATATTCTTCAAATCATATTCGTAGAAGGCTTAGAAAACAAGGGAATTAAACAATTATCAAATGAATATTAAATTGAGTATTACCACATTAGCTTTGTTGCTATTGTTATTAGCTTCCAATGTCACAGCTCAACCTGGCGTTTTCAATATAAGAAAATATGGTGCAAACTAATGGAGATATAACCAATGTAAGATCATATCCTAACAACTAAATATTAACAAGGTTGATTACTTTTTACTATAAAAATTGTCATAAAAAATATTTATAATTTTTTTATTTGGGGAAAAAGAGAAATTATCATTAGTTAAAGTCACAGTAATTATAATTTTAAAGTATCTTCGAGGACATTCAAACTTTTTGTTCTTAAGGCTTTGAAAAATGCTTGGAAAGATGCATGTGCGTTAACAACTCCAAGCAAAGTTGTGATTCCTAGTGGTAGATACAAGTTGCAACAAATAGATCTTGAAGGACCATGCAAGGGTCCTATTGAGGTTAAGGTTAATGGGATAATTGAAGCACCAAAAAACCCTTACCACCTTAATGGAGAAGATCAATGGATTAGATTTCAATATATTAATTTCTTTACCTTATCCGGTAGGGGAACTTTTGATGGACAAGGTGAAATGGCTTGGAAGCAAAATGATTGTGGAACAAATACCAATTGCAAAAGGCTTGCCATGGTAAGAAAAGTACTCATTTCCAAAATAATAATAAAATAACAATATGTCATGTTAAAATTTATTTGATTTATTTGCAAGACCTAATTTAATTGACAAATATCGTTATAAGTTGAATATTATACATTGGGTTCAAACGTCACAATTGTGTATGAGTTTTTTTACCATTTCATCTACAAACAAACAAAAATTTATTTTATTTATCATACATAATTTTATTGTGTTAATTAATCTTTCTATATATTTAATCAAAATGTGAGACTATAATTGATTTTTTTAAATATTTATTGTAATAATATTTATAATGATTTAATTCCACATTTACTCCTTCAAAAATTATAATTGTGCGATTGAAGTATCTCATTTTTTTAACATTGGAACTTTGGTCTTCAATTTTTTCCTACCCACTTAATGGGTCCCCCAATTTCTCCCATTTATCTTCTCCCTAATATTGGACTTTGCAAATCATGGGCCTTTCTATTTTCTCCCAATATGCCATTACATTTAGTGTTGCAAAAATATTTGATTGGGAAATTTTCACTATTCACTTTTCCAAATCACTTTATTAAAAAGTAAATGATCAAAATAGCACAATCGTAATACCTAACAAAAGATAAAATTCACATATTTTGCTTTTATTAAATCATATGAAAATTTGATACAATTAAGAGAATATTTATGGTCATTATTTTCTTAATTCATATAGCAAGTATAAAATTAATTGTGCATTTGATCAATCAACCTAACAAATTGTGATTTTGTCGAAATTTCCCTTAGAATTTCGGTTTTGCTTTCCTCAACAATTCGGTTATCAAGGACATAAACTCAAAAGACAGCAAATATTTTCATGCCAATGTTTTCGGTTGCAACAATGTAACATTTACAAACTTTGACATAAACGCACCCAAAAGTAGCCCAAACACAGATGGAATTCACATTGGAAAATCAACTAGAGTGAAAATTAGCAATTCCAAAATTGGCACTGGTGATGATTGCATTTCTCTAGGTGGTAGTACACAAATCACAATTCAAAATGTGACATGTGGACCAGGACATGGTATTAGTGTTGGAAGCTTAGGAAAATATCCTAATGAAGAACCTGTTGTGGATCTTATGGTAAAAAATTGTACATTAAACAATACAGATAATGGTGTGAGGATTAAAACATGGCCTGGTACCTCAGTGATTTCTATTGCATCTCATTTGAATTTTGAAGATATTGTAATGGTTAATGTTAGCAACCCTATTATTATTGACCAAGAATATTGTCCATGGAATCAGTGCTCCAAAGAGGTATTTATTCAACTAAAAACCACTTTAGTTTTCAATTCCATATATATGTTATAATGCACGCAATATGTTTTCTAATAAGAATGGAATAGAGTAATTTTTATGTTTTTGTATGTAGAAAATAAATTTTATTTAGAATTTAAGTAATATCCATGATTAGTGTAGAATTTTTTTTTCATATACATTCAATTTTATTTTATTATTATGCCACATTTTTTATATTATTTTATAAAATATCTTTACACTTATCTATGCGGCGAGATATAGTAATATGCATGAGTAAAAACATATTTTACACTAACAAATTAACAATTATCCCTCGTATTAAATTTTTCTCTTAAGTTTGACTTGCTACATAAATTATATAAATTATAGATTTTAATTTATATGATCAAATTATTAACTTCACATTCTATCTTGCAATAGTGTGAATAGTTATTATATTAATTTTAATTATTCAAACCAAAATGACAGTTTTTAATGATTTTTTTTCCTTCAATTGTTATAGAGTCCATAAAAAATTAAGATAAGAAAAGTTATCTTCAAAAATATTAGAGGAACTTCTGCAACTCAAGAAGGAGTTTCTCTTGTTTGTAGCCGTGGTGTGCCATGTGAAGCTGTGGTACTCAGTGACATAAATCTAAGTTTCAATGGATCTGAAGTAACTGCTAAATGTGCAAATATAAATCCCAAAATTCGAAGAAAAGCACCAATTTGTGCAGTACCACATGTATAGATAGGGTCTCCTTCATTTTGACTACATCTCATTAATTTTCTCCTAGCCAGATGAGCTATCAAACCTTTGTAGTTACAACCAAATGAGCTAGTCAGATGAAAAGAAAAAAAACATCAAAATCAATGGACTTATTAGTTGTTTTAATTTTTTTGATTATTTATATATATATACTTTTATTAAAAACCGTGAGACATTAAATATTTGCTACTAATATTAAAAGAACAAACTTGTTAAATAATAATATAAAAATAATTTAAAAAATAATTACACATTAAATGTCGTAACTTTCTTCTTATATCTAGAACCAGACAAATTCTCCTATATATAAGACTAGAGGGAGTAAATTTATTTAGATCAATCTTATGCACCAGTTGACTATGTTATGCATTTTTTCTCTTTCTTTAAAGCTAGAATGTCATTTTGTTTTGCTTATTATATATACATTTGTAATCAATCCTTTAACATTTAGACTATTGGAGTGTGTTTGGATGAAGTGATTGAATATTTAAAAACATTTAAAATTCTATGTGATTCAAAAGCTTCTATTAAATTTCCTTCAATTGCATTTTTTTTTGTTTGGATAGATTAACTATAAATAACATATAATGAAAAAAATTTAAAATATATAAAGAAAAGTGGGTCAAAATGAACATTTAAAACATTTGGGTCAAATTTGAATTAGTATAAAAGTTAAGGACTAATTTACAAATTTTGAAAAATATATATGAATCAATCTACATAACTTAATAATATAAGGACCAATTTTCAAAATTTTACAAATAAACAGGGACTAATGTGCAAATGAACTAACTAATGTGCAAAATTTTAAACTAATTGGGACCAATGTGCAAAATTTGAAACAATTGTATAGACAAATTTGAGATCCAAATTTTATAGGGTAAGGAATAAATTTTAAATTTTAACTTTAGGTGGTATTTCAAATGTCATAAATTTAACTAGCAAAATGTCTCATAAAATCAATTCACTTTTATTTTTGTTCAAAATTTATAATTCAAACAAAGTAATTTACATCGAAAAATTTAAAATTTTCTTTAAATCTACATTAACTCGTGATGTGCGAATCATTGTCTCTTTAAGAATATGCAATTTAGTGAGTTTCTAGAACATTTTGTACACAGAGTTAAAGTGTAGGAATCGAGTTTAGATGGTCCAGATCCAATGCAAAATATTTTTTTAATATTGAATGAATTTCTTCCCAAATTATTTGTTGTATTATATGTGAAAATCTAACCTTGCAATTTTGAGAGAAGTGTGTCTATCTCATCTCATGTCAATTTAGGCATATATTCATATTATAATAAATTTAGGGGATGTTTTTTTGAATAAAATAAAATTCCTTAGGGGATTAGGAAAAAGAGAGAATATGTTGCAATAAAAAATGCCAGCAGAGGTTAAAAAAAATAAAAAGGTACGCTAATTTTAATTAACAAACTTAGTTTAATGAAGTGAACTGCTGCTACCAACTCCTCAAATCTTAATTTGGGTTTTAGGAAGAAACTTCTTTTGATCAAATAATAATAATCTCTCGTAGCCAGCAATTGCTGAAAACCGTTCTTCACCAATAAATTTTTGTTGGGCTAACATAACATCCCAAGAAATTATTGTTACCCACCATCTCCACTATTTCCCTTAATTAAAAGCCATAGAAGAAATCTTTGTTGATTTTCAAACCATGCAAGCACCCTTTATTTTAGGATGTTGAATCCATAAGTAGAATAAATTATCAATTTAACTCAAATCGCTTGGTCAAAGTAAGTGATTAACGAACTCGAAGATTTAGGCACCACCCACAATTCTTGGGGGGAGTTCAGGATCCAAGAGCAACGACAAATCAAATGTTCTAAGACCATAAGAGACTTTGATATCACATCTAAATTTAAAATTTTAAGACAATTTGTATATGGATATTTATTCTTGTATATTCAACATTTAGTTCATTCATAATCGATGTGAGTAGTGGTAGAGCTTGAATAAATACTTTGGGGTGCCGAATTTTTAAAATTTTAATTAATAAATTAAATATAATATTTTTTTGTATATTAGAATTTTAGGTTGTAAATTTGTGATGTAAACACACAATTTTTTTTGCAAACACAACTGCAAAAAAATGACGAATTGGAATAAAAAATTGCATATGTCTAGGAGAGACAGAGTTATGTGTATAACATATTAATTTATTTCGTATGTTCGGAGAGAAAAAAATATAAACCAAAAGATAGTTAGTTTAATTGAGTTTTTACAATTTTTCTCATAAAATTAGACCCAAACTGATGAATAGCATGTTGATTTGGTTAAGTTCAATCAAGTTGACATTAATAAAAAATTAAGATACTTATTTTAAAAATATAAAATTTTCTTTTTCAAACACTATATTTTTTATACTACAATGAGAAAAATAATATGTAAATGATTAAAAAAATCCTTAAATACAACACATATTTAAGATAATACTACTAATATAGTCTAATGATTTTATTCAGATATTGACGGCAATTTAAAATGAAGTGAAATCATACTCAAATCAACATAGATTAAATTTATTTGGTTCGATTTAGATTGAATTCGAACATAGAAAACAAAATCAATTTAATTGGTTTCGATTTTTTGTTGTTGAGTTTATCAAATCATTGGTATGATTTTTATATCTTTAGACGAAACTCAAAACACTTAAATTAAAAGTTAAAATGAAAAATGTAGTGTATTTTATTAATTAATATTTTTGTAATTAATTTATAAGTTATTTTATTAAAAAAATAAAATTGGTAGGGACATTGGGGTGGCCGTGATCTCTCACATCCTATACTTGTACCACCATTATTATAAACGGAATACACCTCCTGACTACACCACCATGAAGACTTTTAATACAAGGATCAATACACTAAAATTCATTCTCGCTCTCCACCAAGCTGAACCAGGGTTCTATACTACTTGTTGCAGAGCTCGGGGTGCTGGAGCAATAACATGCCAATTGCTCTATAATCACAAGAGACTTTGACACCACATCTCCACCCAAAACCTTAAGGCTTACCACTATCAACCATCTGAAGTGTTGTCCTCACTTTTCAATCTTCTTTCTTTAAAAATAATTTTTTGCTGGAAATTTCTTCAAAGCTCAAATTTTCCTTCCCATATGTCAAAACAAGTTTAATATGCCAATAGGAAGATGAAAGGGATCATATGAGTCTTAACATTTTCTCTTCATCTTCAATCTTCATTCAAGTGGCTTTTAGTTCAGAGACAATATCATTGAAAACACTTAAATGGTCATATACTTTCATAATTTCATCCAACATAAGTTATGAAACTGCTCCTTCGACAACAGCTGATTTGACATGCATTTTTCTTGATATAGCCCTTCAAGTTTCTTTCAAAACTCTTTGGCTATCGACTTGTCTAGCTCATTTGCAAGAATATTCTTAACCAAAGACAAACGAATTGCACTTATAGTCCTCAAATCTAATTTCTCTCATTTGTCTGTGTCCATCTTGGAAATGTTTCCTTTCAACGCCTTATGCAATCCTGATTGTATCGACACATCTTTGACTTGTATTTTCCACAAGGCAAAATTGATTTTCACAATAAATTTCTCTTAGTCAAACTTCACAGCACTTGAAAAATTTGTTAGAGCAGTATAAAAACTGTAAATTGTGCCACTAGTAAAAGTTGTATAACAAGTCAAACTTCAATGCATGACTTAACACTCTTTAGATTAGTCAAGGAACTTGCAGCAAAATGCGTGTTCTTTGACATAATTACTTAAAGAAAAGAGAATTATTGTTTAGAGCTATTAATCAAATCACTCGGCTAACATTCATGATTGAAAATAATTTGTTTTTTTTTATTTTATTTCTATCACTCAATCTCCATCTAGTCTCTCAATTTTTCCACTTTTGTATTTCATTTGTCATTCAAACAAATAAATGTAACACATATTTAGTATATGACAACTATTTTACTCTACTATGTTTTGGATGAGATAGTAGAATCTTTTTCAGCTTAAACGAGGCCTCAAGTTTGAACCGAAACTTGAGCATCGGCTTAAAAGTGCATATCAACATTATGAAGAATAAATTCTTTTAAATGAGATTTTCAAAGAATTTCTCTCTAGTTGTAAACTCTGCTTTAAGGTTACGTTTGGGAGGGAAATTGAGGGGAGGGCTTTGATAAAGAAGGAAAGAAGAAATGAAGAGATTTGGTAGGGGAGAGTTTTGGAGAGTTTGTTTTTCTTCATAATACAAAATTTCTCTAATTTGGAGTAACTCGAAAAATATATCTGACGAGGATTTCGCAAAATTTTGCTGAACTTAGATAAAATTTTCAAATTATTTCAATGTTGTTATAATACTGTAAAAATTAAAATGTAGGAATCATAAATATTTTCTTACCATCTTTTATAAAATTTTCTTTTAAATAATATGGAAGATATCTCTCTATTTTCTTCCCCAAAATCCTCCACTTCTCCCTCCAAATCGTCAAACGGTGTCCAAAAGTTCTTCTCTCTTAGTTTTTTTATTCCTCTATCTCATATCATAGGTTTTGTAAAAAATATCGTATACTTTGTTACTAAACTACCATTTACTCTCTCATATTAATCACAAGAATAAAAATGAGATATTGATAAGGGTTAAGGGTTTTTGTCAAAAATAATAATTAAGGGTATAATGAGAAAAATTAATAATGCTTCATTAATATCATAAAAGGATGAGATGTATATTTAATTATTTTTGCAACTAATAACATAGGAGTGGAGGAGTACTTGCAAAGAGTGGTTTGGAAAGTGTGCTAATGATTTGAATTTAAGAAAAAAATTGTTCATACACCATTTTGTATAATGCTTTTTCTATTATGTGAGCACCCCGTCTCTTTTCACATTCTATGGATTTTATATCATAAATTGTATTAAAATATAGTGATATGAAGTTATTAGTGAAATTTATTTAATTTTTTTTTGGGATGTTGAATTAGAGAAATTGAATATTTATTAAGAATCGTCATTAAAAAATTATAATATAAGTAATGTGTACATGCAAAACTTGTTTAGACACACGTATATAAATGTTATTTTAGATGCTATTAGATACCTCTGTTTTTCCTATTCTTATATTACTATTTTGATTATTTCTTACTAAAATAAACTGTATTTAACTACCCACTTGGAAGAGAAGCAAATTAAAAATTATACCAACATATCATTCATCTCTAAATTAAACAACTTTGTGATCAAGAAGTTTACTAAGAACCAATCAAATGACCAATTACCAAAATTCCAATGATAACTTTAAGTTTACACATTTATTTATTTATTTATTATATCTTACTTACAATTTCTTCTTAATTTGTTGTGGTGTATATGTCATCTCTTTGACTTTAAACTGGTAGATTACTGTGCATCCAATCCATTGATTAATTGGTTATATGTTAGATGAGAATCGTTGTACTTTTCACAAAATAGTTAGACCAAACCCAATAGTGGTCACCAAGTCCAACAGAAAGAAAAAGAAAATAAAATTGTGACATTCCAAAAAAATTCAACTATCTTAGCTTCGAAAAGTATATTGGTTGATGGATAACTACTTTATGTGACCCACAAGAAAAATATTATACAACTTTCTGGCCAGCTTCTTGTTTGTTTTTTCGTATAGATTTATTTTACTTTTAATTAATTTTTTAAAATTGGATATTATTCGCGTGCAACTGCAAACTGTAGAGACTAATCTCTCAAATTAAATAAAATCGCAACAGGCAGCAAAACTCTCCGTCAAGAGTTTTAAGTTTTAACCATTTTGTATTTATAGAGCTGAACTGAAATCCAATATCTCTCTACCTAAACATGAAGAGATATTCTCAAGACTAGTATTTGAACCTAAGACCTTTAATTTAATTAAACTCAAAGAAAATAAAAAAAACATCTCATTCAAATGCTCTTGAATACTTTTTATTCGTACTTATGAAGGTTTTAAATAAATGTTTGAGACTAAAATTTAAGATGCGATATAACAATTTTTTACGTTGATAAATCCGGATAAATATGAGTGTAATTGAGTCTATATGAACTATATTTAACCGTAATTCTCTGCGATATTAAGTATCAAAACTCAACCTCAACCATTACCTCGGTTTAAAACCATGTTTATAATATGTTGTATTTTTTCAACCAACTAATTAAAAGGACTTGACAACAAAGAGTAGCATACTATATAAGGTTGTTCCATCATACTCAATTTGCATAATGTGCAATATTAGTTCCACAAAGTATATAGCTAGCAAGAAAAGGAAAAGCTAGCTAGCTAGCTTCTATGCATGTTTGTTTGGAGGCATAGAGAATTGAAAGAGGTGGTCATGGGGATGATGTGGATTAGAATCATATTGCTATTAGCTGCTTATTGCTTGCTTCCTTTGTCAGTGGAAGCCATCGTTCGCCACTACAAGTTCAACGTAGGTGCATTAATTACGTACATTTCTAGTGTTATAGTTTATAAACATCATGTCGTAGCTTATATTTACATGTTATAGTTTGACTGTTTGCTAAATAAGAAGAAAAAAAACTTACTTTAACTAACAAATGTCGATATTATTAAGTTGAATATTATGTTTCAGGTTCGAATTTAGAACTCCGCAGTTGTGTTGGAATTTATTTATCATTTCAT
The DNA here is from genome assembly GCA_037974755.1 of Cicer yamashitae. NCBI lineage: Eukaryota > Viridiplantae > Streptophyta > Magnoliopsida > Fabales > Fabaceae > Cicer > Cicer yamashitae. The sequence continues at coordinate 40,183,391 of JBBPBQ010000004.1, forward strand.
CTCATTTATGACAAAAAAATGTAGGAATTGTGTTTTCTAACTCTATACGGATCACAATTTGCTGTTGTCATACTTCGTTGTTGGTTTGATCAAAGATTGAACCGTCTAGACTCGAGTTCGATATTTTATAATTTATAAAAAAAAAATTAAATCTATATTTTCTGGTTCTTCTGATTATGATCAGACGACCCTTAATACGTCTTAATTGCGTAAATGTAAAAAACTACTTACAACATGGAATCCATTTTATGCATGCCAAAATACAAAATATGCTCTGCACAGAAAAGTCAAAATGATACTCTCTCTAAAGTCAAATATAAAATATATATATATATATATATATATATATATATATATATATATATATATATACTAGTTAGAAATGCTAATTAAATTTTTAATGTGATAACAAAAGATTGTATTTTTCAAACTATCATTTTTTGCTTATTTGGGTCTGGATGTAGTATATATATATAGCTAGAGCATTTGTTACAAATTACACAGTTTAGAAACAAGCCTTATATGAAAAGGCCCCATATGTAATGTTTTAATGTTTTTCTCTGTTACAACATGCATGTCGCTTATAATTATTATAAATATAATTCTACTACATTATATTACATGCAATTTGCAAACAATAACTAGGTAGGCATATGTTGAGTTTCCATGTTGAGTTTAAATAGAGTTTGGCATGCCGGAAAGAACAAATTAGATTGATTCTTTAGTTTTAATATCTTTTTTTCCTTTTATATTTACTATTCTGTTTTACATTTTTTAATACATACCAAACATTTTATGTTCTGTTTAGTTTGTCTACCACACTCTACCTTATTATATTGAAAGTAAACTTTTTTTTTTTCTCTTAGTTGCCAAGGATGCATTTAATTGAATTGACAGATCCACTTGGAGAAGATTGTAATTTGCTAAGCTTGTAAATTATTTTAATTTTAGCTAGTCAATGTTTCTTATTTAAAACTTTATACCGGTACTATCTACGGTTCGGTTATTCGAGTAATTTGACTAAATTTAAACCCTTTACAATAGTTGAATTATGATTCTGAAATCTCGTCACGTTAATATCTGACTCAATATTTAAAACATTGGTTAAAAATAAAAAAATTTAAAGTAGCAATAGACGAATATATTAAGTACCTTATAGTTGTAAAACAAATCTTCCAATTTGTTCAATCAAGTTGGGTATATGTCACAGAAATGTAGTTAGACTTTATTCATTATTATTATTATTATTCTTGTTGGTCAAGAATACATGTTGTCATGGCCATTAAATTGGATAGTGTTATATACAGGTGGTGATGAAGAATGCAACAAGATTGTGTTCAACTAAGCCCATTGTAACCATAAATGGGAATTTCCCTGGCCCCACCATCTATGCTAGGGAAGATGACACTGTTCTTGTAAAAGTTGTTAACCATGTCAAATACAATGTTAGCATCCATTGGTGAGTGTGCTACAATTCATGAATATTACTTATAGAATTATCTAAATCTTTTACTATATATTATCTAACATTCAATAATCTTTTTCTTTTCTTACTTATTTATAATTAATTCAATTGTTTTTTACAGATTAATTTGTTTATTTTTTCTTACTTAATTTTATTGTTATACATGCACTTATAATGTTATTTTTTTACTTATCTTTTGCTCAAAATGTATATGTTCATGTAAATATTTTAGAAATTAGTACTATGATATGATAGAAAGGTGAAATAAATATATATTTTTTGAATGGAAAATGCTTATTGTTCCAATGAAAAACAGTAACAAAAGATAAGAAGTTATGTGTCATTTTTTAATTTGACTATTTCAAGTTAGTTTTTTCTACTTAAAATTTTAACCTTCGTGATTTATTCATGGAAAAACATATAAACATATGATACATAACATGTTTTTGAATAGGCATGGAATCAAACAATTGCGATCGGGTTGGGCCGATGGGCCGGCGTACATAACCCAATGCCCAATTCAACCGGGCCAAGTATATGTGTACAACTTTACCCTCACAGGACAAAGAGGAACACTATGGTGGCATGCACATATACTATGGCTTAGAGCCACTGTCCATGGTGCTATTGTCATTTTGCCTAAACTTGGAGTTCCTTATCCATTTCCTAGACCCCATATGGAACAAGTTGTCATATTGAGTAAGTTCTTCTACATTTTCTTTGTCACTAAATATTTCACTTTATAGATACTTTTAGTCTTAGTTTTTTTTTTTTTGACATAGTATAAGGATCACACTACATAAACCTTATTATGTAAAATTTTCAATTTGGTTTAGGTGAATGGTGGAAATCAGATACTGAAGTTGTAATAAATGAAGCTTTGAAATCTGGGTTGGCTCCAAATGTCTCTGATGCCCACACAATTAATGGTCATCCAGGGCCTACTAAACATTGTGCTTCACAAGGTGAAACCTATGAACTTAGATGTGTGTATTCACTACTACTAAAAAATTATATATATTTTTAGATGTGTATTCACACGTTGCAAATTGTTTGAAACCACGCATATAGACATCGTGACTTTTTTCTAAATGCATACTTTGATGTTGGAGGATGGAGAGTAGTCTCCTTAATATAATTTGTCAAAGCCCAATATGAGAATCCAAAAATCACTTGTTACTCTTACTTGGGCATTGTGACCCATTTTGGAATAAACAAATTATAGTATAATTTATTTATTGTTTTTATTTTACTTATTACTTACTATACTATGACACTTTTTTAAAAAGTACATAAGTGTCTACTTACATCTTATCATAAAAAATTTGTGTAGATATTTTAGAAAATAATATCATGATACGATACTGCAATGAAATATGTCTTTTTTAAGAGAAGTAAGATTAGAAGTTTTATGAAAATAAAAATAAAATATTATACCGTCAATGTTTATATTTTAAATTCTTTTATATTGTTGTCTTTATAAGTATTTAGAAAATGAAGGGAAAAAAAGAAGATAATATATCTATAATTAAAACAAAAACATTTTTTTTCTATAAAAGTAGCTATTAATTCCTCTGAAGTAACATAATTGAGGCTAAACAAAATTTTCAACTATGCAGAGGGATTCAAATTCCAAGTTGAAGCTGGAAAAACCTACTTGCTAAGAATAATCAATGCTGCACTAAATGAAGACCTATTCTTCAAGATAGCTGGCCACAAATTAATAGTTGTTGAAGTTGATGCTTCCTACACAAAACCTTTCAAAACAGACACAATCCTTATAGCACCAGGACAAACAACAAATGTACTTCTAAAAGCCAACCATTTAGCTGGCAAATACATGGTAGCAGCCTCAACATTTATGGATGCACCAATTGCAATAGACAATGTTACTGCCACTGCCACATTACACTACACAGGTTCACTTGGTTCCACAATCACCACTCTCACTTCATTGCCTCCAAGAAATGCTACATTTCTTGCTAACAATTTCACTAACTCACTAAAAAGTCTAAATTCCCCAAAATACCCTGCTAGAGTTCCCAAAAAAGTTGACCATTCATTGCTTTTCACTATTAGTCTTGGTGTTAACCCTTGTGCTACTTGTGTGAATGGTGGTAGAGTTGTTGCAGCTATTAACAATGTTACCTTTGTGATGCCTAAGATTTCTCTTCTTCAAGCACATTTTTTTAACATAAGTGGAGTTTTCACTGATGATTTTCCTGAGAAGCCTCCAATAGTGTATGATTTCACTGGAAAACAACCTACAAATCTAAGGACTAATAGAGGGACTAGAGTTTATAGACTTGCTTACAATTCGACAGTTCAATTAGTGTTGCAAGATACTGGAATGATCGCACCTGAAAACCATCCTATTCATCTACATGGATTCAATTTCTTTGTTGTTGGTAAGGGACAAGGGAATTTTAACTCTAAAAGAGATTCTAGAAAGTTTAATCTTGTTGATCCTGTGGAGAGAAATACAGTTGGCGTCCCATCTGGTGGGTGGACTGCTATCAGATTCAAGGCTGATAATCCAGGTAAAGTTGTCAATTTAAGGCATATTTGTATTACAATTCTAGATAGAAATATATATGAAAGAAAAGTATAGAATTGTTAACTTGATCAATTATGAATACAATGAAATCTATTTATACATATGAGTTCATATGAACATTAAGAGGATAACTAACGTAACAAACTATATCTCTAATAATTTGGATTGATTTATTTCGGCTTATTTACTGACACAAGAACTTATAAGAGTGTTTGAGAGAGTTTACGGAAACAACTTATGACATGTTTATAAGCCGTTTTCAACTTATTTCCACAAGATATCTAAGATAGTTTATGAAAACATTTTATAGTTTATATTAAACGGTTTGACTTTATTTTATTTTTTGTTATAAAAATAACTTATACATAAGCACTTAGATGATAAACGTTTATCCTATAAGAGTTTAATTAAATTGTTTATCTAAACTAGGCTTAAGTTGTATTTGAAATTTTAAGGCTACAAAATTAATAAAAGGATTGAAGTATTTCAATGTCACATTCTTTTTCTTGTATGATAAATTGATATGTGGTGTTTATTTTGTTAGGGGTGTGGTTTATGCATTGTCATTTGGAAGTTCACACAACATGGGGATTGAAGATGGCATTTGTTGTGGACAATGGTAAAGGACCAAATGAATCTTTACTACCACCTCCAAGTGACCTTCCCAAGTGTTGAGAAGATTAATTAATTAATACCAATTTAGAATAATTGCTTAAGGAGGAAGAGAGAAACATACAAGAGAAATTCTATACATTCCAAAGGGAGTAAACTATCAAAGCTAAATAACAATATTTTCTTGGAGAATAAGACCAATTAACATGTCCTCATTTTCTTTGTTTTTTTCTTTTTTTCTTTCATTTTTTAATTTTTTTTTTGTATTGTTTGTACATCTCTCTTCTTTCTCCTTCTAGAAGAATAATTTTGTTTCGTGTAATTATGCAAACAATGCTAATCAAAATTTAAAGGAATTTAAAATGCCTTGCGTTCCCTCATTGATTATGCAAAGCGCATTAAATTTGGTTTTTCATATGTGATTTAAAGATGTGTGTTTCCAAAAAAAACAATTACACTATTTTTTTTATCCTCAAAAAGGTTTAACTCAAAAATACCACCGGGTGGGCCTGAAAAGCCCAATGAACCCAAAAGTACATGTCCAAATTGTAGGAAGAGAATATTGAATCGAGAGTTTCTTCTATCACCCCCAATGTTTTTTCAATTGATGAATCTAAATATGTATTTTGACATCAGAAAATACATTTGAACTGGACAATCAATAGATATATTTTGGAGGATTTGAGAACATCAGAAGGTGAGAAAAGTAGCTAGCAACTTAATTTGCTAGCTAATTATTACCATGGAGTTCATGAGTCACACACTTCCATTAGTTTGAGACTTCATAATTGTTCTGTTAGAAGATTTCTCATCGTTGTAGTTACTCTTATATAAATTTCTCATGCCTTAAGTGTAAACAATTTTAAATGAACAAAAATTGATATATTTGATCTAAACTATGAACTTTTTTTTAATACAAAGGTTCTTATACAATCATTCTTCTTAATTTAAATAAATTTCACATACAATTATTTTCTATTTTTCAATCATTTATCTTTAGTAAATTTCTCTTTATCTCTCTTTAACCTATTATTCCTTCTCCTTTAAATAGCTTTGTTTTAATCATCAATCTCTCTCTCAAATACACTAAAATCATCAAAATAATATGAAGAAAAAGGTTAGTCAAAAGAAGGGAAAAAAAACTGCAATAACAGGAAGATAAATCATTTTTAAATTTTCAACGTCCCATAATTATGGTGTACAATAATGATTTATTTTTCATATGCACTTGTTAAGAATTAAAATATAAATTATTATTATTTAAAAAAACTTTTTAATTTTTTTTAAAAATATATTGAAAGTTGTACCTTTAAAAAGACCCTATAAAAATACATTGAATTGAGTAGTTGCATTCAACCAAATGATTACCCATTAATAAAGTGAAAAATGTGTTGGTGACCACGGTTCACTAGGGGTGGCATTTATCCAAATTCTATTGGTGCAAATGGTTAGCAAGAAAGAGATTGAGATTATCAAATTTTAAAGAAAAATCATCCCATCCCCGTCAACTAGGAGATCCAAGTTTTAATATATTCTTTTGTTTTTTTTACCTAAAAAAATATATTCTTTTCATTTTTCAACAAAAGAAGCAGGAGATCCAAATTAAGATTGCTCAACTCCAATCCCATTTGAAGAATAAATAAGTATATATTATCGTTATTGAAATTGTAAAGATGTAATTAACTCTTTAAAATTGTAAAATAACAATTTAATTTTTTAAATTGATAAAAAAAAATAGTTTCTATACAGTTTTAAAATTTTAATTTTAATCTTTATAAAATATTTCTTGACTTTTTAGTTACTAAAAGATTTTTTATTTCATTGTTCATACCTAATTTTAACTCAATCCACGTGTATTATTCGAACTTTTTAACAATATTTTGTAAGATTTAAATATATTTTTTGATCCTTGCAAATATGTTTCGTTTTGATTTTAGTCCCTGTAATTTCTTTTTTTGATTTAGACCCTACAAGTTCTAACAAGTTTTTAAAAAGTCCTTTATGAATCTTTTTTAGTAAAAAAATGGTGATATGATTAATTTTGGATGAAGTAGCACATGATGACTGTGTAATTGTTGTTGACTATACAAAATTTAATAATTAAAATTAAATTTTATTTTATTAGCTCATTTAATTATTTAATTAAAAACTTAAAAATAATTAATTAATTAATAAATGAATTAAATAATAAAAACTCAATAATCTTTATCTTCAACCCCGAATTTTTTAATAAAAATTCAACAACCTAACTCAAAAAGACTTTTTTAAAACTTGTTAGAATTCGCAAGGGTATAAATCAAACAAAAAAATTACAAGGACTAAAATCAAAACAAAATATATTTGCAAGGATAAAAAACATATTTAAACCTAACTAAAATATCTATTTACTCTTATTTAAGATTTTTTTTTTTTGAATTGTGATTTGTTCAACCACCGTTGATCACGACTAACATTAGCATATTGTCTTTATTTGTAGCCAATGTTCATATTTCTCATCACGCTCCTCCTTTTCTTATTTTCAATAAGTGTGATTGAACTTGTCAAATTTGAAAGTACATCATGTACTCTTTGATAGATTTTTGTTTGTTTATGTTTTAACATGTCTATGATCTTCTTAATTCATTAATTGAATTCATGGGTCCAACTTGCAAAACAAAGTACTATCCCTCTATCAAAAACCCTATTGATATAAAAATGCAAAAATCGTTGATTAAATTTTACTTATTTTTATATCAAACTCTAATGTGAAGATTTTCATAGATTGGCGGGACATTGTTGATCAACTTCTACAAGATTAAGGTTTTGAGAAGGAATCACAGGAGACTAAAGGCTTGAGATGATGAGGCAAATTAATATTATCATCAACAAGAATGGAAGCTTTTGATTTGTCATTCCAAAAAGAGATGTCATTCCCCATCCTCAATTTTCCAAGTGTTGTTGTTGAATATGAAATCAAGCATCTTTACCATACTTGGGCCAATTGAGGAACAAACATAATAAGCAACATGTTTTTTGTTTAACAAAATTCTTGATTTTTAAAGCGGTTTGATTAAAGCATATCCTAACATAGTTTCCGACAGCCACCCTCGTTGATCTTAGTGATACTCCTCAAACCAAGGCATCCTACATGTAAAGGAGTGCAAAACTTGTTCCAAGAAAGATTCACCAATTTTTTTACTTTCAATACTACCTGTCCGAATGAAACTCTTAAGCCATTGATCAATTTATCTCAAAAATTTCTTAGGTTGGATATAAATTTTGAAACTATAAATAATTAAGTATTCCATGGATAAGAGATTGGACAAGTTGCATTCTATTGTGGATATATAACAAATAAGCCTTTCAAGAAGACATTTTAGATTAAATTTTGTCAACAATAGACTACAAATAGATCAACTTAGACTTGCCTTTGAATATAGGAACTCCAAATAGGTAAAAGGTTAAGAATGTTAATCAAGAAATAATATAATGGTATCAGTAGGTTTACGGTCAAATTTGTGATTTCTTGGTTCAAACTGGTTCAATTTAACTCGTTGTTGCCTGTCGTGAGTCTAGTCCCGATTTCGTGTTTCTATTTTGTGAATTCATGGTTCTGATTGTGGACTTCTGGTTCTAATCGATCGTGGTTGGTCATGTTCTTGTGGTTGTGCGCCGCGACTCTAGGGTGAGTATCTGGTCGTCACACGTTTTGGTGTGTCGTGACTATTTTTGGTGTTGCTCGTAATTTGGGACTGTGCTTTCTTTTGTGCCTTGGTGTGGCTCGTGTCTCATTCTTGCTACTAAAGAATTGCAGAAGGTGTGACTCATTCTTGCTACTGGAGAATTTCATAAACTTCTTATGTTATTTCTCGTGGCTCATTTTCTTGTGAGTTGATGTTTCTCTGCCCTTATATTTTGTTTGATCGCTGTTTGTTATTTGAGTGGTTACTACTAGATGCATGTGTATTTCTATTTTGCTGCCACTTTTGCAAGTCATTGCTGCTACGGTAACTAGTTCAGAGAAAGATAACTTCTGTGTCTGTTTCATCCACAAAAGTTATGCTGCTTGGGAAATTTTAGTTCAAAATGTATGTCAAAGGGAAAGGTTCTGGTCACATGGATGGGACATCTAAGGCGTCCGAAGAAAATTCTTCCTTGAATGCTTGGGAAGTGAAAGATGCTCTAATTATTTCTTGGATTCTCAGTTCTCGTGATCCTCTAAAGATCAATAATTTGCGCTCTTTTACAACTGCTCAAGAAATATGAAATTATTTGGAGTGCATTTATAACCAAGATAATACGGCTAAGTGTTTTCAGTTGGAGTTAGAGATAGCGAATTACAAACAAGGTAATTTGCCTATTCCAGAGAATTATTCTAGCTTTTTAATTTGTGGATCGAACATTCTGTCATTTTATATATCGATATTCCCAAAACTTCACCCTTGGCTATCCTAGAAGTTTTTGACACTAGTAAGCGGGATCAATTTCTCATGAAGCTTCGCTCAAAATTTGAGGTTGTTCAAGGTGCTTTGGTGAATAGGATACATGTGTTGGCGAACATTTTAGGGAGAAGCATCATCTACTTACACAAGGAACTATTTTTAATGACACTCTCTTTTCTGAACTTGTGACGATTGTTAATGCTGCTCATAATAGAGGAAAGGGTCGTGATCTATGACATGTCCAATGTTTTTCTTGCAAACTGTTTGGACATGTTGCTCACAATTGTAGTAAGAAGTTTTGCAATTATTGCAAGTAGCAAGGTCATATCATTTTTAACTGTCCCACACGCCCCCACAACCAACACAATGTTTATTGCAGGCATTCCATGCCACCACTAGCTCTGCAACAGGTCCTTCCATCTTTAATGCTTTATAGCCTCAAATGATTCAACAAATGGTACTCTATTTACTTTCAGCTTTGGACATTCAGGGAAAGTCATCAAATGTTTCTCGTCCATGGTTTCTTAATTTTGGTGCATCCAATCATATGACAAGTTCCTTTGAATATTTGCACAATTTGGATTCTTATAATGGTAATCATAAAATTAAAATTGTGGAAGGTAATACCCTTATCATTACTAATGTTGGTGACATAAACTCTAATTTCCGAGATTTGCTAGTATCACCCTAACTTGCTTCCAACATATTGTTTGTTGGTTAACTAGTGGATGACAATTGTAATGTTAATTTTTCTCGTGGTGGTAGTCTTGTGCAGGAGCAGATATTGGGGAAGGTGATCGCGAAGTGGGAAGATAATTTCCACTATAGTTTATTTCTAGTCATTTATCTCTTGCTTGTAATAATGTTTGGACTTCTTGTGAGGATTGACATAAAAATATGGATCATCCTAACTCTGTTGTTTTGTCTTATTTATTTAAAATTGGTTTGTTGGGAAATAAAAATGTTGTTTCTAATGTCTTTGATTCATGTTCTGTTTGCAAATTGGCTAAAGGTAAAACACTTCCTTTTTCGTCTAGTATTCATCGTACTTCCACTTGTTTTGAGATAATTCATAGTGATGTATGGCAAATGTCTCATGTAGTTTCTCATGCTCACTATAAATATTTTGTCACATTTATTGATGATTACAGTCATTTTACTTGGATATATTTTCTTCGGGCCAAACCTGAAGTGTTTTCTATGTTTAAGAAATTTCTGACATATATTGAAACTCAATTTCAAGCAAGTGTTAAAAACTTCCGCTCTAACTCTGGTGGTGAGTACATATCTCATGAGTTTCAGGAGTACGTTTCAATAAAGACGTTTTGTCTCAACGAGTTTGTTGCAAGAATCATCATTTACTTGATGTAACACGCATTTTACTTCTTCAAGCTTATGTACCGTCACAATTTTGGGTGGAGGCTCTTTCCACAGTTGTCCTCTTGATCAATCGTCATCCTTCTACGGTTATTCATCTTGACACTCCTTTCTTTCGTCTTTTTAAAATTCAACCTGATTATTGTGATTTACATGTTTTTGGGTGTATGTGTTTTGTTCACCTACCTTATTTGGAAAGACATAAGCTTGGAGCACAACTGTTCAATGTGCATTGATGGGGTATAGTCATTCTCACAAGGGTTTTGTGTGCTATGATGTTTATAACCAACGCTTTCATATTTCTAAGATGTGACTTTTTTTTATAATCAATTTACGTCTCATTGTCTCTCTCATGCTATGAAAGATATTGTTATTCTTCTCAACTTTTCTATTATGCCTCAATATATAGAACATTTTAAACCAGGAAATGTATATGTCAGGAAGCACAAACAACAGGTTCCCACCTCGCTTCCAAACACTTATCCGACACTTGATCTTGTAGCGATTGCACCACGACGTTCTGTTAGAGCAACTTGAGCACCAAAGTGTTATTTACCAGACATGTATAATTCCTCATATATTTCCATGACTGCCTATCTCTAGCATATGTATTCCTACTTGTTACTCACAAACTGTTAAAGATGTGATATGGTCATTACTAGATCTAACCAAACATCCATCCAAGAACTTAAACAACAATTACAAACCTCATTTTCAAATGAAATACCTTGGTAACTTGCATTATTTCCATGGCCTTGAGATTCATTCTACTTCGAAGGGTATCTTTTGTATTGGCAGCTTGTGGGTAGTCTCAATTATTTGACTATTACCCCACTTGACATATCATCTATTGTTCAACTAGTAAGTTAGTTCATGCACTCTCCTTGCCACCTTCACTTGGCAGCGGTTCGTCACATAATTCGCTATTTGATAGGTACCCTTCGATGGGGTCTCTTATTTCCCAGTGGGGCAGTTCCCCAATTGATTTCTTATAATGATGTTGGTTGGGTTGGGTGTCCCAACACTCGAAGATCTATCGCCGGTTGGTTCATGTTTCTTGGTTCTTCGTTGATATCATGGAAAAGTAAGAAAAAAACAAGAGTCTTTAAATCATCTACTGAATCAAAGTACCGTGCCATGTTTGCTGCTTGTTTTGAGATAGTTTGGCTTTGTGGTCTTTTGACTGAACTTGAATTCCCTTTAAAAGAGTCAACGCATCTCTATTCTGACAATATAAATGTTATTCAAATTGTTGCAAATCATGTTATTTGTGAGCAGATCAAACATATTGAAGTAGATTGTCATTCTATTTGTAAGGCCTATGATAATCATGTTATATACATCCCTCACATCAATACTCAATTTCAAGTTGTAGACATTCTTACCAACGATATTCCTCACCCGCACCATTAGTTTCTAGTTAGCAAATTGATGCTCCTTGACCAGCTGCATCAATTTGAGGGGGGATGTGAATTAGAAAATAATATCAATTTGTAATTATATTTAGTAGCATTCTTAAAATAGGTTAGACAAATCAGGATTTGATTTGTAATTATGAGATGTAAATGTTGTAACTATTATTTATCATACTAAGAAATATCAAAGCAAAAGGAATCAAGCCAATTTTACTAACAAAAAGTACTAGAAGTGAAAACAAGAATATTAATAATGGTAGATAACCTAGATAAAGGAACGGATCATGCATAAATCTTACATTTATGAGGGCTAATGAGATGGCCTGATGCACTACCATAAGTAGTGAAAATGTCTCGAACATCTCTTATTGACTTAATATTTCCTACAAAATACCATAATGTCATTAGCAAAAAGAACATGAACAGATGTAAATTGTAATTAAGTTTAATATCAAGTAATATTTTAAAATTAATAATGTAATTATAACAAGTAAAAAAATGCAACATAAAACATGTGTAGTTCCATTATATAATTGTAACTCAATTCGTACAAAGTTCAAACGGTTAACCTACCTAAAGTTAAACTTAAAATAAAAAGTTAGAAATTAAATAAATGTTTTTCAAATTATTCAATAGTTATATGAAGGATAGATCCATGTTAAGGATTAGTTTAGGAATATGAACACAATTGTTGAAAAGTGAGAAACACAAGAAAGATGAGTTTGAATTGTGTTTTATTTTAAAAAACGTTTTAATAAGATTAAACTAAAGTGATGAAATATGAACAGATAAAACAGAAATACAAAACAACATAGTCAATTTATCCCGGTTCACCACCAACACGGTAGTCACATCCAATCTCTTCAAACTAAAGAATTTAATCCACTAATTCACCAATTGAATCATACTTCCACTGAACACCTGTTAGTCAAGATTACTATGGTCAAATCTTCTCAACCTTCTAGCTTAGTACAGTCAAGTTGTTGAAACTACTAAGCTAGGTTACAAAAAAGTAAGTTTAAGGGTTTTTTGAATACTCTCATAGGAGGGTGTTTACAATGTTGTATTCTAAGACACTATTTCTCAGCACTTAGACAAAAGAAATGATACAGAGCAAGAGTGCAAAGACGGTTGTATTGTTCTTATTGCATTGCATTGTTATTGTTGTGTTCTTCAATGATCTTTGCACATTCATTAATTTTTAGACAAAGTATGACGATCAAATACTTGGCATGATTATCATTGCAGACAATCACTTGTTTTTTCACACTTATCAGAGGCAGACAGTCACTTTTTTTTTTAGAGGCAGAGTGACCAGATGCTTGTTGTAGTCATCAAAGTCAGACTAATTAGAGCATTGCTTGTATTAGATAGAGTCACCAGATGAGCATTTCAGAGTGCGCTCACCATACCTAGAATACGGAAATCAGAGCAGAATCTCGGTGTTCCTTTAACTTACTCCAATCATCAGATGATACAACGTAAAGTCATTCAAAATAAACTTGATTTGGGAACTGCACACTTAAACAGAACATTAGTGCTTTAAATTGTTCCCACAAAAATAATTTTATTATCATCAAAACAAGTGAGAGTCATAGTTCTTCAAATCAACTTGGTTCTAACAATTTTCTCCTCTATAAGTTAGATTATTTACCTCCACTATAAGTTGGGTTATATATAAGAATGTCTTGGTGATTGATAGTGAGATATAGAAGTGTAAAGTTTTAAAAAGTAAATTTTTAATTGTGTTTCAATAACATCTAACAAATCTAATAAATAACTAAAATTTATATCTTTAGGTTAAAATATACTTTTTGCCTTCTAAGTTTCAAATTTTGGTGATTTTGACCTCCATATTTTGAAAATAAAACTTTTGTCCCCTTATCTTACGCTTCTATTGTAAAAGTAAAACTCTCTTGATTTTTACTTGATCAATACTTACGTGAATGATGTGGCATATACTGACTGAATATTTTTTAATTATTTAAATATTAATAACAATTCATTCATCATTTAACTAAAAAATATTATCATTTTGAAAATTAGAAAGTGTTTTTACTGAGTTGAATAAAAAAACTAAATTTCCATCTTTAACTCCAATCTTCATCCAACAATCAAAATCACTTACACAAACCAAACCCAAAAATTCAACCTTTAATCAAAAATTCATTTAGTAAAATCACGAGAAGAGAGAGAAATAAAGGAAGGGAAGATGAGAAAGAAAGGAAACGGAATAAGTATTGAAGGTGGAAAAAAGAAATACAAAACTAGCATTTCTTTCCATCATTGTGAATTAGTTTGCATTTTTTTGGTTTTATAAAGGAGGAATCGGCTTCAATGTTGTTGTATTGAAGGAGGGTTTTGGTTCAAAGTTTCGAATTTCTTGATTATGGATTTGGTTTAGAAGATAAAAATTGATATGAATCTTTAGGTGAAGAAGAGCACGATGAAGAAATGAAGAACACTATTTTTTGTGTTATTTATTTATTTTAAGTTTTGTAATTTTAAAATAATATTAATTATTTTAAATCCATACGGATTATAATAATCATAGCTGATATATTTTATTATTTAATTTAAGGAGTCAAAAGTGTTATTTTCAAAAATGAATCAAAATCGCCGAATTTTAAAATAAAGAAGAAAAAGTGCATTTTAAGATTATCTTTAAAAAAATCATTTGATAAATTTAAAGTTTCTGTAGTATGTATAATCATTAATTAACCTCACTTCTACACTTTAAATATATTGTCACATTATTTCCTCCATGCAAATAAGAATCAAAAGATAGTAGAAAAAGGGAACGCCTAATAAAAAAATAGAAAAGAGACGAAAAAAGGGGCTTTTATTTGTCATTATTTTCAATCATTGAAAAGAAAATAAAAATTTGTGCATAAAGATAAGCATTACATTGGTAGTGTGGTAGACAATAGACATGTAGCTCAGCAAGCATATGGGTCCTTCTTGGCTGGATTTGCACACTCGTGCGTAAGCAAAGACTTTGTTGTGTAGGCTTACACCAAACCCAGTTCACATTTTTCTGACTTTTATCATGCAGAGAATCTTTCCATTATTGGAAATGGAAATAATTGGTGCTGAGTTATCATAAATCGCATTTACTAGTTTATTCAATTAACATATCCAACTTCTTTTTTTCCCTTTTCATATATTTTTGGTCAAGCTTATTATTTAATAGTTTTGTTGGTACTCAACATTTAATTATTAATGTTATATTAATTTTTATATTTAATTATTTGGATAAATTATAATTTTTTTTGAAAATGTAAAATATAATCAGTTTAATGTCTGAATCAGTTAAAAATTCAAATTAAATATTGAATCATTAAAATAGCCATTAAAAGATACAACTTACTATCATATAAATATTTGAAAGATAAAATTTATAGTCAAAATAATTTTTGATCCTTATAACTTCAAAAACTAAATTAATCGATGTTTTAATAATATAATAACTAATTTAAATTTCTAACTCAATTAGAGAGCAAAGTAACAATGTCTTATACTTTTAGAGACTAAAATTATAATTTATCTTAATTATTTTTAAATAATTTAAATATTAAAAATTTTTTGCTTCAAAGTACTTGTAACCATTAAAACTTTAAAGTACTCAAGAATTTACCTTTTATTATTCTTTTATTTATAATTTGGTGTTGCTTTCTTTTATATATATGGTCCATGCCCATCCAGCCCTACAGGGCCATTAAGGGACAACATGTACTGACGTCTGACATCAATACAAATTATTATACAACTCTTTTTTCTTTATTACTTTTATACAACTCTAATACACTAAAATAACATGCCTTTGTTTTTTTATGCTGAACTATTCACTATGAACATTCTCAAATTTGTGCACAACAGACACAAACGTCATTTGTCACGAGCACCATGAACTACCAGCAATGATATGTAAACTAATGTTCAACATGCACCAAGGGTAAAATTGAGAGTTTAATAGACATTTATTATTAGTGTGAATAATTTTATATTAATAGTTAATATAAATTGTTGATTATATAATTAATAGTTACGATGATAATTATAATTATGTGATGATATAATAAAATTAACGTTTAATATTAATTGTTAGTATAAAATTAATTTATATTAATAATAATATTTTTTTTCTTTAAAATTATTTATGTACAATTACAAATATTTATTATTATTATTATTATTATTATTATTTGTAAATAATTGTATTCTAAATAAATATATTTTTATAAATCATTTTTCTGTTAGTACTAAAATTTGAATACGGTCTTGTCAAAATAATTTGAATATGATCAAGTTGTATGAATAAATTATTATGTATTAGAACATGTAAAATCAAATCTAGTTAATAATATTAGTAATATATATAAATATAGTCAAACCAAGAAATAAGAATAAATATATATAATTTCAAAGACAAAATATAGGATACACTTTTTTAGTAAAAATATTATGTAAATATATGTAAGCTATATCAAGTCAGAATTTTGTTTTTACTAATCAATCAAGTCAAATCAAATCTACAATTTTCTGTCGACAGAAGAAACATCAAAACAGGTCTACAATTTTCTTTAAAAAGATGCATAGGGAACCAACCAAAAAACATACAACATATTAATTTAGCCATATCACCACATCACCACCTTAAAACATTGTCAATATATATCACATAATAATTTAGCCATATAATCATCTTTCATCTATTATCATCATAATTAATTAAACATATTTTCAATTATAATTAATCATCAACGGTAAGATGATGTTAATATATCAATGCACATGCATGCAACACATATAATTAAAACATTAGAGCAATTTTTAGATAGTCACAAAGTTTTGGTTATAATTAAGATTTAGATATACTTACAAAAATGAAAAAATATATAAAAAGAAAAAAATTAAATAAGAAATATTTTTAAATAATTAAATAATATATATTTTTATGTGTGTCCAAATTTTGTATAAAAAATGTTGGAACCATACAAGTATTTTTCAACATATTAAGTCACAAGTCTAAATATAATTACTTCCATTTTCCTTGTAATATCCCATATTTGTCCACAGTATAGTCATCTCAAAACCAAATAAAATGTTTACTTTATGAAACATTGTGATATCATTAATGAAACAACTTCCGTAACTCTAAATGTATTTCATTAGTTTGCAAACTATGTATTTAATATCTATTGACACAAAGTTTTTTTAAATTACACCATATTATTTTATTAATGTTGCCATTAAAAACATCATAATTTCACCATTTATTATATCTAAGTTGCACTATAAAATCTTTAAAAAAATATATTTTTCACTCTATATACTTATTTATTTATGTTGAAGTCTAAAATTAGAAGGTGATTAGTTGTATGGAGTATGGTTGTCAAGTGATTAAAGTCACTTGAAGAAAGACACATGTAGTTGTATCCTGTTAATAGGGTAGGAATTTGTACTTATGGATCCTAAAAATACTACAATTATTACTCTTTTGGTCTTTTTTGTAATAGCACTATGTATGTTCTAGTACATGGCAATCCAACAGAAACTTTATTGTTGGTAAAAGGTTACGACAGAGTAATTCTTTAGCATCATTCTTTTTCCTTATTGTTCTTTAGCACCCACGAAGGTTATTCATAAGTTGATTCAAATCTAAGATCATTGTATTCGGTTGGAGACTGTTTCAAGATAGATTACCTACGAGAGATGCTTTACTTCAAAAAGGTATTATCAACGACCCATATTCTCAATGTTATGTTCTATGCTTTGGGTGCTTGGAAACTATGGATCATATCTTTTTCTCTTGTCCCAAATCAAGAGAACTATGGAAACTAATATCTCAATGGTTAGGAATTGTCTTTGATTTGCATACCAAGGGCCTATCACATTTCAATCTCTTTAGTGAAACACTTAGATTAAATAAGGTGAAAAAAATTGGGTGCTTAATTTGGTTGGCTTTTTGTTGGATCGTTTGGATCAACAAGAATAATATTATCTTCACGGGAGTGATCAACAATACACATGAGCAGGTGGATGAAATTCGACAGTTAACTTGGTGTTGGATTTCTCGTAAATTTGTTAGCTTGTTGTGCTATACCTATCACGATTGGTTGAACGATTCTTTGCTCTATTACAGAGTCAGTAATTTGGTTGTTGTACTTTTTTTTTTTTTTTTCCTCAACCTTTATAATATGAGTTGAAGTATCTATTGTACTCCGATTAATGAATCTTTTGCTTATAAAAAAAATTGGTTGTTTGACAAATACTGCTGTTATTTTAACAAAATAAAATTATTTTAAAATAAATATTATTTTTAATTTTAACATAAAATTTATTATATTTTTTTGTACTATTTCATTAATCTTATTTACATTATTTATAAAGCATTGCATTTTACTATGCATAATAGTAAAAAACGTAACAATTAAATTTTTTTATTAGTTTAGATAAAATAGTAAAAAAATTTGTACAGAGTTATGAGATCTCGAGTTTAATTCTAACATAAAATATACATTTAAACAATATCACTATTTATTAATTGAATTAAATCTTAAGAATTTTTTTTCTCTTATTTGTTCTCATTTTTTAATGTGTATGAAACTAAAAAAAGTGACGCGAAATGAATAAAGTATTTAGGAAATTTAACCAATAATAAAACAATTATAATATTTATACACCTTTATTTTTTATTTATCTCCCATTTATCATTACAACACTAATATATTCTCTCTTTTTTTTTTTTTTGACATATTGGGTGGGTTACGATTTTTCATAAGAAAAGGACGACAGTTATGTTGTATCCGTGCATGGGACCCACCGCATCAACTTGCTGCCTTGCTGGTCTGGCCTGTCATTTACCACCCAATTCCGTGCATCTCAACGGTTACTTTGGCGGCTGCATTGGGTTCACCAAAATGTGAAACGTTCCCTTTTTCTTTTAACAAAACAAACTTCATTGTCAATTAAACAAAACAAAAGGAACTTTAAAAATGAAAACTGTTCCCTTCCCATCACTAATTCAAATTACTATCAATTTAGTCCATTACTAAAATATTAAAAAAAAAAATTTCATACGTGACACATTTAAAAAAGGCGTCACTTTTAATTTAATTTATAATAATGTAATTTTAATTATTTTTAAATATTATATTATCTAATTAATATCTTGTGAATAACTTCAAATTTGTTACTCTTCATTTTATATTTATAATAATGAAATGAAAATATAACGATAATTAATAATGATAATTGAGTAAAATTATTTTATCTTTCTTTCATTTATCATTTTTATTTAAGTTATTTAAAATTATTAAATGTGATAATTATTATAGAACAAAGGATATTTGTTTTTTTTATAATATTATTGGTTTAAAGTTATTTACATAAATCAAACAAATTATTAAATTTTGCTAATTTTCATACAAAATTTCATCTTTTTTCTATTTAATTCTTAACATTAATTATCTCAACTCACTTATTTCTTTTTCTGTAGTAAATAAACAAAAATAAATTTGACACAACAATTTAATATATTATTTTGAAATTTGTAATCGACAAATTAAAAGGAACAATTTTTTTTTGAAAAAAATGATACTATTTAAAAATGAACGGAGAGAGTATTTATGTATCCAATTAGTGTGTGGCTTGGATGTTGAAGCACATTAAACTTGTGGAAAATTTTTTCCATTAAAATAAAAGAGTTATTGAGAAACGAAATTTAAATTAATAAAAAGATATTTGAGGAATAATAACATTAAATATAGTAGAGTTAGTTAAATTTTGTTTATATTTGAGATAAAAAATGGATATATTTTTTTGTTTATAATTAGAATCGGTGGCAGTACAAAATCAATCCAATATATTTATTTATTTTTAATTATCTCATCATTTCTTATCTTTCACTCCAAGTGAATCAAACACTAATTTAAATATCAAAGAATACAAACGGATATATAATTTTTGTATGAAAGCTTCTATCACTATATTTGACCATAGTTCAAATGTTTCATCCATCTCTCATGTAGACATCAAATCAATATCTAAATCAAATCTACAGTCTATACACACAAAGTTGACCCCGTATATTTAGATGCATATTGTTATAGTGATGTCTTTTAAATAATAAAAATATAACATAAGACTTATTAAAAAATAAATTTTTGTACATCTAAATTTAAATTTAAGTTAAGATAGATATCAAATCCTAATCTGAACCAACTAATTTAACTAAACTGAACTATTTTGGGACTTGTTTTTACTCAAAAGTTTGTAACTTAAAACCCTAGTTTGAACTCCTTGACCCTTGGGAGGGGGCATAACCAAAAATATAAGTTTTAAAATTTTCTATTAACCATTGAAAAGAAATGTTTTTTTTTTTTTTAAAGGAAAACTATTAAAAAGAAAAGATAAAACATTTGTCTGAATATGGTTGGATGCTATAAGAAATCAAGACAAGACATATACTCTTAGGTGAATCCAATAGTGCGTAGCAGGTGAGCTTCCATCATTCAACATGACCTGCCAATCCTCGTTTCTTTTGACAACACCAACCAAAATATGTGCGAAAATAAAATAAAATAAAATAAACAACCAACCAAACTAATCAATCAAATGAATGAATAAATAAACCATTGCAATTTGCAAGTCACATAAACAATTATTTTATTGTAATATATTTATTTATGCTAAAAATGCACAGAACCGAGACTGTCTATTATTTATATAATAAGAGGGAACTTAATGTTATTGTTGCAACTAGTCCCCACAAACACATCATATCCAATCATACCTCACCACCTTCATCATTTTTTTTTCTTGATAGCTTCTCATTTGTTAAAAAAATTTCATATCTTGAAAACTACTTACTTGCATATTACTGGTTCTTTTCTATTTGAGGATCTTACCCTTTTTTTTGGTGTGCTGAGTTGGTATTTTTTATTTATTTTTTGTTGCTAAAGTAAAGAAAAGGGAGAAAGAACAGTTTATTTATTTTTGGAACCAGCTTTTCTGCTACATAAATTATTGACTCTCTCTTTGTTGTTTCCTATTTGGGTTTTCACATTCATTGTGTTTGCCTTATCCCTTTCTTCCTTCTCTTATCTTTTCATTTCTTTCCAAATTTGGTTAAGCTCTTATGTTGCAGCTGCAGAAAAAAAATCATTTTTTTAAGCAGTTTCTAACTTTTTATTTTCTGGGTTATTGCTATTTACCTTAGTTCAAGTTTAATATCTAATAGTAAAGTTCATTGAATTGAGATTTTACAAGTTGTTTTAGTATTTTCTTTTTAAACCAATTAAATAAGATATAATAGTCTTCTTTAAATTTGGAGAATTTTCTCTCTGTTTTTGTTGTTGATCAAGTTGGTCTTTTCTAGATTCTTTAAGAGTTAGGAGTGAAGAATTTTCTCACTCATAAAAAAAGGGTATTCTGATTCCTTTCAAAAAAATTTGTGGTCGGTTTATCCTTCATATAAGGTTTTTTCTTTCATTTTTGCTTTATTTTCTTCTGTTTTACTCTGTTTTCCCCTGTTTTTCTCTGTTTTTCTCACCAAGTTATACTTTGTCCACTGAACTCCTTGGGTTTATAACCATAAACCAAGGTGAATTAGCTCAAATTTGATTCTATGCAACACTAGTTTGTTCTTTAAAAAATTTGATTCCATGAAGTGGGAAATGGAAATTCTACCTCCTGAATCATTCACTCAAAACACCAATTGGTGTATAGAAGAAAACATGAGCACAAAATGGACACATGAAGAGAACAAACTATTTGAAAATGCTCTTGCAGTTCATGATAAGGATACACCAGATAGGTGGCACAAAGTGGCTGAAATGATACCAGGAAAAACAGTTTGTGATGTTATGAGACAGTATAAGGAATTAGAAGTAGATGTTTGTAATATAGAAGCTGGTTTGGTACCAGTTCCTGGATATAATAATACTCCTACTTTACCCTTTACTTTAGATTGGGTCAACACTTCTGGAAATGGAAAGAGATCTTCTCTAGTTAGAGGTCCTGAGCATGAAAGGAAGAAAGGTGTGCCTTGGACTGAAGAGGAACACAAGTAAATTTTTTTACCTTTTGTATTTGTTTTTGTTGTAATTATTGTTAATTGTTTTTATGAAGTAGTTTTAGTGGCATAGAAAGATAGTGAAGTGGTTCAAATCAAATAATTAATAAATTTTAGTTAAAAACAATCTTTTGTGAGAATCTGAATTTGAATTTTAGTTAGAATAATTTTTTGTCAGATTTTATTTATTTGTTGGTCGAACTCTAAAATATCATAACCTATTTTCCTTAAAAATATATTTAAAGTTACTTACCTCTTGATATAGAATTAAAAGATGGAGTTTAAAGTTAATTTAGACCTATGAGGGTAGGAACAGTAAATGTTTATGAAAATATTTAAAGGGTTGTATATTTTCAATTGGTACTAAGGTCTTTTAGCTTTCATGAGAAGTAGCTATTATTGGAAAAAAACAGAATCCCACCCCACACTTTGTTGGTGTCTAGTGTTTCATAATTGGCAGTGATATCTAACTAACTATTTATGAAATATTATTTATGAAATACTGACATAAACATTTGACATAAGTGACAAAATTGACAGTGATACATCAATATCATAATAATTGTACTAAATAAAATTATCGATTGTAATTTCATATGTCGGTGTCCTGACACCAACACGTGTTGGTTATTGATTATTTTACATTTTAGAGTTCAAATTTATTGTTGATTATTGCTCATTTTTATTTTGGAATTCAAACTTATTGTGAATATTTCCCCACAGATTATTTCTACTAGGTCTAAAGAAGTATGGAAAAGGTGATTGGCGAAATATTTCTCGCAATTTCGTCATCACTAGAACTCCAACTCAAGTTGCAAGTCATGCTCAGAAATATTTCATAAGGCAACTTTCAGGTGGCAAAGACAAGAGAAGAGCTAGCATTCATGACATAACAACAGTTAATCTCTCAGAAACAATTGGAACTTCTTCTTCAGAAGACACCAATAATAGATCATCTTCACCCCAAAATTCTATGTTGATGCAGCCAACTTCTTCTACTACTACAACAAATTTTCATTGGAGGAATAATCAATCAAATGTTATGGCTTTCAATCATGGACATGAACAAGCCTTCATGGCTCCTCATGGTGTTAATTCCTATGAGGTTAAAATGGAAGACCAAGATTTTCACAAGGGTACTATTCATGAGTCTTCTTATCCACATAACTTGGTTTTCCAAATGCAACATTCATCACAACATTATTCTCATGCATAAAGAATCAACGTGAACAAAGAGCACTTGAATGAGATGGTTTAGGTCTCTTTCAACTTAATTAGAGGACCTGGACTCAAATCCAAAACTAATAGTGCAGAAGCGTCAAAACACTTATGGGAGACATTTGTCGCTCATTATAGTCCTACCCGACTCGAATGGTTAGTCTCTGCATTTACGCGCAAAAGATATTCAATTTACACCCAAATAGTGCCTACAATGTCTGATTTTTTTTCCAAGGTCTATGTGAATATCTTATATTAGAATTTTGGTTAGTTTTTGTATGTCAACTTGAAGGAAGTTACAAATAAGTCTCAATTCCAATAAGTCCCCAATGTTTATTTTTGGGTGGTTTCATGAGAAGTTTATAATGGAATTTCAACTTAATACAGGCATTTTGAAATTTGAAAACTAGCAAGGCATATATGTGTGTGTGGAAGGTACTGATACTGGTATTATATTCAAAGCAAATAATTATTTTTGAAACCATAATTTGATACCTTGACATAGTGGTTCTTAGAAATATGCTAACAAGGGTGGATTTAAGTTGTCAAATGTTAAGACAATGGTAAAGTGGTTCATGCCATTAATTAATGATAAATTAAAGTTGAGCTTAATCAGAACCACCTTGTGTAAATTAATTTTACACTAATATTTAATGATAAATCATTGTATTGTCACATTATAACTATACTTTAACAATTGTTGTAAAATACTCAATTATTATTGGACATTAGATATTACACGTGTATTTTCTCAATAAAATTTATATCCTAAGTTTTTGTAAATGAAATATGTATCCCTATCACAAAGATTTTTGTGATATTTTTTCAAGGATGCAATTATAGTAATGAAGTATAATTTAATGCAATGTTGTCTATATCACAAAGTGTACTTTCACAAAGTGAAAAATATAAGTAGTTGGTCTGCATAACCATACACTCCATGTTTCTTGATAACATTTTGTGACATCTAGCATTTCTCAATTCAAGGAGGTATCATGTATCAAGTCCTATTCCTATATTGCAAGTAAAAATAGCCATATTCCTAATTTGATTGTTGTTTTTTGAATGGATCCTATTGTGTTTTTTGATAGTCATTGAAAATTGTTTTTAAAAAAATAATCATTGAGAACTCATGACATCTTCTTTTAAGTGAATCCGAAGAGGATATTCCTTCTGATATAATTGTAACCAAAAAGAGATTCAAGAGTGGTTTGATATGGTTGTAATACTTTGTCAAAAGAAAAAGAGTGATTAGATATGCAATATATTCTTAACAAAGGCACAAAACGAGTTATGCAGGGTTATAATATTGTGTACACATTATTCCAAATTAAGCATCAAAGTATTTCTAATTCTATATGTACAAAAAGTGGCCATTACACATAGACAAATTCTATATTAGATCACTTTGACAAAAATTCAATCGTGAATGAAAATTTGAAAATCATTTCACTTTAATAAGTGGTAGTTTATCGTAAATTGTGTTTAAAAGTCATCTAAAATTTTAACAATAATTGACGACACACTTCAGAACTATAAATTAATGACTCAAGTTGTATTTACAATTAAACAGATGATCTGATTGAGTTTTGAGAGACACATTTGTTTTTCTTCTTCTTATTTTTATCAAAATAACACCAATTGAATAATTATCTTGTTAAAACAAAAAAATCGTTAATTTATACTTCTGAAGATCTCAGTTAAAATTTCTGAGTTATTTTTAAACTTTGATGCATACTTAATGTTTGAGTATTTTAAAAGCTAAAATGGACCACTACTTAAAGATGGTTCACCAAACATAACATGTTTTAACGATTGGATTAATCTAGTACCCACAATAATACCATAGAGCCTCTTCCCCAAATCTTCTCCATCAACTTTAAGCCTTGTACAACTATGAGGTAGTCTCGGCTATCCTATTTTTTATTTAATAAAATGATATATTTTTATATTTAATTTTTCTTATAAAGTTATAATATATATTTACTTACTCCCAATAATTCTATTTGTAAAAAATTAGTACACCTAAAAACAAGAAAATAAAAAAATTATCACTTAATTCTTAGATTTTTTTTTAACACATCCATTCTCTATAGCAACTACTATGAGAACTTTGTCAACAACGGAAAAATTGTTGAGACAAGACTCATAAATAAAATGGACGATAAATTTTAACAAATAACTTAATTGTTTATATTATAAAAAACAAACATTGTTGTCCCTCACGTCGTAGGGCAGTGGTTGCACTACTAGGATATGAGTGTGGGTGTGTGGAATATCCAATACATACATGTGATACAAAATAAGCCAATCTATTTGACATGTACAATTAAGGCCATCTTCAAAAAAAATGGTTCTAAATGCATACTTATATTCGATTGACCAAAGTTCATGAAAGCAAATGTCATGGACATACAAATTGTAAAAGAACAACCAACAGTATCATAAATGCATAGATTGTTCACAATCTCCTTGCATTGAATCCTTAAGCAAGTCTTTGGTAACTCAAGCACTCAATCATATGAATTCTCTTTATTACAAGCCAGCCCATAACCAAGAGGGAATAAGGGGTCACACGAATTCACTCCCTCAACATGTTGATCAAGATGTTCAACACTTCTAAACCAAGTCATTGGTAATTTACCCTTGAAGTCATGATCACCAAATACAACATCTGTGATTCCCTGTCCTTCGGTACCGGGCAACCACGCCGCAACAAGAGCTTCCATCTTTTCCAAAAGACTTTGTTCTAATACCAAAGGTCTTCCAGATATCAGAATCACAAGTGTTGGGATTTTATCAGCAACTATGCTTATAATTTTAGGTCCATTAAATGGGATTACAAGTTCTGAATTGTCACCTCCACACTCAGCATAGGGGGCTTCACCAATAGCAACAATGGCAAAAGAAAATTCATTAGATTCTATGAAGTTTGTTGATGGGTACTGCTCATATATAACTTCTGTTTCATGTCCCACAGCTTCCTTAACAGCATCCAATATAGTTGTTCCTGATATTGTAGTCATATGAGGAGTTCAGCAATTGTGTTTATCCATCCCAATAAGATGACAAAAGAAAAATTAATGGTATAAAATATGGAATAATGCTGAGAATACATGATATATATATATATTACTTCGATCTCAAATATAAACAAAAATAGGTCAAAGAAAGTTGATATTTTTAGAGTAAATACATCAACTTTCTTTGACCCATTTATATTTATATTTATATTTGTGTTACCGAGAACTTTGAAAATCTGTGGACAAATGACTTAGACAAGTGTCAACAAAGAGAAGTCGTCGAAGTCAAGACAAAGTCAACGTTTCATTAAAATGTATGGTTATCGACAATGACAACTGGGTTAAAGAAAGCGGAGAGAATCAACAAGAGGCACGCATTCGAAAAGTTATAGGCCGACAACAGTAAAAACTGAACGTGTGTCGACCCAGAGCGAGTCTTTGCTGAAAATAGTTCAGCAAAAATTACTACCATGAACATGACCTGTCACTGAAATGACAGTACTTAGTTTACTTCTTCTTTAAAGAGGAGTTTTTACTAAAAAAACAAAGGTTGAATACTTAATTTCTGAAGCCGAAACTCCTAAACCAGAAACGGATTCACGCTTTGCAGAATTAAGTATGCCTTCCATGTCTTTAAAATTAAAATTCCTGTAATTTTTTTTCATTCAAATCATTTTAATTATGTCCACATTTCAATACAATCTCTTTTACTTCATTTACTTTCAGTTGCAAATGTACATTCAAGTCATTTACTTTCTGCATCTTTAATTCCAATTCTTTTAAACACATGCACTTTATTTAATGTCAATTTAAATTTCCAGTCATTTAATTCAACTGTTCTTTTCTCTTTAGAGCATTTTTAATGTAAGTCAACAATCATTAACTTTTTAACAAATTTAGCCTTTCACACCATGACCTATTTTCGGAGATATTTTCAAAATTATCCCCGCACACGTAAAGTTACCTATTAACTTGTTCAGACTCCCGCAGTCGCATTGATTTAAACATATATTTGTGTTCCGGATCAATTGGTTGACTTTCTTTAGACCAAAAATCAATGTGTAGCCCAAATTTGGTTGACTTTGTTCAGACTCCTGCAGTCGCACAAATTTTTAATCTATAACCCTAAACATGCATGATAAAAAACTACAATAATCACTAGACATGACTACAAAAAAATCATTAATATGCACTACTCGTTGGATCGACTACATATAGGTTGTGTCGATGTACTACGAGTTGTACGAAAAGCTACAATAGTCACTCTATAATTTTCTTTAGAGTTGGGTTTGTTGTTCTACTAGTTGTAAGAGTCCATATGAACTCACCCAAGCAGCATCAAGATTAATGAATAATGGAGGAATGCATGACATTAAAAATGAAACAAAATTCCTCAAAAAAACAAAACAAAAAGAAATGGAACAAGAAATTGCTAACCAATTGTTATCTGGCCACTAGATCCATACTTGGTACATGTCCACCCTCCACATTGATACCCAATATCATTAGCATGAGTTCCAGCAACAAGGATTTTCTTGGCCTTCTTATTCAAAGGAATAAAAGGTTTACTAGGATCCTTTCCATTTTTCAACAAAACCAAGGACTTTCGAACAGCTTCGCGCGCTAGATCTCTATGTATCTGTTAAAACAATTTGATGGTAAAACAAAACTATAAGTTACACTGAGTACCACATGATAAAGACTATTAAAATGTCAATAATATGGCAAATACAATTTTTAGTTTGCTTCAAAAAGTTGAACTGTAATGATACAAATTCTGATTAATGTATGATAAAAACTTCAAATTATAATTCAGCTTGATCAGACATTAATTTATATTAAAATATCCAAATAAGATTATGTGAATGCAACCTAAACAGTTGAAAAGGAAAGTCATTAAAAGCTGAACTTGCTTTACCTTGCAACCAACTGTATCCAGCAAAGATCTATCAGTTAAAGGAAATTCAAAAAGCTCAGCAATAAACTTCACCCTTAAAATCCGCTCAACGGCATCATCAATCCTGACTATTGGTACTTCTCCTGATTGAACTAGAGAGGTCAACTCTTCCATGAATTTTTCATATCTAAAAGGAACCATCACCTGCATGAAAATATAAATTTAAGATGGAATCAAGCATTCTATGTTAAAATATTATGGGATTTGAGGATCTGTACCATGTCAATTCCAGCATTAATGGCAGTGGAGATGCAATAACGATAATCTGACCCATAAGGTTCACATAATTCATCAATTCCCTCCCAGTCAGAAATCACAAATCCCTAAAATACAATATTAATTCCTCTTAATAAAATGCTTTATTTGAATTCACAAATCAAAGAAAATGCAAAACAACTTCAATATGAGAAAAGCACTTTTCTGTTGCAAAGAAAATAACAAAAGTATGCACATAATTTTAACATTTATTGTCATCATACAAGAATTGTAGTTGTGTCGAAAAGCATGGTAGAGCCGAACAAATAGAAAAATAAACTAAGAAAGATGAACTTTAGAATTGAATGAAAGAGAAAAAGTTTATTAAAATTGGTGTAGGATACACTTTATACAGTGAATCAGTTATCATAGTTAAACGAACAACTTTAACTAATTTGTAACTAATACTAACCAACTTTTAAGTACATTTAACAAACTCCAACAATATCTAATAAATCTCTAATTATATTTAACGGTAGATAATATACTTTCAACAATAATTGAATATTACTAACGAAATTTGACTATTTTAGACATTATAAAGATCAATTTTCATAAAAAGTCTACCTTGAAGCCTAGCTTTTCTTTCAAAATTTCATTTATAAGGAAATGGTGACCATGGAGTTTAACTCCATTCCAGCTGGAATATGAGACCATAATGGTTGAAACACCCTGTGCTATACAATCCACATAAGGGGCCATGTGGATCTTCTCCAAGTCTTCATATGATAATATAGTATTCCCCTCATTTACACCTTTTTCTGTGCCTCCATCTCCAACAAAATGTTTGGCACAAGCAATAATTTTGTTCCTGAAGTACTAATTAGATGTGTGAAACTGATTATAATAAAGATGTATGTGTACAACATATTATTGATTTTTGAAAACAACATTAGATATTCAATATTTCTAAAAATATTAAACTTTTAAACCAATGGAAGTTATATTGATGGCTTCAGTTCTGCCTACCTCCCAGCCACAAATGG
Source organism: Cicer yamashitae (assembly GCA_037974755.1). Classification (NCBI taxonomy): domain Eukaryota; kingdom Viridiplantae; phylum Streptophyta; class Magnoliopsida; order Fabales; family Fabaceae; genus Cicer; species Cicer yamashitae. Next base: position 40,212,755 of record JBBPBQ010000004.1, read on the forward strand.
GTAGCCCCTTGGATGATTATCTGGAGGCTGACCCTGTAAGCCTGAAACAAAAGAAGTCATCTTTCTGACTATTTCAGTGTTTTCACTGTAACTCTCATAGCATCTTCCCCATCTTGGATCTTTGCAGACCTATCCATTCACATATTCAACTCAATTATACATATTCACTTCATTAATATATTAAATAAAAAATAGACACAGCATATATATCTTAATCATCCAGGGACTGTTAAGCTTTAAAATTGAAGTCCTAATATATCACGGTTTGAAGAAAGAATGAACATCCCTTTATGTGAAAATGTTGAGTATCATCACTATAAACCTAGTGTTATATATATTAAATATGTATATACATAAAGAAACAGCACATGTTATGTAAATTCTGAAGTTTTTTATGATGCCTTACAGCCACACAAGGTGCAAAAGTATAGTGAGTTCCACTTGCTCTAAGTTCAAGTGATGTCGCAGCTCCAATTCTTTGAATTAAATCTGCATCTCTACAAGTACACCGTGAATGAAAAATCAAAGCTTGTTAAAGATAACAACAAGAATTATTTGTCAAGACAAAGTACAAACACAATTTACTTGAGCATAAGAAACAATCTATGGTGAAATCAAATCAGAATGTGACTTGTTCTTGGGAATAAAAAATAATAAATATATAACTTGAAACGCTCTAGTATTGAACATCTTTGCATTATGACAAAAAGTTCTAGACTATTTGGTATGAAGGGAAAAAATGCACATGACGCCTCAACTTTTCATTCTGACAATTAATATTATTAATATTGAAATGTCTAGATATAGATACTTCTTGTTCAAATGAAATGATTACATTTTGAAAATTTTGGTTACAAGCATAAATGTTTTTCTACAGTAAACTCCTAAATTGATTCTCTAAGGATTAACTTGAATACATCAGTTCTATAAACATTTTTTGCACTAAATTAATTTCTTAAAAATCTAAAACATCCTAATATTCATGTTTTCTCAGCAATAATATGGTCACACAAAAGTATACTTTGTAGTTTCAGGTGCATAATTGATAATAAATATATTAAAAAAACTGACATGTCGATTGGATAATATTTAGTGGTTTGTTATGTGCACAAAATATATTTTGTTTTATCAACTACTTACTTCATCCTTTGTCAGAAACCGTGTTTATTGTTTCCTTATTTAGCCTCTGTTAGTACATTAGGAAATATCCTTAAACCATGGGATTTGATTATATAGATGTTGTTATTGTAATTATTGTATGTAAATGTTGTAATTATTATTTATACTAAGAAATATCAAAGCAAAAGACCCTATTTTGTGACATGGTATCAATAGGTTTACGATCAAACATGTGATTCCTTGGCTGCAATCGTGTTTTCTTCACCTAGCAACTACTTTGCGGTTGCGTTCAGTCTTCCTCGTTGCATAGTTCGTTTTCAATTTTCTGTTTTAGCGACTTCGTGGTTTGCAATTTCATTTTTCTGTTTTGGGAATTTGTGGTTCTGATTCACATTTTTAGTTCTAGTCGTCGTACTTGGCCTTCTTCTCTCTTTCTTTGTTGTTGCTTGCTATTCTCTGCACGGGTTGTGGTTCTGACTTGCGTGCTGTTGGCTGTACGGGTTGTGGTTTATTGGCTTCTCACTTTGTGACTGGTCGTGGATCTGACTGCAGTTTCCTTGTTCTTTTTTAGTTTCTTGTTGCTTTCTATTTGTTGCACGGGTATTTAATCTCTTTATGTACGTGCAATTTCATGGCTTTTGAAAAAAGAAAAGACAAATTTTGTGTCCGTTTTACTGGCAAAAATTACATTGCTTGGAAATTTCTGTTCAAAATGTATGTTAAAGGAAAGAGATTATGGAGCCACCTTGAGTGAGTTTCTAAGGCACCAACATAGAAAATCGCCTTAGATGCGTGAGAAATAAAAAATGCTCAGATTATTGACTAGACAGGTATAATTCCTCACATACTTCTTTGTCTTCATCTCTCTCTAGCATATCTATTCCTACTTGTTACTCACAAGCTGTTAAAGATGTGCACGTGATAAAAACAATGAATGAGGAACTTTAGACTCTTCAAGAGAATTTCACATGGGATATTATGTCGTGTCCTCCTCATATCAAACACATAGACTGCAAATGGATGTATTCTATTAAATTTAATTCTGATGGGTCCCTTAATCGGTACAAGGCTCGATTGGTTGTCTTAGGAAACAAACTGGAATATGAAATTGATTATGATGAGACATTTGCACCAGTAGCCAAAATGACAATTGTTCACACTGTACTCTTTATAGCTGTTTCAAATAGGTGGACTCTTCATCAAATAGATGTCAAGAATGCATTTCTTCACGGTGATCTCGCTGAAGATATTTATATGACTCCTCCTCAAGGTCTATTTTCTTCATCTCATGGTGTGTGCAAGCTCAAACGATGGTTTGAAACAAGCATCTAGAACATGGAATGAGAAATTTCGTTCCACTCTACTTGGGTTCTCTTTCACTCATAGTCAGTATGACTCCTCTTTATTTATTTATCGCACATCTACAAGCATTGTTCTACTCTTCCTTTATATTGATGATATGGTCATTACTGGATCTGATCAAGCATCCATCCAAGAACTTAAACATCAATTGCAAACTACATTTCATATGAAAGATCTTGGAAACTTGCAGTATTTCCTTGGCCTTGAGGTTCATTCTACCTTAAAGGGTATATTTCTTAATCAACATAAGTATGTGACATACCTTATTTCTATGGCGGGCCTCCAATCAACTAATCTGGTAGATATTCCTCTTGAGGTTAATGTGAAATATCACTGAGATTAGGGTGACCTATTGACAGATCCTTTATTGTATCAACAACTTGTGGGTAGTCTTAATTATTTGACAATTACCCGACCTGACATATCATTTGGTGCTCAGCAAGTAAGTTAGTTTATGAACTCTCCTCGCTACCTTCACTTGACAGTAGTTTGTCGCATAAGTCGCTATTTGCTAGGTACCTCTCAATGAGGTCTCTTCTTTCCCATTGACACAGTTCCCCAATTGATTGCTTATAGTGATGCTAATGAGGCTGGGTGTCCCAACACTCGACGATATGTCACCGGTTGGTGCATGTTTCTCGGTTCTTCATTGATATCATGGAAACGTAAGAAACAAACAAGAGTCTATAAATCATCTACTAAATCATAGTATTGTGCCATAACTACTGCTTGTTCTGAGATAATTTGGCTTCGTGGTCTTTTGGATGAACTTGGATTCCCTCAAACAGAGTTGGCCTCTCTCTATGCTGACAATACAAGTGTTATTCAAATTGTTGCAAATCCTGCTTTTCATGAGCGCACCAAACATATTGAAGTAGATTGTCACTCTATCCATGAGGCCTATGATAATCAGGTTATATCCATCCCTCACATCAATACTCAGTTTCAAGTTGCAAACATTCTTACCAAAGTTGTTTCTCGCCCGCGCCATCAGTTTCTAGTAAGCAAATTGATGCTCCTTGATCGGCCACATCAATTTGAGGGGGGGTGGGGTGTGAATTAGTAAATAATAGTAATTTGTAATTATATTTATCAGTTTTTCTAAAATAAGTTAGACAAATCAGGATTTGATTTGATCCCCTTAATTTGTAATTATTTAATGTAAATGTTGTAACTATTATTTATACTGAGAAATATCAAAACAAAAGGTATCAAGCCCTATTTTGTGACAGTTATTATCTTTCCTAAAATAGATGCCAAGCCCTTCACATATGACTGAGGGATTTTCGGCATAAGTCAATGAATACAGTTCCTTCTATCCTAATTCTTGAGATGGCATTAGAGCTCTCGAAACCCGAGAGCTACCTCTAACTTTGCAACAAAAACACCTAAATGGCGGCAACCTTCATTGTTGTTGTGAGTCTTCCCTGTCAAATGAAAACATTGCTTCGTGAAATCCCACAGTAATCTCGCACAATTCTGTGGTCTTGGGAAAGTTGAAGTATTTTTTGGGGATTGAAGTGGCCCATTCTAAAAAAGGATTTTGTATATCTCAATAAAAATACATTATTGATCTACTCAAGACAACATGAAGGCTTACAAGTACACCAATTGATCCAAATATAAAGTTGGAGAATGCAGAAGAAGATATTGTGATCAACAAAGAGATGTATCAAAGATTAGTGGGCAGACTCATATACTTATCTCACACTAGGTATGATATTTCATTTGCTTTAAGTTTAGTCAGTTAGTTCATGCACTAACCAAAGGAAATTTATTTACAAGCTGCACTCAAAATTATGGGTTTATAAAAGACGGGTTAGGTCGAGTTTGGTGTGTCCCTTACCCGGTCCCAATATTTGATCCAACCAATTTTTAGGCCCTAAGCCGTCCCTTAACCCGACCAAACCCGATTAGTTGCGGGTTCAATAAAGACATGACAAAATAAGACGAGACCGGGTTGGTCCCAAGACAATTTGCCAACTAGTAATTCTTGAAAAATAAAATAAAATAACTCATAGCAAGCCACCTACGGTTACCATTTATTAATTCATTTAAAAGTAGTAACTCATAACATTGTCACACAAAATACAAACCATTTAATCAAAACAAGTAATCTACTACTTACTGGACCCATAGATCTTTCACCAGCTAATAGTCTTACTCTTTAATCAAGAGTAATATCAAATCAACATTGTCTTTTAATAATAATAATAATAATAATAATAATAATAATAATAATAATAATAATAATAATAATAATACTAATAATGTCGGGAGGAGAAGAAAAGTGAGTACACACTCTCATGGAGGAGAAATGATAAAGGAAGAACAAATTTTTTCAAACCCTAAGTAAAGTTAGTGTAGTGAATTAATAATAAGGTAAAATAATTATAAAAGAAATCTGTTGTCCATGTCCATGTCGTGTCTTTTTTGTTTTGTCCTTGTTTTTTTTTTTTTGACTGGGTCAGACCCAATCCCTTGCTTATGGATTAGGTCGGGTTCATGGGACGAAACGACTCTTGTACACTTTTACTCAAAATAGTGCAATACTTGAAAGGAACTCTAGGTAGAGGAATTATGTTCAAACCAAATGGAAGTGTGAGTCTTGAAGCATATACATATGTTGATTGTGCAGTTTTAGTTGTGGGTAGGAAGCCAATTATAGGATACTGCCCCTTTCTTGGTGGAAATCTTGTGACATGGAAAAGTTAAAAAACTAAAGTGTGGTAGCTATATCTAGTGTTCAAGCAAAGTTTAGGGCAATGACACAAGGGATATGTGGAATACTATGGCTAAAGATAATATTGGAAGATTTGAAAATAAATTGGGATGGACCAATAAGACTTTATTGTGATAATAAATCTGCTATTAACATAGCCTATAGTTCAGTGCACTCGATATGTGTCCTCCAAAGGCAATCTCATAGATCTTCTAACTAAGGGGCTAATAGGAACCTAGGTAGTCAATCGCAGTAGTTCCCAACGCAATCGTGGTTGAGCATGGCGGCAAAGGGCATGGCTGTGGAAGCGCAGGGAGGAAGGAGGTAGTGCGCGATCTAGGTGCGTTCGTGGGTTGCAGGTCGCGGGTTCCCAAAACCCAGAAAACGTGATTTAAAAACTTTTTATTAATGAAAAACCAATTTTACCCTTCAATTTTAAAAGTTTTAAGGGTAATTTTGGTATTTCGTCCTTTAAATTTCACAATTACCCTAATTTACTTTCCTTTCTTCCTTGTTCTTCCTCTTGTTCGTTCTTCTCACTGTGTCGTCCACCATCAGCCACCAGCCAGCTGCGCCGTTCCTTCTCTTCGTTCTTTCACACCACTGTCGCGCCACCTTTAGACCAGCTTTCTTTGTCCTCTGTTTTTTCTTCCTTCCTTTTTTCTATTTTTTTTATTTAGTTTTCTTATCTTTTGTTACATTTTTTTTTATTTAGTTTTTTTTTTCTTTTGTTACTTCTTTCCTTCTTTTTGTTTTTTTTCTTTTTCCTTCCTTCTTTTTGTTTTTTTCTTTTCTTTTTTCTAATTTTTTTTTCTTTTGTTACTTACTTCCTTTTTTTTTTCATTTTTCTTTTGTTACTTACTTTCATCATTCTTTCTCTATTTTTTTTCTACTTTCCTTCTTTTTCTGCTTGTTTTACAAACAGTCATAGCAACATCATCTACAACTCCACAAAGTAATAGTTCTGCTGTTTATGTAATGTTTAAACCAACCAGTGATAATGTTGACCTAACATGGCAATTTAATAGTGTAAAGGACAAGAATAATAGGAAGAGGGTGACATGTGATTTCTGTCAACTTGAAACTACTAGAGAAATTACTAAAGCAAGACAATATCAGTTATGAATAAAGGGAGATGTAAAAAGCTGCAGAAAAATGCCACTAGAATATAAGCTATTGTTGAAAACAGATTATGATGAGAAACAAGTACTAAAAGATGGAATATTAAATGAGATAGAAGTGCAAATTAATAATGATGTTAATGACGATGTAGCTGAAATAAGAAGATTTCAAAGTGGAAAGAGGACAATTGAGGGCTCTTTACCAGCTGCTGCAAAGAAGACAAAAGGTCCATTGGATTTAATGTTCATGAAAAAAGCATTAGGGGTGGACAATTTTGATGGACCCGACCCATATCGCCCGACCTGCAACGGGTGAGGTGAATTGGGCGGGTTGGATCAGACCCAACGGGTCATATAGGTAGCACTATAGGGTTCAATAGGGTAGACGCGGACGGGTTTGGGTCATGGATTTTGGATCGGCGATGACCGACCCGCCCGGATACAGTTTTTAATATTTATTGTTATTATTTTAAGTGTTGGACTAGACAACCAAGCCCAATTTGATCTGGCCCATTAAAATAATCCAACCCTAATTTCAATCAGAGTCTCACACAATCCCACCCACAACCCTAATTTCATTCTCTCATCATCAGTCATCCTCTCAAACCCTCAAACCCTAGTTCTTCATCACATACACAGAACTCAAGTCACACCAACGAACCCTAATTCCTCCAAGGCTCGACGGCGGCCAACGACGGTCAGTGGCGGCCAACGTCCACTCCAGGTTCTCGTTATCAACTTTTTTATCCTCGTTTTTAAAAACTGTCTTTTTTCATCTTTCTTGTTTTAAATCTGTTAGTTTCGTCTTTGCTAGTTTCGTTTCTGTTAGTTTCATCTTAGTTTGATTTCTGTTAGTTTCGTCTTAGTTTCGTTTCTGATTGTTAGTTTCGTCTTTGTTGTTCTAAACATTTTCCTCTTTGTTAGTTTTGTTTCTGATTATGAGTTATCTAGAGTTTGATTTTTTTCATGTTGTTTTCTGTATTAGGTTTTGATTTAACTTTTTTTGTGTGCATGATTAGGGTTGTGTTTTGATCTTCTTTTTTGCATCTTTGTTATAAATATTCTTATTCAGTTTGATGGTTTATGATTGTTGTTAAAAACATGGATATTTAATTACTCTTTTATCTGCTGATTCAGTTTGATGATTAGGATTATTCTAAACTTTTCAATCTCGTGTTTAAAAATAACATTTTTCGTCTCTGTTGTTTTAAACATGTTAATCTTTTTCTAATCTATTTCGTATTGTATTAAGGTTTTTATTTCTTTTTATCATGATTAGGATTTTGATTTAGCTAGTGTTTCTGTTTTTGGATTTTTTAGAGTTTGATATTTTTTTGTTTTTGCATGTTGTTTTATGTATAAGGATTTTGATTTAGTTTTTTTTGCATGATTAGGGTTAGGTTTTCAACTATTTTTTATTTTTCATCTTTGTTATAAATCTGATTTTTTTAGTTTAAGGATTTTGATTTAGTTTTGATTTAGTTTAAGGATTTTGATTTTTTTTCATCTTTCAACTATGTATAAGGATTTTGATTTAGTTTTTTTTTTTTGCATGATTAGGGTTAGGTTTTCAACTATTTTTTATTTTTCATCTTTGTTATAAATTTGATTTTTTTAGTTTAGGATTAGTTTATAAATCTGATTTTTTTCATCTTTGTTATAAATCTGATTAGGGTTAGGATTTTTTTTTCATCTTTGTTATAAATCTGATTTTTCATCGTAGGATTTTGATTTTGATTTTTTTTTTCAACTATGGTTTAGGATTGTTGTTAAACAATTTATATTTATTTACTTTTTTATCTACTGATTTTTTTTATATGACTAACTAATTAAAACTGTTTTTTTACTTCATTATCTCTACGATTCTACCTGTTGATTTGGACCAACTTATCTCTACATTTTCCTGATCTGAGAGGTAACATATATTATTAAATTTATTTATTTATTTTAGTTGTTAGATTTGTTGATACTATTTCATATAACTAATTTATTTTTATATTTTTTTTTGTTTCATTTTCTCTGTTTATTGGTTTTCATATCTTGAATATTCTTTTATTTTTTTCTTTGATTTTTTGCATACTCTAGAGTTTGAATATTCTGATTTTTGAATTGAAACTCTAATTTCCAACTCTAATAAATATTCATATCTAGAAAACTTTAATATGCATATTCTGATATTTGAATATTCTGATATGAATTCAAACTCTGATGTCTAGATATGAATATTTATTAGATATGAATATTCTGATTTTTTCCCAGAATACTTTCAAGAGTTTGATTTTTTTATTTTTTGCATCTAATTTCCCATAATAAATATTCATATCTAGAAAACTCTAATATGCATATTCTGATATTTGAATATTCTGATATGAATTCAAACTTTGATGTCTAGATATGAATATTCTGATTTTTTTCCCATAATACTTTCTAGAGTTTGATTTTTTGATTTTTTGCATATTATGAAAAAAAAAATACTTATACTAATTTCCAACCACTTTTATTGATGTTCTTGGCTTGCGGCTGGAAAAGATGGATCAACGAGCCAGTAACAGTAGCAAGCAAGGGGTGAATGTAGAGCAAGAGCACTGTAAGTTTGTGCTTCTATTTTTTTCTTCTCCAATTTGATGCTTATATTTATTCTATTTCATGTTTATAAGTTTTTCAAATGTATACTATCTTTTTATGCCTATAAATGAATGTTATCTTTTTAACTTGTATTTTTCTTTTTAAGATGTGTTTAATTAATATGTGTTTAAAGTTTTTGATTCTTTTTATGTGTTTAATATGTGTTTTTTTTTACTAAATATAATTAGTGCTTCAGTTTTTTTTTTAATACATGTTTCTCTCCCCAATTCAAAAAATAGTATTATTATGCTTATGATACATCGCATAAAAAAAAAGAACAAATAAAGTAGGGCTCGAAAAAACCTTTCTTTATCTCTGATTTGATATATCTTATCTGTCTTTTTTTTTTCTATTTGATTTCGATTCAAAATTATTTATATTATAAAGAAATTTATATATTAATATTATAAATAAATATATAAATATAGAATTATTTATTTTCTTTTTTAGTTTGTTTTTTTTATACAATTAGAGCCCAGCTAGATGCTGGCATGACTCTTTTTTCCACAAATCCTAGATAACAATGATTTATTTGAGTGTATTTTATTTGAAAAAAACTTGTAATTAATTTGACCACGATCAAACAAAAATAAAAGTAACTTCTTGATCCTATATCATAGGAATCAAAAATTTACTTTTGATTACGTCTTCTTTTGTTTTAGATTTAGTTTTTCTAATGTATGCATAATTTTTTTTTCTTATACACCGTTTTAAATTTATTTGGTTTCTTTATTTATAACTTTTTCTTATACACCGTTTCTTTAAGTTTTTGTTGATGCATGTTTCTCCAATATATACTTCTATTTATTATATGTCTTTTCTTTTTCTTTTTCTTAATGGATTTTTTTTCAATATTATTCTAATATTGTTAAATGAGTACAGTGTGCTAGTTAAACACTAGACGTTATAGTTACCCTCAATGGGTTGAATAAGTCTAGTGTTTGTAAAATACACTAGACTCTTGAATTATAGTCACTTACGTAAGAATTAAACTCCCTTATAGGTTAAATTAAAGTCCCTTAAATGTTCAATTACAGTCACTTAAATAATAGAGTAATACAATCCTTGAATGTTAAATTACATCCACTTAAAATTTTAATACACTCCCTTAAAATTTATTACAACCCTTTAAAAGTCAATAAACTTAAAATAAATAATTCAATGTGGTTGGTATTTGGTTATTAAGGCTCCTTCATGATTTCAGTGATGAACCAACCTAGTCAAAATTTACCAACTCCAAATATCAACACTACTGAAGCTGGTGCAGCAGCAACAACTGTAGTTGTTGGACCTGAATTGGCTAACAATCAAGTTAAAAAGAAGAGAAGAGCTAATGCAAGTGGTCCTAGGCAATCCTCTAAATGTTGGGAACACTTTAACAAAATTATTTCTAGTGAAGTGGAAGTACAATCTGCCGCATGTAAATACTGCCACAAAATATACTTGTGTGACTCTCGAACTCATGGCACCTCTAACCTTAACTACCACCTTACTAGATGTGCCAAAAAACCTTTGGTTGTATATGATGACTCCACCCAAACTATTCTTACATTTCCTAATGTAGAAGGATCTAGTTTTGGTTTCAACAAGTAGTAAATTTAACCTTCAAGCTTGTCATAGGGCATTGTCTATTTTTGTGATTTTGGATGAACAACCATTCAAAGCTGTGGAAGGTGAAGGATTTAAATATATGTTGAGAACATTGCTGCCACAATTTAAAATACCGTCTAGACGAACTGCAGCTAGGGATACGTTTCAGTTGTTTATGGAGGAAAAAGCAAGGTTGAAAGCTTTTTTTAACTACAGATTGTTGGACTTCAATCCAAAACCTTAACTACTTGACCCTTACGGCACACTTTGTTGATAATGATTGGAATTATCAAAAAAGGATTATTAGTTTCACAGTAATCCCAAATCATAGGGGTGACACAGTTGGTAAGAAGATTGAAGAGGTTTTAAAGGATTGGGGGATTCGGAATGTGTCAACTATAACCGTTGATAATGCATCATCCAATGATGTAGCTGTTGCTTTTTTGAAAAAAAAGATAAATAATATGGATGGTTTGATGGGGGATGGGGAACACTTCCACATGAGGTGTGCTGCTCATATTCTGCATTTAGTTGTAACAGATGGCTTGAAAGAAAAAAAATTGGCAATCTCTAGCATTAGAAATGCTGTTAGATTTGTAAAATCTTCACCTCATAGAGCTGCCAAGTTTAGGGAATGTGTTCAATTAGCTGGAATATCTTGTAAAAAATTGTTGTCTCTTGATGTTTCAACTCGTTGGAATTCAACCTACTTGATGCTTGAGGCTGCGGAGAAGTTTCAAGTAGCTTTTGGGAAGCTTGAGGTTGAGGAGTCAAGTTATAAGGATTTCTTTGGAGAAGCTGGTCCCCCAACTAGTTCTGATTGGGATACAGCTAGGGCATTTGCAATTTTTTTGATGAGGCAACTAGAGTGTTTTCCTCCTCACAACATGAGAGTATACATGCAGCTTTTCACCAATTGTCTGCAATCTATTGTGAACTGCAAAATGCCTCTTTGAATTTGAACACCATTTTTGCAAGTGTGGCTGAGGATATGTTAGCAAAATATGATAAGTATTGGGGTAGTATTACAAACATTAATAAGTTGCTATATTTGGGGTAATTTTTGATCCACGGTATAAGTTGAAATATGTTGAGTGGTGCTTTCAAGAGATGTGTGCAACTAAATCAGCGGTGGCTATTGGATTGATCACATTAATTAAAGAAGATCTAACTAAAATGTACAAATGGTATAAAAAAGTCCATGACAAAAAAAATAATTCACCACAACCAACTCCCATGGCTGTTGACAGTGCTTCCCATGATGAAACCGCTGTTGCTGGTGCCCATAATTCACATATGGCTAGAGCACAAGCTTTTGAAGACCATTTGAAAGAGAAAGACTCTATTGACCAACAAAATGAGCTTGAGGGATATTATTCTAGTAAGTGTGTGAAGATGAGTGAAAAGTTTGATATTCTTGCTTGGTGGAAATGTAATGCAACTCAGTACCCAATCTTATCTCTTATAGCCAAAGATATTTTGGCCATACCGGTGTCTACAGTTGCTTCTGAAAGTGCTTTTAGTACTGGTGGGAGAGTCATTGAGACCTTTAGAAGCTCTCTAAAGCCAGAAATGGCTGAAGCATTAATTTGCACTCAGAATTGGCTAAAACCTTCACTCACATGTTTCAAAGACTTAAATCTTAGTGAAGATGTTGATCTTTCTGAAGAAATTATTAAAGGTAAAATTATTTATATATCTTTTAACTGTTTGAACTTCCTAATATATTTATATGTTCATAATATAATCTAATGTTTATTATTTTGTTAATTATTTCAGAGTTTCAAGGAATGTAAGTGGGAAATTCAACTACTGTAGGTGGCTCATCATCACAGCCACCTAGTTGTGGTTGAATAAAATTATTGTATGTCATATTCCTTTTTATTGTTACTAATTTGAAATGATTTTGTCAATCTTGTGTTAGTACTAACTATTTCTGCCAAATTTTTCAGATTTGAACTTTTTTGAATTTTTTGAAGTGACACAAACTTAAGTCAAATACTGACTTGGCTCTATGACAATATCAACACAAGTTTTTTGGGATTTGTATAAACTGTTGTTCTGCCTGGTAAGTTATTATTGTTATATCTTATTATTCTTTTATCTGGCTGTTTGATTTTATCAATTTAAGTTAGATTAGTTTAATTGTGTATGGACCAAACTACATGTAATCAAAACTGTTAAATGCCAAAAATTGTTAGTAACCAAAATTGTAAGTAACCACAACTACAACTGTTACTCTGTTAGCAATCTAAACTGCAAGAACATAAGTTTAATTTGTTATTCTTATATAATTACTCTTCTATTTCCCAACAGCTGGTGCCTGATAATTCGAGACTGATTTTGCTGCAAGTCATAGAAAGACAAGTGTTTTATCATATGTATGTTGCCTTTTATCTTAAGTCAATTGTGAGCTATTAGAATTTTATTTTTAATAAAATTAAAGTACTGAGTATGAATATTGATTCTCTAGGTTGCTGGAATTCTTGCAGATTGCTTAGTGTTAAATCTTTATTTAACATTAGCTAAGTTAGTAGCAGCAATTTATATTATTTTGAACAACATATATGGGTATGTCAACTTGATTTCTTAGTTAGACCTTATTGTTGATTCAAAATGAATGATCTAATCATGTTGATTGCATTATTTTTGATTCAAACTAGGCTGCTATACATGAAACTAAGCTAAAGTAAATTTGGCATTATCAAGTCTGGAATTTTTTAATGTTGGTTGCAAACAAGGTATTGAATTATTTTTTCTATGGTTCACATCAACAACATATTTTTACAATGATTATTGAATACTAATTTTTGCTCTAATTTTTTAGGTTGGCAATGGGAACAAATTGGAAACATATATTGATATTTGTATTGTCATAGAGTCAATTGAAACTATCAATATTTTCCAAGAAGTGTGTATTAATATTAGAATTTATGTATAATTTGAATTTAAACGTGTGTATTAATACTAGACTTTATCTATAACTTGAATTTGGTTGAGTTGTTGAAAAACTAAGTTGTTATAATCTGTTGGACTTGAAAATCAAAGTTTGTGTAAAAGTTTTAGTTGCAAGTTGTTGTATTCATATGTTATTGTATGTTATGTGAATGTAGTTGTAAGCTGAGTTGTTGTAGGTGTAAGCTGTTGCATTATAGGAATATTATTGTATGTTATGTGAATGTTAGTAGTCCAATTTTAAAAGAAAAAATGAATACAAGTTTTGACTTTAAATGGCTCAAAAGTGGTCTTAGAATGGATAATAAACTACTTTCTTGAGAAATCACAATAAAAAAATAGTTATTGGGCCAAAAAATTTGAATGGCCCAAACAATGATTCAACCTGACTGTAACCACCCGTTTAACCTGTGGCCCTTGTACCCGCAACCCGCTAACCCGAATTTTGTAATAGGCGAAATTGGGCTTTTATTCTTCAACCGCGGATTGGGCCGGTTGGTGTTTTTAGGCCCGAACCCGCCCTACCCGGCCCGTTGTCCAGCCCTAAAAAGCATAACACAAATTGGGGAAAGACAAGAGGCAAACAAACATAAAAGATGCTTGTGACTAAGAAGCAAAAGCAAGAACGGTACAATACATTGCTCGTTTTTTTATACAAATGGAATTGCTTTTAATGTTGCAAGATCAAAAAGCTTCAAGTTGATATTGGAAGTGGTTGGAAACTACGGTCTTCATTTGAAATCTCCAAGCTATCACGAGTTGAGGGTTCCACTCCTTGAAAAAAGTTGGAATATACAAAGGTTTTTTTGAATGGTCATCAAGAGCATCGCGCAAAATTTGAATGCTCAATTATGTCAGATGGTTGGACAGACAGAAATAATAGGACTTTGATAAATTTCTTGGTGAATTCTACAGCATGAACAATGAGTATTGGTGCTTCTTCCTATATGAAGCCTGAGATTAAGATATTTGAGCTATTGGACAATTTTGTTAAGGAGATTGATGAGCAAAATATTGTGCAAGTGGTTATTGACAATGTAAGTAATTATGTATTGGCTGGTAAACTACTATCTGCCAAGAGACCACACCTGTTTTGGACTATGTGTGTTGCACATTGTCTAGACCTGATGTTAGAAGATATTGGAAAGATTGTTAATGTTAAAACGGTTATTCAAATAGCGATTAGTCTTGTGGGTGAAGTAACAATGTCGATTTACAAGGAAAGGGGGTTTGAATCGTAAATTTCCCTATTTAAAGATTTCCTAAAAATACTTAAAAAATTCAACTCAAGAATGATCTTGGTTAAGAAAACAGAAAACGGAGAACGTTCTTGGTTTTTACCAGAAAACGAGAACGTTCTTGGTTAGCTTAAAATCAGAAATTCAGTTTATGTTTTTAACTTAAATGATTAATCAAACTTAATAAATAAGGAGATAAGAGAAAGAATACCACACACAGATGTATCCTAGTTTACCTAACTCGGGCTACGTCCAGTCCTCACAATTGTGAGATTTTCCATTAAGTGTTCAAAACAAAGAACCTTCTTGATTGTTTTGATAGAATCTGAGATGTCTCAACTCTTGTTTGAGATTCAATTCTTTACAAATAATTCAATATAAAAATAACAAAGTAATGAAAAGTGATCAAACTGAATCTTCTTTGAGTAATGAGAGAGTTTCAAGTATGTGAATGTGAGTGATTTTATGAGCACTTGAACTTCTGCATTTTTCCCTGAGCATTGGCCTTCCTTTTATAGGCGTTTTAGAGCATTTAATAATGGTCAAAAGAGCTGTTGGCAGTGCTCTGTCAGTTTTGACCAAAACCAATTTAATATGAATAAAATATTCCAGCCTTTGAGCACTTTTGAAATCTGTTTTGACTGAACTGATTTCTTCGTTCTTGATCAGATTTCTCTTGTGTTTAATGATCCATTATACTTTAGATATATTTGTTAATTCCATTGATTCGATTTGGATTTCTGATTCTGTCAAAACAGCTTGGAGAATGATGATGAACTTCTGCAGAATGTTTAATGAAAATTTTGGAGATTGATGATCAATCTGGAGTCCTAGTATTTGAACTTGCTGGAGATTGATAATCAATATGGAGGTTCAGTCTTCATCATTCTGGATGTCTTCGTGATTAATCTGGATGTCTTGTACATTTCAAGATCGTATATCTTTCTTGACAGCTTAAGTTGGAGAATGTTCAAATCTGATTGATCTTGCTAATTCGTGATCTTCTCTCTTTGTGATTCGATCAGTTTCTTTGAATCTGATCATCTCAGTTTGTTCCTTGCCAAGTGCTGATGATATAGATGTTAAATTCAGAGGCTAAACTTTTTTTGAACTAGTGGAGATTGATTGATCTTGGGGCTGTGATGATCAGTCTTGATTCTGGAGAACATTCTCTATTTTTACAGATTTTGTCCAGAATGTTCTCCTTTCTTTTCTGTTCAGTTTTTATCTTGTATTGCTGATTTCTTTACTTTGCTTGAGTCCTATCTTTGAATTAATCCACTCAAAAACACAAGTTAAATTAACATAACATTTTAGAATCATAATTAAAATTCTTAATTAACCTTTGTTTGTTTTCATCAAAACTTAATTGAGAGTTTGTCTTAACAGTGGGCCTCATTTATAACCATACATTAGCGTTGAACACAATGAGGAAGAACATTGACAATGTTGAGTTGGTTAGACATGGAGTCACAAGGTTTGCTACCACATTTCTTACTTTACAAAGATTGCATAGACAAAAAACCAACCTTAGAAAGATGTTCACTTCAGAAGAATGGTTGAAGTCCAAGGCAGCTAACGATCCTAAGGGAAAGAAGGCGACTCGTATTGTACTTATGACATCATTTTAGAATGATATTATCTACACTCTTAAGGTTATGGGACCTCTTGTACAAGTGTTAAGACTTGTTGATAATGAGAAAAAATCTGCAATGGGATACATATATGCAGCAATGATCAAGGCCAAGGAGGATATTCGAAAAGCTTTCAATGAACAAGCAAGCAAGTATATAGATGTATTTGCAATCATTGATGAAAGGTGGAAATGTCAACTTCATCATCCATTGCATGTTGCAGGCTACTACCTAAATTCAAAGTATTTTTACAGCAAACCAGAAATTAAGAATGATCCTATATTGGTGGGAGGTCTTAACTTATGCATCAAAACACTTAGTGAAAGTCATCAAATGAGTGACATGACTACAACACAGTTGGCGGAATATAAGATTGCTAATGGTCTCTTTGGATTGGGTGGAGCAAAAGACAAAGGGCAACATTAGCTCTTGGTAATTGGAAGTTCATTTATTTTCTTCTTAAAACTTTTAGTAGACAACAACTTGTGTATAAAAATAACTAAAATGATTGTTTCATTGCAGCTGAGTGGTGGAAGTCTTAGGGAGCACAAACTCCACTTTTGCAAGTATTGGCCATTAAAGTGTTGAGTTTGACATGCAGTTCTTTAGGATGTGAGCGCAATTGGAGTACTTTTGAGGATGTAAGTTAATACTTGTTATTAAGTTATAGAGTATTCTACTATGTGGGTTCATATTAATTTAGTAAACTAATATTTTAAATTATAATACATAGATTCATTCCAAGAAGAGAAGTAGACTTGAGCATAAGAGGTTGGAAGACTTGGTTTTCGTTAAGTATAACCAGGCTTTGAAAAAGTGTTATGATTGTCATGATGTGATTGATCTAATTGTCTTGAATGATGATGATGATTATATCAATGAATTTGAAGTGGGAGACTTGGGGGAAGATGGTGAACCTGTTGAAGAATTAGTTTATGTTGGTGATAATCTAACTTGGACTGATGTTACCAATGCAAGTGGGGCTAATGAGCTAGTGGTCTACACTAGGCAGACAACAAAAGAAAAGGCAGCTACAAGTGCATCTAGGATAATAGCACAATAAGCAATATCACAAGAAGTGGTGGTAGAAGAAGATGTTGAAGAAGTTGAACCTATTTATGTTGAAGATGATGGGGAGGAGGAGGAGAACGAAGAATATATTGAAGTTGATGGAGAAGAGGAGGAGGAAGAAGACTATGTTGAAGATGATGATGATCTTTGATTCCTATAACATGCATTTTAGTTTTAATATTTTATTACTCTACTATGTTGAAGAAGATGATAATGTTTGATATCTAAATGTATGTTTTGATTAAGACTTGGGGTTTTTATTACTATTTATGAGTTTGAGACATTGTTTAAGTATGCATGTTTATATATAGTATTATTCATGTAAATTGTCCAAAAAATAAAGGTAATTCTGGTATCCAGCAACCTGCTATCTCATTATCACGACGTGACTGATTTTTATCGTGAGTTAAAACTTTGATTTAGAGTAGCAATTTTTAAGGAAAAAATTAGAGTGCAAAAACATCGATTCATAACTAAGACATCTCAACTAAGTTGACACTCAATATATATGACATTATTGTAGCAATTTAAGAGTATGAAGAACATAAAACAAAACTAAAAAAACACCACCAACCTGGTAGCTCCAAGGGCAACATTGTGAGGAAATATAGTAGTGCCATAGACATTATTATTACCATGAACAGCATCAGTCCCATAAATGATCGGTATGCCTAACCGTGATTCCAGTGCCAACTTCTGAAACCCATCTACCATATCAGCCCAGTCCAATGACACTGCCTTCTCCAAACTTCCACTATTTGGGGCACTGAATACACTCCCTGCCTTAGTAAAAAAAAATGAGACATGTTACCAAGAAATAAAAGTTAAGTAACAAAAGCAAGAACGCACAAGAGACATTAAACTTCATTGTAATGTAACTTTGGTTATCATATATGAATATGAAATTCTTTGTTATTGTCATTGTGGCACATGAAGATTAATCTTGTTTCATAAAATTGCTTAAGAGATTAATCTTGATATACCACAAATAATATATCACTTAATTTCAAATTTACTTAAAAGATTAACGTAGATTATTGGTATGATATAAACTTTTAATCTAACGATCAATTCTATAAAATATATGTTCAGTAAAAAGTTATTAAACAGTGTAACACTGTACTGACCTATTTTAATCTCTACTCATAATATATATTATAGATAAATAGTATAGTAATAGTACCAATGGTGAAATCTTTTATGGCAGAAGGAGTAGCAACAGAGCGCTCAATTTGGGTCATCTGACCAATCTTCTCTTTCAAAGTCATAAGAGAAAGAAGGTTTTTGATGCGAGCTTCAACGAGTTCAGTGGGATTCATGTACACAGAATCCATGTAACTAAATTAACTCCTATACTTAGTTCTTGTTATATTCTACGTGATACTTGCTAGCAGTTGCTGTTAAATGGTGAAATGGAACAACCTTAATTTATGAACCCAGCTCCAGGGCACATACTTCAATTAAACATTTTATAAAAGAAACTTTAGGCTGCAGGTAAGTATTTAATTCCTGTAATTAGTGACTTTTTTTCCACCACCTCAAAAGATGGTTCAGGGTTGTTACCAATAAGATATATATATATTTAAAAGTTAAAAAAGTATTTAGTTTCAATAAAATTTTGAAATTTTATTCTTGATTTCTGAAAAAAAAATCATATCTTTTAATCATTTTAAAATTATTTTATAAATTATTTTAGTCTTTGAGGAAACAAAATATACTTCAACTTTTAAAATTTTGAATAATATTTTGCAAGTATATTTAGAACATTATTAAAAATTCATCAATTTTTTAACTTAAAATGAATTAAATATAATTTTTTTAAATGTCAGATGATCAAGATAAAAATACTTAACATATGAACCTAAAATTCAACTTTTGAGTTTATTTTTTGTAGAAGAATTTTTTTTAGTATTGTAAATATGTATGTAAAACAATCATTCAAAAACACATAATTATAAAGATTAAAACTGTTTATATAATAATAATTTTATAGGACTAAAATATGTAATTTGCAAGTCTCTTGGTCAAATTAAATTTGTTATTCTTTTGTTTGTCATCTTTTTGACCACTAATATGTCCTTTGCATTTTCTCCATGTGACCACACGAAATTAACAAATAATATAGCTAGATTAAAGAGGCGTATGAAAATGATTGTAAATAAAACAGGTGCTCAAATGATGTGTCTTCAAGCCATGTTTTCCAGTCTTGGTAATCTACTTGCAACTCTCCATTCCATTGCCAATTTGTTTTCCACTCTAAACTTTTATCTGCAATAATCCATGCAATTGATATATCTAAGCCTGTTCACGATTAAGTTCATTACAAAAACAAAATTGAACTTACCCAAAAACATTTTTCGGGAAAACTGAACCGGACCGCTTTCAGTTAATTCAGAACCACACGTAACTGTTTAATTAGTTCGAAGTGTCGTAATTTCAGTTTTTAAACCGAACTGTTCTGTTTTGTAAATGAAAGGACTTATTATAGTAACTTATTGAGATTTAAAGTCTTTGAAAATGAAGGTTATGGCTTAGCTTTAAAAAACACCTGTCCCTTCCTTCCTTTCATAGTAGAGTAACTTTTTCCTCCATCTAAAGCATATTATCTATATAATTTTATTTTTATTTTTAGGTTCAAAATTCATTTACAAGTGTCAGATGAAAATTTTGTATCAACACATATTATTTGATAGAGATGTTGAAAACCTCCTCAACATAAAAGTAACTCAATTGTTGGAAAATCACCTTGGCAGCGAGATATTTTCAATTTTAAAAAACCTCTGTGATCGCACATTTATCTTGGAAATAAACTCTCAGATTATAACTTGAAAGAAGGTTCTCAAAACTACTCGGTCACACGGCATTTATACCAAACAAGATTTACCATATCATAGTCTCAAATAGGTATAATTATTAAACTTGTATTCATCTATATAAAAAATAGCATAATTTACCTTTAAACAAATACTATTTTCCACTTCAATTATTTTTACAACAAGGAGCCCAATACACAAAAACCAGTATCGTCACCGCAAGACAATCAAGAAGAGCATAGAACAAAATCAAGATAAAGAATTCGATGATAGCCAAGAAGAAAATAAATATCCAATTTTGAGAAGTTCAAACTTTATCTTCTGAAAAAGATTTGGATGCCAACCCCATATCATAAAAAAACACTCCAATATAATACATGACACTACATCTTCTAATGACATACCAACCTTCTTTCAAAGCTTATGGAGGAAAAAATCAGCAAAAAGAAATCAAGGAGCAACAATGGCTCATGCAAGGCAAAGAAGGCAAAAATAACTTCAGTGTGACTGTTAATCATTAAATGCTGCTGCTACAATTTAGTCTTTTTATTTTCTAGATTTTTTCCTACAGCTACAAGTCATGTTTTTTAGCTTAACTGTAACTTCATATGTGGTTCTAAATGCATACTTAGATTGACCAAAGTTCATGAAAGCAAATGTCATGGACATACAAATTGTAAAAGAACAACCAACAGTATCATAAATGCATAGATTGTTCACAATCTCCTTGCATTGAATCCTTAAGCAAGTCTTTGGTAACTCAAGCTCTCAATCATATGAATTATCCTTATTATAAGCCAGCCCATAACCAAGAGGGAATAAGGGGTCACACGAATTCACTCCCTCAACATGTTGATCAAGATGTTCAACACTTCTAAACCAAGTCATTGGTAATTTACCCTTGAAGTCATGATCACCAAATACAACATCTGTGATTCCCTGTCCTTCGGTACCGGGCAACCACGCCGCAACAAGAGCTTCCATCTTTTCCAAAAGACTTTGTTCTAATACCAAAGGTCTTCCAGATATCAGAATCACTAGTGTTGGGATTTTATCAGCAACTATGTTTATAATTTTAGGTCCACTAAATGGGATTACAAGTTCTGAATTGTCACCTCCACACTCAGCATAGGGAGCTTCACCAATAGCAACAATGGCAAAAGAAAATTCATTAGATTCTATGAAGTTTGTTGATGGGTACTGCTCATATATAACTTCTGTTTCATGTCCCACAGCTTCCTTAACAGCATCCAATATAGTTGTTCCTGATATTATAGTCATATGAGGAGTTCAGCAATTGTGTTTATCCATCCCAATAAGATGAACAAAGAAAAATTAATGGTATAAAATATGGAATAATGCTGAGAATACATGACATATAAACTACTTCGATCTAAAATATAAACAAAAATAGGTCAAATAAAGTTGATATATTTGGACCAAATACATCAACTTTATTTGTGGCCCATTTTTATTTACATTTGTGTTACTGATAAATTTGAAAATCCGTCGACAAATGACTTAGACAAGTGTCAACGTAGAGACGTTGTCGAAGTCAAGACAAAGTCAACGTTTCATTAAAGAAAGCAGAGAGCATCAACAAGAGGCACACATTTGACAAGCTATAGGCCGACAACAGTAAAAATTGAACATGTGTCGACCCAGATCGAGTCTTTGCTGAAAATAGTTCAGTAGAAGTAACTGCCATGAACATGACCTGTCACTGAACACAACTTTAAACACAACTTTGTAATCTATAACCCTAAACATGTATGATAAAAAAACTACAATAATCACTAAACATGACCACAAAACAAATCATTAATATGTACTACTTGTTGGACCGACTACCAATAGGTTGTGTCGAAGTACTACGAGTTGTACGAAAAGCTACAATAGTCTATAATTCTCTTTAGTGTTGGGTTTGCTGTTCTACTAGTTATACCGACTACAATAGGTATTGTGTGCTCCTGTAAGAGTCTATATGAACTCACCTAAGAAGCATCAAGATTAATGAATAATGGATGAATGCATAACATAAAAAATGAAACAAAATTCCTCATAATAAAAAATGGAATGGAACAAGAAATTGCTAACCAATTGTGATCTGGCCACTAGATCCATACTTAGTACATGTCCATCCTCCACATTGATACCCAATATCATTAGCATGAGTTCCAGCAACAAGAATTCTCTTGGCATTTTTATTCAATGGAATAAAATGTTTACTAGGATCCTTTCCATTTTTCAAAAGAACCAATGACTTTCGAACTGCTTCGCGTGCTAGATCTCTATGTATCTGTCAAAACAATTTGATGGTAAAACAAATATAAGTTACACATGATAAAGACTATAAAAATGTCAATAATATGGAAAACACAATTTTTATTTTGCTTCTAAAAGGAGAACTATAATGATACAAATTCTGATTAATTATGATTTTTTTCCCTTGTACAACAGTTTCTCCTTCTGTAAGTTTGTATGATAAAAACTTCAAATTATAATTCAGCTGGATCAGACATTAATTTACATTAAAATATCCAATTAAGATTATGTGAATGCAACCTAAGCAGTTGATAAAGAAAGTCACAAAAAGCTGAACTTCCCTTACCTTGCAACCAACTATATCCAACAAAGATCTGTCAGTTAAAGGAAATTCAAAAAGTTCAGCAATAAACTTCACTCTTAAAATCCGCTCAACGGCGTCATTAATCCTCGTTATTGGTACTTCTCCTGATTGAACTAGAGAAATCAACTCTTCCATGAAATTTTCATATCTCAAAGGAACCATCACCTGCATATGTTCATTAAAATATAAACTTAACATGATATTAAGCAATCTATGTTAAAATATTATGGGATTTGAAGATCTGTACCATGTCAATTCCAGCATTAATGGAAGTGGATATGCAATAACGATAATCTGACCCATAAGGTTGACATAATTCATCAATTCCCTCCCAGTCAGAAATCACAAATCCCTATAGTAGAGCATTGTTATTAACAAAATGATTTATTTCAATTCACAAATCAAAGAAAAGTATGCACATGATAATAACATACTTTAAACAATAAATGAATATCACTAACAAAATTTGACTATTTTAGCCATTATAAAGATCAATTTCCAGAAAAAGTCTACCTTGAAGCCTAGCTTTTCTTTCAAAATTTCATTTATCAGAAAATGGTGACCATGGAGTTTGACTCCATTCCAGCTGGAATATGAGACCATAATGGTTGAAACACCCTGTTCTATACAATCCACATAAGGGGCCATGTGGATCTTCTCCAAGTCTTCATATGATAATACAGTATTCCCCTCATTTACACCTTTTTCTGTGCCTCCATCTCCAACAAAATGTCTGGCACATGCAATAGCTTTGTTCCTGTACACTAATTAGATGTAAAAGTGATTTTGATAAAAATGTATGAGTACTAAGTATTGATTTTTAGAAATGGTGGTTAGTCTTCCCCTTGGACAGCACAAACAAGGTGAGCATGCAAACTAAGAAATATGTAACAAATTTTATAGCATCAAATCATCAGTTAATCACATTTTGCAGCAGAACCTATGATATGTTTGAGCTTATTTTTGCATCCTGTTTAATAATGAACTGACAAGTCACTAGGTCATGTGGCGATGTATATTTTTTGGGAAATCTAAGTTTTTTTTAGGTTTTAGATTTTTTTCATTTTAAGTTTTATTTTTTAAACAATATTTTAATGATATGAAAAATGAAATAATAAGATTTAATCCACACATGCATTGCCATTCCACCCTGTGACCTGGCAGCTCATTTTTCAACTTTGACACATCAATGAAAATAAACCGCAAGCTCAATAGTAAATAATTGTTAATCAGTGAAAATAGAGATACCATAAGTGCATTTAAACTTATTTTCTTTTATAGTAAATTCTGAATCTAGAAAAAAAATAGTCAAGAAAAGCAATAAAAGAAAAGACAACAAAAGGAAGAAAATAGTGTTGTCCTCATGCAGTTTATATTTTTATAAACTGCAGTAGATATTCAATATTTCTAAAAATATTAAATTGTTTAACCAATGGAAGTTGTATTAATGGCATGGTAGTTTCTTTTCCCACCCCCTATGTTCTCAAAAGCCTTCAAAATACACCTCCGGACTAGCCAGTCCGAATGTGTTTTTATGTCAAAATACACCTCCGGAGAGCATTGCGGGGTGGGAGAAGAAACTCTCTAATGGCTTCTACCTACCTCCCAGCCACAAATGGGTAGCCCCTTGGATGATTTTCTGGAGGTTGGCCCTGTAAGCCTGAAACAAAAGAAGTCATCTTTCTGACTATTTCAGTGTTTTCACTGTAACTCTCATAGCATCTTCCCCATCTTGGATCTTTGCAGACCTATTCATTCACATATTCAAGTAAGTTGTACATCTGCAGTTCATCTATTTGCTAAGAAAAAAGAGTAAGAGACACAACATATATATCTTAATAATCCAGGAAAATTTAAAGTTTTAAAGTTTAAGTCCCATCTAATGCTTTTGTAGAAAGAGTGGACTATAAGTAGAGCCTTTTTTGTTAATGTGTTAAGTGAGTATCACTATCAACTTAGTGTTATTTATATATAATCAGAAATTTAGGGGAAGTTCTACTTTGCAGAGCACAAACACAGCTATAGTTAATCAGCATAACAAATTCAGAAGTTGGTTAAGATGCCCTTACAGATACACTAGGAGCTAAAGTATAGTGAGTTCCACTTGCTCTAAGTTCTAGTGATGTTGCAGCTGCAATTCTTTGAACTAAATTTGCATCTCTACAAGCATACCATGAATGAAAAATCAAGCCTTGTTAAAGATATCAAACAAAAATTGTTAGTCAAGACAAAGTAGGGAGTACATACACAATTTACTTGACCAAAAGAATTAATCTCTGATCAAATTAAGACGGTGACTTGTTCTTGAGAATCAAAAATAATATATTTAAACTTGAAATTAACTACCAGAGCATCTTTTCATTATGACAAAAAGCTCTAGACTGTTTGGTATAAAGGAAAAAATGAACATGACCCCTCAACTTTCTATTCTGACAATTAACCTTGTTAACATTCATATAGCTACTTCTTGTTCAAGTGGAATTAATGAATGCATTTTGAAAATTTTGGTTCCATTTTGCACTAAATTAGGCCGCGTTTTCTTCCCATGTTTCCTGTTTTCATTTCGCTTCAACTAATAAACACAAGAGACTATAGATTCAATATTTACTTGTACACTTTTTGAAAACATATCTAGCATTTTCAAAAAATTTGAAAATACCAAAACACTATTTTCATTGTTTCTGAAAATGCATTCTTCCTAGCATGTCACCCATCTTCTCTCTAACACGATTGTTCACCACGTGACTCTTTCATTTCTTTATTAGTAACTTAGAATGAACAAAAGTTTCTTAAAAATCTTCAATACTTCCACAGTAAGTCCACTTTGTAACTTCATTCCAAAAATAACTTCAAAATACCGGATTCTCATTGGAAAGGTTAAAATTAAAAAGACGAGAAGAGGAAGACCACAAACCTAGTTGCTCCAAGGCCAACATTGTGAGGAAATATAGTAGTACCATAGACATTATTATTACCATGAATAGCATCAGTTCCATAAATGATTGGTATGCCTAACCGTGATTCAAGTGCCAACTTCTGAAATCCATCCACCATATCCGCCCAATCTGATGACACTTCTTTCTCAGAAGTTACACTATTTGGTGGAGCACAGTACACACTCCCTTAGTTAAAAAACACAAAAATGAGAGACAAGTTACCATTACAAAATCAATGAAAGTAATAAGAGGAAGCAGAAGCAACAATGTAGATAGTAATAGTAATTAGTACATACCAATGGTGAAATCTTTTATGGCAGAAGAAGTAGCAACAGAGCGCTCAATTTGAGTCATCTGACCAATCTTCTCTTTCAAATTCATAAGAGAAAGAAGGTTTTTTATGCGAGCTTCAATGGGTTCAGCTGGATTCATATACACAGAATCCATGTAACTAGCTTTCTATATTCACTGTGATGCTTGTTTGTCGTTTCTATTTCAACAGAGTTGATGTCCAAATGGTAAAATGGAACAACCTTAATTTATGAACCCCGGCTCAAGGGAACACATTTCAATAGAACTTCAACAATTTAAAAACTTTTGGTTGCATGTAAGTATTTAATTCCAGTAATTAGTGACATTTTCCTCAAAAGGTGCTTCAAGTTCATATTAACAATAGGATATATATTAGTATTTAAATAAAGGGGAATGCAGGCGTGAAGCATGCACATGGGTGCTTAGGATATATTAGTATTAATTTAAAAATGAAGATGAATGCTTGGAAAGGAGCACTTGGGTGGGGTAGAGGTAAGCCATAAAAATATTATTTCCTATTATATGGTGCCTTTACCTGCTAAAAGAAATAGTAGGGAATCTCTGAGGGAAACAAAGGTTATATAATAGGTAATAACAGAAGTTTTGTTAATAATATGAATTAGTAAGGCTTGTCTGGTATGAAGCATGAACATAGACATGGATATTGGACACGACACTGACATTGATACATCGATTTTCATAATAATTTGAGAAAATAGAAGACTGAATGTAATCAACGTGTCAATGTCGTTTCGTGTTGATATTGGTCACTGACACGTGTTGAACATCAGACACGCCTTCACTCTAAAGTGTCGGTGTTAAATAAAATGAAATTATCAAGTTTGAAAATATAAAATAAATGACATCAAATGTTGTAAATAATAATAATAATACAGGACATGCGATAGGGAATAAGCTAAATATAATTCATGTATGCAATTAAAGCCATTCTCAGAAAAATAGCCCTGAATATATACAACCTCATTCAATTGATCAAAGTTCATGAAAGAAAAAGTCATGGACATACAAATTGTAAAAGGGAAACGAATTGTATCATACATGTAGGATTAAAAAAATTTCCTCATACTACCAAATCAGTAACTTTGGAATGTGTGCTATCTTGTCCCAATCCTCCCCTATTTCCTCCTCGCATCGCTTCTTTAATGTTGAGCAACCATGAATAGTCAAAACCTTAAGTGAAGTGAGGTGTCGAATACCTTCCGGCAAGGATCTCAATCCTTCACATTCAACAATATCAATGGTTCGAAGGGATTGCAGACCTTCCCAAATTTGCTCTGGTAAAGACTCAAGCTCGCCACAACGATTGATACATAGATGCTCCAAAGCTAGGTTGAAGGGTTCATTTGGTAATTCCATCAATTTGAGGAAATCAGATATTGTCAAAGTTTGAAGAGAAGTCAGGTTTCTCAACATCCCCTCTGGGAGGGAAGTGACATCTTCATTTCTATTAAGGTGAAGAGTAGTAAGACCATAGAAACTAGAGATTTGCCTCAGTAACTCGTTGTTACATCCATCTACAAATAGATATTTAACAGATGAAAGGTGTGGCAACACAAGTTTAGGACAATGTATGATGGTTAAATTAGAAAGATGACGGAACATCTCTCCTCTTTCCACTTTCAACAACTGCTCTAAATTTGGTAACCCATCTAATGAGAGTTCCTCCAGAGATGGAAACGCCTTCACCTCCACACCATGGCGAGGTTCATCATCATCCACGTACTGCACATTATCCATCCGGCGTAAATTGAGTTTTTTTAGACATGGTAGTTTGCCAAGTGGTGAAAGTTGCACACAGTTCTCACAACCCGAAAGTTCAAGAGAAACTAAACTACTCAGAATACTGATCCATCGTGGTAAACATGATCCGTCATAGAGATCTATTTTCAACCTCTTAAGATTTGAGTGAGGTTGAAGTGCTTCAATTACTTGCTCTGCACTCATAATAAGACCCTCAGTAAATCTCTCAGTCCTGCTCCATGACAAGCATAATTCTATGAGGTCTTTTTTACACATCAAATTGGCATCTCGAGCTTCAGATAAACTACCAACGTTTTTTAATCCTTCGATGCTCAATTTGCCTCCCAGCTTTAGATCTTGTAGCTCTGTCAAGCTGTACCCTGTCTGCCGACCAACAATGAATACACTTAATGTTCTTAGGCAAGATAATTTTCCAATATTAGGGAAGAGACCAGACAATTCATTACAATCATCAATGACAAGGTGTCTGAGATTTTGTAAGCGACTCAAGTGTTTTGGCAGGCATCTAATTTTCCAAAAACTTCTAAATTTTAAGACTTCCAACTTCCGCAAGGTGTGAAGTGAGTCAGATATATCCTCAAGGGTTGAGAAACCATAAAGCTCCAAATACCTCAAATGAGTAAAATTCTCAACTGAACATAACATTGAACATTTTATGCGTAAAACCCGCAGAGAGATGTTTCTCGGGAACCGACTATAATCAAACGAGTTGTAGCCATAATGCTTTAACACATACATTGTTCGCAAGGATTCAATTCTTTCGAAGGCACCCTCATTGATAGATAGCATAGTGGGATAGTCAAAACTAATATGGTGAGTGTTTCTTGACAAATCTGTGTTTTTGTTGTCCAAAATCATACACTCTGGCCCTGTAACAAACTGAGCAAGATCATGGACAAGATCGTGCATCTTGAAAGAAACGTCTTCAGAATCAGCGTCCATCTTGATGTCTTGGAAGAATGACTTTTGGCACAGTTCATTCCAAACCATATTTCCAACATCTTCAACCTCCAAGTTTTCCCTAGATGAAATAAATCCATTAGCCATCCAAAGATGAATCAACTCATCCTTCATCATATTAGTATTTTTAGGAAATATTGCACAAAAGGCAAAACACTGCTTCAAGGTTGGTGTTAAATATAAGTAACTCAATCTCAAGGCAGGCAAAATCAAATTCTCATCAGGTAAAGTCCAAAGCTCACTTTCTTTAATTTCAAGCCATTCATTTTCTTGACTTCTTGAGCGCATTAAACTTCCCAATGCTTGCGTCGCAAGAGGCAAACCCCCACACTTCTTTACGATCTCCTTGCCTATTGCAACAAGCCCTTCCCGCTCTTCTTTCTCATGTCCAAATGCATATTGTTTGAACAACAACCAACATTCATCATCAGAGAGACCACATAGATAATGAGCTTTGCATGTTCCCATGATTTCTGCGACATCCTTGTCACGAGTGGAAACTAAAATGGAAGCACCTTTGGATCCACAAGACAACACAGATTTCAACTTATTCCAACTGTCCTGGCTTAATCCGAATTCCAATTCCTGATTTCTTTTCCATACATCATCCAAAACCATAAAAAATCTTTTACCTTTCAACAGTTCTTGCACTTTTCTTTGAATGACATCTAAATTGGAGTCATAACAATTTTTGCTTGTGATAGATTCTATAACGGAACAAAGAATCCTCTTTATCGAGAAAACCTCAGAAACACACACCCAAACTTTTGTATCAAAATTGATGCTTACCCGATGATCATTGTAGAGCAATTGAGCAAGAGTTGTTTTTCCAACACCACCTAAGCCAACAATAGGATACACAGAAAGGAAGTCAGAGTCCCTTGCTTGGTTGAGAAGAAACGTGACAATCTTCTCTTTATCATCTTCTCGTCCGTAAACTTTAGGCTCAGCAATAAATGAGGTGGTTTGGCGCCACTCAGCAACTTCAATGGACCTTTCCGTAATAGTAGCACCCACTTGTAGAAGAAACTTGTTCTTACTTTCAGCAATTTCATCAAATCTACTTGAAATCTCTTTGAACTTGTTACCAATATCACGGCGAAACATGATGTTCTTTGGATTAAAAGAAGCTAAGCCCTTAAGTCGACGAGATTCAATGGGACATTGATCAAGAATATCATCAAGCACGTAAACTGCATCTTTGAGTTGTTGAAGCCATACCTTGACAGAACGGTTAGTGAGTTGTTTATGCTCAGCATCTTCAAGAACGGCATTGATGAGATCTAAGGTGGTTGACAGCTTTTGAGCCTTTGACTTGATACCAGAAATGGTTGCAAATTCATTTTGAAGAAGAGACTTTAAATTCTCAAAAACAACACTAAGCAAGGCCTCTGCCATTGTTCAGAATTGAATGAATGAAAAGTCAACAAGTTTAGATCGGAGGAGTGTTGTGCTACTGCTATGAGTAGAATGCAAGGTAATAAATATTGTATGAAAGGTCGATTTTGTAAATTTTGTTAATTGAAAGCAGCATCCACAAAGCAACAGAGCAAAGTTCAGTAATCCAAAAAAACAATAATTAATTGTTGAGTTGAATCTTGTTCCACCGACCGTAGAATATTTTACGTTAGTGTGAACATGGACCGAGGACTAACTTTTTGAATATGTATATTATATAATAATATAAATATAATTATAATGGCTGTCTCCATATGCAACTTTTTCTTGATTCAAAGACCAAGTGTCTCATAATCTTATATTTTTTATTTTTGTGTTTTAGGGTTCAGTTAAGTTAAAATAGGAGAGGAAGGAAATTTTTTCATTGTGTATTAAAATTGAATTAGGACAAACATATATATATATACAATATTATCAGACTATTGTCAGTTATATAATGAATGCAAAGAATAAAGAAAAAATAAATTAAGAAACAAATTAAATTAGAGTGATTAGATTCTTTCATAAAATACAAATAAATTTAAATAAAAAATCAACTAATAAACACAATCATATCAAATCTGATTGTTATTTGTCAACACCCTCTCAAGTTGGTGCATATATGTCTAGCATGTCTAACTTGTTTACAAGAAATTCAAAACTAGGCCTAGGCAGACCTTTGGTAAGGATATTGGCAACTTGTTGTGAAGTAGGAACAAAAGGCATGCAAATCAGACCTGCATCTACTTTCTTTTTTATAAAATGTATATCAATTTCAACATGTTTGGTTCAGTCGTGTTAAACAAGATTTTGAGAAATACTAATTGTTGCCTTGTTGTCGCAATACAACTTCATTGGAAGAGTTATAGGAAGTTTCAGTTCTTCTAATATTCTTTGAAGCTATAGGATTTCACAAATGTCTTGGGTCATTGTCCTATATTATGCCTTAACACTGCTTCTAGCTACTACATTTTGTTTCTTGCTCCTCCAAGTAACTAAGTTTCCCCAAACAAATGTGTAGTAATTGGATGTTGACTTTTTATCCGTGAAAAACATCATGCCCAATCTACATAAATAAATACCTTAATACCTTGTGGATTTTTGGAAAAACAATCATCTTTCTGGAGAACTTTTGAGGTACCTTAGAATGCGGTAAACAGTCTTTAAATGTTCTTCGTGAGGTGAGTGAATAAACTGACTCACTAAGCTGACAACAAAGGCTATATCATTTTTTACGTCTAGCTTTTGTAATGGCCAATCCAAGTTAACGGCCAAAAATAAAAGAACTCTAATGGTATTAAGTTTTGCAACAGGAGCAAAAGTTTCTAAGTAATCAATACCATAAGTTTGTGTAAAGCCTTTGGCAACTAGCTTGGCCTTACATCTCTCTATTGATCTATTAGCCTTGTGTTTAATGGTGAACACCCATTTGCACCCCACAATTCTTTTTCCTCTAGGTACTCTTTCCAAGTTTGATTTTTTTAAAGAGCACTCATCTTCTCCAAGACAGCTTTTTTCCACTTAACAACCCTTAGAGCTTGTTGTATATCTCTTGGGATCTCTCTTTTTGTCAGTTCAAAAGTAAAAGCTCTAAAAGTGGGAGACAATCTGTCATAAGATATAAAGTTAGAGATAGGATGTTTTGTACATGATCTTATCCCTTTTCTAACAACAATGGGAAGACTAGAATCATCAAAGGTAGGTTCTAAAAGGACAAAATCATTGGGAACAACAGGTTCAACAAAGACAAGATTATTATGATCAGAATTTTAAAAGGGTGCAACAGAATTAGAAAGACTCTTACCTGTTGGTTCTTTGGATGTTTTGCGGTGTTGAGGTTATCTTCTCTGAAACACTTTTTTCCTTAAGCATATATGGTCAAAGGGTTGGATACCTTTGACACCCATTTCAACTGTCTCATTAACAACTTCTGGTTTCGTTAAGCCATTTTCTTGAACATCATGTTCATGGCTTTCTTGACTAGATTCACCCAAGGAATTTGTTTTGTTACTTTCCTCTATTTATATTATTTTCAAATAAGATTGTGTTATGTTACTTTCCTCACAATCTGTTTTTTTCAAATTGTTTAGAAAACCCAGATTTGCAGTTTTGAAATATTGAACATCATCTTCTTCTATTTCCCCCATTGAAGATGATTACAAAAAAAAGGAGTTTTTCTAAAGAAAGTGACATCCATAGTCACAAAAATCTTTTTGGAAATAGGTTCAAAACATTTGTATCTTTTTTGATTGGATGCATAGCCAATAAAACACATTTTCTTGCTTTAGGCTCAAGTTTTCCTTGATTCAAATCATGAATATGAAGAAAAACAGTGCATCCAAATATCCTTAGGAGTAGAGTGTATGAAATCTTATTATTAGGAAATAGACTTGTGAAAACATCAAATGGAGTTTTCTAATTTATGATTTTGGTAGGCATCCTATTTATCAAATATGTTCTAGTGAGAATTGTTTCTCCTCAAAGATACTTTGGAACCTTATTTTGAAATAACAATGCCCTAGCAACTTCGAGCAGATGTTTGTTTTTTCGCTCAGCCACTCCATTTTGTTGTGGAGTATCCACACATTAACTTTGATGAATGATACCTTGTTGTAGGAAAAACTCATTTAAGTGTTTATTAAAATATTCTCTTTCATTATCACTACGAAGAATTTTGATGCTTGAAATTAGGTAAAAATCATTTGAAAAAAACTGTTGAAGATACTTTCAACTTTAGATTTTGTTTTCATTAAGTAAATCAAAGTTAATCGAGTGTGATCATCTATGAAGGTAATACACCATCTTCGTCTATTAGGAGTAGAGTCCCTACAAGGTCCCCAAACATCACTATGAATGGACTAGATGATTAATGTGACTAAGGAGAATAGGAAGAACGGTGATGATTTGCAAATTATTGATCTGGATTTTTATTCTTAAAATACTCAGGAAATAAATGCTTCAAATACAAAAATTTGGGTGTCCTAACCTATAATGCCATTACATTATTTCCTCATTATTAAGAACCAAAGTTGAGTTGAGACATTTACTATAAAATTCTTTTTTAAGATCAGCCTCATCATCAAAGAGATAGAGACCATTAACCTCTTTAGCATTGCAAGTTTCCTTAATGTGTCATGGTCGTCTACAATGATCACACCAAGGTCTTTTTTTCTTTCTCCATCTACTTGGTATCCCTTTGCAGCCATAGCAGAACTCTGAGTTTCTTGCACTTTTGTACTATTAGAGTTTTGTAGCATAATTTTCCTTTTGAATTCCCCCTCCTTACGTCGGAAATACTTCCCTCAATGAAGGCAAATGTTATATGCCCAAAATTCGACCACGAACTTCATCAAGTTATGGATTGAGTCCTACTAGAAACATATAGACCCTATCATTTTCTTCTTTTTTCTTAAATATGTTTGCATCTTTAGAATTCTCTCAATCATCCTCATAACATTGATCAAGCTCTTGCTAGAGGACAACCATGAGATTAAAGAATGTTGTGATATCTTTATCTCTTTGTTTGGACTGCCACAAACGAGTCTTAAGTTCTTAATTCTGTGAAGAGTTCTCCAAGTCAGGATAATAATCGCGTCAGCTTCCTACACTTCTTTTGTAGTGGAAATGAATAGGTAGGACTTCCCAATGGAAGATTCCGTTGAATGGATCACCCATCCAATGATTAGGAGTTCTATGACTTCCATTTTTGGTAGGTTGGATCAATTTTCTCAAGTTGAGGAGGGTCTCCAGTCAAGTAGCCTAACTTTCCCTTACCATCAAGAGCTAACTTCACAATTTGGGCTCATTCAACATAACTTCTGCCATTCAGTTTTTGGATTTAAAAGCTGTAAACCAGAGTTTATGGATAGTGGATCATTTGTGGTAGGGGTTAACATGATTTTAGGGTCACAATAATTTTTTTTTGGTATTGTAGTAGTGGAGGAATCATTCTTTTCAATTTCTTGTGAGAACATGGTGAGCTGCCATAGGATTAGAGTTGAAACTCTGCTACCATGTGTTTTACGGTGCAGCTAGGTTAAAACAAGAGAGGAAAAGAAAATTTCTCATTGTGTATTGAAACTGAATCAGGACAGACATATATATATATACAATGTTGCCATACTATTGTCAACTATCTAATGAATGTAAGAAATAAAGGAAAAATAAATTAGTAAATAAACCAAACCAGATTGATTTAATTCTTTTCCAAAACACAAATATACTTAAATAGAAAATTAAAATCATATTAGATTTGATTACTATATGTCAACATTTTTCTTATTAAAATTCATGAACCAAGTCACACTAGCCGGTGCAATTGTTGGGATGGGTTTTCTATTCTTGAATATTTATGACCTAGATTTTGGTTTTAATATGTTTTTAAAATCAAGCCCATGCTGACATTGTTTTAATGTTATATTTTGCATTTGCATAGGCACCACTTTGTGCTCAAGCGAGATTTATGAAAAATGAATGAATGTATAACATTAGAA
The DNA here is from genome assembly GCA_037974755.1 of Cicer yamashitae. NCBI lineage: Eukaryota > Viridiplantae > Streptophyta > Magnoliopsida > Fabales > Fabaceae > Cicer > Cicer yamashitae. The sequence goes on from JBBPBQ010000004.1 coordinate 40,247,554, forward strand.
ATGAATGAATTCCCCTAATTGTGATTTTCTGTATGTTGTGAATTATTATTGGGGGATTCTCTCTCTCCCTCTTTCCGCGTGTGCTTGTTGTGAATGATTATTTATGGTTACTTTTAAGTTGGAGTTTTGCTTCGTTAAAGATGCTCATAAGTTATAAAAGTATTAGTAACTTACTATCTACTCTTCAATTGAATGTGATTGTTTGCTTAAATTAATTTTTGAATTTATACTTGAATTTTTTAATTTAAAGGCGTGTGTTACTTGTATGATAACTAAATAGCATCTCATAAACTAACATGTAATTGTTATCACTATGCAAACCGTTAAAAAGGACCGGTTATTTTTTTCCCGTTCATTTGATTGACTTATATAAATTTAATTATTGTTGTATGGTTTTGTTCTTCCAACTGTTGTGGGTTCCCTTTCTTTGTTGTTGATCTTCTTTGCTGTTATCATATTTCTTACAATTCCATATAAATTCACAAATAATATTAAGTAAAAAATTATCCCCCTGTAGTTTGTTCCATGCTAACATACTCTGTTGTTAAAACAATATTGGGATCTGCAACAAGAATTAACTAACAAAATAGAAAACTAACAATTGCAGAAAAATGAAACGAAACGGAGAACATTTTTGATTTTCTGTTGAAAACGGAGAACGTTCTTGAACATAACTGAAAACCAGAAAACGGAGAACGTTTAACCTTCTCCTTTCTGCAGTTTAGAAGAATTTAGTTTTTCAATCAATGTAAACGAAAATTAAAGAAAGATATGAGAAGAATAACACCTAGATTTACGTGTTCGGCCTCAATTATTGAGACCTGCGTCACGGGCAAGCAAGAAGACAATTCATTATTCAATTTTGAATTTACAAGATCAAGTTACTTCAAGATTGTTCACCTAGTCTACGCTAATCTTTTCTTTTCTCACAATCTTTCTCTCTTTTCCCTTAATCTTCTTTATGATTTCCTATGAATCATGAATTGCATATGCTTCTCTCTTTCACAGCTTTCCAGCCTAACAACACACTGCATTTTCTGTTATTTATAGTGTTTAAAGGCACATTAGCTTAACTAACTCTAACTACCTTTTCCATAACTAAATTGGTCAAATTCAGTTATATCCAACACTTAACCATAACTAACACTAGTTATTTGATTTGAGGCATATCTCTGCAATTCTCCACCTTGACTCAATATCAGAATAAATCAATCATTGTCCTTGCTGCCATTGCTTTAGCTTTACTCTTTGTCAAAGCCAACTCTGTCCAAGCAATGCTTGAACTTAGTTTGTGAAAGTGATTTGGTGAATGCATCAGCAGGGTTGTCCTCAGTTGCAATCTTCTCCACTGAAACCTACTTTGAATCAATCACATCCCTTATGAAGTGAAACTTTACATCAATGTGCTTAGACATATTATGATACACTTGATGCTTGGATAAGTGTATTGCACTTTGACTGTCACAATAGATTGAAACACAGTTCTGATTTATTCCTAGTTCACCAATCAGTCCTTTCATCCATATTGCTTCTTTAACACCTTCAGTAAGTGCAATGAATTCAGCTTGAGTTGTATAAAGAGCTACCACTGACTGTGTAATTGCTCTTCAACTTACAGCAGTCCCATATAGAGTGAAAACATTACCAGAAATTGATTTTCTTGTGTCTATGTTTCCAGCATAATCTGAGTCCACATATCCCTTGATTGGTTCCTTGTCATGATGAGTCTTTTTGAACTTTAAACCTGTTGTCAGTGAGCCATTTAAGTACCTCATAATCCACTTGAGTGCTGACCAATGCAGTGCTCCTGGATTGGTCATAAATCTGCTGACAACATTCACAGCATAAGCCAAATCTGGCGTGTTGCAGATCATTCCATACATCATGCTGCCAACTCCACTAGCATAAGGAATGGTACTCATTCTTTGTCTTTCCTCATCAGTCTTAGATGATTCTTGCATAGACAATTTGAAATTTTGTCTCAAAGGAGTAGAAACATGTCTTGCCTCATGCATTCTATATTTAGTTACAACTTTCTTCACGTAGGCAGCTTGTGAAAGAAATAGTTCCCCCTTCATTCTGTTTCTTTTTATATCCATACCTAAGATCCTTTTGGCCTCTCCAAGTTCTTTCATCTCAAACTCATTACTAAGGTCAGCTTTGAGCCTTTTAATCTGGTCTTTACTTGAGCTTGCAAGAAGAATATCATCTACATAGAGTAATAGGTAAGTTGGAGAACATTCTTGACCTTCCGGATAAACTGGAGAATATTCTTGAGGTGGAGAACGTTCTTGACTTTCCTCTTTTAGAATGTAAACACAGTTGTCAAAACTACATCTTTGGAAACCAGTTCTTATCATGAAATCATCAAACTTCTTGTACCATTGTCTAGGACTTTGCTTTAGGCCATACAATGACTTTTTAAGAAGACAAACCTTGTTGCTGCCTTTAGCAAATCCTTCAGGTTGCTGCATATAAATGGTTTCTTCAAGATCACCATGTAGGAATGCTGTTTTGACATCCAGCTGCTCTAATTCCAAGTCTTGCTGAGTTACAATTGAAAGCAGAATTCTGATTGAACAATGTTTTACAACAGGTGCAAATACTTCATTGAAATATATTCCTTCAAGCTGAGAAAATCCCTTTACAACTAATCTTGCTTTGAACCTTATCTTCTATTTTCCTTGAATGCCTTCCTTTCTCTTGAACACCCATTTTGATCCAATTACCCTTTGACTCTTAGGAATGTCAACTAAAGTCTAGGTTTGATTCTTTTCTAATGACTGCATCTCTTCATTCATAGTTGTCATCCGAGCTTCTTTGTCTCCATTGTTAATGGCTTCTTTTTAGTTGTTTGGTTCATCTCTTTGAAAATCTTCAGCAACACTTAAAGCATAACAAATTAAATCTGCTTCACCATATCTGATTGGAGGCTTTATAACCCTTCTTTCTCTATCCCTTACCAAGTTGTAATTGGCCAAATCTGGTTCTATTGCTGCATTATCATCAAGTGATGTATCAGTTATGTCTTCATGATTAATCTCTTGATCTTGAGGTGACTCCACCTCAATCTGAACACTCTCAGTATTGTTGTTTGAAGCACATTCAAATGGAGAACGTTCTTGGTTTCTGCAATGTTCTTCGTTTCTGCAGCATTGAAATGGAGAATGTTCTCTGTTTCTACAGAACTGAAATGGAGAATGTTCTTTGTCAATCATGGGCATTCTTGTTTCATCAAAAACTACATATCTTGATATGATGCACTTGGGCACACCTTGGTCAATCCTCCACAACTTGTAACCTTTTATTCAGTTAGGATATCCAATGAAAACACATTTGATTGCTCTAGGATCCAATTTATCTTGCCTTTAGTGAACAAATGCTAAGGAGCCAAATACCTTCATATTTGAGTAGTCAGCTGGTTTGCCATTCCACATCTCAATTGGTGTCTTAAATCCAATGGTTGATGAAGGACATCTGTTGATCTGATACACTGTTGTAACTGCAGCTTCTCCCCAGAATGTTTTAGGCAGCCCTGCACTCAAGATCATACATCTAACCCTTTCCAAGATTGTTCTGTTCATCCTTTCAGCAATGCCATTTTGCTAAGGGGTGCCTTCAACTGTTCTATGTCTTTGAATACCTAAGTCCCTGCAATACTTATTAAACTACTCTGAGGGATATTCCAGGCCATTGTCAGTTCTTAAATATTTCAGCTTAGTTTCCTTTTGAGTTCCAATTTGCACATGTCATTCTTTAAATTTCATAAAAGTGTCACTTTTATTTTTAATTAAATAGATCCAACTTTCCTAGAATAATCATCAATGATGGTTAAGAAGTAAGAACAGCCAGCATGAGTCTTTGTCCTTGAAGGACCCCACAAATCAGAATGCGCATATTCAAAAGGTCTAGAGGTGTTGTGTTGGCCAACACCAAAACTAGTCCTCTTAGACTTTCCTAGAATACAATGATCACAAAATTCCAATTTTTCAATTTTGTCACCATTAAGCAAATTATGTTTTGATAACTCAATTAAGCCTTTTTCACTTACATGTCCTAAGCTCATATGTCATATTCTAGTAGATGAATGCAAACAAGAGCTAGCAACTGAAGCTTTTGCAATTATGGTAGAACCCTCTAAAATGTACAAATCATTTCTTTTAATGCCTTTAACAATGATATCATCTTTATTAACAATAGTCATGATACCATTCTTTATGTTTGTGGAATATCCTAGAATGTCAAACATGCCAACAGAAATTAAATTCCTTTTTAATTCAGGTATGTACCTTACATCCTTCAACAGTACCTCTTTGCCATTGAACATTTTGAATCTGATTGTTCCCTTGCCTTGTACCTTACATGATTTGTTGTTGCCAAGCAAAACAACTCCACCATCACGAAAATCTATTGATTCAAAATAATCCTTTCTTGGACACATGTGGAAAGTACATCTTGAGTCTAATACCCAGTTCTTTTCACCTTCAGAATTTGAAATCATCAATGCCTATGCAGATTCATAACCAGCATCAACAAGCGCAGCCTTTCCAGAATCTTAAGAGTTTCTTGATTCATTTCTTTCAGCGCAATCTTTCTTGAAATGTCCTTTCTTGTGGCAATGGAAACATTTATACTTCCCTTCAGATTTAGGTCTTGAATTGGACCTATGTTTATTTCCATTTGAACCTTTCTTGTCAGTTCTTCCTCTGGTCACATTCAGACTTTCAGCATGATTATCATTCTTGATCTCAAGTCTTTTATAGCTTTCCTTTGTTCGGATAGATGTATGCACTTCTTCAAGAGTAATTATTTGTTCTCTTCCATACATAATAGCATCCTTGAAGTGTTCATATGAACTTGGTAGGGTTCTTAGCAGGATCAGAGCTTTGTCTTAATCATCTAGCTTGACTTCTAAATTTTCTAAATCATCAAGACTCTTGTAAAAATCAGCAAGTTGTACTGTAACAGGTTTCTCTTCATCCATTTTAAAAAAGAACAATTGTTGTTTCAAGAAGAGCCTATTTGAAACTGATTTAGTCATGTAGAGAGATTCAAGTTTAAGCCATAAGGCTGCTGCTGTTGGTTCCCTTACAACTTCCCTCAAAGCTTTGTCTCCAAGACATAAGATGATAGTACTCTTTGCTTTTTCAATCGGTTATTCCTTTTCTTGAGTTGACATTGTTGCAGGAAGAGCTGATTCACCCTTCAACGCGTTCACCAAACCTTGTTGTACCAGAACAGCATGCATCTTTATCTTCCACAGACCAAAGTCATTTGATCCATTGAACTTTTCAATATCAAACTTTGTGGTTCCAACCATTTTTTGCTCCCTTTTCCCACAGACGGCGCCAATTGTTAAAACAATATTGGGATCTGCAACAAGAATTAACCAACAAAATAGAAAACTAACAATTGCGGAAAAATGAAACGAAACGGAGAACGTTCTTGAACATAACTGAAAACCAGAAAATGGAGAACGTTTAATGTTTTCCTTTCTACAGTTTTGAAGAATTCAGTTTTTCAATCAATGTAAACGAAAATTAAAGAAAGATAGGAGAAGAATAACACCCAGATTTACGTGTTCGGCCTCAATTGTTGAGACCTACGTCACGGGCAAGCAAGAAGACAATTCACTATTCAATTTTGAATTTACAAGATCAAGTTACTTCAAGATTGTTCACCTAGTCTACACTAGTCTTTTCTTTTCTCACAATCTCTCTCTCTCTCTCTCTCTCTTTTCTCTTAATCTTCTTTCTGATTTCCTATGAATCATGAATTGCATATGCCTCTCTCTCACACTGTTTTCCAGCCTAACAACACACTACATTTTCTGTTATTTATAGTGTTTAAAGGCACATTAGTTTAACTAACTCTAACTACCTTTTTCATAACTAAATTGGCCAAATTCAGTTATATCCAACACTTAACCATAACTAACACTAGTTATTTGATTTGAGGCATATCTCCACATTTGTCATATTATTTATTTTATTTTATTTTATTTTTTTAATGAATTGAGGTTGAAAAAGGACATATATATACTCTTTTTCTAATAAATAATGATAACACAAATATCAAATTGAGTAACGTCCCTAAACAGACAGCGAGTTTTGAATAAGGCAATAGGAAGTTGAATATGATGTGTATAACAATTGACACTTTGCTAAGATTAAACAAAATCTTAATGACACAAAATTTACTTCATCACACTTTGCTTCTTCTTTTTTTCATTCTATTTCTTATTCTTATTGAAGTTTAAAATTAAATTATTTCAAATATGCAAACTCCGAATCACCCGAATCACCCACATGGTTTACCTGCAGGTTTCCTTTCTAAGAAATAGAAACAAGTTTAATGCCAAAAAAAAAACAAATTGAATGCTCAATGATGTGATTGAGAAATCTATCTCTAATTAGTAGCTAATTTCTAATTCTTTAAAATTAAGGGAGATATTAATGTCAATAATTCGAACAATAATGGTGTAGATTTTAAGATTAAAGAAAATCTTAATCACACAAAGTCTATTTCGTCACACTTTGTTTTTTTCTTCATCTTTTTTTTTGTTCCAATTTGAGTTTAAAATTGAGTTATTTCAAATATGCAAACTCCCAAACACTCACATGGTTCACTTGCAGTTTCCCTTTCTAAAATAGAAACAATGCTAAAAAAACACAATGAATGATCAATGATGTGATTGAGAAATCTCTCCCTAACTAGTATCTAATTTCTGATTCTATAAAATTAAGAGAGATATTAATGTGACTAATTTTAAGATTAAACAAAACATTAATCACACAAAGTGTGCTTCATCACACTTTACTTTTTTTTTTCATCCTATTTTTTTGTTCCAATTTGAGTGTAAAATTGAGTTATTCCTGATAGGTTCACTTACTTGTCCCTTTTTAAGAAATAGAAACAAG